>CM062214.1:18243333-18865000 GCA_031216445.1 Lateolabrax maculatus
GTGATGCTGAGGGTTTTCTTGAAGAATACAGACATGAGAGGAGAGAGAGTGAAACTACCACTCTATCTGTCTCAGTTGGCAGTGCACTGCCTTCCAACACCCAGCTGTGTTTGTTTGCTGTGAATTAGCAGGCAGCAAGAGTCTACATGCTCGCTCAATATTACCCACATCACACCATAATTAGAGAGGAGTGCACTATTAAAATGGTCGTCCGCTGCTAAATCATCAAGTGATCATTCGCTTTTAGCATTTGTCAAAACACTGTTTTATACCTGAGTTTTTCTGCACTAATCGCTGACATCGAGAAACATGTAATTGCCCGGGCATAAAATTTACATATCACCAGGAACAGTGCCAACACTATGTGTCACTTAACTGTGACAGGTCAAGGCTTTGGATCCAAATAATGTGCGGTTATTCTAATATTCCAAATAATTGTGACAATTCTCCTTTGAAATTCCATAATTATTGATGTTCACATCTTTTCTCTCCTCTTATTGGCATAATTACTATCATCCTCCTAACAACTGTGAACTCCTAACTCCCAGTTAATGCAACCAAAATACTGAAGGTTGTTGATACAAGCCCAACTGGGATCGAATCAGGCTGTGAATCTGGTCAGGTCCAATCTTAACTCCACTCACAACTATGTCACGGATCAAACAGCACAGGGCTCACAGGAGCAAGCAGAAGGTTTCTGAATGCCAAACAGCCACTGCTGCTCAAACAGATGTAAGCTGCACCACCTCTGATATACAAAAATCCCACCCAACACCTACGACACGAGCCCCTGCTGACAATCATCAGCCCCACAACACAGCAGCTTAATAACCATGTGACTCATTTTATTATTATTTGTATTTTTTGTTGTTGTTGTCACCTTTGTTTCTAATTATACGTATCTAAAAAAACACAACACAGACATACATGAAAACAAACAAAATAAATTAATCATTAAAAAAATTAAGTAAAAAAAATGTGAGGTTGCTTATAAAAATGACATTGGCTTAGCACATATTCTAAAAATGTCATGCTGTTGCATCTATAAACAGCTATAAGCAAACAGAGCAGCAGAAGGAGACGATAGCATTCAATGCGCAGTACTTCCAGGGGGCTTAGATAACAGAAAGCCAAGCAGGAGGGAGGCTTCAGGATGACTGCACATGAGGACTTTTAAAATAAAACCCATCGCACTGGTTGCCAAAGCTAAAACACCGAAAGCAACACTCACCCAAAATGTCTTGTCTATTAACCTATGAATCATAACCAAAACTGGCATGGGCCCACTCGCAACTGACACGTGAAGCTTGAGGCAAACATTTGTTCTTATGAAAGCGGACACTGTCAAAGAGTACACTTCTACAAATACGTACAAATATCAAAAATGAAAGTTTTAAATGTGGACAGGCTTGTGGTAGCTTTATGCAAGATGAACATTAACAACTGAGCACTTTTTACCTAATGAGAAAATGTTTGTGCATAGAAAATCAGCCTGCGTGAATACACAGTATACTAGATACAGAATGCATCTATAATAAGGGGTCTAAGTTAAAAGTAACAGTGTTTATGCAAATTGCGCTGTATATACATTCTAATCATGTGTTCAGGGAATATATGGCTACAGTGGAAAATAACAGAGATAAAGACATCAAGGGAAGTGAGGGAGTGGAAACAGTTTCTATAACACAGCTTTTTTTAGAAGAGCAGATTAAACAGCTGCCGCGCTTTCATTGCTGTTAGTCACATATAGAAAATAACACACCTTAAGGATGATGATATAAATGTGATAAAATGATTTTTAACAAGATACATAGTATTCATGCTTTGTCAAAGTGCAGCGCATCATCAATAACACGTTTATTATCATAGAAATGACTGCAATTTATTTCAGCCACACTTTATTATTTTGGACATTAAGCAGCTGTGTTTAATGTGGTTTCACTCCAGTGGACGCCTGACATTTTTCCCAAAGTAGGTGGTCTGATGACTACAAAGGGCTTAATTAACATCTTAATGCCACTCTTTGTTACCCCCCACCACCACACACACAAAACACACACCAGGGTATGATGCACTGATAAGAAGGAAAAATAAGACACACATCTCCACTGAGATAGAAGCACATCCTCTTGTGTGTGAGGATGTGGTTGATAGTGGCCTTCACAGGGCCAATAGATCGTCACCCTATCCCCGGCCGCCCCTGCTCTGTGGCTGCTGAGCGGGACTGTCACAGGATGGAAATAAGATCTGTTTACAGCAGAGCTCCAGAAAGGACCTTTAAGGTGCTGGCAGCAGAACTACTACCTTCCACAGCAGGAAACTAGGAGTCATTCACTGCTCCATTTACTTTAAAGTGGAATATCAAATATAACACAATGTTCCAGCGAAGCAAACAATAGAAAGGCTTTGTACTACAGTCCCATTTCAGCACAGACCATTTCCCCCCCGGTCCATATACGTTATAATGGCATCGACACGTAATCTAGGTACAGTCACCTTACTGGTGATTCAAGCAATGCAAATGACATAATGTAGAGAGGCATGTGGTGTGCGGAGCCTGCTGCAATGCCAAATCCTGCCATCTGTGGACCAATAAGTTTCACAGCAGTGCAATGGTGAGCTGAAACAAGTAAGAGTTAGAGCCAACATTAAACTTGAAATAGGTGACCTGTGTTCCTGGGTTGTACAAGCACAGGATGAATCGGAAATCAATTAACTTTAAAGGCATGCAAATCTAAAAGAAATCAGTCAAGTGAAGTGGCACTCAGCCGTACAGCTCTGTCTGCCTAATGAGTGGTTGCCTCCCTTTAATCAATCACATTTCATACCACATAATCACAATGACATGCCCTCTATTAGAGGTCAGTCTGCTTGATCTGTGCTCTGTTTCTCCTCAATGAGTGGACTGGCACTGGTGCTGTTTCAGCACAGTTTACAACTGTTGGAGCTGTGTCTGTCTGCCTATTGTTCCAAGGCTTTTGTGATTGCAAACCCTCACAAAAAACCTGTGGAAGAGACAACTGCCCTCTAAACTTTGAGATGCTTTTATTCAAATAACAGTTTGAGGCCCAAAGAGTTAATCCATCCATCCATTATCTATACCGCTTAGACGGTCAAGGGAGGGCTGGAACCAATCCCAGCTGACATTGGGCACGTGGCGGGGCACACCCTGGACAGGTCGCCAGTCAATCACAGGGCTGGCACGTAGAGACAGACAACCATTCACGCTCACATTCACATCTATGGGCAATCAGAGTCTTTGGACTGTGAGAGGAAGCCGGAGTATCACGAGAGAAACCCATAAAGTACAGGGAGAACATTCAAACTCCACACAGAAAGGCTGTGCTAAACACAGCTTCACCTTGCCACCTCCAGAGAGTTCAAATTATCCAATATTTCACAAAAAGCCAAAATTCAGTTCAAAGTCCAAAATATGATTGGCGGAGCTGCAGATAAGTCATAAGTCATCTCACGACCCCTTAGATTAATCTTGTGACCCTTTGAGGGGGCCTTGGATTGTAAATAACTTTAAATAAAGTAGGTAAAATTACTTAAGCATTGCTGCATCAGTATTAACAATCCTAATAATATAATAAATAATGATACGCCACAGGGCTCATTTTTCAGCAGAACGATTATTTTTACTTATGATACTCTAAATACATTTTGCTGCTTATACATATGTACTGTTACTTAAGTAGGATTTTCAATGCTTAAGGGACTTTTACTTGTATTACTAGTAATTGTACACTGTACTGGTACTTTTACATAAGAAAAAGATCTGACTAATTCTTGCACCACTGGTAATATGTCTTCATTAATAATTGTGTTGTAACAGAACATTCTCAGTTCAACAAGACTGCACATAATATTTGCACAGATTTTCATAATATTTGCACACATTGTCCCTTGTCCAATGCACCAAAGTGTCTTTTTCTAGTAAACTCACAACAGACAATGTTTATTAAGGCTCTCTGATTATTAAAGCACGTTATGTTAAGATAACTGGAAGCTACAGTATATCTGTAAGCGAAGCTTGTGTGTTCATGTGTGTGTGTGTGTAAACTCACCAGCTTGCGTTGACACCAACCACAGACGCCACAAAGAGCCACCAGCCAAACAGCACACACTGTCACTGCGAGGGAGACCAGGAACACACTGAGGGACACTGAGCCTGTACACAGAAACACACACACACAAACACACACACGCACACACACACACACACACACAAATACAGGGAGGCAGAAAGACAGAAATTGAGTGATGCTTTTTTGCGTTCAGTGATACAATTTTTTCCGTCATGTGAAAAATAAAAACATGGGATTTTTGCTACAGAGCTGATTGTAAGCCACAGTAAATCATGTTGTCGAAGGGGGCAACCCGAAACAAAGCTGGGCCTTCTTCCTCCACGTTTAATTGAAAAGCCAGGCGGAGCTGCCATTTTTACATTCTGTCGTAAGCAGCCGAGAAATACAATCTCATCACTACCCCCTTCGTGCCGGAGCATTTCAATACCTTTCCAATAAGGGCTGCAGCCAGGCATCACTCAGTGGCACACACATCACTGTCATGGTGTCACAGCTTGTTAACTGACAGGCTGGAAGTGAAGGGAGGAGGGGAAGGGGGGAGAGGAGAGGGGAGGGGAGGGGAGGCTGGGCTGACAATACAAGAGAGCTCATGATTAATGGGTATCAGTAGATGCCCAGTGAGGGAGGTGGCTCTGGAAGAGAGTCATAAAAAAAACATCATCTATTGCTGCTCGCATGCGTCCCAGTATGTGTGAGCGAGAGTGTGCACCTGTGTGCCTGTTTACATGCTGGTTATGATACTGACAATAAGTGGATCTTAACTTGAGCACTTTCAGATTCGTTTCAGATTGCAAATTCTCCACATTTAAACAATTCAATGGCCTTTACTTAAGAGGACAAGAAGATAAAGCCTCATTGAGCTTTGATATTTGCACAGTGGGGAAGATGCTAATGTATTCAAATTCGTGATTTCCTTCCAACAATTCTGATTCCTAAATATACAGTGATAAACGGGTGTCTGAATGCATTTTCACACCGCTGAGTGACAAACACTGACAAACACCCATGCTTTCCTTTCAATAACTGGGTTTGTCTTCTCCCCAATTGCTGTCTCCTTCCCTTCCTTTGCTTGTCACAACTGGCCTTTTCATCTCACTCCTCCATCATATCTTTGCTTTATTCTCCACCTCGCCATGTCCTCTGGGAACAGACGAGCTCAAAAAGGAGGAACAGCGGTGGATAAACTTGTTTCATATGGAAAGTAAGAATGGGATCAGCATTGTGTTTCAGTCTTCCCTCAGCCTCAACTTCTGTTTTGAAGTCAATGTGACACCTGAGGCCACTTGCAGTCATATAAGAGAGAGGGAATACAGAACAGCTAAGGCCATGGACAGCAAACTTAACGACAGGTCGATGATAATTAGACTTCTACTAATTGCCTCTTAGACAAACCTTTAAAAACTAATGAGAACACAAATTCCGTAGTGTGACAACAAAAAAAAGAACCATTTAGTTAATGAAATCAAACATATTAATAATCTTGCAAAACTAGAAATCGTTGTCAATGTACATGGTGTTCACCTGCCAGAGGTCGGTTCATGATATGCGCCTTGAGAGGATTCATTATTAATGTGTCACCTCCTTTGTTTTCGATATAAACATAGAGGCATGGCTGCCGCTCTCATGAACAAGCACAGCCATTAACCACTGCATTCAAAGTTCATGATGGTTCAACTTTTTCAAGTTGACGCCTTGGCTCACCGTGTGACCATGGCAACACAGAAATCACAGTCAAGGAGACGATACAGGAGCTGATTTTACTGTATCCAAGTTCCCTGAATTGCATACCTCTTCACCAGCAGAGAACAGACAGATCAATGAAACGGTATAGGAGCAACACCAGCTTCATAGTTTGATTATCTGGTCTTGGAGAATAGACGTTTATGACACTAGTTAGAAAAATTGCTATATTAATCGTGTCATATTGCCACCATTCTTCTATTTCAAGCTACAACCCGCTCCATTTAGCTGAGATGTAGCTGAGATGAGATTCACAGCAGGTGGCTACCAACAGCCTGTGGTGTACAGGCTGGTATGATCGGAGGTAGCCGCCGATTCAAAATACAGAACTGTCTGAAAGCACTTTTAGGAGAAGCCAAAATCCTATTTTACATTTTATTAATTTTACTATATATATATATTGATATTTCATCATATTTGCTTGAATTTTTCATTCATTATCTTCAATTCACTACGCTAGTACATGTACTCAGAGTGAGTACAACTCTATTTTATGTATATGCGTTACTGGTAGTGCCCTGTAGAGTTTCTTGTAAGCAAAGTTTCTGTTTACATTCAGTGTTTCCTCAACAAATGCATTTCCTTCCTCTTAAACACATGCAAAGCCAATTCTTCTCAAAAGTTTGAAACCTGCATTGTATAAATTCATGTTTAACTGCTAGCAGTCGTCCTCTTCCCTGCATTTCTTGGCATATTACTGCCACATGTAGTGGTAGAGTGTGAAACTATAGTTGGGATCCGTATTGTGCCACCCATGTTGCCAGCTAAACGGGGACACACTCATAAAAACATTGCTCCATAGTGCTACTAGTGATCAAAAACTCTATAGGGTACCTTTAACGGGAACTTCAAGGTGGTTAGTTGCTTTCAGGTAGAAATGGAGCCAAGTGTGTTATGGACCTTTCTATGGATTTTTGGAATATGGATATAAAGGGTTAATCTTTTGTTTTCATTCGGGTTTATTTTGTACGAGCTACAATGTATTAATAAATCCTTTCATCTAAAAGAGGACTTAGTGTGTGGTGGATAAGATAAGAAACACAAGTCAACTAAACACTCTTTACACTCTTCATCAAGTTTGGCTTCTACAACATCCCTTCCCATTCAGGAGCTCCAACTAACCAGTAGGAGTCAACTGTGGTAGGTGGTGCCAGTGGGAATTTAACTCAGCGCTCTGTGGTTGATGGAAATCTGCCTGTGCACGTGTACCACCTAAGAGATAAGAACCCTAAACATCTTCAACACTGAACACTACATGAGTTTATCTCCTGACAACAGCAACTCCGCCAGACTGGAAAAGACTCGATCTGACCTGACTGATCGTGTTCTGATCGTGAAGGTATAGATATAATCAGTGTGATAGTCGTTACTAGTGTCCCCCCATTATTTATCTACAGTCAAAGAGACTGCTAATGGCAAAAAGGCACGTCCATGCCCTCCTGAGCAATACAGGGTCAGTGAAACACAGCCAGCTCCTGAATGATAAATATCTCTATTCATAGATGTTCAGAAATAGACACAGGTTATATACTCAGCTACAGTATATTCATAGAGAGGTCAATACAGTTGAGTCCATTAGATACTACGACATCAGCAACGATAGCAATGGATCTTAAATAAGGAAAGCTGAACTGGTCTCCATCTAAGGGCATCTCTGGTAGCTCACTAGCTAAGTGGCTCAGTGATGGATGCTCTGGTTGTTGAAGGGGTTGGAGAATCAGGTGGACCTGTGAAAGCCAGCAGCTGATGTAGGGCCTCACATCCTGCAATCTTTCTGAAGGTCGCGGGGTGGGGTGAATGGTGGTGTTGTTTATGATCTGTGTCAGTCATGAGAGCTAAGGGAGTAAAAAGCCTCCAAATGAAATGCAACATCCAAAGAGGCCATGTTACTGCTCTCCGTAATGGACAACTGGATTCTGCTTCCATCTTCATGCAATATAACTTCCTTTTCAGAAGCTACAAAAAAGCACTGTAGCAGGCAGTGCAGATGAATAAAAGGAAGAAATACACTGTGTTGAGGTATTAGGGAGATATGTAAATCTTCAGCACTACAGCTGTGGAGAAAAAGGAGGCATCATTAGCAAAAGAGAAGCCCGCACTACATACAGCTATCACAGCACTCAGGAAATTCAATTTATCTTTCCCTTTGAACAAAACAAAACTTTTAGCTTGAAATACTCCAGCAGGTGACGAATTACTGAGGTGACAGGTAAAAACAGTGTTTGTATGCTGAAACTGGAATGGGGAAACAATCTGACTTGATTTTAAATGAGAATTGCTAATGTAATATGTAGTAATCTTTACTATATTTAACTAGGTAAGGAACGAGAAAAAAAATACTTCCAAATAGAAGGTGATGAATCACATCTGAAATGGCACCACTCAGTAAAACTGACAAGTGAGCTGAACAAGCCATTGAACCCTTTGATCAAAAGCCTTTAGAAGTCAGAGCACTCTTGAACTTGAAAGTCGTGTGTTTGTTTTTAGATTTCAGTGGCTATCTCCTTTATATGCACATAAAAGAGAAAATAAATGGCACTATGTACTGGGTTGAGTAGTGACAACGATGGTGTAAATGAGCTTGCTATAAACCTTTTTACTGACGAGGACAACAAAGTCCAAGTCGTGCAGCAGGTTAAATATGGACGTTTAAGGGTAAGGCAGAGGCAGAACTTGCGGTATGGAGTGCTCTTCGTGCACAGCAGCATTTCTGTGGTTACGCAGAGTGGTACTGTACATGTAGGTGATCTGGCCCACATGCAGTGAGCTAAGCCAAGCAGAAAGGGACCAGTCCTCAGGGGTAGAAGAAATTGCTAATTGGACAGGCGGAACTGGAGCAGTGTCCAGTCAGCAAAGCTGCCACACCGCATCTTTATGCTCTGATTGAGGTGGAGAGGGCAGTGCCTCGGAAGCTCTGGGTGCAAAGCTCATAGCCTAATCGCCACTTCAAAGAGCCCCCGCCTTGTACTGAAGTCTGGGTTCTGCCCTCTTTATAACCACTGAGCTGCTGTTGGGGTATTCCTCAGATGTCACTCAGATGTCTTTACGGCCTGTCCCCTCTGAGGCACAATCTGTGTGTAACAGCAAAATGTTACTTTCAGTTGTATTGTGATACTGAGTATTTCAAATTGCTTCTATCTACCCTCTGGCTCAATTCTACGCTGCAGTTTATTGCTTTTGTTTTACAGTTATTTCTCAAGACAAAAGCCCGGGTGGTGGTAAACAGCACAAAGGATTGGCAAAGGCATTCAGACTAAATATTTCTCCTATTCTCAGTTGGGAAAACGTCTTTGTGTGGAAAGAACGTACAATTGATTCAAGAGGGGAGATGTGGATAAAATAAATAATTACTATGGTCCCAGGTAAATAATGTAATTGTCAAATAAACTGATGAAGTGACATTTCACACAGCACACAGAGGTGGCGGCTACAGTACCGGTGCTGTGGCATGCTCAAAGGAAGACCTGTTGTTTTGGCATGTTTTAACCTTTTTTTACTGCTGTTGAAAAGCCAGACAAAGCTCTATAGGCCTTTGTTTGAGACAGAGCGTCATTTCAAGTAGGATGTAAGACAGATGATTGACAGTTCACTGTGAACCCTTCCTAAAGCTATTTGTATCAATGTACCACTTGGTGGGTGGGTACTGTATTTATTTAACCAAAAAACAACAACATGGCAGCTGTTTGTTTTTTTTTTATGTCAAATATCTTCTTAAGTATCCTCCAAAACCATTTAATGAACCAATTTACAGCTGCGGAATCAGGATTCATTTTATGTACTACATATTTTAAATGGTTATTAAAAGGTTTGGGAATTGTAGAGCAAGTCAGGTAATTTTCTTAACCTATCCTGTACTTTGCTGATTGTTCCAACGTCTATCTCGTTGGGATCAGTGGACATTTTGGTTTTATTTAAAGCATAACACACTTTAGATGGATGAATACATTTCTCCTTTTTTCCAAACAGCCCTGAGTTTCTATTCACTTCAGTGTATGAAAATACACCAGAGGTTTGGGTAGGTAGGTCAACACATTCAGTCATCTTTATTTTTTATTTATTATTAAGTTATTGTGTCACAATGAAAGAACTGAAACTGTTTAACAAAGTTTTTCAGGTTGATGCTTTCAAATGCTAAAAGGAACTTCAGACATCCATTACTGTACTTGAGAAAAACTATGTAAAAAATAAAATATTTACATGATCCTTGACAACATATTCGTGTTTGCTTATAGTTTGTGTTTTGATTTTCTGACAACATACTATAGCTTGTGAATGTTTGGCAGGGAACTCTCAATTCTTGGATGTCAGTGCTTGCCACCGCCACTTTATGTTATATAACCATGCAACAATAATTCTGAGAAACAAAATAGACAACTTAATGTTCACTGTGATGGATTACCTATCTCAAGTTGGCAGCAAGGAGCTAAAGCAAATGGATCCCCGGGAAGCTATAGGGAACATTCACTCATCTAAAAAGCTCTGGTATGCTTTCAGAAATTGATGACTGATTGAGTCTAAGCAATTTGCTGTAGGATGTGGGAAAAAAACAATAAAAATTCTGGTATGGTCCTTTAACCATTTGGAAATCCTAGTCCACAGTGGACACTCTGGCCCCATGTGCTGCAAATCACAGGGATGTTTAGAGCAACCAGTGAATTTTTGACAGGTGGAGAGGGGGAGCACCTGTGGTGAGAGTGAGTGTCTCTTGCATCCCCTGTAGGCTACAGGAAGACTGCCGGCTCTCTGTCCCTATATGCTCCCTGTGGCTCAGCTGCAGCACTGCTGTGCTGTCACAGAGGCTGTTTCACAGCGAGAGTAAGAGGACTGCCACCCACGTTCTGTCTGCTCTCCGATGAGGGATAAGATCCATCTCAGCCCAGTGACAAGCCGGGCTGGAGTTGGACCAGCAAGACGTCATGTGACACATGCCTGGTGTCACCTATAATGGCACCATCATCTTATTAGCACCTCTGACACTGAATGGGTGAATCGCCCATAAAACCCAACATGATTTGGACACTCGGGGTGTAACTGAACTGAAGCTGTGATAATGTTTTAATAAAGTTACAAGAGAACCAAATTAAGTGTGGTATTTTTCTGATTTCTGCCATATAGATGAAATGTAACTTAAATACAACAGATACAATGGAGGCTATTTTTGTCCAGCACACTAATATTCTTGTGGCGTGGGAACACTAAATTTTGATAATTCTATGTAATTATATAATTGTTAAAAAAATATAATACCCACATAAATTCCTTGGCCAACAATTTTGAAATACTTCCTTATCTACTCTGTGCAAATGGTAAATACTCAGGTGTGTCTGTGAGAAACAAACAGCAGCCTGCTCACAGTAAGATGCTCAGTGAATGGACTGAAGAGCTTAACTTCCGTGTTGTAGGGCTGAAGGGCTGTATAATACTGTCAAATGATACACAGCAATAACAATTATGAATGTGTGATTACTGAATATTCTTCTTTTTAGCATAAAGATGCATATATACATACATAATCAGCTCTGTTTGAATTCCTATGGCTTCTATACTATAGTTTGGGCACCTCATTTTCTTCAGATTATCCTTTTCTTGGAGCCTGGTCCCTCGTAAAAAAATGCAGCCTGTTGGAAATTTTCTTTAATTTCATGATCTCAGTGTGAGGTAAATTAATATCATCTATTTTAAATTGTGGTTGAATGAGTGATAAAGATAACATTTTGGTTACATCTATGACTTTGATCTGGAATTTATACAGTATGCACAGTCTTGATCTATCACATAATCTATCAGTGTCTCTGCCATAATTCTCTCCCCCAGCTCTGCCTCAGAAAGACTGAATTAACTGGTCAGATTGAAATGGATGACTTTCATATATAAGCCACAGGAAGGACTCAACACATTTACCAAGGACACTCTCCCCCTGCCTCCTAACAGGCTGACTTGTTTTCCAATTTGTAAGTGCCCCTGCCTCGCATCAAACACACATTAAAAATGAATTACAGTCATATATCAATAGATGATTCAAAAACACTACTTTAAAAAGAGGCTAGCTCATCTGCCTGTTTGGATATTATTTTAGTGGTGCAGCTGATTACATATCTAGGTTACTTTGATTGTGCCAGATCTGTCAGGATTTAAGTAATTATTCAGAAATATGATCACTGATTCATCTTCTCATAGAGTTACCTCTTGGCTTCATGATCCATTGCAGAGTAACCACCAAGGCCTTTTCAGACTTCACCTTTATCCTCTTTTCTAAGTACTCTTCCCACTTCAGTATCTCACTGGGACAAATGACTGTTATATATTCCAGAAACCTGATCAAGCTGAGTGAGCTTCTCCTGTTTGGAGACCCCCAGAGCTTTAGGATGTTATGCCTTCCTCACACAGTTACAGACATCCTATTACTCACCAGTCCCACTGATGCCCTTGACATTATTGACTTAAGTCCACATGGTGGCTGTTGATACTCTGGAGGTAGACTAGTGTCCATCTCAGTAATGAGCTCCTGAGCTGTAAACTAAGTCAACCATGACTAACATTATTCCTAGTTAAGGGGCATTAAATTGCCTCTATATAGCCTAGTTTATTTGCTGTAAGTAAGGTTAGGGTTTGCAATAAAACAGCACCTCTTTGAATTGTTTTACTACTCTTCCCTTTTCCCCACCTTTTCAGTATATTCATTATTACTCCTATTGACTAAACACTAAGCCCCCCACCCCCATAAAACTAATGTTAGCTCTATGTGCTGGTTGACAATGCTGTCTCTGAAGACCTGTTTCATTTTCCCAACTGCTTTGTTTGTTGTCTGTTGGGAAAATGAGCACCCTGTAAAAGGATCTTAAATATACACTTCATGGCTATATACATGATATAATGCTAAAAGACAGAGGATAAAGCTACATGTCCCCGGCAAACAGTCAGGATCTTCATCAGCTGATGATCCATGTAGAAGACAATTAACTTAAAAAAGGCTTGTTCTTGTATTGTGCGATACCCCACTCACCAATGGATGGATATCTTCATTGAGGCCTAACATGGTAATAGTCTTGTGCGTTGTGCCAACCATTTTGGCTGGCTCCTCTGACTTTCAACATCCTTCTATCACCTTCTTCTCTTCTGTGCTTTACTGCACTATAATGTCTAATTTATTGCTGTATCAACTTTACCATCTGCATTAAAAGTTGTGTTTTAGTTGCAGCCTTTCTAAAAAAGAAAAAAACAGGATACAATCGCATGCGCTCAAAATTGCAAACGCACTCTAATACACACATATTCTTCCACTTGACACAGCTTAAGCGCAGTGATATGAGTGGGAACACGTGCGCTTCAGGGACGTGAAGAAGCCAAGGAAGTGGAGAGAGAACATGCAGGAAAAAGCAGAGTGGGAGTGAAGGAAGAGAGACTCAACTGTAATGCTATTGAGGAGCAATTTGTGAAGCTTGTGCATATGCATACAGGCCTTCAGTCCCCATCTGCCCACATCATCAGCTCACTGCTGGTGACATCAACCAAGACAAAGAGGTCTCGGATGCTCCAGATGTATTATGTGGGTGGCATTATAAAATCTAATCCAAGTCAAAGTCAATTGTATTTGCCTAAGGATACAGGGCAGAGTTGCATGCATTCATGGTATGTGTGTGTTTGTGTACGTGTGTGCATACTTGCTTTTGTATCTATGTCCAATTTCCACTGCCCCTCTTCACATAAAAATATTAGCCTAAATATTCTCGCTCCTTCAAAAATGGGAAAACAATTATTGAGGGTGTAATTAAAGTATTGGCAGGACAAGTGCAACTTTAATTGAATAGCAGCTTAATGACAATCAAAAGAGTGAGGCAGCCTAGTCCCAGCATCGCCGTCACGGTTTATATAAAATCTCATCAAACACCACGCAACTACACAATGAGCTTAGTTTAAGACGTCCACATGATTATTCCTGACCAAAAGAGACACACATCTATCGAGTAAAGTTCATGCAAAAAAGCAGACTCCATTTGTCATAAATGAATTAATATAGATTCATGACTACCTGGAGGCCTCTACCTGTGCCTTCTTCATTCAGTTAAAGACTGCTTGTAAAATGCACTTTATTACCTGTCTGGACAGACCAGGCCGTAAAAGCCCAGGACACAGCAAACCCTAGCCTCTAGCTGGAGGTTAGAGTACTGACTCGGCCACAACCCAGCCAAAGTCGTTTCCCTTTAGACTCCATAAAAAAGCCACTAAAACACCTCACGTGACCTGCTGCCAACCGTGCGTGTCCGTCTCTGCGTCTGTATGTCTGCCTATGTATGTCTAGGTGTTTTTTGCAAGTGGCACTCACTTTCCCTGGAGTCAAATCCTCACACCGACTAACTCGTACCCTGGGCTGGTGTGATGACTGATCGCTGTGCCTCGCCTGTGACCACAACCTCTTCACAACTGGTGTCAGGAGTGCTGACTTGGGGAGGATGTACGAGTGAATGGCAGCTAAGTGAAGGACGGCGAAAAGGTTACTTCGGAAGAAATGGTGTATGTGCAACAGGCTGCCGAACTGTAATTTACACTGTCATAGGAGAAAGGGAGAACAGAGTAACACTGCTACAGCGAGCATTATATTTGTTCAGTGGCTGCTGCTCTCATCAGGTGGAACAGAGAATCCCATCTCTCCAGTGACCACCTTTCTCCCCAGGTGACCTTTCTCGTCAGCGGCTGTGCATTAACAGTAAAGCTCTACTATGGTCGAAGTGATCCTGTCCTCTTCAGTGCTGTGGACTGAGCAGGGGCCCCAGAGACGACACTACATTGGCTCAGTGTCAGGAGGAGATTTAAATACCCCTCTGCTTTTAGACTCCAGCTGGACAGACACCACAGAAAATAACTCTCATTAGCATCAGCCAATGTCAATGGAAGGACAAATTAAAGTAATGAAATACATCCTATAACATCTACTGTAGGTTTTAATTTAACTGCTCCCTCTCACTCAAAAGTGGGTTTCTTCCAAAAAACACATTTAATAATTAATGATCAAATTTAATACGTGGCATGTTCCCAAGAATAAAGTTTTACTTTTTGCAGACAGCCAGCTCTGTTTAGACATAATTTTCTCTTCATAAGCACAGGGCCATCTTGGACAGGCCTCCAGCACTGCTCTCTGTTGCCTGACTGCCCATTGATGTGTTTGCTTGTATAACTGTCAACAATTTACAGCTGGGTAGTACCCAGCAGACTGAGACATATTGACGATGCCATGCAGCTGCTCGCTTGCAGCAGGATACAGTCAAGGGCTCATGGGAAATATAGTTTTCCACAACTGCCGGTCCTCGTGGCCTTCACTTCTGCTGGGAGCAGCCTGTAATTTTCCTTCTAGATTAACTCAATTACACAGCACCTGAGGACATTTTAGCCTAGCTCCATACTGTAATAGCTTGTCTTAATTCTTACTCTCAAGCATATTAATAGTAACCGTTGCGAGAGATACGAGCCCGACACGCACGCAGCTGGGCTGTTGCTGCTGTCATTATCACCTCAGAGTTCGGGAGTGACCATAATACCTGCAGTACGGTGCAGGATGTCACTGTTTGTCACGTCAACCAATACGGCGAAGTATTCAATCTGGCTGGCAGGGCAGCAGAGAATAAATGGCAGGCTTGGCTGCTGCCATTAAGCAGAGTGACACACACACACAACTCTCACACCTACTTGACATTATCACCCTAACATCATGACAAGGCTTTCATCTGGCTAACTATTGCAGGCGTAGCTTGGGGGGGGGGGGGATAATAGAGGGAGTGTGAGTTCAGGCTGGAGAGGAATTAAGAGCGAGACAGAGAAGAGATTCGAGTTATTACTGGAAATCGCCATAAATGTTTCTTTGGCAGGGTAATAACGAGCAACATTATTTTTACTACAAATATATGATTAAATGTGGAAGGCTTGTTGGTGCGTTATTTTCCATCACTTTCTCAATTTACTTGGGGCCCTCTTGAGAGTTCAGAGCACTGTATTCACTGGGCGATGCCTGACCCGGGCACATGCAAACTAAGTTGTCACAAACAATCTAACAGGCATTATGAGCATTATTTATAGTGATTGGAATGAAAAACAAACAGGCAGAACTAACCTGACCCGTGGTTGATTTATTAACTCTCTTCTGGAGAGCTATAACTCTCGTAATGTGTAATGGGCCAGATGGAGTAGGCGAAAAATAACGGATGCTGTTGAGGCAGCCTCTCCGCCCCGTGTTTCTACGAGGTCTGTTAAATTACTAAAAGGACAAACAGGGTGGTTGTGTGATTTGTATGCAACCTGACCTTTAAGCCGATTGAAGGGCTCTTGAGAACACAACGCGATCCAGGAACAGTCTCCAAACAGAGGTTTCTGTTAGATCAGTATCCTATTAAGGTGTGGCTGCATTGAATAGAACTGAGGTTTTTTTTTCGGAATCATCTTTCCTGGTACTTTCAAAAAACAAAAAAAAAAAAAAAAAAAAAAAAAACACTTCCGCTCAGTTCAGCTCCGTTTAGTTTGGTGCAGAGCCATGTTGATTTGGTTTACACATTCATGTTCCCGTCAGGATGACTTGTAATAACTTTGGTGATACCCTAACTTTTCATCTTTCGGTATCAGCATTTTAATTTGTTCAATATTTTCATTTATGACCAAATATCTGCATAAATAATAACATTTCCATCAGCCTCAGCGGTACTTAGTGCTAATTTGAAAATGTTAAAATTCTAAACTATAGCTGAGCATGATTAACATTATACCTGCTACAAATCAGCATGTTGGCTTTGTCACTGTGGGCACGTTATCAGCATTTATCTCAGACACAGTAGCCTCATAGAGCTGCAAACATTGTTAAAAAAATATGTTTAAAACATTATGTCATGGGAACTGTTATATTTAAAACTCTGTGTAAAAAGTCAAAGCATGCAATTTAGTCAGAAAAGTATAATAAATATTGGATCAAGCACTCCAGCGCTTTGTGGACATTTTGTGACTGAATACACCACTTGTATTTGAAAATCAGTGGCTATTAACAAATTAATGGAATGGTTTTACACAAATCCGTGACAGTTATCTAATGCGTAAAGTGGCTAGCACTATACCATTTCAAAACACTAATTGATGCACAGATGAAATGTAAGGTTCAGGGGGGGGAGTGCGTGGGTGTGGATATGTATCTGTGCCCATTTGCGTGAATGTTAGAACGTGTGTTGTGCTCAGCCTGTGGATGCAGGGTGATTCACCAGGCTGTTCTGGAGGATTCCTGTGTGGGCTGACATTCGTGAAGAACGGGACCTAAGACGGGGGAGAATGGGGGGAGAGGAACAGGAAGGAAAATAGCACATAAGGTACAACGCAAAGATTTGTGCGTCCCTTTCGGACCTTTGTGCCCTTGTCTTAAACGAATGGTGAAATGACAAGTGCCACTTCCACAACCTTCCTGGGTGATGCATGGATGAACGCTTGAGTGGTCAGAAACAGATGATGTAATAATATGTAAGGGGAGGGGTCTGCAGTGTCACTCCTTCCAGCATCTGGCCTGGAGAGATTGTGCAAACCTTTGCTCAAAAAGCAGCACCCAAAATAGGATTAGTCCAGAGCACGTAAAAAAATCAAACGCGGAGGACTGCCAGCATGCCCTACCTCAAGGCTGTGCTAGTTGGTGGCTGGCAGGCTGGAGGCTGGGGAGGGGGAGAGGAGACCACGTGTATGGCTGACTGTGGCCGTGCAGCCTGGCTGGAGGCAGACAGCGAGCGAGCATGGGCATGCAGGCCTACAAATGCACAGGGCTTCATTAGCCTGCTTTCCTCTAAAAAGCAAAACAAAGTATAAGGCAGGGCTTACTCATTGCTCATATCACTAATTTGCCCCTAAAAACTTAAAATCTTTTTGCACTTCGTTGCTGGCAGTTTGATTGCCAAGAGGGTCATAGTTTGATAAGAACAAATAGTGTTTTATATGACACGTTATTACTACCTTTTCCAGCTGGCCAGGGTTGTGACAAATCCTACTTGGGCTTATTGTTGTGGCTGGTGGCCCATAATCCTGTCAGAGAACAGCCCTTCCACATGTGTTTGATGCCCTCTTCAGACCAACTGTATCTCAAATGTGTCTAGCTTGAGCTGCAAATCACACTTGGCATCAGAATGTGTCTAAAATTGACTGCACTGCTTCCTGGCTCATATTTGATTTTGTCTGTGGGAAACTGCAACCACTGCTGAACAGAAAAAAACATATTTGTGCTCAACCACAGAGCTAGATACAAGAAATTCTGTTTCTCTCCCCCCTCCCCCATAAATTGACTTCAAAACAGCGTCCATGCTGTTAGCCACAAACAAACAGCTTGTCATGCTATATGCATGTTGTACAAAGTTAAAGTTGACCCCCATGGCCTTTGCATGGAGTCGAGGAGGCACTTGCTTTCACGGTACATTGAATATGCAGTCACATGCATCAATGACCACCCCTGAATGCTGTTTGAGCGATTCAGTCTCAGAATGTCTTCAAAGCTGTGTGGGTGCAATTACACCTGTATTTAAATCTGCTCACTGGTGATCAGACCACCCGAGATGCATTTTGGTTCTAAATGCAAACAGAGCCCCAGTAAGGAGGGTCAGCCTTAACAAGCATGCACACAGCCCTCATTCAAGGCACATTCCCATTAGAGTTGAACACCAGGAAATGAGCAGGAACATGGGATTTTTAGAATTTGTGTGATTGAAACTACTGTTGGTAAATACTTTGAAATACAGTTTTTACATTGCAGGCTAAAATGACAGCAACATCTGTACATTAAAACCTCTTCAGCATGTTCAACAAGTAGCTTAATCAGACATGCAGGTCTCCATTCCAAATAACTGATTGCAAAGCTGCATTCAACAGGGGAAGCATAAGATTGGTTTGATATTACAACTTAACATCAACAGCACTGCCTTTAACCACTGAAACAGCTCACCACTGGCTGCATGCAATGGATTTACCTTCCCCATCACCACATGCAGCAATAACCTCAGGTCAGCACTGTGAACATGGTCGTACGCTCCAATACAACCACTCAGACATATTCAAACCTGTAAGAGGTTATACTGAAAACCAGAGCATAAAACGTGAATGAATTAATGACATCAGAAAGTAAGAATAAACACCATTTTATGGAGCTGTGTATTTAATATTAAACTTCATTTATGATATGAAATCCTGGCTTCCTTGGGAAAACAGTGATATATTTCAAGATAGTTAAGATTTTAAAGGTCAGGGGAAAACCTTCAAGCTTAATTCCAATCACTGTGGCTTCATCTGCCTTTCCTCCTTCCATTCGTTCCTTAGCTTTTACTACCTAAACCTCCAGACGCGATGTACCTGGGCTTGTGATCTCCTGGTAGATAGTACTCTAACAGGAGGTATTTTATGGTCCACGTCCAGCCTGCCAAATCTGTCTGGAGCACATTACACAAAGTGCTGCTGGAAACAGTGGGTAATAAACAGAGGGAAACTGATCAGAGTGTGCTGTGTTTAGAAGCAGAAGAGGAGGAAAATGAAGCAGCCAAAAGGACACAAGAGGCATTTTCACTGAAGTTCCCGAAGCGATTTCCAGTTCGCACTACACACATCCCCTCCCCTCCCAACCATCCTCTGCTCCTCTGCCATTCTAATTCTGTCCCAGTCCTACAAGTTTTTAAATTTCAAAGGTAATCTAAAGTAATACTGACCAGTGGTTTATGAGATGCAAATATGACACAGAATTAAATATTTAATACAAATAGCCTATTACACTGAATTAATATTTCAGAGGAGTAAAGGAGAGGGGGTGAACGTGGCTTAGGGATTTGTACTGAAACAGAGGTGTGTGCAAAATCTGTCTGCACAGAATGATAATATTCCCACTGTTATTAAAACAGGGTCCATCATTTTCTCCCCTAAGACACCAACATGTAATACAACACGAGTGTCTACATACATCACATATGTCACTGTGTTTACAGTTAAGGTAAAAGCTTATACACTACAAACCACTATAGATCCATGTATAGGCTCTGTTATATAACCCTGGGAGATTCATGTTTTATACATGACCCTTTCTTGGTATGTCTCATGTCAATAGAGCTGGCGTGAACAGTCCTTAATGAGGTTTGTCAGGCGCTTTCAGAAGGAGGAAGATTGTCGGAAGAAGCTGGGAGCCACATGCCTGTCAATCCTCAGCCATGTCTGATGTGCAGTCATTGTGTGTTTGCCTCAGAGTCAGAGCCTGTTCAGTGGGGGATCTCAGAGTGCAGCCATCGTCAAATATTAGCTGTGATTTTTAAGAAACGCTACTTCTAAAACAATCCTAATTATGAATTATTCTCCATAACCGCCATCCGTTTCTCACAGCTGTTCTCGTGCACCCATTTTACCTCCTCGAGCTACATGCTTAAAGCCTCTTCTTCCGCATTTCTGGCTTTTGCTCGTTTCTCCCACTTTGTCCTCACCTCCTCCCTCTGTTGCTCTGTAATTAAGCAGTGTGTTTTAGAGGGCAATGGACTCAGATACAGATATACCCCAGGGGAAAGATGGTGTGCGATGCAGATACTATGACATCCTATGCATGCATTATCCGTCTATGATAGCTCAATTAACAGGTGAAGATCTCCATCATCTCGCTGAGAGAGTGTGCTGACCGTCACCGGTGGGCAAACAATACAGTGTCCTTATCAAGTGGTTAATCACATATAGGACAACATAATTTAGAATGATGAATCTCATATAGCAGCTCACAAACATTAACACCCAGGAAGGAATATCACCACTGGCAGGATGCACTGTACAGTCAGCACACGGATGGATGATAGCATGACAATTACCATATAGTGGTTTTTCACATTCAGGCTTCTTGTTTTGATTATGTAATCAACATGCTTATTTTGGTGGTGAGAGAGCTGAGCTGAATCACAGTGCATTGTGGGAGCTCTCTGTTTGACCTGCGTGTTTGTTTTTCCGGGCTGTGCAGCAGGATCCTGCTTGCACCCAAATATCCTGGGCGCATGGAACACACTATGGGACGGGAAAGTCAAGATTTCTCTGTTTACTTGTGCAAATGCATGTCTGAGGGCATTTGAGCGTGTGCCAACTCTGTGGGCAAATAGACTCCGCCAGTGAGTGACCAAATATTGAAATATCACCCAATATCAAGACTATTGGAGTGTATAATTCTTCGCCTTTTATGATTCATTAAGGGTATCAGTGGCCCCTTCCAAGAAGGGTCTCAGGGTGGTTGGCATTAATCAATGAATGTTGCGAACATGAAATATGATCTGTGGACGTAGAAAATTGCTGCTGTTCATTAGCGTGAGAGTGAAGAGAGAGAAAAAGAGAGAGAGATATTTCTATAGCATGTCAGATTTGTGGACCAGTGGCACAAAAGGCACATTTCAGCTTTGTAGCCCAGACCAATCAGAAATGTATTGCTTGGACGAGCCAGCCCAATCTGCTGTGTCTCAGCTCTACTGAGTCCGGGGCTGAGCTCTCTCAGCTCACTCCCATGCATGCACAATTGCTTGCATCCAATTCATTGTGCTCTTCCAGCTGCACCAATTCACGCCGCTGCCAAGGCAAACATAGGATGATAAGCCTGCAACCACAAAAGTTAGATGACTGGTGGGGAGTCAAGAGGAGCAACGAAAACCGTAACCCAAATTATTTTTGGAGATGGAGTGGGAGTAGAGAGAACAATACCAAGAGTCTCCCGGTTGTTGGTATCAGTAATTTGATCTTTTTGTGTTCATGACAGGTATTCAGTTACACCGCAAATAGGGTCAGCATTGCTTTTCTTGAGCCCAATGTTCAGCTGGTGAATCCCAAACCCCCTAATCTGCCCCGCCCAGGTTTTCTATTTCCCATTCGCTCATGTGAATCCATATTTTGGTGTAAAGGTGTGGGACTGTGTATTTCTTTTGTCTGTGTCAGGTTTTCCCACATCATCTGTCCCTCCTGTCGAGGCTCATTACTCCCTGTTCCGCCTGCTCCTCCTCCTGCTCCTCCTCCTCTCCCCCATGCTCCCTCCATCCCATTCTCCACAAGGAGCTCTGGTGGGGTGCCACGAGCACAACAAATGCCTATTTTAAAATGCCTAATGCCCAAATGGCTGGGAACACCTACAGCAGATGTGAAACATAATAACTGTGTAAGTGTGTCCACAGAAATGTTATCTTTTTCAATTCACAAAAATAAAAAACTGATAGTGAATACAGCAAAATGAGGACTTACTGATAACTGTTGCTGAAAATCTTTTTTATTATTTTCACTACAGTACTAGTAAAAGCATGAGTGAGAAAACAGTTTGCATGAACCCTCCCCACTCACAGTCACACACAATCATTTAAACCCTTCATGACCCTGCCCCCCTTCTGTTCAGTTCTGCAGAACCGCTCTCTCTTCTTAATCTACAGTATCTGTGAATCTCCTAACTGCTCTAATGGAAGAAAGTAATACAAGGACACACAAAGCGCTCACCGCCATCTCTGGTATTTTAACCTCACACTGTCACAAGCTTCCTCCTCGGCTCAAGCACAGGGTAGACAGACCTGGGTGGCTGATCCATCAGGTATTGTAGCTACAGTTATGGAACAGTGACTGGACTTAATCCAAGGATGGGGCCTACCCATACAGCTAGCTAGATAAGGCAAATTAAGGAAAAATTTCCCTTGCCCTGCTGGTCAGCACTGAAGCAGGGTAATAGGGAGAGGAGACGGAGCGAGGAAGGAGAGAGGAAGTAGGAAAGAAGGAGAAACGCTCGGGCAGCCAAACTGTGGAGATGGCACTCATACAGCCCAATCTGTCAGTCTGACTACCTTGCCAGATACAGGGTGGCTCACACAAAAATCACACATTTTTTTGCTAAATACCAAGAGACAGTGCGGCTACACACAAATGCACACACATTAATGCTCGAGCACACACACCAACTTGTGGAACATGCTGTACTCAAGCAAACGTGCGTGATCCATCTCCTGTTTAAACATTTTCTTTGTAAGAAAATACCTGCGATTTTTAGTTTTGTACCTGTCTTTCTCTTAGCTCCTGCACACTGTCAACACTTTTTGAAGGAATTTTAAGTGTTGTTGTTGAGACTGTGTGGGAGCTCATGTTTGTTACTTGAACTCTTAAATCTCTCTTACGCACCTCTCAACAAAGATCTTTTTTTCTGGATACCTTTCTTCCTTTACCACATATTTTTTACTACTCAAATAGTTTTTAAATAAAACTAACTAACTCGCTGCTTGGCCTTCCTTTAAATCAATAGTTTGAATTTTATGGGGGAATATGCAAATTGATTTTCTTGCAAAGAGCAATGATTTCTGTACAGTAAATATGAAGCTACAGCCATCAGTCTGTTATCTTATCTTAGCATACAGACTAGAACAGCTTGCCTGGCTCTGTCAAATAGTAACAAAATCCACCTAAATCAAACTATTGTCCCAACAAAGACAGTAGTAATAGTTCTTCTGTTTTGTACAAATTAAATTAACAAGATACAATGTGTTAATTAGTGAGCTTTAGAGGGGCTGGTAGTCAAATATTGTTACATATATAGACTCATAAGTGAGGAGGAGACATGATATCATTTCAATTTTGGGATGATGGTGCACACTTTCAGACAGTCTCGTCTGGAAGATCTTCCTAGTGTTGCATTCGGTTGTACACATGAAAAGTGAAAGAAAAAAAGAGAGCTGGGGAGAGAAGTTCAAACTCTGGCTTCTTTCTCACCTCCAGTTTCAGTTTTCTTAAAATTAAGGCTAAGGGTCGGGACGCCGTTATAGACTGATGAAAATATACCAACGTCTCTGGTTTGATTTCCACCTTTGTCGCTCGTCACACCCCTCGTCTCTCTCCCCCAGTTTACTGTCCGTCTCTATTCAATCGGCTGTCAAATATAATAATACAATAGTTGAGGGTCATTTGTATAGTAGCATATACTGTAGGTTAGCTCTGCAGGGTCTGTTTAAGAAGAGTACAATTACAGTCTATAGCTGGCAAAGTGCTTTGAACCCATTATTGTAGAAGCTATTACTCTTCATCTGTGTAAAATCATGGTGTGGAAAGATTAATTACTCTTTGGAATGGTAATGATGTCTGTCAACAGGATAATTTGCCAAGAATTTGCTGAGAGTCTTAAACTGAATGCGATTGTGTGACCACTGGAGGTTTAATGTGAGGATTAGTGGTGGTGATTGCGTTTCAGAATGACAGAGTGGAAAAAGGACATTTTTCCTAAAAAGTAAAATGAAATGACATAAATGGAGCATGAATACATTAAGACAGAGACTATCTGAAATAACAGTTAGAGTTGGGAGTGACCTCGGGGGCCACCCACAGGGTGAACTCTTGACCTTCTTTCAAACAAAGTCATCATGCGTTATCACGACTCTGCACACCATTGCTCCGTAGAGATAATGTCACAGCGCACCCGAGCCACCTCAGATCTTTCACATCAGCACCTTGGTGCTCCAAAACACTATGGCAACTGCTCACACACGTAATCTCTCCTGGGTGTGAGATGCAAACAGGGCTAATATGTTTGAAGAGACAGCAGTGATCACATTTCCAAGTGACTCCATGCATCCTGCTAGGATAACCGAATAAAGAATGTTCTCAGCAAACCACAATCCCACTTTCAAAACACTTGATCCTAAGATGACAAGCACCAGGCTATCCATTATGCAATAGTCTCCTTTTCTCCATCACTAATCAAAAGTAGAGCAAGTTCTCTGGATGGGATTAACGGTTTCTTCCTCTCATCTGTTGGCTTTCAGAACACAGAAAGGTGGTAGGCTATACCTGCGGAGCAATTGTGTTAAATCTTCAACACACACGCTCTTAACAGAATGCATCACGGCACCTACTAAAAGTGGGAGCTGCAACGAGATAACAGAGGTCATCGAGTGGTGTCGGCAAAAAAAAAAGCAGCAGAGAGAATAAGAGAACGAGACTGCGAAGAAAACAAGGATCAACGCGATTGGATGGTTACGCAACAGTATACATGGAAACGTTCATTAAACACACACAAAAGACACAGCATAATCATAAATATTACAAATGTACCACCACTGCCTCTGAATTTAAGTCCAACATGTTAAAAGTTATACATTTATTAAGCCATTCCTGTCATAAACACAGGATTGAAGAGAATATTAAGTATTAGAAGAGAGTTGTGAAGCCATATTACAAGCTCTTTTCATCTCTGGCTTTCTCTCTTCCCCTCCTCTGCTTCCTCTCTTCATCCCTCCCCCATAAAATCCCCCATCGCCGACTAAACCGATCCACTGTCACCAACCCTTCATTCTTTACTATGTAGGCCTCCCATCCTCACTGTTTTTCCCTTGACACACACACACACACACACACACACACACACACATAGACATATGCACGCAGGGCCTCCTCTCCTCTGTGTGACCTTGACTGGCTAGCACTCCAGGGCTTGTTCTTTGCTTCTCCCTCTCCCTCTGTCTCTCTTGCTCTCTCCATCTTTCCACGCTCGCCTCCACTCTATTGTCTGCTTCTCTACCTCTTGCTTTCTATCACTCTTCCCCCGGCCGGCTGATGTTAACAAATGCTGTCCTTTTTCTCCTCTTCCCTGAGACAGAGAGGAGAAAGGGACAGAAGATGGCAGAGAAAGGAGAAGTGAAAGACTTCCTCCTCCTCCACAATCTAGTCAGCTGAGAGAGAGTCCGCCGTAAGAATAACTCTGGCTGTGAAACTGCATCAACAAGTCTAGTATATGGATCCTGTCTTATTTCTTATTCTGTATAATATTAAAAAATAGGACTTCCATCATTGGATTAATATGAGGTCAAATAAGTGTAATGAAATAAAAAAAGAATCATGGTAATTCACAAATCTTCAGATATCCAGCATAAGACTAACCTCACATTATATAAGTGTGATATTTCAACGAGGCTGCAGGTTAATCAATTAAAAATAATTTCTCTCTCTTTTCTCTGTTCTTTACAAATGTGATTTTATTTCTTTGCGGTGCCTATTGCTTGATTCAAAGTGTGATTAGACTTTGCGTTAATCAGCTGATGCGACTTCCTGTTTCACCGGAGAGGATGATGAGCTCTCTCATTGGAACAGTGAAACAGCAGGTCCAAATCCATGTTTCATTGCAGGTGTTCCTACAAAAGCATCTAATTGCCTGCATCGCAGCATTGTAGCCTGTTCCTCTGACTCCAGTGATCCTTCAGATTTTCCCAATGTCTTAGCTCCACATCCATCTGTATAATAAATTGGAGCTGTTAACCATTTGACTATCCGTTCAAAGCTAAATAAACTTAAGCTCAAGTGATGGAGTGATCTATTAAATGTCAAACAGGCTGATTAAGCTCCCTCTACAATTACCTTATTCCTGTGCCGATTTATGTACCTCCCATATCTAAAGGTCTCTGCTGTGATTGTGTACACCAATCTGATGCTCACAGACTGAATCTATTGCGTTTAATTCAGACTTTGTTGTAAAAAATGACATTTCTACCTACTCTACATCTGATATCAATACAGCAAGCTGACAGGACAACAGAATAGCCTGTGGTGGCTTTATGCTTTAAACAATATTAGGAGCAAAAATAGAGGGTATCATGAATTAATATATCCATTAATTTTCCTTTTAACTTTCCTGTAATTTAACCTCCTGGCCAGTAGTCTTCTATATAAGGAATCACGATTTTCCACTCCGGTTGACTACTCTCTCCAGCCACACCCTGAGGAAGACTCAGTGTGGGTCGAAACTGGTCAGCGTATTCCTTTTTGTGGTATTTTACTGTGATAGGCCCTAAACTAATAAAGGCATTTTAACTACATCCTTGGCCCATGGGCTCCCCTTTTCTGTAATCTTCCTTTTAAGCGCAGCTGCTATGCCCATTGTGATACCTTTTCTCCGAGCATCCAGCTCTTTTTTTTAATTCATCTTGCTCTAAGAGGCACGGACATTACAAGACTGCCATAGCAATCACCCCAAATAATTTCCCATTCCCACATTAGTAAAAGAGCCATGAAGTAGAAAGACATCATCAATTTATACAGGGCAATAATAACAAAGAGGTTAGGAACTCACAGTCTTCTGCTGACACTTAAACACACCATGTTAAAGACACCGCACAAATTCCCACCCTTTTCTATTTAATTTCTTTAGCAGTTAAAATCCTGAAAATTGCGATACAGCACCACTAGTATACCAAGAACTGTCAAAATCCAGGGCATAATGCAGGCCTTTTCATTCAGAGGTAAGAGACAACAGTAAATCGCTCCTATACAACCGATCTTTGAAAGTGTATATAAGAGCATATGTAGGGCTGTTGCCTGGGGTTTGAAAGTCAGGGGCCCAGAACCAGACCACACAAAATCCAGTTGGATTGTTGGAACAAGAGTGTACAGCCATGCAAGCTTCTGTGAGGCTGTACTTGCTGACACGCTGAGGCTGATGGGAAGGTCATTAGTTTCGCAGGCATTTGGTCATAAACCAAAGTACTGGACAAATTAAATTTAGACCTGATGATGGTGCTTGATTAAAACGTTACAGGATCCCTAAAATAATAAAAATTCACCCTCTGGGGACCATAAATGTCTGTACAAAACTTCATGGCAATCCATCCAATAGATGTTGAGATAATTCAGTCGAGACCAAAGCGCTGGACCGACCGATATTGCCATCTCTAGAGCCACACCTCTAGCATGTCTAAAAAAAGAGTATATTTTCTTTCAGGGGCCAAGAATTAGGTCAGACAGTCTTAGAACAGAGGAAAATGTCCATTAATACTTTCCTTTAAGTTTAAGTATCTTTTTTAACATTCATGGTATTCATTCTCTTTTAATCACATCACATCTTTTTAGGTTGTAGATTTACCTGCAAAGATTCTATAACAGTAAACTCTACCTGAGGTGCTCTTTTACTGCAGGTTACGCATGCCAAACTTAAGTCATTTAGACTGGTAGCCCCAGCCAGGGATTTAGACTTCAGCCCAAATTCAAGGCCAGCATCAACCTAAATCAATAGTAATCCTGAAAGTATTACTATACATCATATAGGAAAGACTGCTTTTAAATTTAGTGCACCTGACTCCCGGAACAAAATACAGGACCCCCTTAAAATCAATACACTTATACCTTTTGGACATTTTAGAAATTTGATCCTAAATCTTCCAACCTCTACTTGTAATTGCTTTACATAAGTGTATTTTATTTTACATTTTAATTATCTTAATTTATCTATCAAATTATCTTCCCTAATAGGATAGCCTAGTTTAAAACGCTTTTTATTAGGTAGTTGTGGTATTGCCTTTCTGTGTTAGTATATCTCTTTGTTGTTGTTTTTCCATTTCTCTGCTTCTGTAATTGACTCGATGTCATTGTAAATGTGGGTCCCCCCAAAATGATCTCTCAAGTGGAAAGAAAGGTTAAATTAATAAATTAATTCAAAAGGTAGATAGTTTGGGGTGCCAGACAGAGTACAGAACCACTCATCAAATAAATTTAGGGCAATTTGTCCCTGATGCACAAACTCCGTGTCCAGACTTAGCACCACAAAAAGGAGGGAGATAACAAAATGTCAACATACAGAAGGATACTTTGTGCTGTTAATCAAACAAGTGAAGCTCTGCACTGATTTATTCCTTTTCTTTGGACATCT
The DNA here is from genome assembly GCA_031216445.1 of Lateolabrax maculatus. Lineage (NCBI taxonomy): Eukaryota > Metazoa > Chordata > Actinopteri > Acropomatiformes > Lateolabracidae > Lateolabrax > Lateolabrax maculatus. The sequence continues at coordinate 18,271,813 of CM062214.1, forward strand.
TTTCGTGAAGTGTACTGAGTAGTATCTTGAACTAGACTAAACTGGACTGAACTGGAATATGCAATAAGACAACTGGGGAAAATGTCCTGAATTGACATTGCTCCACCTAGAGAAGCCATGAAGCTGTATTACTGATCCACCTCTTGTTGTCAGTTATACAGATCAGGGTGATTACATGCATAATACATGAAGTCAGTCAACCACAGGTTCCCTCTCAGAACATGCCTCCCCAAACCTAACCTATGCATGAACCATTCTCCCTCAGTGGAATTGATCAATAAAGGCATCAGCTCCTGTCCAACAAATCTATTACAGTCAGTTCATCAAAACAGTCATCAACAGATGAAGCTGGAAAGCTCTTCATTTACTGGTCCCCTGCTGTTTGACAAGCTGAAAACTGCCCTGTGATTTAGTCGTCTATAGAAAGTAGAAACCCTTCAGTTTGTGGCTTCAGCTGAAAATCCTGCGAATCAATCGAAGTGAATCTCCCCATTCTGTGTAGCACAGACATTTCACAAGTAGGGACGGTCTTCTACTTGTGCAATGGGTGATGATGCCGCCTGCCTGACAGAAAATTTCACACTTTCTGGTGATGGTTTAAAAAGAGAAACACACACTATCATGTGTAAAGCCACATACAAACCCAATCCGCTGATATCAAATTATACTTAAGAATTCTAGTAAAAAATTAAATGAGAAAAGAAAAATGTGTTAATTAATCATTAACTAAGATACAGTAGGCACTGATGTAAGAAAATCTTTCTTAAAAAAATGATTTAAGATTGTAATCTAGACACAAACACATACAGATGAAACATGATACTTTGATGAAACAAAAAATGAAACTCATTTCAGTCATTTATCAAGCAATAATGCCAAATATTTGCGATTTCAGCTTCTCAAATGTGAGGATTTGCTGCTTTTCATTGATAGAGTGAATATGTTGGACTGGGGGTCGGGCAAAAAAAAGAAATATGAAGATGTCACCTTGAGCTCTGGGAATTTAAATTGCCTTTTTTTTCTAACATTTTAGAGACTATCAATCAAGTGATCAAGAAAATAGTCTTCAGATTAACTGATAATGAAAATAATTATTCATTCCAGCCTACAAAGATGTATACTAAACCTAAACTCTATAAAATTTAACACCTTAGACCTCTAAACAGTTGTACACTGTTACTTTTAGAAGTATTAATGTCACCATGCACAGGCTTTCAATGGTCAGTGGTTCTACAGCTTTACTTTTTTTAGTAAATACATACGTTATTATGTAATACGGTAATACTGCCTATGCTCTAAAGTGTTGTCTCAAAAAGTAAATTCCTCCTATTGCCAAAAGCCACAGTAAAGTGACGAATGCCACACCCATCACAAACACAACGTTTTAGCTTTGTGACAGTTTTGTTAAAAATATAATTAATCTGCTCATTAGAGTACACATATCCTAAATGTATTCTTAAACTGACTTCCCCACTAAAGTATTACATATTTTTATATTACTTTTTACAATGGTTAAGTTGCCTATATGTGGGCTGGATGGTCTGAACATCCCAAGTTGTCTCTTAATGGCCTACAATCAAACCCGGCAGGAGCCAAGAGTGTTGCATTTTGAACATCAGTAAGTAGTCTAAATAGTTGTTGAATGTTTTCCAGTGGGTATAAATAACGAGCCATTTAGCCGTCAGACTGAAGAGACAATAATAGGGTACTGCTGATCCCCAGCATTCACCCCCTTTCTACAATTTACTTTTTTCTTAAGTTTAGTATTGGTGCCCACATCCAGCCTTATTTCAGATGTTCATTTGACAGTAGCTGGCAGTTTGTGTGATTGTCAGGCTCACATATGATCAACCTGTTTGTCCTCACCCCCCTCTAATCCTCTGAGGCCATAATCAATATGTCCCCGGTAGACCTTTCTCCCTCTCCCTGCCACTCCACCTTGAGACGCGGTGTGAATTTAAAGGCCACAGCAGTGCGGCGAGGGAAACACCCGGCGAAAAGAAACACCCACTCACATAAATCAATTGAAGGTGTGTCAGTCAAGCACTGAGTTCCTTACTAAAAAGAGAAGCCCCAACACATTAGTAGTAAACCTACTCATAACTTTAGGCTACTACTTTACCTGCAGTCCATTAATCCCTGGAAACAGCCTTTTGTCTGAGCATGGGTTGAATAACTGCTAAGTCCAACGACAGGATACAGGTACAATGACTCACATCTGCTACTAACCAAGATGACCTCCTGGATCATTAAGTCCCATACATTATACAGTCTGTGCTGTGCCCCAAACATTTCCCATCCCTCTTTGACCTTCAACAAGATAAGAGCTAGTCCCACTTGCAGAGGCTGTACTTGGGCACAAAGGTGCTTTAAGCTTAAAGTTGATGTCAGCAATAGAACAGACCGGCATTGTATCATCAAGTACTGAGGCAGGGCCCCCCCTTTTGGGGGAAAGAATGCATTTCACACATCGAGAGAAACTAAAGATGAGATTAGCCGAAGATTTTGTGGTAACTCAGTCTAGCGCCAACAGTTGGCTATAACAGGTTTGTTATTTACAGATCACACTTGGTGTAACGCTACCCGTTGGTTCGATAAAACATGTAGGCCTATAGATGTCTGGATTTATTAAAGAGCTTACACTTTTTTTATCCTACTGTATGTAAAGTGTCTTGGAGAACTCTAAAAAGCAATTATGATTATTATTGTTATGACAAGCAATATAATTAGTTTTGCAGATTTTTGGTCATAAATGACAGTGTTGGAATTGAAATTGTAATCTGATGATGGCGCCAAATAAAAAGTTCATGGGCTGAAAAATGATGAGGCCCAAAAGTGTCAACTGGTTCAAGCATTTCCGCAGATCAGCACACGTGCATCTGCGCCAAATTTCATGGCAAGCCTGTTTGGCACGTGGCTTCCTCGGTTAAAAATCTGGTAAGTCAGATGTTAACTCACCTTCCTGTCCTGTCATCTGGACAACTAGAAGAAACCTCCAAGCCAGCATCATGGCTAGCTACCGTTAATCAGCCAGTTACTTGCCAGGAGAATGATGATGTGATTTGGTTTAAATTTGCGTCTTTATGTTTTCTAACAGGGTGACAACCAGCTATACAAAATTACAAGTTGAGCACAACATGCGGACTGAACCATGAGCTGTAGCAAATGAAGCAGCGAGGCTGCTGCTAGTTATTTACGACCAGAGACCCACACTGGCGGTAACGGTTACCAGGCCAACCAAGGTCACGTTACCTGTAGCAAAGGGGGACTTTTTAGGTTAAAAAAGCTCTCCCGGTCATGTTTGTACTGGGACTCTCATCACTCCTGTGGAGGTGAGTTCAAAGTGAACTTTTTCTGGACAGGAGTGCTGTGTAAACGTTATCTTTTTTTAAATGTAACACTTATAGCAGCTTTTTTGTTTCTTAAGGGCTGGCTACGTTTGTTTTACCTAATTTGGGACAGCGGCGGCTCTGCTCGTCCTCTCCCGCACCGTGTCACGCTGTTGTCCGTGTGTGGGGAGATCACATTATCTCACATCAAAGGGAAATGAACACAAAAAAATAAAAATGGCTCCTCCTACTCTGCCTCTTTTACCCCCCCGGCAGCAGCAGGTGTTATTCTCATATAACCTGAAGATTTAGTTGGTAATTAGCATTACCTCTTCGCCCCAGAGAGTTATTTCTGCTTCGCGGTGACAGCAGGGGACACGAGTGGACAGTGTTTGCTGGGCGCCCGATGAGAGGAAGAAGGAAAATCACGCCTCAAAAACACGTGGGAGAGATTACTCAAATATGCCTCCTTTGTACCCTCTCTGCCCCTCTCGCACGGTTATCTCCCCCGCTGGGCAATAAGCTGCAGCCCATTCCCTTAGTACATTTTTTTTTTTTTTTCTTTTTTTTTGCAGGATGTCGGAAGCCGTACAGCACCAACCTATATACACTTGGGTTTCACGGTAGCCAGAGGCTTTGACCTTGTGTTGCGTTGCCCCTCGAGCAGGTATCGTACATGTCTAAAAACACTGAACAACCCAGGGCAGCCACTCTGGAGGAACGATGCCTGGGACAAAGTGAACGCGTCCGAGGCATGGGGGCTCACGGTGCACTGGAATAAAAGCAGGACCGGGCTAATGATAAGCATCCTCCTAGGAGGCAATTAACTGCACCGATATTACATAATGACAGCCCACACTTTTCAACAGCACCCACCGGTCCACGGGAGAAGGCTGCGGGGGGGGAAAACATGCGTGCGGCAGCGGAGCCCCACGTTTCGGTGTCAGACCTCAGAGGGAAGCGGCGGGGTCAGAGATGAAACACCTTGAAACTGTCGGGCTGCTCCTCGGGGAGAAGAGCGGGCGCATCCGGACAGGGTCCTACCTTTGCTGTTGTCCTCTTCCCTGTTCAGATACATGGCTGTCACTTCACTTCCGAAGGCGAACGCGACGGCGGTGTCTCAGCTGCGTGTCGGTACTCCTCCGGCGCGGTATCGTCAACTCCGCCGAATGTGGTTCGTAGTAGTGGCTGTTTTGTTGTTTTTGTTGCTCCTCCACAGCCTCTCCTCTCCTCCTAGTGGATAGGTGGGCTAACCAGTTTGAGACTCTCTCTCCCTCCCTCTCCTCTCCCTCTTTCTCTCTCCCTCCCTCCCTCCCTCTCTCTCTCTCTCTCTCTCTCTCTCTCTCTCTCTCTAATAACCACCGGTTCATTGTGGCTCAGGGGACAAAAATGGGAAAAAGTGACTTTTTGCAGATGTGTTGCGCCTGTTTGCTCTGCTGCCCCGTGCCACTCGTGATTGGGTTCGTGCATTGTCATTTTTTTCATTTGGAAATGTTGTTTCGCGTGATGTGATGAGGGGTGCAGCCACAGCCCACCCAGGCACCCAGGGGACCTGGGAAAAGGGGCCTGGCACCCGAGGTACGTGGGTTAATTGGGAATCTCATTAGTGGCGGAATAAGAACGCAGACCGTTTTAATGAAGCGAAAGTTGAAATACCACAAAGTACCAAAGTACTCAATTACAAGCATTCAAAATTACACTTAAGTAAAACATAGTATTATAAGCAGAATCTGCTAAATCTAAAAGTCTCATTATGCACAATGAGCCCTTTATTTTTAATTTATGTATTTATTTTCTAACGCATCTTAAAATGCCAAAAACTAATTAGTTCCAGCTTTTCCAATGTGAAGACTTGTGGTTTTTAAACATGTTGGGATTGTTGGTCACATTAAACAATACTTTTGAGGATGTCACTTTGGGCTCTGGGAAATTATGATGGACATTTGTTACTTTTGTGTGACAATGTGTAAACTAAACAATAAATCCACAGAATAATCAAGAATGCTAATAATCGTTAGTTGGAGAACTAAAAATATAAAGTAACTGGTAACTAAAGCTGTCAAATAAATAATGCGGAGCCAAAAGTGCAATATCTCCCTCTGTAATATTATAGTGAAGTAGAATTATAAAGTGGCAAAAATGGAAATACTCAAAAACTGTACTTGAGCTCATTTATTTAGTTACTTTTCACCACCAGATGTCTCAAACCATAATGACAAATAAGTCATTAAAGCAACAACAACCTGTGGTCAGAGTGACACATTTTAATCGTTCAATTTGTAAAATCTTGTGAAAATTCTGCTTTTGGGTCAGTAAACACTGATATAAGGAGAGGAAAAGATGAACCCATCTGGTCCTGTCACTTCAAATATGCCCCACCTGCTGCATATCCATATTATTATCCCATATACAAATGGTTGTCAGATGGTCATGTATTTAAGACGCTGTCCTGTGCGAGTATATCTCCAGGAGTAATTGTGTGCGTCCTCTGCCAGTTTTTGATGCAAGGTGATGTGGCTGCTATGCAAATACTCTCCAAATTAGATGCAGAAATGAGATGTAGATAACACTCAGTATTCAGGCTGTCTTATATCACACGTAGGAAGCCCTGTAAGTGGTGAGGGAACAATTTGTCCGTGACCTTGACTTAGTCCTAGAAAAATCCAGTCAGAAGGCAATTTAAAACAATTTCTTCAATTATTTTTCCTTTTTGTTCCCAGAGCAAATTTCCAATTTGTGATGGAACTTCTTGTTACATGAAATGGGTAGACTAATGCATGGGACATTATAAAATAAATGGGATAAGCCATGACAGTTATTAGAACTACAGCATAAAGCCTGCATCACCACTTTGTCATTTGGTAGAAATGGTTAAAATAGAAGCTGTGTAATTAATCTATGATATCAAAATGGAAATCCTTACAGTGCATGCCCATCAACCAATAACCTCCGACCTAAAGTCTTTACAATGTATCCACGCGGTCGGTAATGTTTTTATTGTACTTCACAGTCTCTCAGTGGCTCTCAGTGTGCTCTAGTAATAAATATACAGGTTCTCCAAACAAGCCTGCAAAATAGAAAGCTAATATTACATTCAGTCATGTGGCTCTGATATCACAGATTACAATTCAAAAGGATATGAGTAGAGCTGTACTATAGATGCAAATGCCGTGAGAATTTGCAATACCACAACTAACAGTTTGCCTGCGTTTAGTCGATAGTGCTGGGAAGGTCATTTGCTCAAAGCATCCTGCAGTGATTTCCATTTGTTATATTTTGTTTTGCGCTGCACTCTGTGCTACTTGTTCACTATTGAGAATCTTTTTGCCATTTGTTAGGAGAATTCTCTGCAGACTAATTTGACCACAGTCTGTTCCCAGATTTTCCCCCTCCTGTGCTCCCAGCATCATTGTGCCTGTCACTGATGCATCTGTCTCCACTGGTATCTAAAAATACCCCCTTCTCTCCCCTTCAAAAACCTGATTCCCATTGATTTAGTGACCCATATACACATCAACACCATCCCCTCCCTTTCTTCGGTTCTTTGCTCCTTCTATTGATGGTCCTTTCCTGTCTTCACCTCTTGATTTCCCCTTGCCTACATCAGTCTCTGTCTTTAAGCTCTACTTATTCCTTTTTCTCCACCTTCGCTCCTCCTCTTGCTAGAAAGCATGAAAGACTAATAACAGTTCACAGTGGAAGCTTAAGTCATGACACATGAAACAGATTTGAATGAGCATAAAAACAGTGGCTGATGCTCATATATTTCAAAGTCTTGTCATCGAGGTAAACTGAGCCTTAAAGCTAATCTCCTGTGTGTGTAAACACTGGAGTAGATAGTCTGATGAAAAGAATCTCTCAAAGAGACCAAAAATTCAATACGAAATCTGACTCTGGCTGCAGTAAGACCTGGATATAAAAACACAGACATACAGAAAGACAGCAGTGCGTGCGTGTGTGTGTGTGTGTGTAGGGTTGTATGAAGGTGCTGTGATGTAATTATGCTGCAGGGTGCTGCAAAATAGCACCCTGGAAACTAATGCTATAAACAGTAATGTTGAATACATACCAAACAGCAGGGGATTAATAATGAATAAACGCCTGTCATAACATCAGTTCTGCTGAAACGTGCATGAATCATGTAGGATTTATAAACCTCAAACATTCAGTAAAATCTACAAGAAAACACATTTCCATATTCCTATCATGCAACTTACAAACACATAGAAAGACCTTATTTGTGAAACCACGCAGATCACAGGCAAGAAAGACACATCTGTGTACAAGCAGTGTCACAGCTGCAAGAGATAGAAACTAGTATGACTGAGAATAAGATAGCCGTACAGAGAGTGAGATCTGAGTGTGTGATTTTACTGCCACACCACCCAAGCTTAGCATACACCTGTAGTATATAGCCCTGCTCACACTCTTCCCACTCCCACCACGGCAGGACCACAGCTCTCCTGCAACCCCACACTGACACCTGGTGGTTTAACAGGGCAGCAAAACCTCGCAACACAACAGCCTCAGCTGTTCTTGTGCCCCGAGGAGCCACCACGTCATGCTCGCACGCTTCAAAACATTGCCGTGCTGTTTGGTTTTCACTGCACTATTATGGACCGAAAAAAACAGCAGCGTTGGTTCTTTTGTATTCTGTCAGACGACTTCTGGACCTTGAAAGCAGATACAGTGATGAGAGAATAATAGAGTGTGACCCACAGCACAGACAACTACATCAGGCGATTTGAGGACAGTCAGTTTATTGAACAGCAAATTGTGACAGGGAACACAATATTTTATGTCATTTTTTTTTCCGTTGCATTGTCAACAATGTCTAGGACAACTGTGTAATTCACCACACATATTCATAAACACCCTCTTTGTCATAGAGAGAAACTTTGTAGGTGGACAGTGGGGTGGGGGGGGTCCTTGTTTTAAAGTGCTGTAATGCACAATTCCTCTTGGAGGAAGACAACAGAGGCCGTGAGGAGAGCTCAGACCCCGGAGGGCCTCCAAGGTCCCCAGTTGCATCATACATCGTGTGATATTGTAATTGACAGGTTGTGTTTTGATATTTTTTCTGTTTTTTGTTTTTATTTTTAGTTTGTGTCTGTGTGTGGCTTCTACTTATTGCATATCAGTGAGCTGGTTCATTTTTGAGTGAAAGTGTAAAGCACAAATCTTTAGATTAAAATGTAATAAACTCTTTACTATAATTATAATACATCTCATAATATCTAAGTTACATTCTTATATCTGATTCATTTAGAATATGTAGGCGATATACATTTTGTGGATAACTGCTGATAGGTGACATAGTGGACCCCGTGGGTCTCTTATCCTGTCGTCTCAGCCCTGTGGATCAAGTTTTACAGACATAGATATACTTTCATAGAAGACTAAAAACTTAATCTCAATCAACATCTCCATTGAAATAAATCAGACTTTAATCCATGTCTGCCAAAGCAGCACATAGTTTCCCAAGGACTTTGTCTGAGTATAATCAAAGTGGGCCATGTGTCTCTTGTGCCTAATAATCCTTTGTGCTTTCTTTGATTGTATACACTCTAAGTCATACATTTGGTGTTTTAGAGCTCCACTGCATTAACCTGCACCCCCAGCTGTGGATGCTGGGGAGAGTAGATTGCAGAGGAGTGTGACAGATAGAAGGAAGGAGGGGAGAGAGCATGGGTCTGACAATCAAAGAGAAAAATACCGCAGTGTCACACTAACGACTACACATCAACTACACCACTACACAGTCAGACACACACACACACACACACACGCACATACATAACCAAATGCACAAGGTCAGTGAGAATTCACAGCTGAGTAAAACAAAATGACTTACACAACATTTTCACAAGATTTAACCAAAAACAGACAATAAATCTGAAAACAACGGGGGATGAGTGGGGAGGAGGGTCAAAAATCATAACAATAATCTCAACAACACAAAAATAGGCATTATGATCACGATAACAGCATATGTGAGATGAACTGGCAATCGGAATGTTGAAAAAACAAGAACAGTACTTTATAAAGAAGAGCTCACACGAGAAGGCAGGTGTTTTTGCCATTTTCCTGTTGCTCAGCTGTCATATGTCAACATGGCTGGAGGTGCCAGTCGAGGTCTAGCAGTTCTGTTGTTCCTCCCTGACCTATGGCTTTCAGTTAAGACATTGATTATGCTGAGATTCGCTAGCATGAGATTCAGTCGGTGAGGCCTTGGTCGTTAGTGCCATTGCTGTCATACTGCAGCTATCTCATGAAAGAAGCACCATTCAAAAAGACAGTTGTCAGACTTGAGTCTGATGTCAGCAGGTCCCTATTGACCTTGTCCAGGGTGTATTTCATTTCCAGAGCTGTTTAAGTAGTGCCATAGGTCATTCACTTAAAACTAACTACATTTCTATCATCATCTTGTGATGCTTCATTTGGTCCTAGTTGATAAAAACTGTAGGCTGACCCAACTTAGCCAATAGTTCAGGAGAAATGGCACCTCCAAAAAAACCATCCTAGATCTACACTAGTGTTCCCCTTTGCATACAGTAAAAAACCTTCATTAATATGCTGCATTTAAGTTCAAATGAACCATGTTGCATTAAATGTTCACATGTTCCATCGTCATTTGATATGTCCACATCATTGTAACATAAAATCACCACAATATGGATCGAGGGGGGAGCTGGAGAGGTAGGTGTGCAAATAAGCCATCATGTACAAAACAAACAATAAATCCTAAAACATAAAGTTCATATCATCTGCATATATACAATATAGTTAAGGTGGAAACTTTGACACAGAAAAAACAACACATAAATATATAGTGCTATACTGCCTATAGAAAGGAATATTGATAGATCTCACTCCCGCAAATGATAATACATTGAAACGTTGCATCGCATATCTATGGAGCAACAGTACAATTGACGAGCTGCTTGAACAGTGGGAGCGAGGAAGGAATGTGATTGGGTAAAACACATCAAAGTCACCTTGATCTCCGGTGAGATAAACCAATGGCAGGGCTTAAGTGTTGTGATGCATAAACAAGATACGATAGGGCTGCTTTCCCTAGCAGCTTAAAGCAAACAAAACCTCTAAAGCAAACAAGCAGAGATGTTTGGTAAAACTCATAGAACACTAAAACCACATTGGTTTAATTGTCTGATAAAGAAAGGTTTTTCATTAGCTCTTTGGGTCCCGCCACTAAATTCTAGTTTGGACAAAGAATTTAAATTGAGTGTGAACTCGTGTAAACAATAATAATTATGCCTGGATGTAAGGGGTTTGAACTACTCCAGCTAAGGTCTTACTGGCTCCACAATGGATGACTGTACACATGTGATGTCTGACCATTTGTCAGCATACTTACTGAATATCTACTAATAATCTGGCATTCTATTAAAATTACTTTCGGTCCAGTGAGTGTCACAGTTTATGCTTTCATCTGAATCCACAAAGAACGGCACAGGGCACAAAACCGCTGCTCTTTGTGGACTGAAATTTTAAAGCGCACTACACTTTTGGCCACAGTCCAATCAGTGATGTCACAGCAGGTATTTTCCATCACCCCTCAAAGGAAAACCCCCTGCTGTGACATCACTGATTGGGGTGTGGCCACAAATGCTTGACAGTTTCAAAACCACGGAAAGAAGCGTAGATGCCGATTTTTTGTGATTCTGCGTCAAGGTGAAACAATGTGTACACGTAGTTTGGTAGTGCATAATGCCCAAATGTTGTACACTGTTTCTTCAGTGTAGTGTGTGACTGCGAAACACGAGATATCTTTCACAGAGGCAAAACAGTCAAACCGTTGCGGTAGGACTAAATATCAGATAGAACCTGATCTACTTAAAAAGCCAAGGCAATCAAAGTCTGAAGTCCGGAGCTGAATGGCTGAGTTCACTGCAACCACTTACAGGAAGGGATGTGGCTTCTCAGGAAAGATCACAGAGGGTGTGCTGGTATCAAATCAACACATTCCCTGGGTCCTTGTCTGATACATATATATTTTGCTCTAATTCTAAGTATATGATCTTTTAAGACACAAGGTCTGGGGAATTCTTTGAATAGTATTTTTAGTAATATTCTACAAGATCTAATAATCTCAAATATGTTTCTAAGTAAAGTATGTGTATTTAATTTAGCTAGTTAAGGTTTATCATTTTCAGGAGATCACTATAGTCTTCTCTGTCATTCTTGGCTAAAGCTGTTGACATACTGTAGGGCCTGCAGAGTTGCAGCAACCAAGATCAGTTCATCTACTTAGAAAATTCAACAATCATATTCATAAAATGCAATAAAATGTAATCATAAAGTAATATTCCTTTAAAACTCCAACTGATATTTGTGGCTTCATTTCCAGAGAGCTAGCTGAGCATGCCTACTGGAATTGTGTGTGCCACCACAGGCAGCTTGGCAAACAAAGGCTCCCTCCTAAACTATTTCAACATTCAACACAACAAATTTAAAACAAAATGTACTGAATGGTCGTGCTTTGACCCATTAAAAATTTCTTTCAGAATGAGATGAATCCTCACGCAGTTGGTGTGATGAATTATGGGAGGGAAAGGCAGAAAGGAGGTGCTTCTTATTTGTCTTTTTTAGGCAAGAAGTCGAGAATAAATTCAGCCACACCCAGGAAATAGACCACCTGGGCGATGCCAAACAGAGGTGCAATGACCAAGGCTCGACAGTAGGCTCCCTTCAGGAAGGCGGATGGACCCTCATTACGCATGATTTTCCTAGAGAGCAAATGAAAGCTCATTATAAAAGGTGAAACATACAGTCAGCACTGGTTATGTGCCAGTAGACTTGACTATACACACAGCATCAGCAGTAAAGACGTAATGAGGTCACCTGATACAGTCAGTCACTCCACTGTATGCGTCTTCTGTGCTCCCTCGGTTCAGGGACTGCAGTCTCGTCTTTATCACTGCAACACACAGAGCCCAGGTGAATATGTGACATCAAATAACGGTGCAAACATTACTGTAAAAATCTCCACAGTCCCACTGCTCACCATCAACAGGGTTGACAGCAACAGCAGCTGTGCTCCCCGCAAGGCAGCCTGATAGAAACGACACGTAGAAAGGAGCAGGACCATCTATGCCTCTTTTGCCCAGGTTATTCAGGTTGGCAAAGAGGGGGAAGTAGATGATGGAGAAAGGAACATCCCTACAAAAAGAGAAAAATAAGGCAGACAATCGCAGTAAGTCATGTGAAGTTCATTGCAGTTGGTTGGTAAAACTCCCACCTGTTTGACAGATCTGTTTTACCTGAGCAATGTGGCACCGAGGCCTTTGTACAGCCCAGCAATGCCCTTTTCCCTCAGTAATTCTCTGGTGAGCTGCATGGCTGTTTGGGACTTGGCCTCCACAGCGCCTGCTGCCACCGTCTCTGGCATCAGCTTCCTCTGAGCCGCTACGGAGCATAAGAAACCCAACATTAAAAAACAGCAAAAGTTTCATATAAAGCTACTAGAATCACACCAAGCTAAAAATAGATATATGGGCAGACATTTTGAATTCATAACAGTGAGAAGAAACCAGAATAAAGAGGTTGCAATCTCTAACATGACCACACAAGGCCACTGTTTCTCTAGTTTATTCCCAAGACCTCATTCTTTGCTAAACCACCATCTGGATTTAATTTCCTCTTACCAATTCGTCCAGCATCTTGGAGCTGGATTTTCAACATCTCCATAGGAGTTGTGACAATAACCTACAAAAAACAAAATGAAGGTGTCAGGTACACTGTCAACACATGGTGAACAAATCAGAAACATGTTCCTCCATGTGAATGTGAACTAATTTGAAAGTCAGAGTTTAGGCTCAATTCTGTCAATTGTAAATCTACTGGCATCTATTAACTAAATGTCAACTCTTGTTTTCCTCTGTTATCCACGCAGTAGTAACGAGTTAACTGGATTATGGGTGAGATGGCCATGTTCTCAGCCACAATCTTAATCCAAGGTCTGCTACACTTAATCTAATCACGTTCCTCTGGGTTGAAGCCTTTGCCCTCATTGACAACAGGCATTTCCCCTCTGACTCATTCACTCAGTGCACATGGCCAAGCACTCTCACAACATCTTATCTGATCACTCAAATCTAGCTGCCAGTGTATCGCCTGCTAACGGGACAACATTTCAGTGATTAAAACTGATTCATAAAGGAACGTTAGAGGTCACATTCAGATCACAGATAACAGGGACAGTCTACAGAGACAAACTGGATGCATGTTCCTGCGACTACCACCTCTCATTTAAACCTGGCTGTGGCTAATTCTAGCTGCAGGCAGTGACAAATGAGGCGAGAGCCGAGGCCCAGTGGTTTGTGCGTGAGCTGACGTCAGCAGTGCTAAAGGCAGCAGTTCCGTATGGAGAACAGGAGGATGCAACTGAAGCAGCACCTCCCTCACTCACTCACCTGGCATGTACCTGCCCCGCACCCAGCCAGCATCTCTTTGAGCAGAGTGAGTTTTCTGAAAAAAGAAAAAAAGATAAAAGGCAAGATCAGATTAAAGCATGCACTAGACTAGACTGCCGGTGTGAGACAACTTTATTTCTGTAGTCCTAGAAAAAGAAGTTGTCACCGCCTGTGCTGGTGATGCTAATCTTTGTCTTCCATATCAACATGTCAGGCACAAGGGCAGATTAATAATTCACAAGGTGAGCGGCTGGGCCAGACAAGTCAATCATTCATCAGCCTGCATGTTTGTCACCATAGAGATGGAGATAGAAGTCCCAGAAACCTTCAGGTTTATCTATACAGACAGAGCTTATGGGGGACAATGGGTGATTGATTTCTGCGACACCAGATGATGGTTGCTAATGTTTAACATGTGATACCATTATGTGCTAATTTTACTCTGAAACGTGATTTCAGACAGGACACACATACAAGCAATCCTGTATTTTTAAACTCCACAGTTAACAAGCCACTTTGAAATGCTTGGTGCCCCAAAGGAGATGACAGAATGGTGGAGGATTAACTAGAGGCTTGGTAAAAAATACAGACAGCTCATGTGTCAGGTTACATGTTAGTAAACACGCCAGTTAATCACAGTGTGAATGAGAGCAGTGGGTGTGTGTCAGTCAGCCTGTCAGAAATCTCGTGCCTCACCCATCCTTGGAGAGGTGATGCCTGAAGAAGTCGTTGGCAGCCAATTTGATGGCTTTCTCTGGTGTGACTAGTGTTAAGTTCACCGCCGCTCCTGGGAGGATAAAAAGGACAGAGAAGAAAGAGAGGCACAAAGAAGAAAAAAGAAAAGATGAAACAGAGAAGGGAGAGAGAATGAGGCAGTCTATTGTGAAGGGTATTTTTTCCCAGATAATTGCAGGGAGATACAGATCCCTGTATTTGATGTCTGTAGCCTCACTATGAAGTTGAAAGTAAGAATCTTATGCTTCAGCTTTGATGCTCTCATTTTTTACACTGGTCCGACATTTCATTGAACTAACACGATAATCATTTGTGAGGTTAAAAACTTACCTCGGTACATCCCAAAATACCCCTCTGACCGGATGGTCTTAATAAGGCAATCAGACCTGAAACACAAATACAACCGTTGTGGTGTTAGTCAAAGAGATACCTAGGAATCTGATGACAAGCTGGGTGGTACCACTGACTTGTTCTGACTATAGCCAAGCAACAGTGAGTTAGAGACTGTTCATATGTAAAAGTCAAATACAGATTTTACATACATGCTGGTGTAAAGGCGAGATCCATTTTGCTGGTTTTGCAAGCGAGTCTTGGCCAAGTCAATGGGAAACACACAGGTCACTCCAATTAAGCCAGCGATCCCCCCATTGATCAATTTGGCAGGCAAACTGGATGAGGGTGACGACCATAGAGGAAGAGACAAAAATATGAAATATGAAAGTTCATTAGATGAAAACAAGGCCCCTGTCGCTGCTGTATTTGTTGAAAGCCTTTATAGTCGGCCCGCAATCAACCTTACCTGATCTGCTTGTCAGCCATTTATGTCAAGCCCTGACTGGTCAAAGTGTCAATCTGTCTGTTGGCTTGTCACTCGGTGGTCGTACTTTTCTTTTGTTGTTTGTTACAGTAGTGAGTTGCTGTCCAAGTGGGATTATGTAGTCTGATTATGCTTCGTCCACTCGTCTTCTTGCAGCTGTTATTAGTTCAAATCAGGTGATACCTGTAAAGAAATAGGAAAGGACATTAAACACTCTCATGAAGTGCCACCTAATTTTGAAACATTGCAACAAAATAGAGGATCAGTACATTTCCAAAGTTGGATTGAAGCAATTTTGCCTTCACAAACATTACAAGACTTGCTTTTAGTAACAACCTGTTACACCACCTGAAACACAGTGCAAATATTAGGTTTACCCCGCAAAAATCAATATCAGTTGGTTAGAGCTGCAACTAATGACTGTTTTCATTTTCAATTATTTTCTCAATCGTTTGGACTATAAAATGTCAGGAAAGAAAACTGAAAAATGTCCATCCAAATTTACAAAATCCAAAGATAGTGCAATTCAATTTTTTGTCTTGTTACATTATGTTCATCTGGCAGACACGTCTGTCCAGATGTATAAGAGCTAGAGGTCATCAAATATGTGCCACTCTCCCAAATAAACAGCTAAAATAATTTCAGAGCGATAACATCATATGTGTTTATTTTAAGAAGTGAGTTTCTTAAAACAATGTAAGCCTCCCCAGTGAGGGTCGGGGGGTGCTGTGGACCAAACCAAATACAGCCCTCAGCTACAGTTGGGGTGGCAGGTCAACAGTATTAAGTCCAACCAAGAAACCCAGATTTTCAGTTTACAATCACATAAGACAAAGAAATGTACTGAAATCGATGAATTGCTTATTAAAATAGTTGCTATGAAGTTTTTTTTTGACGATCGATCTTCAAAAACTCTGTATGTCACTTATTAATCCCTAAATAGGGACAATTACATAAACTACATTTCCATGGTTAACCACTAAGCAGCATAATCTGGAAACATTGCTGACAGCTCCTTAATAAAAGAGCTTTAGCGATCACTGTAGTGTCTGTTAAACAAATATATCATCACTGGAACATCTGTGTACCATGCATGTCCTTGAACACTCATGTTTTATGCATAAGCTCTTGCATTGTGAAACTGGAGTCATGTAGGACAAGCTCCGTAAGCTCAAACTATTCTTTTTTGAGCAAATACATGAAATATGTCTGATGTGGCCAAAATTCTCCCTATTTTTGGTACAGAATGCCCTCAGTGTGAAAAGATGCTTCCCATTTCCCCTTTCATTCTCTCCACCCCCTTCATCCACCAATCATAACCTGCCTCTGCGTGTGCAACCCGCCTCCTCCTCCTCTCCTCCTCACCAGCCCTCCCCCTTCATTTCCCTCAGTCACGAGTCACGACTCTCAAACACAGCTTGTCCGTTTCAGATCTTTGCTGACTTGTGGGTTTCTTTGTGAAGTACATCTGAGTACACTCGAAAGACACCAGTATCACTAATTCCTGAGATTCTGTTTCAGGGAGATTGCACAGCCTGCGTGGATGTTTGGGTTTCGTATAACTGTATCTCGGCATGAATGCAGCTGTGGTCTGGTGTGTTTGGTTTGGATGGGGACTTGAGGCCCCCGCTGGCTGCTCCAGAGGTGGAAGAGGGAGGAGGAGGGGGGGTTCAAAGCAGGTCAGGGAGCTGCGTCTCTGGTCTCTGTTGGGTGGGTGTTCTCCTCTCTGTTCCCTGGAGCTTCACACAGCCGACTCCACAGCCCTCTTCTGTCGCTCGTCTGCCTCTAACTGTTCATCGACCTCATCATTTTTCTCCCCCAGCAGTGACGCCGAGCCCCTCTTCTCAATTCACTACATGCTAGTTTTATTTCCCTATTCTTATTTGTGTGTCACTGACTACCTCGTGAACATGTTAACTCCACAGTCAGCAAACTGACTTCTCTTCACACCATCATTTGCAGAAGACTATATGTTCTGTTACTAATAGGACTGAGCAGAAAATGTATGGGCTGTAAAGATCACGGCTGACTAACATGACTCACCCATCAAACTGACACCTCCCTCCCTCTTTACTATGCCTGCAGCGTTTACTCGTCCACTTCAGTTCATCTACACCGTACAACTGTGTCTGCACCAGGACATTTATTTGACCTGAAGTCATAGCCTGGCTGTACTGTCTTGTCATGACAATTGGAGTCTGTATGGAAAGAACTGGCCTCACAACTGGCCTCTGTGGACACTGCATCAGCGTGTCCACAGCACAGTGGCATCACTCATTAACAAAATCTCCAAGGTATTCCTTTTATTCTTACAGAACAAGAAAAAACTAAAAAACTGCAGGGGAACTGGTATTTTTTCTCTCCTGACCCCACACAACAAATCCCTGACTTTAAATGTGAAATAATTCCAAAATAATTTTTCAATTCACTAAACTATTAAAGAGGAGAGTTGCTTCCAACCACAATTGATAAAAAAGTTTAAAAAAATGATTTAAAGTGACTGAAAACATCTTTATCAAACTAGCCAACCATCTCTCTCTTACACACAGAGGTCATATTTTGAGTTTGTGCCTCTGCAGCAGATAAGCGGTGATGAGTAAACAATAGACAAGGTGATTGTGCAACTTGGCTGCCATGCAAAACCTGAACACAACTTAACCCAGCCCCCTAAACCAACTGCTGGACGCCCTTGATTAAAGAGCGACTAGAAAGTCCGGACACCAACAGATAACAGCTCTGTTTCTGACCCTTGTTCATCATTTCAACTTGAACAATGAGGCAATAAACACTCTTTTACTGACAAGGACACTGAACGGTTATGTTGAACCTTGCCAGTAAAGCTGCAAGCATTCTTCTTTTGCTCTAAGTTTGGGTATAAAAGAAATCCCTAAAAAGTTTTGTTTTACTCAAACTCTTACAATATGTAATTACAAGTTCATGGATCATTGCTTAAAGTTCAGTGCTAATAGGTATTGTATGTAAAGATCCAGTTCATGTAATCCCACAAAGGTGGGGCAGAGTGTGTGTCAGCATACAGATTTACATACCATTTATGAATGACACCACATGTTACATGAAGTCTTTTGACTCACCTGAAAAGTCAGTTAATTATTATGTAATTGAGGTATTATATAGACGAATACAATGAATAAAATGTTTAGGCTATAACACATGCTCTCACAGTAAATTGTTCTGTAATTAGTTTCAATACAACTTAAGCTCAAGCACTTAATGTGCATTTTAGATTTAGATTATTGGGATGATAGCTGGTAACAACTGGCAAATGTAATGGTAATTTCATGTATACTTTTTCCACTTCCTTTAATTCATTTTAAACAGACATTAAAATAAGTTACAGAGGCATGTCTATAAATGTCCCTAAATTCAAGAAGAAGCTTTTCTTTCCAAACATACAAAACAGTCTGCATTAGACTCTTACATAAAAAAGAAATTATCCAAGTGCAAAGCATACAACTAGATGGTTCAACTTATCTGCTCAAAAGCATGTTTTCAATCACTAATGACTTACAAAAAGACAAATAAAACCCTGCAGATACTGAACATCTGGAGACAAATCCAGTGCATTTCAGTGCAACCCTCAAGTCAATGCAAGTCAATGCAAATTATATTCCTTTCATTCAAATCAAACAGAGAAAAGAATTACCTTAACCCTCACAGCTCCGTGCCTGCCTGTCTGTTGTCAAATGCCAAACAGAGTGAAGGTTTTTCTGACTAAATGACAGTGAGTTTGCTGTATGACAGTAGGAAGTCAGTGGCTGTAATGACAAAGCACTGTTGTAGTCAGCACTCCACTCACATGACTGTGGCTAGTCGAAAAAACTCAGTAAAAAGGAAAATCACACAGTCCGTTCCTCATTATCTTAGAGCAGGCTGTCGTTACCAGTCCATCTGTCTCACATGAACTGGTTTGATTAACGCAAACTGTGAGCTCTAAAGCATCAACAGAGGAGCTGCTCTGAGGACTGTTTCAGACACAAGTGTGTTCCTGCAACCCTCCATCGGATGTCAAGTAATTCTCTGAGACGCAAGGACACAAAGGCCAGATCTAATACACAACCCAATCTGTCCACTTTTACATTCCTTCTGGAGCCATTATTTTGTAGTATTAATTCAAAGTATTAATTTGTGGGTATTATTTAAGCCTACTGCAAAACTACTAAGAGCTGGTATTATATGGCTTTCTTCTAGCTTGATATTGTCCTCGTGTAGCCTATATTTGTTGCATCAATTATTTCTAAAAAGGACTGGGTGTTAAATAGTCCTCCGCACTGACAGCTGTATATTCTTCCCGTTAAATCCGACAGCTGCAGTGGTGCCGTTATCAGGCTTTTTTTTTCCAAATAGTGGTTTATAAGATGATGTTTATTTTTGGACATCTACAGCACTGCGGAAACAAGGGATGAAATTTGTGGTGTCACAGATAAATCTGATTACTATTCCCTCTTCCCTACAGCATTGGGATTATAAACCTAATACCTACTTATGAAAGCTCTCTCGCAATCTCCATTTACAACCAGTGGACTGAGAGTGGTGATCTGGCCACAGCGATGCATTTCCAGTACAGGTGTTCCACACGGAGTTACTATTGCAGCCATTAAACACAGCGATGCATTGTTCTAGTCACCTGCTGTATTTTGGACGTGGGTTCAACTTTCAGGCAGCAAAAATGCCCCCTCAGTGCAAAGAATTGGTGTAGTGTTTAGTCTCCCCTGTGACACCACAGGTATCCCTGTTGGCCCAGTTTCTACAGGCACCTGGGGCTTTTTTTCTCTTGTATCTCCTCCGTTTTTCCTGCCTCTCAGCTTTCCTACATCCTTGATAAGCAAATAATAAAACCACTGTGTGTCGACTTTCCTTAGGTAGAAAGCCAAAAGCAGCATTGAAGCATCTGGTTACAGATTACAGTGGGGCTTTGAACGGCCTGAAGGACTGCCACTTTCACGCAACCGCAGAGCATCTTCCCACCAGCATCATTTCCATTCAGTGCACATACACCGGTGACATTTAGAGGTCCTCGCCTCTGGGATTTTTGCATACTTTCAGGGAATGCTACGTGTGTAATCCTGCACGCAGATTAAATTAATATTTAAGGAAGTGTTGTTGTTTTTTACTGAATGAAAGTAAAGCAACGAGTTCAACTCTTCCACTCACTGGAAAGCACAGGATGTCACCCTACACCCAGGACTGGCTCCCCTCATCAATTATTTCAAGGCTGCAGGAATTCTTTATTACGCTGCTTGGCCAATACACTAGTACAAAAAAAATATATATAATAATTCTTATAAAAGCATGCATGCTGCAGGCTTGCATGTCCTCTTGACATCTTGCTCAGCAGCAAAATGTCCCATTACAGTGTGCGTGCTTTTCCAGCAGAAATAAGGAAATGATTTCATTAAAATACTCTATCTCGCCGTCCTTTCATCCCGCAGTGCGGAGTTACAGCACGTTAATGTTTAGCCAGAGTCTCTCTGTCAGAGGTGAGGAGCCGCTCTGCCGGTCAAAGAGGGAGGTGGGCTTCCCCTCCACCCTCCACCCTCCCGGCCCACATGATCATAATTACTCCTTCACTACTGAGCGGAAGCCGGCAGAGCCCCCCCCCCTCTCTCCCATCATGTATCCCAGGTCCGGGAGGAAAGCGACGGAGGAAACCCGGTAACCGGTTCTGGTTAGTGTGCGGCGTGACATCCACAAACCGAGCGAGCACAAACCCCGGCCGAGCCGACCGGGGAGAACCGTTACACCTGCGTCCGGTTTCTGGGGAAAACGTTAACCGGCACGTTAACCGTCATCCACAACGCTGACAGCGTATTATCTCACATTTCCAGTCCGCACGGGGCCTGCCGGTAACCGTACATCTTTAAAGCCGCTGTGTGCTGAAAACACCGGGGTTACCACATAACGGAACACGACTCGCTCGCACCGAAGCGACGAACCCCAAACCCCCCTACAACATGTCGCCTTATCTCCATCCTTTAAAAAAAAAAAAAAAAAACAACAGGACATTTAGCTTCACGTGTCGCCTCCATGTTGCTCCCCAGGTAAGATTTTTTTTTTTAACACACATTTCACCGACTCAGCCCGCCGCCACGTTCACCGCAGGACTCCCGTTAGCAGCGTTATCCCGTTATGTACGTACCACACGCAGCCGGGTCCGTTATGTCTCCTGGTGCGGACGGAGGGTGAAATCACAGGCTCCTCACTCTGAGGCTGACACACCGACGGCAGATAACCTAACGTTACCGGTGTTACTAGCGTTTGAGTCCCGGGGAGGGAGGAGGTGGGAGGAGGTGGAGGAGGTGGGAGTGAAAGCAGGGAGGGAGGGAGGGAGGGGAGTAGGAATTAAAAAAAAAAAAAAAAAAGGGGATTTAAAGAGTCCTCTAGTGGTATGTAGTAGAAGTACACACACATGTTTTATTTGCAGTAATAGGGGGTGGGGATGGGGGATGGGGGCCGGCGTCATCGTGACGATTCATCTCAACCCCATGACCTTGAAGACCAAAATAGAAAAATATTGGGGATGAGGGGCGGCATGTTAAACTAAAACAACAGATCACTCCCACCTGGACTCTGAGAAGACAGTATGAGAAAACAGCTGACACGTTGTTTTATGTCACAGTTTAATATGAATGAAAACAATGGGAATCAAATGCACATATTTAGAGAATCTAAGGTCCGTTATGTCACTGAGATTGTGCTGGTTTCTAGGTGACCAAAGGCACTCAATGAAGACACTGATTCAACTATAAAAATGGCCTCTTCCTGCACTTTCAGTAAGTGATCCGGGCCTCTATTAGTCCAACAACTCCCAGTGTTTACTCTGCCTCTTAACTCTGTCTGAACAGGTAATAGTGAATTATATGGGGAAAGAAACATAGAAAGGTGTTGGTAAGTCAAAATAATGAGATGCTGAGTCGACAACGCTTGACTTACTAAGTCAAAGTCTTGAGATTCTGAGTCAATTATGAGATACTGTGGTAATTCAAAATTAGGAGGTCATAAATCAAAATAATGACATACTATGTCAAAAATATGAGATATTAGGTTAAAAAAAATGGGTTCCACAGGATTATCCTGCATACTGATAGTTTTTAAAAAGTGGGGAAAAAATCTTTTCACCTGTCTTCTATAGGTGTTGTGAAAGGCACTGTCATCATGATTGTGAAAAGGAGAGATTTCTTTGTACTCACAGACAGTTATTTAGACAGCAGAGATAAACATGGTGGGGGCACATTGTAAACAAACAGGTTACTCAAGTGTAAGTCAGCCATCTGCACCCAGCATGAGTTTATCTACTGCTGTGTTTCACCCACGGAGGAGCTCTCTGCTTCCAGGCCCACTCTCCTTAGTGACTCTGAGTACTTTCTCCTTCCTATACTGACAATGTCCTCGATCTCCTCTGCCAGATCTCTCCTGCCGCTCTCTATCATGGCGGCCACCAGCCTCGACGCTGCCCCTGGTCCTGCGTTGCTCTGTCCCCGGGCCCAGTGGAACAGCATGTCCAGCACCAAGGCTCCCAGGTTGTCCCTGGTGAGGAGAGTGCAGAACATGCACAAGAAATTTTAATCAGTTACAGTGACCTGCCAAAGCTTTTAAAGATAGCTAATGTAAATATATATTTTGATTTCTGGATTTCACATCACAGCTATGGCCATAAGCAGAACTGTATGTTTTTCCACGGTTGGATAAAATCATTTTCTATATACTGTACCTTAATAAATGGACTATATGAAATGTACTAACACAGCCTATGTATCTGCATATCTCTATACAGTTGAAAGGAAGATCATGCATAAATTGTATATGTATTTGTGCATCAGACCTCAGAGATTTAGGCTATGCACCACCTGTTGCCAAAAAAAATGTATTGGGCAACTTCCATCAAATACACAAATCATTAAAATCACATCTAAATCCATTCCTATATAAAAACCATCTACATTGCATGTATGTATGATTTTACATAATGCATTTTTCCTCCACCTCCAGGATGCGTCATGAGAGGTTTTCTGAGCAGGAGGAGTAGGGGGAGGGACAGATGAGCATCAGTCTGTGTGTAATCTCCTGCAGTGTCCCAGATGGCTTAGTGATGGCTGACAGTGCAGATTAAAACAATCAGAATTCTCTACCATTTCTCTCCCACTGCGGTTTTCCTTCAGTCACATCACATCTCAATCCATCTTGTTCCCTTAGAGGCTTTGGCTGCGCTAACACACGTGTGCACGCACCAGTTACATCACTAACTCATGCAGAGATGCTTTAAACAGAAAATGTACATTTTTATCTAAATTTAACCCGCAGGTTTACACACTTTACTCCATCTTTACCAAAAATCACAATTAAACAGGTCAGGTTGAGGTAATATTGGAATACTATAATAGCTTTACTTTTATTTTCCCATTATAAGTGAGCTCTACTTTCACAGTAAGGCGTGCCCAACCTCTTAAACTTTCAAAGAAACCAAATATGGCTAAATTTGTAGTATTACATTTTGGCAGTGTGGTGTCTGAGTCTTGGCCTTAGAATACACACATATACGCACTGAATTTAGATCTCAAAATCAAGTATGTAATAGCTTGTAAAAACAACATATCAGAAAATATCACGACCTGTGAATAACAAACATTGTTAGGTTCAGTTAAGGAATTTTGGCTGAACATGACGCAGTTCATCATTCCTACCTATACTTGTACTGGATGCGGTCCAACTCCTGGTAGCTTAAGCCAAGATTGATGCCAATAACACGCCAGTCCTGTCCTATCTGAAGAGAGATGGACAGCAGGTTGGCTTCTGTCAGGTAGCCGCTCTCTGGGTCACCGAGGTTCAGAGGAGGATACTGTAGCTCTTCCATTATGAAATTATTTTCTGAGTTTAGAGCCTATGACAAAAACAAAGAGGGGATAATGTGTGTAGTGTTCCCCCGAGGTTTTGATGATATTTAACAACAGTATTTGGTTACTTTAGCTGGAAGTAATAAACATCTAGTTTAGATGCTAAACGAGTATGGGTGGAACACAGTACTTTTTCTTACTTTATTTCTAATCAATATATGCATATTCTAATATTATAAGGATACAATCCAATATTTTAAGACAAAATGCACAACATCATCATATGAAATAAGAAAAAAAAAGCTAAATCTGTCACTTCAACTGACAGGAAGTCTTAGTGGTAAAGTTGCAAGCCACTGGCTGTCATGCCCTTTCCTCTTTCTTGTCACTTCCTCTGGCAGATTGTTGGGAATCTCCCCTCTATAAAAAGATACCTGTAACAGAGGTAAAAAATTCATTTTCAATGTGTTGTCCAAACAATATTTACAGACTGATTCATGAAACAAAATAACAACCACATTTCTAACTGGCAGCGTCACAGAGCCATAATGAACCTACACTTCACACTGACCACAAAGGTAGAAACATCCATACAATGTGATACAATGCAATACAATAAATACTACCAAATCATTATCACCCTGTACTATACTAGATTTTGAGGCCGTACCTTTCAGTTTGACGTATTATGTTACTAAGGAGTTTCTAATATTTAAATCTTTTACATAGTACAAACAAAAGTATTAGGAACATCTTACTATATAATGCAAACCAAAGAAAAAACACTCCATAATGCCTATTTACTGTGCAGTTATATGAACAAGTCTCGGTCAGTGTCACCAACTATTAAAAAGTTTCACAAAGGTAGTATTTATTACAGGAGTGGTTTGGATTGTATTACAGCGTACACAGGTTTCTATTGTCTGGTCTGGACTGGATTCATTTCTCTAGGGGAGATGGTGTGAATTTAACATTAGCTGCTCTGGTCGGTGATTTTAATCCTGTCCGGAGCCTTTATGTGGGTAATTTTTGACCCCTACATTAGTAATAATTACGGCCACAATTACCTACCGTGAACTCACTGGTCCTCCTGTAATTTAAATCCCATACGGAGCCACATCCTTGTATTTTAAAGTGGGTTTAACTACAGTAAGTGCTGTTGATGTTTGCTACTCTGATGAAAACATGTTAACATCAACGTGTAAGCCTGTTTGGGTATCAGTATGACGACAGAAACATGAAAGCCACCACGAGAGCAAGACCCCATAAACTCATTTAATGGGCTATAATGTCAGCTACAGATTCTGTAGTTTACCACTTGTATTCTCTTTTGAACTTCTCTTTTTTCCCTACATTTGTTTACATTTTGGCAACTTGGCACCATTAAAAGTATGCCAAATTAGTTCCTGTTTGCAATATATACCCATAAAATGTACAGACAGCTATCATGGGATTACTTGGATACTGAAGAAAGCTTAAAAATGTGATGATTCTCCAGCAAGTTCTGAATCTTCTATGACTTTTAAGCAGATTTACGGATGTTTATTTGTGATTGACATCAGAGATAATGATATCCGTGGGAAGTGTAAGTCACTCTGAATATCAACATGTGTTTGCGTGTTAAGATTTGACTGAGTTATGACTTCGAGGAGGAGTATGATTTTTGATTCAAATTCACCTCACACAGTATCTTTCAACCCCTGGAGAGGATTTTGGCACCATCCTGCTGAATGTGCACGCCTCTTACAGACCACATCCTGTAATTTCCCAATGGTTAAAATGTCGTCAGGAGTGATGAGTTAACCAAGGTGCACAGTAGATATTTTACTCTCGACCTCACCCTTAAGTGTTAATCCCGTCTGAATGGGGCTTTAGTGTATGTGAATGTACTGTACTGTATGTAGATGACTGATACGTACAATCTGTTAGTCATTGTATGTTATAACATAATGCAGGTGAGGTCATGCGGTCCTTGCACCCCCATGTAATGTGGAAATATAAGATTCACAAAGTAGTCCAGTCAATCTAACAAAAATAAAGGGGCCAACCCAGGAGAAATTGCAATAGTAATGCTTCATCATTTTTACTGGTATTTGATACAACATTGATGTCCTCGATGAGCAGGAATTTCCCCCCTCTGGGTGAAAAAACTCCAACCCCTGTGCCATCGATGGCACCATGCCCAGCCTCCTCTCTGACCATGCCTGGGAAGTCTGCCAATCACGCAAAGAAAAACACCACTTGTGCAGCTCATTTTGATTTCAAACAATATGTCACTGGGTCCTCTCATACAACACTTGACCTGGTCTTTTCCAAAGGTCATGATGTTACAATAACAGCTGTTCAAGATGTTGTAATTTCCATCATTACAAACCTTGCATTAATGCTTATACAGCTGATGTATGTATTAATTAATTTTTGTATACATTACCCACCTTGCCATCATATGATACCATGATGGAAAATGTATCCAATGTTAAGTCTCCTATCATTGATTATCTAGCTCCTGCCAAAACTGTAAAGATATGTGGACCACCAAAAGCACCTTGGAAAAACTGTGAAAAAGTAAAGATGACACAAACAACTACTTGTTGATTTTGACATCTATAAAAAGGCACTCTGCTGTTATAACTAAGATATAAAATCTGTCCGACAGTTCTACATTCCTCAACTGATTAACAATAATCACAATAATGCCTCATACCTATTCGCTTTTAAATGACAAATTGACTGCCATGAGCTCAATGTCTACATTGTCACCTGTTGACTCCAGAGATCTGGAGGAAGTAATATAGCGCCTACATTCTTGCACCTGATCTCTTGATTCCATCCCTACCAAACTCTTCAAATCTGCCTCTCATTGCTTTATAAATGACATAGAATATATTATTAATAACTCCCTGCCTGTTATTTTCCCTACTTCTCTTAAGTGTGCTGTAATCTCGCCTCTGTTGAAGTAAAACAACCTAGATCCACCTGTAATTAATAATTACTGACCAATTTACAATCTTCCTTTTCTAAGTAAAATTCTTTAACAAACTATACAATCTTTCAATTCACAATATATATGATACATATGATCTCATTGCTGCCTTCGACGCTGTTGATCATGACATTTTAATTGAAAGGTTTCATGTTTCAGTCGTTAACTGATTTTTATCTTACTTAAAAGGACAAGCTTTTACAGTATGTTGAGGTAGTAATGCGTAGTTTTAAATCTGCAGAAACAAAAATTGTCTCTGGGGTTCCACAAGGGTCAATCTATGGGCGACTGCTCTTCAATCTATACATGTCCCAGCTTGGTATTATCATAAAGAAACATAATATTTTCTACCATTTATATGATGATGACACACAATTGTACATTTCTCTTTCCTCTGGTGATCACAATCCTGTCAACAAATTACTAAAATGTATCTATGAGATTACAAGCTGGATTTCAAGAAACTTGCTACAGCTGAATACAGACAAGACTGAAATACTCGTAGTTGGTCCTAAAAGTCAGAGACAGAAAATGAATACACACTTGGCATCGCTGAGCAAGTCAGAAACCTTGGCAATATTTTGGATACTGATCTCAATTCTGATAATCACATTACTATCACCAGAACAGCATTTTATCCATAAAAAAAAAACTTAGAGCATTCATATCTCAAACTGACTCTCAGAAACTGGTTCATGCATTCATTTCAAGCAGGTTAGACTACTGTAACACTCTATTTTCAGGATTATCCAAACTCCAGCTCATTCAAAATGCCAGAGTCCTTACCCGTACAACAAAAAATAGTGATTCCTTGGACACAGGGAGACAAGTTAGGTGAAGCTTTCAAGTACAAGCTCTGCAGGTATCCACCTGCCTTTTTCGAAATGAAAATGGTGCCTCTCCCAGGAAACAAACCCCAAACTGCAATTAAATGAGCATTTTTCTACTCAATCTAAACAGTTTATGTGAGAAAGAAAATCGCTGTAGTTTTATGTGGAAAAGTCACTGCGGCCCAGTCAGTCCTCTCCATTGACCAACCAAGGTGCTGATATTCATCATGGTTTTCACAGGAACATATTACTAAGATAAATTTGTATGTCCAGAAAATTCTATGATAATAAATGGTTATAAACTAATTTGACTGACTCTGTTTTGGATTCAAAAATAGGTCATTTGGGGGTAATGGGACCCCCAAAGTGCACATATATATTCAGAACATGTCATATCTGATGGTTGCATGTGAAAGAACACCCTAGAAAACCAATATATAGGCATAAATTATAAAATAGCATGTTCAGAAGCAGAGATATGTTCTTTGTGTTACGGTGAGACACGATGCCCCCAAATTTCAGCCCCTGAATTTACCTTGATCGACTAAGTATATAATGGTATACTTTTAATATACTCATATAACCTTGAATGTTTACTATTGCAATTTCCCCTGGGTCAAAGCACTGATTGACTGAACTAAAGTGACTTTGTTTATGTTTACAAAAAGAAAACTCATCAGAAATCATTATTTCCAGCCACTGCACTTTTTTATCTGTTGAATACGATTTCTGTCTTACTTGTCCCCTCACTGGCCCCTTCTGAGCCTGAGCTGAACAGATGTACACTTCCTTCAGATTCTTCAGGCTGGAGTAAAACACAAAACACAGTCTTCCCCCGACACAGTCTGGTCTCTCTGGAGAAAACAGGAAAATATAATCTCAAGACTTATGACACATAGCTGTTTCAGGACAATTATTACGCAACAGCACATCATAAGACCATGGAAGGAAAGGGAGCGGGAGAAAACAATGTTTATGTAAGATAGAGGCTCAAAGAGGACTTCAGACCTGTGCTGATATCTAAGCCCCTCTCAAAGCCAGCAAAGAACTGCTCTCCCTCCAGCAGGTCACACAGGTCTGAGGGCTGAGGTCCATCATATTGCTCTGACAAAGACTGTACTCTGCTGTCCACCTGGGCAGGAAGCATCACATACACTGTTTAGCACTAATGCATAAATGTTTTGATGGCATTCACACCCATGATGAAACCAGTTTGACTCATACAGTGCAGATGCTGAGACACCACACACAGAGGCTGAGGGAGGAGGGCTGACATACAGACTGTCCTTGGTGTAGGCAGTGTTATTAAAAAACAGTTACAGCGTAGAGTGGAGAATAACAAACCTTGTTAGAAGGTAAACACTGAAGCATAACCTGTGAAGGATCAGTCTTCCGCTGGAGGACAAGGAACTGAACTTTGAACTGTTTTAGCCTTTGATAGACCTTCCTGACTACCCCACTAACACAGCGCTGAGTGGTGTACCACAGCCAGTACCTGTGATGGTGCACACAAAACTGTATTAACACAAGGTAAATATGTAAAACAAACATACATTATGAGAATATATTATTAAAACTTACCAGGAGAAATGTGTGATGTAGAAAATGGCATACAAATGAGTGACGTAGAGAGACACTTGCGACGTAATGTCAGTCCAGTTTTGGGCAGCAGGGTCTCCATGCATCAGATGCAAACAGGACGTATCAACTGTGTGTCCTGCGGAAGCACCACACATCAGGGACATATACATACACTTATATATGATTAAAACTTCACATAACATTTCACACAATATATACATATATATGTGATGATGTATATGTATATAGTCTATGAAATTTTATGTGACGTTTTAGTCATTGTTATCGTTATTGTTGGACCCTGTTAATATATGTTATAAACATGTATGAGATTGAAGGGATAGGTATATGGCATATTGTACCTGTGACTCCAGATGGCAGAGGAACCTGAACTTTGATAGGCTGCAGGAAATGTATGCTGGGAGTCTGGGAGAGGCAGAGGAGAGGGCTAACGCTGGCCTGAGGATCACCACACAGTGCCTGTACCTCTGACACAGACACCTGCAGCACCTACAGAAAGAGAGACAAATTAAAGCCTTGCAAACAACAGAAACCACAAAGACAAACTGATAAACTTCTACATACAGTAGTATTACCTGTAAAGTTATAGTGCGGGTCTGCACGGTGGAGTCTGGAGGGAAGTGGAGCTTGATTCCAGGGTCAGAACTGGACACCAGCAGAGCTCCAGCTGGTGTAACAGAGCAACTGTCCTTTACTGGACGGGACACTGCCATAAACCAGGAGAACTGTCTCACTGCGCTGCAGGCCAGCTACAGGTACACCGAGATGTTATTACAATTTGTGCTACCAAGAAAACAACGCTTTAATACAACTGTAATAAAATAATTTTGCAGTGAGAGGTTTTATAGTTTACCCTGGCAGGACGTCCACCAGGGTGACTGCTATGGCTCTCGCTTCCTCTCCTCAGAACAGTGGGAAGAGTGCTCCATGACTGTCCGTCAAACTTCTGCACCACCACCTCCCTTCTTTTTGTCCGATGATATGGCACACACACCTCCACAGGCTGCAAGAATATCACAAAAAGTCTAAGATTCTGTACATTTTCACAATAGTCTTCACAATATTAATTTAGTATTTAGTATTGCACTTCCATAAAATTGAGGAGACTTCTAAGAGCCGGATTAAAAAAATGAATGATCAAAATCAGTCCCTATAACAGATGTGGTTTAATTCAATAAACAATTTTGGCATACCTTTAGAAATGCCATTCCATGAGGACGAAGTTCCAGTGGACGACTCAGTAAGATGTCATGCTCCTCCAGCCACACCCACTTCCTTTCTGGCCTTTTTTCAAGCCACTCCAGCTTTGTGGTTTTCACCACGCACCCCGGGGGGAACAGCAGCTCAGCCCCCCCTGGGAGAAACACATGACACCCAGCAGACGAAACACAGAAACTAAGGAGCAAAAGGAGCATTAAGTTTTGAATCTTCATTTTAATCAGAAAAGCCTTTATTGACAATATTACTGCAGAGATATAAAAAAAAAAAGTGACACTGTACCTGTGCTGATTAAATCCAAGGTGCAACTCTGGAATTTTTGTTTCAGATTGATCTGATAAGAAAACAGTGATGCAACAGAGTGAATATCCCAACAGCAAATGTAAACACTGTATTTAATGACAATACAGTCAAAATGATTTAATCACTTTTTTTTCTCTGCTCACCAGGTGTAGGAGGGAGAGGAGGAGGGGTTGGGGGTTGTCCCAAAGGATTGTCACGCGCATCTATTTTCAGCAGAGGCAGTTTGTTCAGACAATGTGGGATCAGGCGGAGGTCATTGCTGTGGATGACAAGCTTCCTCAGGGAGAGGAGCGAGCCTGGGCAACAAAGACAAGTTTCACACTTTTTTTTTTTTTTTATTGCTGCATTCATGAATTTAACATACTTGAAACAAAATAAGAATTCCAGTTTATTAGTGCAATGGTCTTTCACTGACACACCCACTCACCCTTACACCCTTACCCATGCTCTCTGGTAGCTGCTTCAGCTTGTTGTGGGACAATTCCAGCTTCACAAGCTCCTCCAGAGACCCAATTTCATCAGGTAATTGCTGAAGGAGGTTGTGTGAAATATCCAGTGTGTGTAGTGCTTTCAGTTGACCCAGACTTGGGGGAAGAGAGACCAGCTCGTTCCCCAGGAGGGAGAGGTAGGTAAGGGACGACAGCTGGCCTATATCAGGAGGCAAAGCTGAGAGGTGGCTGTGACAGAGGAGCAAGGACGACAGCACGGGCAAGCTGAGAAGGCAGCGGGGCAGAGAGGAGAGCTGGTTGAAGGAGAGATCCAGGTGCACCAGATGAGAAAGGGAGGAAACAGACGTGGGCAATGTGGTGAGGAGGCCAGGCAGCGGGTCACCTTGCGAGTCATATAAACGGTGTCCTTGAATTAGAAAGAAAAGCAGCAGTTAGAAGCAGAAAGATTGGACAAAGCAAGGAAAAGGAGAGATAATGACACCCAGATTATTATGTATTAACACAGGACTCACTGTGTGTAAAAGTTTTGCCCAGGCTAAGTTTAAAAACTACAATGAAACAATGTGAAGTAGGCCAATTTACCCATCTACACAAACAAACAGCTGATACCACATGAAATGATCCAGAAAAGTACCCCGAATAGCCAGTGAGCGCAGCTCTGTCAGATGGGGTAGGACCTCCAGCGCACCATCCAGGCCTGGTTTATCCTCAGAGCCCAGTCTCAGGTACTGGAGGCCCCTCAGCTGCCCCGGGATGGACCCCCAAAGCAGCGGCAGTGCAGCGGCTCCTCCCTGGTACACGTCCAGGGTCAGCCTGGTATCAGTCAACACAGCGGGGAGCTCCACAGAGGGGGGCAGGGGGGGAGTCAGAGACAGCACCGAGGAAGAGGAGGATGAGGACGAAGAACCATTGGCATGATGATGATGGGTGGGGGCGCAAGAGGAGGAGAGGCTGGATATGGAAGGACCACAGGTGTCCATGAGGCTGGAGGGAGACACAGAGGGAGCGTCTCCTGCTTGGCCCTCAGACATCACACCCTCCCTCTCGGGCCCCTCCTGACCCCGGTACTCGAGTCTCTCTTGTCCCTCTTCGGCCTCCGTCCCGCCCGGCTGGTCTCCCTCCTCTTCGTCAGGAGCTGCTCCTTCCTCGCTGCTCCTCTCCATTGAAGCCTGTGTGTAACACCGGGCAGCTCGCTACCAGTCAGTCCGGTGCTGCTCCGAGGTTTTTACTCTCTGCATGAGGAGTCTGTAACGTTACTCACGACACGCCGGGACCTGTCTGTCGTCTTCAAAGAACGACGAAAGGCGACGAGGAATATTTGACCGGACATGTTTGCTGAGTGAAGTTTGCGTGACAACAACAGTAATGTTAGGTAGTAACTAGCCTCATACTATTTACGTGAATGTTTGCAAAAAAATTACATATCTGGTGACAACTGCTGTTCCGTTAACGTTACTCTCTAAATAATGTGTGACATTAGTGTCTGTGTCACCCTGTTTCTCCCATCTTCCTTCCTAACTTTACTTCCTTGTCTCCGACGAGGTTTTGAAAGAAAAAGCGTTACGTCACAGGTGCTCGTTCGTTTTCATTCACATTATCCACCGACGGGAAGCGACGGGCGGAGTCTAATCATCTGTGTCGGTTTGAAAAGGAAGCAGCCCCGCCTCTCCGGGAGCTGGTGTGTCTGACACCGAGCGCCTCGGTGCAGGCGCCGCCAAAGTTTCAACTCAGGGCGGGACGACGGATGTGTCGACGTGTCGGTACCTGCACGGCCACCGGGCGGCGCTGTCCGGTCCACTGTGGCTCACGCTGTAAACAGTTCAAATTATATGAAATAAATAGGTTTAGTTTTAATAGTGTTTTTTATGCTTTTTTTCCCCTTAAAGTTAAATGTTGAATTTTATAATAAATAATTCCTCCAACACAAAATTCTGTTCTTTTAAATTTTTTATGATACTGTATATATATATATATATATATGATAGGTTGACACATTTGTGTACAAAACTTTAAATTAATAGAATAATTAATAGATTAAAAGAATTAATAGATTAAAAGTCTTTTAAATATAAATTTTGCAATTCCTTTTAAAAATGGAAAGATATATATAATTTATATAATATATATAATTTCTTTTTTAGCTGTGTAAATCCTACTTTGCAAATTGTATTCAAGTGAGTGCCCTATTCCTATATAATTATTGTATCATCTATCATTTTTCCTCAAAATAAGTTACACATCTTGTTTTTATCTCACAGCCTATTCATGGCCCAGCAGTAAGAACTGCACTGCATTTTGGTCAAGAAACTGTATCAAAAGTTCATCTCTGTTGTGGAAATCATTTACTTACAAAGAAAATATTTTTTTTTTTGATTCAGATACGCTGTGCCAAAGGGAGACAGTGGTTCAATGAGCTATTTGGGTACAACAACAAAATTCTCCTCAGAAAACCTCCCAGTGCAGCTGTCATCATCTGTTCAGACACATATCACATTTTCCTGGAGCTCAGTCAGAATGAATTCTCTTTTGGTGCGTCCAAGTGAGTCCTCTTAAAACCAATTTAAATCCTTTTCAAATAAATTGTATTTAAAAACATATTTTAATACAAATGTGTTCACTTTAACATGACATGAATTGAAAACGTTTATGTAACCTTAGGGATTTTTGGTGTTATTTGCCCTCTTGAATCTCATCAGACTGTTTCAACTTGAACTTTACTAATAATTGCTGTTAGGCCCATGTTGACCCCCACAGCCCAACCAATCTCCCCCCTCCAAAGTACAGATTAAGTAGTAGTAGATCTCATTAAGGTCAGAGCACACCGCAGACATGGCAGTTTCATTATTTGCCCAACACCTAAACAGTAAGTTACCCTTGGACAGGTAGTTTCTGGAACTTTATTTAGGATTATGCACCATGAGAGCACAATATAAACGTTACATAATAATAATAATACAGGACCAGCTTGGCTGATATTGTACTTTATTCTTTTAAATTCCTATAAAAACACACAACCAAAGGCCTGGTGAACCTGGGACTTTTGGGGTCCTGGGTCACTTTGTTTTGCAGTGTGTTTTGACTGTCAGTGAATACACACTTGATAGAACAGGGACATACTTTTTTAAGAAAATGAACCCTAGTTGATGGTGGTTTCACAATAGGATATGTTCTCTAAGGAATCATGTCCTAATATGAACCTGGAGCAGAGCCCAAAAAAATTGAGACTATTTTCAGCCTAATTCTGTGTATAGTTTATTCAAAGAGTCCCAGAAAAACATTTCAGTGTTATTGTTGAATGTGCTTCAAATGCAAGAGATGTGTGATTTCATTACTATTTCTTGTGAAACCTTACTACCGTTTACTATTTTGTAACGAGGACATTACGAAGAAGCCAGATTTGTACATCCTTATTATTAGGACAGATTCTATTTTTTCTCTATGAACAAAGTTTCTCAAACCTAAGATGAGGCTCAGGCCCTTTTTTGAAATAGACTGAAAGTGTTTGTCATTGTTTTTTAATGACCACCACCACAAGCAAACAAGAACAGAAACCTTGAGTGGGAGCTATCGCAGGTTTGATTTAATCGATCGGTAAATTATACGTAATCTAGCCAATATTGCATAGTCAGAAATCAATACACATTACATACACACACTAATACGACCCAAAAAAAAAAAGTCCTAATTGAGCCTGGTTTAGCTTAATAGGGTATGAACAAAAAAGGTGAACACAAACACGCAGATACATTTAGAAAGGACAGAACAAAACACGTTGGTCCGCCTAGGGAAAACAGACCGCCCGTCGACGTCAGCGGTGTGGATCGTGATTGGTCCTCCCGTCACCTGGTTCCATCGTGATTGGTCCCTCTGCTTAGCGGCGTCGCTTGTGATTGGACGAGCCGGTTCACCCCGCGCCCTCTTCCCGGTAAACGCCAACCAAGTGTGTGAAACAACAACAACAACTCCCCGTGGCTCGCCGCGTAGCTATTTAACAAGCGTGGGGCTGACTTTAATTAAAACTTTTTACAAACGAGGTTTCAGCGACAACACGAGGGACTTCTCTCTTTTTTTTTTGGTGTCTGCAAATGATGTCAGTTCAGCGACTTTACCTGCAAAGAGAAAAGTGACTTTAAAAACAGTTCGCCGACAAAGTCCTTTAACGTAAAGACAGCATGTGAGCAGGCAGCGTTAACTACACATAGACGGCGTCCGGCTTTGAAAAGCAGCCTTGTAGTTGTTTGGTTGGCGTTGATACCGGTGTGTAAACTTAGTCCTATCGACAGCGACCTTTGCCCCACTTGACTGAGGCGCGGACGGTCACCGGCGGCGGTATGTTCCCGTTAGACTCTCCGTGGAACATCTCGTTTGCAGGTTGCGGCTTCCTCGGTATCTACCACGTCGGTGTCGCCAGCTGTCTGGTGGAACAGGCTCCCTTTCTGGTGCAAAACGCCAGGCACATATACGGAGCGTCAGCCGGGGCTCTCACTGCCACTGCCCTGGTCACCGGAGTATGTCTCGGTAGGTATCTTTTGGGGCATTGTAGAAATAAACATACTCTGTTACAAGTAAAAGTAAAAAAAAAAAAAAAAAAGTAAAGTAGTGGTAGTGCTCATTATGCAGGATAAACCCCTTCTGCAGTGGTAGAAGGTTATATACTGCAGCTGCTATTGCAATGGATTATCACTTTTGTTGCATTAACATATAAGCAGCATTTTAAAGTTGTATTTGTGCGGGTTATTTGAATTAGATTATGAGTAATTATATATATATATATATATATATAATACTAATACTAATTGTTTTTAATAAACTGAGCTCATGTTGTTTATGTACATCTGCAAAGTATCTAGAAGCTGCAGCTGTCAGATAAAAGTAGTAAAGTAAAAGAATAAAGTGGGATAAAATGGAAATACTCCAGTAAAGTGCTTCAAAACTTACTTACTTTCCACCTGGACCAATAAAGCTTCCTGATCATAACCATTTTAAAAGGAATATGCCATACCAACTTTTATTCAGTGTTGATAAGTGATCTTTTTAATAAGAAAACATTCTTAAAGACTGCCTGACAAGGGCGAAAAGGTTTAAGGAAACATATTATCCTCTATCTTCTTGCTTTTCCAAATATAATTGATTACAATATTTAATCAAAAATCTACTTAATTGAAACTGTTATTCTTTATTTTATAATGTGCACAAAATATAGTTGCATGAATAACTTTATTCATCCCAAAAATGTCCTTTCTTATCTTTATCTAGTTGTTTACAGTAACTTCATGGCTTCTCAACAGTTCCATTATTATTAATGTCTTCACAGGAGAGACTGGTGCGTCTATCATTGATGTTGCCAAAGAGGCGAGGAAGCGGTTCCTCGGACCCATGCACCCTTCCTTTAACCTGGTGAAGATTATGCGTCACATGCTGCTGCGCAATCTGCCAGCTGACTGCCATCATCAGGCCAACGGGGTGTTAGGAATCTCTCTTACCCGAGTGACGGATGGAGAAAATGTCCTGGTGTCTCACTTCAACAGCAAGGAGGAGGTGGTGCAGGTGTGCAGTTTATTTTTCTCCATATTTTGCTGTAGAGTTGGTTGATATTAATTAAATCAGGTGTCAGGATACAGTTGATTTAATACCTCAGTACTGATAATGTGACAGCGTTTTGATGGGTGCACATCGGTGCTTTCAGAAGACATTTACATAGAAGAAGAACATTTTGAGAACTGGTCATTGGTAATGTGGATAAGATTGTTGATTTTAGAGCTGAAACGAACAGATTATTATCTATTGATAATTTAAGAGAATTATCAAGAGAAAATGCTAAACATTATCTGGTTTCAGCTTCTTAAATGTGAGGATTTGCTGATGCTCTATTTTATTTCATGTATACTGAATATCTATCTGGACTGTTGACAAAAGAAAACATTTGAAGACATCAACTCGGACTCTGGACAACTATGTTTTTCACTATTTTCTGACATTTTATAACAAAACAATTAAATGATTAATTGAAACTCTCTGTTATCTCTTTTATTAACTAGGCATGTGTCTGCAGTGCCTACATACCAGTGTATTGTGGCCTCATTCCTCCCACATTGCAAGGAGTGGTGAGTAGATTCAATATTATTCAGCATGTGTGAACTGTCTTTATGTTGCAGATATCGTGTACTTGGTCGAATGAAAAGAAATTTCCTTCACAATCTTCATGGATTTTAAATTAAGAGCTGCACATTAGGTACTGCTGTTGGAGAGGTGTAATGATCAGTCTACCTTGCTGCTTAGCTTGAACCATGTACTGTATTTCCTCTCATGGTGTTTGGTTGTTGTTGCTTTTGGCACCTTTTTTCATCTGTAACTGCCCCCATCAGAGCTCTCCCTTCCTCAAGAATGTGTTTGTTCTGAATGACATGTGTGTGGAAACAATGACTATAAAATTCCTCAGGAGTTGGTGTTTGTCACCGATCTCACACTAAAGGGGAAAGTAGAAATTCTATTTATTTTTTTGCCGGACATGTTTCTAGCACAAAGGTTGGGAAACATTATTGAGCAATACCAGCGCTCCTACTCTCTGCCTGTGACCTTTGTGATGGGTTTTAAGAGCTTGTGCTTGTGTGTACGCAT
This sequence comes from Lateolabrax maculatus, assembly GCA_031216445.1. NCBI lineage: Eukaryota > Metazoa > Chordata > Actinopteri > Acropomatiformes > Lateolabracidae > Lateolabrax > Lateolabrax maculatus. The sequence goes on from CM062214.1 coordinate 18,309,982, forward strand.
GGCTTGTGACAAAAATGTGAGAGTGGCAGAGCCAGATGTGACCAGCATGTTGGCACAGGCTTTAAGGTTGTTCTGTCCCTTCCAACTGTCAGTGGCTCAAATTCAAAAAACGGATGTCACTCTTATCTGTTGACACACACAGCATGCCTCTAGTTCACCAGCTTCGATAAAAACAAACACTAATCAATACACAGGATATGATGTCACTATTATCATATTGCATTTGATGATTGCTCTGTGGCTAAAAAACCTTTCAATGCCTTCAAAAGGATTTACAGACAATAGTTTGAAGAAATTAATGTTCTGTTTCTGTTTGTTCTGATGCTAATATTTATCTTCTATCTTTCAGCGATATGTAGATGGAGGAATCTCAGACAATCTGCCCCAGTATGAGCTGAAAAATACCATCACTGTATCCCCATTCTCTGGAGAGAGCGACATCTGCCCCCGAGACACCTCGACCAACATACATGAGCTGCGATTCACCAACACCAGCATCCAGTTCACCCTCACCAACCTCTACAGAGTCTCCAGGGCACTTTTCCCTCCAGACCCAATGGTAGGTCACTTGATAACAGACTTCCTGATCCACACACACACACATATACAGATCAATTGATTGTCTCAGATGAACTGGAGTGAACACAGTGGACTTCTTTGACTCATAAGAGATGAATGTGTTTGTGTTTGTTTTGAGTTCAGGTTATGAAGACCATGTGTAAGCAGGGATATAAAGATGCTCTGCACTTTTTAAAGAAGAATGGTAAGAAGTAGTTAACGTTTTTTTTCCAACCTTCTCCAAATCATGTTGTGCTTTTTTTTTGCTAATTGATCATTGATATCACCCTGATATGCTATCAGAACTTGTACTTCCTGAAATCACGTCACCAAATCAATAAACTACTTTTGTATGTGTTTAGACTTGTTTTACTCCTTATGGTTACTCATCTGTTTGTTTATTTATTTTCTGTAAGCACATAATCAACATTGTATTACAAAATCAATATTGACAAGTATGCTGATTATTAAAAACTCGAATAGTTTAGGTAATTAAAAAAGAAATTAAATTAAAGATAAAAGTTCAAATATAATGTTTTCACGTTTGCTTCTGTTTTCAGGATTGCTTAATTTCAACGGACCTCACAGAGACAGACCCCTGCTAAATAATGGCGAAGAAAATGAGGATTACAATGACGATGATGATGAGGAGGAGGATGATGATAAAAGCGGTGACGAAAAGCCACATGTGGAAGAGGGAGCAGTGATGGTTCATTCCAGTTGCTCAATAGAGGAGCATATCATTGATCACCTTCCACCCACCCTGCACAAAGGTAACATATTATAGAAGAACAAATGAAAGGAAGTGTAAGAGGAAGGCTTTACATCTCACCTATTGTCACTGTCCTGTGAAAACCATTTATTTCAAAACATCAACATTTCATGGGCAGAGAATACTAGTCCTGCTTTGGATTTGTGAAAATGCATTTTTTTAGATATTCCCATGGGTTTGTATCTTAAGAAATACTGTAGAAAAAACGTTTTCAACCCATAAAGAACGGTTAGTCTTTTATTTTATTTGAAAAATTAAAAATCCCTAAATTACATGTTGTTGAATTCATTAGGATGAAGAGTTTAGTGGATAATTGCATAAATATATTAAAAACTCAGAACACTATAAGATGCTTTGGAGAATGGTCAGTTATAGTGTAAAGTATGGTCCTCTGAGGTAATGCATACAAATTAGTTTGTGTTGGAACAGTACCATCCCTCCTATTGTGGGTAGTTTTTGACCCACTTTCCATTGGACAGCATTTCTCTTTTCAAATGTGGATTGAAACAAAGCAAAACTTATGTATATCAGTGAGAGAGAAATGCTGTATTTGCTTAACAGAAAGACTATTATGTTCACTGTACTGAAGTATTATATGTTGCAACATGTGTCTTCCTTTTAGCTCATGAATAGTGCTGCATAAAGCAGGTTCATTGTATAAAAAGTTATAGGTTTTGTGGTCCTCTTTGCCTCCCTCTGCAGCTCTAGTTGAGGCCTGCATGGAGAGGAGAAGCCTGGTGCAGTCGCTAAGCAACATGCTTCCTGTCAGGATGGCCTCAACCATGATGCTCCCCTACACTCTCCCTCTGGAGTCTGCTCTGTCCTTGTCTGTCAGGTACCGTAGGACTTAATTACATCTTGTCCCGTTCCCTCCTTATTTGATAAGAATAGTACTACAGCACAGTACAGTACATACTTCTTTGTAGTACAGAGGAAGTCACTGCGCTACCTTGAATAGTAGCAGTAACACTGTTGAAATACTGCACTGTCCTTTTGTGCCAATTGACTAATGGCGACATATCCCATGTGTAGACTTCTGGAGTGGCTGCCAGATGTGCAAGAAGATGTGGGGTGGATTCGAGAGCAGGTATTAAAAATCCTACAGCATGTTCTTCGCCAGGCCTCCAAAAGCATCTCCCAGAATGTATCTGCCAGGTAGGTGCAATCATACAGACGTACAACATACAGTTTCAGTTAGCCATTTCTGCCTTATATTTACAAAGACTGTACTAAAGCTTGTCTTTTCAAGGCAATTTTTTACATTCAAATCATGCCAGAATTAATTGAAATGTCAGATCTACACGCTACATTATTGATCTAGTAGATCTGATCCTGCTATCTGGACGGGTTTCAACTGGGTTAAAATGCAATAACTAATTTTTTGACCACTTGGGGGTAGCAGAAACAAGTTGTGGACACAATGTTTAGATATTATCACCTTTTAAGTTGACAAGTCGAACTTACACATCCAGCACACACGGAGCAACATTAACATTCATTTGGAGTCATGTTCCTGGCTATGAAATAAAAGTCCAATATTCACTCGGCATTTAGCTCTGTTTTTGGTCTCTACTGACTTCTGAGAAAATATCTGGCTCTTTATTTGCTAAATTGCATCTGTCTTGTGTTTAGTGATGGGCAGGTAGTGTACAGTGGGTTTATAGAGCTTTTTCTCTGAAACAGCTGCCTGCTGCGGCCGAAAACAACACTATGAGAGCACTGAGAGGGAACTAAAATAGTAAAAGTTGTGGGCCGGACGGCTAAACAATGAGCTGAAACTCACTATAAATCTACGTAAAGCAGAATGGAGCTGCAGATTCGGGTGATTCTCTGTAGGTTGATTACTATGAGTTACCTCTTTCACATTGTTTTCACATTGTCATTTGATATCAATTATAGCCGCAATAACACTGGGCTCCTCGTTCACACTTCTGCATGCTGCTAATGCTTACTCTAGGTTTTCCTGTCAGCTGGAGCTGCACCACTACCAGTCCCTCCCATCCCAGATCAGCTCCACCAGCCTGTTTCCCAATTGGGTGAATGGGAGCAGTTTTTCAGTCCTGGATGTCTTCATGCGTCTTGACCAGTACAAGAGGCAGCTGCTGTCTGGAGTGCTGAGTATCAACATGGACCTGCAAGGCTCCTTCAAAACTGGACAGATGTCACCAGATAAGAGTCCTCCGTCCATCCTCTCCACAGAAGGCCTCACCATGCACAGAGGTTGTCTTAATATTCCACCTGCTGCCGACTCTGCTCCTAAGAGTTTCTGACAGATTTCTGCTGCAAGACACAGAGGTTCAGACGTACTTATTTTAAATCCAGGAACAGTTAACTAAATTTAAATCAGATTTTATTATCTGTTTACACCCTGACATTTAGATATTTTTAAGCTGCCAGGAACACATTTATAATCTAATCAGCCCCTCTTGTATAGAGGTTGGAAAGAGTAATAATTTACTGTATAAGTCTTTACAGTATGATCAGGCGACCCTATGGACACAGTATGTCTGTAGGTCTACAGAAGTGCATTTAAACTTTCAAAGCACAAACAGTTGAAACAGTCATGTACAAACTTGAATTACAGGATGTTACAAACCAAAATGCGCACTTGAAGTAGCATGGTCAAAATAGGCGAGTGTTTTTAGTGGAATGTAGTCAGACCAGTAGTTAAACACAGTTTTCGTGCTGCATCTGGTTATGAGCTCCAAGTCACTTCCGCCACACAGGCAGTGAAGGACTGGAGGAGGGAAAACAGTGGATGCACCAATCTGTTTGTTACAGTTAGTTACTCCATTTATTTGATAAGTGTCAATGCAATACTGTGAAAAAATACATTGTCTTTATGTTTCTAGGTTTGTATGAGTGTCAATGTTTTATGTCTTTGCAATTATTTATATGAAAAATACAAAACCGCTTTGCTCGGCTTTCCCAATCATAGAAACATGTTTCTATCATCTTGATTTACTGACATGTGAATCACAACTCTTTTAGATTTAATTTTAAATCTATATTGCATTGAATTTCTGCTTAGAAATCTTTTGAACAATGATTTTGATGTAATACTACACATTTTACATTTTAATGCATACACGGTAATTTAACATTGTGATTTATAATTAATCAAAGAATCAGTATAATCTGAATTGCACTTTGTCATTTGATGTCACTGTATCACATCAAAATACCTACCTGTTTAAATACTTAACTGTACTGTGTACTACAAGAAATTTAAACTGTGTGATTGAGCCCCAAGTTGTGCCTTAAACCACAATAAAATAATCGCCAAGTGAACTTAACATATTGCCAAAATGTTGCAGGGAATAATATTTATGTGATCATTAAATAAACTGGTATTGTTGAACATAAACTGCAGTTTGAGTTTTTTCTCATTTCTGTGAATACTCAAGATCAATTGAACAACATTATTCCTCACATTACCCAGAAAGGCTGTGACTTACAGTGAAGTGAAGTGCACACAGAGTAGGGAACAGTACACAACCATAACAGTAACCAAACAGTGGATCAGGGATCTGAAAGGGTTCTTGGGAGGCTTCCAGATGATCTCAGCAAAATGACAAATAATCACAGTTTATTCCTGACTTGCAAGTATAGAGCACAGAAATAATACAGCTCTTTTTATGATATTGGTTGACACTAACTAAGGGGGTAACATAAGCAGTGTGAAATCTGAAAATTGGCAAAAAGATGAAATTAGGCCTTGGTTGATTTAATTATTATATGCACAAGTCTTTGGAAAACTTTGGAGCTGTGATGATAAAATCCACAACTTTTGCAATAATTACTGACAGTTATTTTGGTTTTGTAAAAGTAGTAATAGGTATTTGAAACTCTTAATATATTCAATATATTGCAAGCTTTTAAAGCAATTCATAACCATGTATGGTGTAGAAGCAGATCTGTAGGCTTTAATCTTACTGATCAGTACATTTTATGCTTGTTTACTTATTTAAAACCAAGCCTCTAAGATAAACTTGGTATCAATATGTTATGCATTAGCTGCTAAATCTATAAACAAACACTGTGACTAATGTTTCTGTTTAAAGAAGCTCCATTAGGTCTGTTTTTTTTATTTCCTTTTTGTCTGCCTTTTCCACCCCCCTTAAAATGTGCCTCATGTTCTTCTCTAAACAAACAAATCTATTAACTCAATAAATCAAAATAAAGGAGATAGTAACAAGTGCTGACATCACAACAAAGAGGATTTACTGGAGAACAGACATGCAATGGTATCATACTCTACGCTGTTTTAGAGAGGAGAGCATGGAATCTGTAAAACATACGTATTTTAATGTTATGTCGGCCCTCATGTAAATAGCCTGTTTATCAGTGATGTCTATAATTTCACTCTATGTGTCTTCAAAATAATCAGTCAATCAATCAGTCAATTTATTTGTCTCCAAAGGATAACTGGTTATGCAGCAGTACACAAGACAAGATAAAACCAGGAAGCACATGGACACATTACATGAATACAAAATAGAAAGAACTATCTGCGTATACACGTCAAAACGATTTAAAACTAAGTTAAATTATGAGCAAAGATATAAAATCTCAAGATATTAATAATGTGGGGCATGGGATGGTACAGTGCTTATGTCACCCAAAAATAAAATACACATTAAATGAAATATACCATAATGGTGAAAAAAGTAGCTGATGAACTCTAATTTAAATAGGCTTCTAGTTATTCAGCAGGAAACGTAATTCATAATTGTGTTGTAAGTCGAGAAAGTGACACTTTCGCGTTTGCTTTTAATTCAGCTGTAAAAGAAAAGAAAATACAACGTCGATGCGGTATTATGAGGAATATGCAGCGCGCCGTCTCTCCCACTGACTTGGGAATTTCCGAGCAGCACCTGAAGGCAGCGCGGCACCGCCACTCAGTCCGAAGTTCGCCCTGAAGTTCACGGCGGCGTCTCCCGGCGTCCGTCCGCCAGGGGGCGCAGCCCGGGGCAGGCTCAATCCAAACCGCCCGCTCCGCTTCTCCTCGTACCATGAGCTGAATCTGTCCGGGACAGACCAGGGAAGATGGCGGCCACTGACCATTCCCGGTCCGAAGCTGCCAAACAGCGACGGCAGGATCAGCTGCAGCGATGGCTGGGCTCGGAGACGGATCAGACGGGATCAGACGCCCGGGAGGCGCCGGGCGGTTCCGGGACGCGGCGGGCGAAAGTCCGGTTCGCCCAGGGAGCCGTGTTCATGGCCGCCTGCTCCGCCGGAGACCGGGAGGAGGTGGCGGCGCTGCTCCGGCAGGGAGCTGACATCAACCACGCCAACATAGACGGACTGACAGCGCTTCACCAGGTCGGACCCAACGTTTCCCTCCAACTGTTGACTGTCGGTGTGTGCGTGAGTCGGTTAACCGGAGCCGCCGCTAACCGTCGGCGACGGTTTATCCGTTAATGAACCTCACGTTAACGTTAATCTTAACCGGGGGGGGGGGGGGTTTGTGGTAAACACGTACACTTCAGACAAACGTTTATGTTGTTGTTGTTTTTTTTTTTTTTAAGCTACAGTGAGTAAGCTGATATTTAACGTTTGTTTCCTGAAGTCCCGGCGGCCTGTGTAGTCGGGCTCGGTGAGTTTAATAGTCTGTCGGTAGGCTGGGCCATCCGCACTGTTGACTTCACTAAGTTACAGGCTTCTTTTTCTAGCTCACAGTATGAGGGGACGAGCTGCAGGGACCGTGGGATCACTGTTTTTAGAGACTGAACAGGCACTGACTGACTGGCAGGCTTTTGTCAGACAGTCCCTGGTGGAGTCTCAGTAAAATGGTAGGTCACTGAACCCAGGGAGGTTTTCATCATCTGATCAACAGGTCTTTGGTATTTTTTATTTTTTTTTGTCTCTCAAGGAACAAAGCGAAAAGGGGAGGCCTGTTGGTGGAAAAAGTCAGACCGCTGCTACCAGCACATCTGTGGCAGAATCAAAAAGGAGGCTTTGGCCTCCGGTTCCCTAATTGCAGTTTGAGGGTTGTTGCTTTTGCATGTCCCAAATTGGCTGCACTTCTTCTGAGCGTGTTCCAGTCTTAATGCAGCTCAGCCGTGAGGTCCCTCCCTCCCCTCCACTTCAGTCATAACACAGAGGAGCAGTCTGGACTACATCACTGTCACACAAGCCCTCGGTGATGCAGTATTTCCTCTGCTTTTATGATACCGCGTGTCATAAACACGTTGCTGTCTCTTCGCGCACAGTGAACTCACAGTCACATGGGTTTCACTTTGATATCCAGTCAACATATCTGTTATGTGGCGCTTGCTTTTTAATTTTCCTGCCCACCGGAGCTGAAGTGTATTTCAGCTGGCCTGTGTGCTCCCAGTGATGTCATGCTTACAGATGATTGGTGTTCCCCCCCTAATTTAAGCCGATTGCGTGTGTTTGACAAAGTCGACGTCCCTTGACAAGTTCGGATGAGTGAGCGGTCGTTTTCCTCCCCGGATGTCGGGTGAAGGTGCCCTCCTTTGGCTGATCCTCATGCCGGACCGTCATCCAGTGTGGTCCCTCTCCTGCCCTCCATCCCTTTCTCCCCTGTTGCTCATCGGTCGCCTGGCAACCAGAATTAAATATAGGCCCACACTCTCCAAACTTTCCATCCTCTCCATCCAAAGCCTTTCTATCTTCTCCACTATGCTTTCTCTCTCCTTTGCCCCCCTCCTCTTCCTCCTCTTCTCTCTGTCTCTCTCTTTCTCTTTCTCCTTCGCTTTGCCAATTCCCCATGGTGGGGACTTTAGGGATTTCGGATGAAGAAATGGAAAACATTCCTCAAACAGCACAGGCTGCTGTTGTCAAAGGCGCTTTCCACAATGAGTCACTTGATGACCCAGCGAAGGAGTCTGCTGGGAGGCTGTGTGTGCACCCTTGTAACGCACAGGGTGCAAGAAATGCCCTCTGTTCATTCATTCAGCCTGGAGCACCCACTTGTTCAGAGGGCTCCCCCTCTGCTGCCAGTGAACGCTGCTTTTGACTCGCTTCGTTTTGATCTAGGAGCCTGATCTCAGGGTCTTTAAAATTACCACCTTTTTACTTTTTTTTCCACCTACTAGCAGAGTAATTATCGTATATTATGAAGGAGGGTGGAGACTAGTAGCGGCTTTGTGATTAGGTGATTTAGCCCCAAAGCAAAGCCTCTTACCGTAGGTGGTTTAAGACGGCCAGATTGACACGGCCACAGACACTTGCTGCTGTGACATCCTGCAGAGTGACTGTGTTGGTAATGAATGGCTGCAAACACTGTCCCATTAGGGAGTGCAGTCATGTTCTGAGCAGATGTCGTCTCATAGGCTGTTACTGGTGAAACCCGACAAAGAAACGTGAACCTTCTTTAGGTAGTATCACAGTGGGAAAATAAGAATACATAAAGGTTGGCTTGATTTATTTATTTTTTTCCAGTAAAAATGAATTAAGTCCCCGCCCGGCCCTCTCCTTACACCAGTGCCAATTAATCTTTTTCTGTGTATATCAGAAGGGAATCTGTATATTTTTTTTATTAGCGCTCAGTTCAGGCTGGTGTGCACTGCTCAGCCTTCTCGTGTATTTTTAGCCATACTAGCCCCATGGCCCTAGAGATGTTAATGTTGGTTTGCCGGTAGGTCGGTGCACCGCTTTGGTGCAGACTGAAATATCTCATCGACTGTTAGCTGGATTGCCATAAAATCTTGTACAGACATTCAGGTTTCCCCGAGGATGAGTCCTGCCGACTTTGGTGATGCCCAGACTTTTCCTCTAGTGCCTGCGTGATGTTGATTTGTGGTTCTGAGTGAAATGTCTTAACAGGATTGGCACAGGTCTTCATGTCCCCCTCAGGAAGAATTGTAACGATAATTAAATTATTATTAATTAACTTCCCTCAAATTTTCAGTTTGTCCAACACTTTGGTCTTTAACCAATAGCTGCAAAACTAAAGGCATTCCCATGTCTCAGCTGTATGTTTTCTTTAGTGTTAAATAGTAAGTGCCAGCACGTAAGCCAAGATGGGGAACATTTCATACATTATAGCTGCTGAACATCAGCATGTAACAGCCTGTTGGCGTGATCACATTATCACTCAGCTCAAAGCACCACTGTGTCAAAGTACAGCCTCACAAAGTTGCTATCATGCTTGTAGATGGTTTTTATCTTAAATAAGGGAAAAGACTTCCTTTGTGGTTAGTTGGTTTTTCTGCCATTTTTAAAAAGTAGACAATCAATTTATTAATTGAATGAATAATCAACAGACTAATTTATAATGAAAATAACAGTTAGTTGCGGCTTCATAGTGCGTTACACCTGCCGAGTCCTTACACCATCACTGTGACATTAACAGAGAATCATTCATATTTTGTGTTACTTCTTTTCGGGAGGCTCGACGTCCTCTCGATTTCGATCTGTGTTACAGCTAGTTACTAATGTACACGGCAAAAAAATCATTTTCCAAATACTAATGCAGAGATCTGCCTCATTTTGTCTAATTTCAAGATTAAAGTTTATTTCTATAAAAATCTTACATTTGTATGTACGGACTGAAATCAACTTTTTTTCAGTTGTTTAAAGAATGAATTTAAAGACTCAATAACCAGAGCTCCTTTGGCAGCATAAAAAACTAGGCCATACACAGATCCTACCCGCTTTTGTCATTAATATTAGCTGAAATTAAAGCAACATATCGTAACATAATACCATGAGGTCCTCATGGGATTCATCTTGTGTTGGATCACATTGGGATCGTAGCTAGACCTCGCCTCCGGAAAAGCAGCTAAATAGATCCGCTGTTTTACTCATGCCATAGAATGACTGTTTTGGAAAGTACTTGAGGGCTTTTAGCAGCCCACTTAACAGAAAGTCATTACAACAAGTAGACACAGTAGTCATTGTTTAAGCCCCAGTGGTTTAGTTGAATTTAATAGATTCTGTAAGTGTCTGCAATTTTTGCCTTTTCAAAACAAACCAAAACGAAGTGGGTCAAAGACTTTCATTACTGTACTGAAACTGGACTCTGACTGATGTGTGCTGTCTGGTTTATATTTCTTAATGTGCGCAGTGTTTTTTTTTTTTTTTTTAATAATAGACGACAAACAAACATTTCCCTCATACGGTTGTGTGTCCTCTGGCAGGCCTGCATTGATGAAAATGCTGAGATGGTGCAGTTTCTGGTGGAGAGCGGGAGTGACGTCAACAGAGGGGACAACGAGGGCTGGACTCCTCTGCACGCTGCAGCCTCCTGCGGCTTCATCCAGATCACTAAGTGAGTATTGACCATCACCACACCGACACATCAATGCCAATATGATTTAAGTAGTCCAGAGTAGTTAGAAAGTATAGACCAACATTTCATTTTAGTCAGTTTAGAGGTAGATATTGTAATAGACAACAGTGATGTCAGGTAATACACATTAAACTAATAAATATTATACTATACTGGTTCTGGTTTTAGTGTCACTGTGTTGATTGTATCTTTGTTTTTGAAGATACCTGATAGAGCATGGTGCTCAAGTCGGGGCGGTGAACAGTGAAGGAGAACTTCCTCTGGACGTGGCCACAGAAGACGCCATGGAAAGACTTCTCAAAGGGGAAATCAAAAAGCAAGGTGAGGAATCGCTCTGTACTGACATTAACACTTCCATTCCAACTTCAAGTCCAGTGTTGCATCTTGTGAGTCCTGTTGAGATATGGCTTTGCATGTGATCTTCATAATAATCTCAAGAACATGAATATTACGATATGTGATGTGTTTATGTTGTCATCAAAATTATTGTTAATGTGAGAATTTGCAGGCTGCATGATCAAGGTGAAAATTATTCTTTTGCTAGATATCAACCTCCGTTATTAATTAAGGCTGAATATGGCTGAAACATTTCATTCATCAATTGTGCAAAAGCATTTGCCAACGTTTTGGTTCCTGCTTCTCAAACTCGAAGATTTGCTGCTTTTTCTGTTTTTCAGTTTTGTAAATTGAATATTGTTGGATTTTGCATCATTTGTGTACCAAAACAAGCTATTTGAACATTAGCTGTCATGTCATATTGGGTTCGAAGGCATTGTCATGGGCATTTTTCACTATAGACATAATGAGTCTAAGTGATTTTTTTCAGATCAAATCATTATAAAATTAAAATAGTTTATTAGTTGCTATGGAAAACGAGGACTGGGTCACTGTGTACCCAATGTTCTGAGACCTTCATAGTACTGAAGTGTACTGAGGCTCCAAGCGCGTATCTATCGCTGTCAAATACACACAATGTTGAGTCTCATCATGCAACTGAAATCACAGATGACAAATATAAGATAATTGAATATTTAGTCTTTTCTCCGACACTTACAGTATGTGTTTTTCAAAGGTCTAAAATGTCTGTGTGTCTGCGCTTCTAATTGCCGCTGCTTGTTCACGTGTGCGTCACAGGAATAGACGTGGACAAGGCCAGGAAGGAGGAGGAGAGGATCATGCTCCAGGACGCCATGGCGGTGCTGGCAGGAGGCGGCACTCTCACACCTCACCCGAACACCAAGGCAACCGCTCTGCATGTTGCTGCGGCCAAAGGATACATCGAAGTCCTGAAGTGAGCATTAGTTCACACACGAGAGCTGTGACAACTTATTTTGGCATCACAGCTTTTATACACAGCCTTGTCCTCTCCTCCTGGATGTTCTTCTCATCGTCCTCCCCTCTTCCTTGCCTTGTTCAGGGTGCTGTTACAGTGTGGGGTGGATGTGGACAGCCGGGACTCCGACGGGTGGACGCCCCTGCATGCAGCGTCTCACTGGGGGCAGGAGGAGGTGTGCACCCTGCTTGCTGACAACATGTGTGATATGGGTGCCGTCAACAATGTGGTGAGTGCGTGTCAAACAACCTTTCCTTGGCATAAACTCTTGTGATTGAAGCCTTTATTGGTGCCATGACTGATGATGCACTGTGAATGTCCTTTTAGGGCCAAACACCTCTAGATGTAGCAGATGAGAAACTCGTGGACTCTCTGGAGGAGCTACAGAAGAAACAGAATGCTGTGAGTCTGCCTTCACACAGACTATCTCACTCTGTTAGATAAACCTGATATGATTGATAGCGTTACAGCGGTGAATGTTCTCTGTGTTTATGTGTGTTTATATTATTCTTCAGTTACGCAGCGAGAAAGAGAAACAGACTCCTGTTATTGAGACCAGCCCGCAAATCACCATGGTACCAGTTCGCACGCGCAGGTCAGTGCCAGTGTGTCAGTTTGTGGGCATGTATTTGTGTGTGTGTATGTGGGCACACGCTACGCTGTTCCTCAGCTGAATCCCAGTAATCCCAGTACCAGTAGTTTGCATGCAGGTATGATGTTAACAGTCCCAGCATTCCTTTGAATCATGTTCCTTCCATCTACTGACATTACACTGGATAGATGTGTAGCAGTCAGCAACGTTCTGTGTCCCAGGTTCACACTGAATACTAACTAAAACAGTTTTCAGTGTGTAGTGTGTACACATTGGAGAAATGAAAAAAATTACTTTACAGACACTTTACAATTTGCAAAATGGAGGAAATCCTACATCACGGTATATGTAATTTTTATATATCTATATATATCATCATGCATCCAGATGCTGAAAATCCATTACAAAAATGTTTATAGTTAAAATAACAAGACAGTAATATCTGTTTTTGGCTAATCTAGCAAATTAAATAAGTGACAAATCAAGAGACTTATAGACATTGCTCGCTACATTACATTTGCCACAATGGTCTAATAAACTCAGAGATTTTAATTACTTCTGTATTGACAATATAGTTCATTCTGTGATGATTAACAAATTGTATAATGGCAGTTGTTCAGAACTTAATTTTTTGGATACTGAAAGCCAAAAAAAAGTGCACTATGTAATTAGTACAAAGGATATAATTTGTAGTATACAGTATGTGGCTGGGACACACATGTTTTTGTGTGGAGGCTCTGTTGCCGTTTTATCCCTGTGGGTTTGTGTAAACTTTGCATTATCACATATTCAGGAAAGATTCTGATAAGTGATTCAGTAAAAAGCCGTAGGCTGAAGTGACATATGCTAAATGGCGATCCAGTGATTAGACAGCAATGCTACACATGGCATCACAGAGAGTGACCCACTGTTCCACCCACTGACGTGTTGATCGGCGCATGCTCGCTCTAATTGGCTGCACGTGGAATGATTGCCCTCACTGATCAGCTCCCTGCATGCCACCTGTTGTTCCACCCCACCTTGGCCCCGCCCCTGCAGGACTTCTATCTCTCGTATGAGCAGTAAGGAGAAGATCTACCTCCACGAGCGCGAGAAGCACCCGCCCCCTGCCCTGCCGAGCAGCACCGCCGAGGATGAGGAGGAGGAAGGCCAGACGGGACAGAGCCATTCTCAGAGCCAGGGGAAGGCCTCCAGCAGCTCCAGCTCAGAGGAGGAGAGCGAATCCGAGAGTGACGCAGAGTCTGGTAAGAGAAGCTTCCATTGAGAGAGTTGTGTTTAAGAACTAACGTGTTTTATGGCTTTTTCTTTTTTTACGATTTTATTAGTGATTCATTAATTTATGACCTTTGCACGGTTGCAGAGAAAGCGAAAAACCGAGAGATCATAAACAACTTGAACAACAAACGCAACGCCACCAGCCTGCTTCCTACCTCCATGTCAGCGAGTACTGCTGCAAGCCAAGTGAAGAAGGTAACGCATCCAAGTGTCACACCAAGTGTCTGTTTTACTGCGTGACAACAGTACTGAACAATAAAGATGATGACTGTTAACTGGCTCTGCAGCAGGACCCGAGCAAGCCCCCAGCCACCGAGGCCCCGGGCTCCTGGAGAACGTCCCTGAGGAAAGCAGGCAGCTCGGTGACTCTGGGCACCGCCGGACTGTCCGACTCCAGCCAGGACCCCAGCAGACCTCCAGAGAGCGTCCTGGGCATGACCCGCTCTGCCTCCAGCCCCCGCCTCAGCTCTGACGCCGACACCAAGGTACGCATCACAGGCGCTCACATGACTCAAGGATTTATACCCTCATGAAACCAGCTCTTATTTTATAAATCTAACGTGACGGGCCAAATAAAGGCTTCTTTTACAGCTTCCAATTGCTGAGTCACATAAAAAAAAAAAAAAAACTGATGAACCGATCTCACCCCTCGTTGTCAGGAGCCGAGGCTCGCTCGGGTACCGCCTATTCCAACGCGGAGACTCTTCAGTATTCCAGACAGCAGCCCTGACAACTCCAACAGGTGGGCCCGTGCTCTCATATGTGTCTGCGCTTGTGAAACCAGAATCTGTTTTTCTGAGTCACTGCATATGTGCCCTTGTCACCCTGTCTCTCTCTCAGTTGGCTAAGTCGTAGCTCCTCTTACACCCGGCGCCTTCATAGTCAATCAGGGAATGATCTCACTAGTTCCACTCCCTCTTTGCTTCACAGGTCAGTTATGCTGCTCACTAACCATCCTGTATTCGTTGACACTCCTGTTTGTGTGTGTGATTGTTTTTGCTGTGTCGCAGCTTATTGCGCTCCCCCAGCAGTGAATACTAATTTGTGTTTGTGTGTGCGTGGCTGTGAAAGATGCCTTTGTGTTTCCAATGGGCTTTTGTCTTTCCAGCTCATCTTATGGAAAGAGACTGGATGACCCCACCCTGACCTCAGCCAGCACAGGAACGAGCTCTGCTGGTCTCAGCCGCCTTAATAGTGTGTTGGCCCAGAGGTATTTCACTTTTATACCCGTTTTCGATTTAATTTTCCTCACTTATCCGAAAGATCTGATAGTCACCTCTTATCTCTTCCCTGAAGACTTCCTCAGGAACAGGCAGAAAAGAAGGATCAGTTTGCTACCACCATCTCCAACTCCCAGAGCACGACTGCAGGCGAGCAGGAGACCAAGCAGAGGCGCAAGTGAGTCAAGGCTTTTGTCTGTGTGTGTGGATGGGAAAGCACTGGTGTTTGTCAATTGTGGGCCTGATGGTGCTGCATTGAATCTGAAAGTGTGTGACTTGTGTAGGTCGTATCTGACACCAGTGCGGGATGAGGAGGCAGAGGCACAGAGGAAGGCTCGCTCCAGACACGCACGGCAGTCCCGCCGTTCCACTCAGGTACCAACAAGAGCTGTCCAGATTCTAGTTTATTACCTTCAGAAGCGCTGTATGTCAGTCTGGTACATAAGACGGTGTTATCTCCTTTTCACATCAAGGGGGTGACGCTCACAGATCTGCAGGAGGCAGAGAAGACGATGAAAACGGACAACAAAGGGAGAGAAAAGAAGGAGGAGGAAGAGAAGGAGAAGGAGAAAGAGAAGGAAGCAAAATCAAAGAAGGCAGAGGAGGGGGTGAGAGCCATATCTCTGAGTTATAGGCCTGTGTGGGCTGCTCTTATATAATGTCATGTGACATCACATAGCTGGGGGATACTGTGTTTACAGGAAGTGAGCTGGAGGTCTCGTATTGCCAGTCTGCAGAAGTCTGACCTGCTGGGCCTCACGCAGCCCACTGGTACTCCACGGCCTCAGACGTCTGACAGGAGAGGTACGCATCGCCACCTCCCTCTTTCTAACAAAACGTGGAGCTTGACAATGTGTTTGTGGAACTGTTTGATTCGCTTTCAAACGACTGCCGTCTGGCTTTGTTCCAGATGCTGAGGCCAGCACAGGGGAGAGTGAGACAGAGCGATGGGCCAGGGAGCGCAGGGAGAGGAGACAAGCTCGGGCCAGAAGGAAGGCACAGAGGACCGGGGAGGTAAACACTGCAAAAGTCTTTGGATCTGGAAAACTGATGCAGGATGGATAGAGTCATTCAGCAGTAGCAAATGTAAAGAGAAGTTGGATAAACATGTTGTACTGTCTGTGTCAACTGCAGAGTGATGACAATGATCCCAGTGGAGAGGAAGAGTTCTCAGGCAGTGGGCTGGATCCACAGGTGTGTGTGTGTGTGTGTGTGCGCGTGTGTTTGTTTGTGGTCTCAGTGGATTGTAACCTAGGACACCGGCCGTAACTTGTTTGTCTCCTCTGTTTACAGACGGACCAACAGTTGAGTTCCAGGTATGAATTCAGCCTTTGACCTGTTCGATTGTCCCTCTTTCTTCATTATGTCAGCACAGTCTGATGATAGCAGTATCTCTGACCTCTGCTCTGCTCGTCTACTCAGGTCGGGCATATCCCATAACGACTGCACCCAGGGAGGAGGCTCCGACACCAAGGATTTTAAGAAGGTCGGCGGACAGAACTGATATTGAGGTCACAGAAATTTGTTTTTCTTATTTGTCCCAGTTATTTACTGCTGTGTGTGTTTGTGTGTGTCAGTTGTTCGAGGAGGTCTCCAGAGAAAACAGTCAGCTCCAGTCTCAGCTTCAGGACACCCAAAGGATTGTCAGTCAGACCAGGTTGGACCTGGAAAAGGCCACACAGGTGAGGACACAGACAGTAGAACGCAAACCGTTACTGTAACTTTCCCCATGTAAAGACAAACGGAAGCCTTTTAAAGTGGTAAAACCGGTAATCAACAAGTTCTATAATTGTGGTAAATATTTACATTATTTTTTCTTGGACTTTCTGTTTCTATTTTCAGTTCAGTTGATAAACACTTGTCATGCTGTCTACCCAAACCTTATTCTATTTATCCCAAATCAATATTGTGTGACATTAAAGTCCAAGTGTGGTACTTTTAAAAGAACTAATTCAGTGGTCCTCTAACAAACGAAAAGTTTAATTCATTAGCAACACAATGCACTCAGGGTTTTACCTCTACAGCCTTACTTAGTCTGGTGGCTAAATATATTGCTGTGTAACTCTTTGTTAACTTCATGACTACTTGTGCTACAGTTGTGGTGATGATGTCAATATTATCGATCTGTTGTATCCAACAGAGACAGGAGCGCTTCACTGACTGTTCAGCCTTGCTGGATCTGGAGAGAAAGGTGATGCATCCTTGCTGATGATGTTAACTGTCGTTGTTGTAGCTTCAACTGCCTCACTACTGCCACCCCTGCTGTCCGTTGACGCTCTCTCCTCTCCCCGCCCCCACTTGACTCACTTTCTCACCTATTTTCACTCGACTTTTGTGGTCCTTCTTCTTCTCTACATCACTTCCTCTCTGCCCCACCCTCCCCCCTTTACTCTCCCTCACATTTCCCTGGCATCAGGACCGGAGGATGTTGGAGCGGCGATTGGCCGAGCTGGAGGAGGAGCTGAAGGTGAGGACACATTCAGAACGACTGTTATCGCGGCCACAGACACTTTGCATGCTTCTGCTTGGTTAGCTTGGCTGTAGCTTGTGCAGGCCAGCAGTGTTGTGGCGGTACACTGCAGAGTTGTTTCACACACGACACTCTCTCTCAACCTGTTTACAGGAGGTGTGGTTATTCTGTTACATGTGTCGGATTCATCTGGTTGTTTCTCACATTAATGGATGTTTCTGTTTGCCTACCCAACAACTCTCTCAAACGAGTATTTGAACTGATCTCTGTGCTCTCACACAGTGATTCTTATTATATGACGTTTTAGAAAAAATATGCTTATTTGATGTCTTGCAGAGAGTTACATGACAAGATTGATCTTTATGGTAAATCTACCTCCAGCAACTACTCTGCTGGTTGCCTGGCAAAATTGTTATTGCAGAAATAATGCAAATAATAGGGAGCAATCAGCCATACCTGGATGAGATATATGATGCAAGAGCACAAGCCATTATCATCCAAGCCATCGTTTAGTTTCACGGCTACCATTAGGTAAGCAATGTCATAGCATCAAGGCACACACAACTTGTTTAAAAGACAGCTTTTATCATCACATGATAAGACTTTTTAACAGTCTGCAGGACACAGGGGCAGGTAGCCACAAACCCACTGTGTTCCTATTTATTAAAGGTTTTTACTTATTCTTTTGTATTTGTTTATACCAGAAAACTCTGTGTGAAAGTATGACTGTATACTGTGTACATGTTGATCTGAGAGCAGACAGTTTTTCATTGTATGAAAATGCACTTGTGGCATTTTTAATGCATATTCCATAAATTGTTTGAAACTTTAAATTCTAACAAGAAATAGTCCAGCACACAACCACCTGTAAAACTGCAAATCGTTGTTTTTACACATTGATTTTGGTACTGATTAAACAGACAACATATAACGTGTTAATTAATGAGCACTAAAGGGTGCTGTTACCTTCGTACAGAGCCAGGATAGCTATTTTGCTTCATATTTACCGTACAATCATCCCATCTAACTCTCAGCAACAAACCAAAGAAGCGTATTTCCCAGAATGTCAAACTATTTTCTTTACATTTTTTTGAACACGCTCTGACTCTAGGATGCAAAAAAACATTATATTTGGATTAATAAAGATTTATTTTTAAAATATATAAAATACCTTCTTTTAAATGTGATTGAAAATCATTTCTGTGCTGTTATTTGTAGTTCTTGCCACAGTACTTTTTTTTTTTTTTTTTAGTTCTTCCTTTTAGGCTTTTGACACTTTAGTGTATCCCACAGAGGATTCAACGTGCCTTTTTTTAACTACCATATAAAAGGATCTGGTTATTATTTCAGCTTCTAGTATCAATTTTGCAAGATGGGTGTCTGTCACTCAACTGTATTCAACACTACATGAACTACCGTAGGTGTTCTGCTTCCTTTTTAATTTTGTGGCAACAGCTTTGTTAGACACATTTATGCATTGATATTGATTGATGTTTTTTATATATTTTGACATGTCACAGAGGGTAAATAGAGTGAATTTCATAAATAACATTAATAATTTAGAAACATTTAAATTATACAGAGCCATCGTTAATCCAATGTCTCATAATCAAGTAACGTGAAAACAAGCAATAAAAACATAATGAGATTCAAACTGGTTTTATATTTTGATTTGTTTTAATGTGAACTCAATTTTCACCACCAGGTTCTGGTTGACCTGAAAGCAGACAACCAGCGTCTTAAAGATGAAAATGGAGCACTGATCCGTGTCATCAGCAAACTCTCCAAATAGACGGGGAGAGAGAGAGAGAGAGGGAGAGACACACGAAGAGCAGGGAATCCCCCCCTCCCTCCCTCCATCCATCCATCCATCCATCCATACATCCCTCCCTCCTTCCACACATTCCTCCCAGTGCCAAAGAGAGACAGGGGGAGGGAGGGAGAGAAGCAGCAGAATGTCCCACGTACATGAGCACCACAGCTTGACTTGGATTGTGATGCCTCTCTCTGAACAGCTGGAGAGGCTTTTGTGTGCCTTAATGCCAGTTTGTCACAGGAAGACCTTTGGCATGAAGACCTGTGGCTATGGTCAGAGGCTCCCACAGTAGCAACATGAGACTTGACGACAGCCAGAATGCCCACGGCTGGTGCAACACACGAAACACAACATCTACTACGACTGTGCATCAGGGGAACACTAACGTGCACACACATTCCTATGCGTGCATCACACTTCCTCGATGCACATTCCACGAGCGCACAAGGCAGCTTGGGCCTTAAAGCTCCCACTTAGTATTTATTTTTTGTGAACACACTCACGTCACACATTCACGAATTTACCCCACTCACAGTTCAAATCGTATGTGTTGTCAAGCAGTAAAGGTTTTGGTGTAGTTCTTTTTAAAAACCCATTTCAGGCTGTGTCCTTACATTCAGCAACGTCCTGACGACAGGGGGAAGTCCATGAAGCTCTGTTGGGTTGTTTTGTTTCCACATGCAAGTGTTTGAACCCACCTACCTCTCCACCTATGCACTTCCCCACATACATTTTTATTTTTGTGACCACAGACACACTCCATGCTCTTAAAAATGACCGCAGAACCAGGTCAGTCGACCACAGCACTTTACTCTCTGCAAAGCAATAAAAGATGTGCGAGGCTTTGCCCGTCCTCCAGATAGACAAACTTATTTCAGAGCAGCACCTTCTCGCTCAGTAAGACGAGGGAGAAGTTACCCATAGCTGAAGGTCAAAGGTCATTGCACAATGATAGAAATTGCTGTTCTGTCAAAGCCTATTATGCTATGAATGGTTTTAATTATTACCATTGATAAAGATATTATTTTCATAGTTTTACATTGTCAATTCCTCTTGCAAGGGAGCATGGTTATGTATATTATCTGTGTATAAATACTAGTCTTGAATAATACCCCTTTGAAGTAAAATTCCATGTAGCCTTTCTTCACATGTTGGTTTTCTAATATATTGAATGGATGTCTGCACCCTAATAAAAAAGAAAGTGTGTTTGTAGCGACTGCCTGGTTATTATACATTATGCAGTCACGTCACTTTGTTCGCAAAAGTGTTGATTCAAGTCAAATATTACGTGACTCTTTATCCTAACATTGTACCCACAACACTGGATTTTACTCGGATTTCTGGCTTCTTAGTAACGTGCTGTGATCGATGGAGTCATCAAATTGTTCAGTCTTTGTGGTCACCTGGTTGTTTTTTTGCTGCTTCACCCACACTATACTTGGATCATCCCTTTATACAGTCATTTTGTTTTCTGGTAGCCAGATGTCCTACATCACTGGGGAGAAAAAAAAAGAGGAGCAGAACAGCTGCAACACTGCGAAGCTCACACACAGCGAGCGATGTATTCGATGTATTTGCAGTATGTTTGGACTGCTCCATTACTCTGCAGCTGCTCCCAGGTGGACAGTACATCATGAGCGGCTTGACTGACATGACAGAAGTGAGTGTCATTATATATGCTGGACAAGTGCTCTGTAGACATCTGGGTAAAGCTACAAGAGTCCTGTTGTCTTTTGAGCTCCTGTCCATTTGCACCAAAGTGTAGTTAACACCAGTCATCCATCTGTTTGTCTCATCTAAGAGCAGAGAGATGGACCACTGTCCTGCAGGGTAGAAGTACTGACAACAAGCTGAGCTCCTAATAAGGAAGGGCAGGCTGGCCGAGGCACTCTCTCTGTAAATATCCCTCAGGTCTGAGAAAGACAGAGGAAGGGAGCTGGGGAGGAAGAGGGAAGCGGATGGATTGCAGCCTTATATGGACAAAGCACTGCTTTTCCCAGGGTTTGTGGCTCTGACCCCCGGCACCATGCCAGATGCTACACAAACAGCTCCTCAGCGCCACCAAGTGGTGCAACTAATGAAACGCTACAGTTGAGCTGATGGTGAGGCTGAAAAAAATGTGTGTTGTCCATTACAGTTTTTTTTTTACATTTTTGACAGCTGGTTTTCCAGGAACACTAAATCAGTACACGAGAAATACTGTGCTTCCATGAACAGGGAATTGGTAACAGCCTTAAGGTGACTTTTGCCTTTTTACCTAACCTTTAGTCTCTGTCTCGTAAAGGGGTCCGTGTCAACATTTGGTTATAATATTTCGGTTGATGTTATGTATACATGGTGCATGGTTGTCATAAAGTTGGGGGACTCACAAGAGACATGTTAAACTGACATATTGCAAACCTGGGGCAGGTATATTCCAACATAGGATTACTGACTTTTGAAGCTCTAGTTGCATGAGTGTGTGTGTGTGTGTGTGTGTGTGTTGGAGGGACCCTGAAAGGGGGCCTTCTAGCAAATTGACCCTCCACATCTCTTAATGCTGTTACCTTGGTTTAGTATTTCTTAGACATTTATTATAGACCTTTATTGGAAAGCAACAGGAGAGAAATGACAGGGGGGAGGGGAGGGAGAGGTGGGAAATGACAACAACAAAAGACGGTAAAACCAAGTCAAATTAAACTCAGAAGCCTATGAAAGTATGTTTTAAGAAGAGATTTGAAAGAGAATACTAATTCCACCAGCCCTGTTTCCTCGGGGAGATTGTAACAGGCTCTGGGTCCTGAATGCAAAGGCTTTGTTCCAAATTATGGTGCAGATGTGTTGGGTTAGGGGTCATACAAGAGAAGGTAAAAATGGAATTTAGAGCGACTGGCAAGCAGAGTAGAGGTGACATGATTTAGTTTGGAGAGGGTGACGTGATGCTTCTTGGAAAAGATAGGATGAAAACGTAAACACTCTCACTGTGACCTGGAGAGTATTTTTACAGTCTCAGCCAAGTGGTCCCGGTGTTTTAATTGCAAATATGTACTCACAAGGTATCGGCTATTACAGCCTGTAACAAGACTGTTTAAACTCTCCACGTGTAACAGAAGTGTATATTAATATCTTTAAGACCTTTTTTCTTAAAGCTTGAAGTTGACATTTCACTAAACTATAGGCATGTTTCCATATGTAGTGGTGTCCTCCCTGTTAAACCAGTGTAAACTGCACAGCTGGGACATATTCTGCCTTATCCTCCACAGCAAATCCATGCCATGTTTTCCAGCGGACAGGGAGACATGTCCAGGTTTTCTTTGCAGCAGTCAGAGCCTCAAGGCCTCCTCCCACAGTAGTGATACTCTACACCACCAACTTTTGTCCACTTAATCAGCAACATTTGGGCCCTTTGCCGTCACCAGATATAAACTCTGAAAGGAGTTAGAGCACAGACGCCGTCTTTTTTTTTTTTTTTAAACAGGTTAAACTGTAAAGAACAAGCGGGTTGGGAACGTTTGCAGGTTTTTTTTTTTTACCTTCAGTTTGCGTTTTTTTTCCCCCGTTGTTGCAGAAACAGATGCTTGTTCCTGTTCACGTGAGGGTGTAACATTTCCTCTGTGGCAGTGTGTTAGACGGAATTATCCTGGATGTTGCAAGCACAGACTAACTTTAAGGAGCGGCTGAGCTTGATCGCTGAAAGATGTATGTTTAATTTTTTTTTTTTTTTGCAATTAATGTATTCAAACAAATGAACAATTTCAGACATACTTAATTAACAAGGAGAAAGTATTTGTCCTGTAATTATTATTATTATATATATTATATGATTAACTTCATCTGTTTTTGTTTTGTTCTGTGAGTCCTGTTCACCTATTTGCACTATGATGTGTCAGGATGACATTTGGTGTGGACAAAAGTGTCCAAAGTACACAATCTGCAAATAGCTTTTACTTTAGTATGTGTATGTGGTTCCACAGTTAAAGATTTCCAGTAATGATTTAATGTCTTACACGTGCATGGTGAACTTGACATATTTTAGTTTAGTCCAGTGATCTTGCATAAAGACAGTACATAACCATTGCAATCAAAGCATACTAACTTGTCGAAAGTGAAATAATCTTTCATTGTTCAAGAGCTGGGACCCTCTCAACGAACCCTGACTGCATTTTGGAAGCCAGACGTCTTGGTTCAGTTCGAGCTTTCCAAGTAAAGATCGCCTCCCCCGCCATGCCCTGTGACTCAGACCCTTACATCTTTTCCACCGACACCTTACCCAGTGACCGCCGCTTCCTCCCCCCACTGGCCAATGGCCTTCTGGGATGGAGGGTGTACAACAATATCATGCACATGGGAAGTGTGTATAACGGGGAGGGTGGACGCTGTCACCGAGCAGATGTCCCCTGTCCTCTGGCTGTGAAGGTTGAGTCGGAGGAACCAGCCCAGCACACCTACAGCCTGGACACCCACACAGGTAGCCTCTGCAGGGTTTGACTTATTTCATGCTGTGGAGAGTTATTGCTGCTAACTGTCTCACCTTCTCATACAGGCATTTTCACTCACACCCTGAGCTCAGCAAGTGTAACCGTCTCACAGTCTTTGTACTCACACCGATACTACTCCAACCTGATGGTGATGGAGATTCTGTTGGTGCGTCGGGAGACTTCAGAGGAGCCAATCACCGTTAAGCTGGTCAGTTCATTTACACCTGAGAGCAAAGACATCGTTTTTGAGTCTGGTCCTGACTACAAAGGAGGAAGGTAAGGTTAACAAAAACACGTGAAATGCACATCATTTTTGACTATATGGTACAATTGTGATATCTTACACAGTCTACATCCCTCCCTCTCTCTCTCTCTCTCAGTCACATCCAAGGAAAGGCAACCAGTGCTGAGATCCCAGGAGGTTCCTGTCCCACAGTGCACCTTATCTGGACCCCCATACCCTCCTCACTGACACTGCTTCCAGAGCAGGGCCAGGCTCGCTGGGGCTTCATCCTGGTTGCGGCCAACGGTGCAGACACCGCTGAGGCCAATTTTGACGAGGGCCTGAACCTGATGGCGACTGGGAACCTGCGACAGTCTCACGAGGTGGCCTGGAAGGAGCTGTGGCTGAAGAGCAAGGTGGAGGCGTCAGGGTCTGAGAGTCTCAACAAGGCTCTGATTGGCTGCATGTTCTACCTCCTCAGCGCCTTCCCCTCCATACATGACACCTCCAGCTCTTTTGGCGGAGTCAGTCCAGGCGGGCTGTCTAATGGTGGGGATGGTCAGGACTACTGGGGCCACGTTTTCTGGGACCAGGTAGGGCTAGCGGCGGTTGATGGCCAGCTATGTTATTTGCATGCTGTTTCTTTTGGTTGTATGATGTATCTCACAATGACCCTTCCTTGCTGTGATAGGACATTTGGATGTATCCTGGCATAGCCCTTTTCTATCCCAAGCTAGCCCGAGCTGTGCTGGAGTACAGGGTGGGGACCGTAGATGGTGCAAAAGACAACGCCCAGAAGCAGGGCTACAAGGTACGATGATGAGTGGGATTACTCAGGTGTCAGCATCATAGCTTTTCTGCCCACACTGACTGTGTATGTAGGTGCACACCATGCAGTGAGCTATGCACACTTCCAATGAAGGTTGAGAGGAGAAGAAGTAGTTTTTTTACCATAAGCAATTGTGAAACTGTGAAAATGTCGGTATAAAACACGACACATTCAATGATAGTGGTGACGAATCAGGAAAAGATGTGATATAATACATAAAAGTTGCGTGTTTTAACATTTGCAGAAATTATTTTTCTATTTCTGTTTGTGTTCGGATAAACAAACAAAAATACAGTCTAATGACAAACAACAGTCCCAAAATAGCTTTCACAAATAGAGTTTCTGCAGGTAATAATCCAACAAAAGCATTTTTATTTGATCGATTGACCTGAAAAAATGCTGGATGTAAAAGTGTCAGTTAAACTGCTGCGGACTGTGGCAGCAGTGGTTGCTACTAGCAACATCATGTTCAACTGAATCCACCAGCACAATAACAGCAGTGTTGGATATGTTTTAGGTGTTCTATATTTTAACAATAACAATGAAACTAAGTCTAAGAAAAGATGCTCTCTTCACAGGGACTGAAGTTCCCCTGGGAGAGTGCTGTGTCAGGGAGGGAGGTGTGTCCAGAGGACATCTATGGACAGCAAGAGATTCACATAAATGGAGATGTGACCCTGGCCTTCCAACACTATCTCTACCTCACTGAGGTGTGCTCTTTTATCCCCACCCACCATTATATTGTCTCACCCTGTCTGACAATGTTGACTGGGCTCTTTGTTGCAGGATCTGTCCATGTTCACAGAGGGCCGGGGCAGTGAGGTGATATATGGTGTGGCTGATTACTGGGTTTCTAGAGTATCATGGAGCCCTGAGGATCAGAAGTACCACCTCATAGGTAAAGACCTTTATTAGAAAAGATTTATCACGCTTTACATGGTACACTTAATTTTGTTATGATTTCTTGTATATTTTCTGTTTCTGTTCTATATTTATACATTTGAGATATCTAAAGATGATATAAATGAAGATTTTGTGGCTAATTTGGAAGCATAACTGTACAATATGCAGGTAATCAGTATTGTATAATAGTGTGACAATTTTCTTACAATATTATGAAGCATTTCCCATTTGTGCCATTCAGGTGTCATGCCACCTGATGAGTATTATTACAATGTCAGCAACTCTGTGTACACAAACACGGTGGCCAAATTCAGGTACTAGTATTTGAACATTACCATTACCATACCAATTACCATACCAATAATTCAAGACGTTTCTCATTTGACAGTCTCCAGTTCGCTGTAGAATTGGCTGCCCTCCTCCAACATCCTGCACCACAAGAATGGCAAAAAGTGGCCGAACACCTCAAAATACCTTTTGACCAAGAATCCCAGTACCATCCTGAGTATGATGGCTACATTAAAGGTTAATTTCTGTACCTTTCTGACACTGACCTGCATGAGAAAATCTAGTGTTCATGTCATGATGTCAGAATTTCTTGTGGACGTCTCCCAGGTCAACCGGTGAAGCAGGCAGACACAGTGATGTTGGGCTATCCTCTTGGATTGCCGATGTCTCCAGAGATCAGGAAAAATGACCTTGAAGCGTATGAGCCGGTAACGGACCCTCAAGGTCCAGCCATGACATGGGTAGGACACAGCATGTTGTATGGTCAGCACCAAATTGACGTGGTCATTAATTCTGGTTGACTGTATTAGAGATTTATTGCAGAATGCACATTTTAAAAACATAAAATTGTAATGATTTATGAGGTGAAACTGGGCAGTGGCAGAGGAAGTATTTAGATAATTTACTAAATTTGTTCATAGTGTCGAATGCAGGGAAATTTTTCTGCAGTTCCCCTCAGCTCCACAGAGCATTTTTGTGTGTTTCAGCTGATTGCTTTGGTTTTACGGCTCACACTTTTATTGGTTGACTCTCACAGCTCTCATCAGCAATGTTTTTCCGCAGCCAGCAGCTGATTTCAGCTAAAATATATTTCTCAGAAGTTGATATCAACCATGAATAGAGCAAAAAGAGACTACATTTTAGACTAACATTTGTCAATATAACTCCAAATTAATGGTTAACTGTTGGATGTGTGAATAGGCAACAGTTTGCTAACACATCAACTATCCAAGGTCTCCTTACATTAAATGTAAAAGCCTGTTGTTGCTGTTCTTTTTTATTAACCAGTGTATGTTTGCACCAATGCCTTTTCTTTCCATTGTAAGGGTATGTTTGCAATTGGCTGGCTGGAGCTGGGGGAGGCTGAGCGAGCTCACCGTTTACTTGAGAAGTGCTACAAAAACATCCAGGGACCATTCCAGGTATCCTTCTGACTCACAGACCCTTATAATACTAATTCACGTCTTTTTACTGAATATAGAGCGAGTGTGTGATTACCTCTCCTCACAGGTATGGAGTGAATCATCAGACGGCTCTGGTGCAGTCAACTTTCTCACGGGTATGGGAGGATTCCTGCAAGCTGTGCTGTTTGGTTATACCGGCTTCAGGTCGGTTATCAATCTTCCTACCACGAACAATTAAAAAAAATGCCTCAATATGTACACAGCATGTAGGCAATGATACAAATATTGACATACTGTGTTTTTTATAGAGTTCAGAAGGACTGCCTGGCTTTTTCCCCTCTTCTTCCGAATGACATTTCTGAGCTCTGTGTTCGAGGTGTGAACTACCTGGGCAGTCAGATGGACTGGCTGCTGAGGAAAGATGAAGTCTGTATCATACTGAGGGAACAGACGAGCAGTGCAGGCAACACCAAGTCCTGTGATCTACAGATTGTCCTGAAGGCATCAGGAACTAAAATCCCTCTCACGCCAGGTAACACACAAGCAAAGACAGCAGCCAGTTTCTGTTTTTTCAAAAAAAAAGTTTTATTTATGCAATAAATATGAAAGTTTGTACAATATTGATGAAGAAGAATACACTTCACTTCCCAATCTACACCCCAAAAAAGACAAGCAAACTATTTATACATTACACTAAACATGATACATTTCAGAAAAACAGATTTAAAAAAAGAATAACTACATAAGGTCCAAGGTAGGGCACATTATTTGAGTGACAAAATAAGAAACATTGATGAGAACTGCATGCATGTAATCTTTTACAACTCCAGAAATGGCACCTGTCACCCATCTGTCTTATCCATGGAGAAAATAATGGACACACATACTCTCCATTTAATAAGAAATGCTATTCAGACATTAAAGTGGCAAAAGACAGACAGGCTTTTATTACAGTGATGTCCTGTTTGACTCCCACGAATCTGAGAAAACGGGGGGCTCAGGGGTTGTCAGTGACCTTAGAGAGTGATATACCAATTGTCAGAATAAGACAATGTGCTTTCAGTACGTTCACTGGAGGATATGAAGCTGCCGGGTTGATAAACAAATTCATGTTGAAAGGAAATTAGTTTCTCAATAATTTGGATGCCAAGATGCTATTGATAAAGACGTAATGATAATTAATATGATATTCTTACTTTTACTTTCATATCTCATATTTCATAATCTACATTGATGCAGTAATAGATTATTATTAATGAACTTGTATACATCTATATTTTCAGGAAAGCCAGTAACTTTTCCTCGAGAGCCCGGGTGTGTTCGTAAAGTGGTTTCGACGTCCTCCTGTTGGCCTTTCTGAAACAGCAGCTGTGACCCTCCGAATCACCTAATCCCATTTAACCAGAATTTAAAATATGCTCAGCAAGTTATTTTATATCTAAGCTACTGGTAAGTTCGCTTTAGCAGCCATGGACAACCTGTATTAATGCAACCAAGTAGACTGTGCATGTTGATTTATTTCAAAGAAAAATACAAATAGAAAATGTATTAAGTGCTCGCTTCATTTTTTTGTTTACTCAATGGATCTTTCCTTTGGCTGGTAGCACCATAAAGGACCATGAAATGTTATATAAAGGCGACATGTAAGGCTCATTTCTTCCCTTAACAGAATGTTCTAAAGTTCTAATTTATTAGGTTAAAAAGGAAAAATGTTTGACACATGACAATTTGGTTAGTTTAAAATTCACGACATAGTGGCCTACAAGCAATTATTGCAATTTATTTGAGTTATTTTGTATTATAATATGGCATGTTACAAAATCATAAACCAATTATATTGTATGGTAAATGAAATATATTCTAATAAAACGCATTCCTTTGTTTCCATCTCTTGTGGATTTGTCATGAGTACTAAAAATATACAGTTACAAAGTGTGCACCTTACCTGGACTGATGTGTGACTGACGGCTTCAGACATCCTGTGGCTCCTGCAGGGAGGCAGCAACACTCTGCAGGAGGGTGCGGGGCAGACAGAGGTCATTGCATTTATTTTTAACTTGAATAGACTCTTTAAATATATGTCTACGTGTTTTTGTGGCATTACTACAGAGAAAAAAAACAGGAAATAATGCCACTGTCCAACCGTGGGCCGGGCGGAGCTAATCCTGTAAAATACCAATTGGTCGATTTAAAATCTGAGCAGCGCCGTAACTCCGCCCCGAACCTCCGCTGGGTTTGCTCGATTTGTCGTCGCGCGTCGCCGGTTTCCGCGCCCCACGCCGTTGCTCGCCATTGTTCCGAAGGCGGGGCCCGCTCCTCCCGGATGATCCCAAACAACACATCGAACGCCTCTCCGCGGACGTCACTGAGCCTCGCGTCGTGATTGGCCGGTGAAGGTTTGAACGCGTTAAACGGTTTCAGCGGGGAGGACTGCAGTTACCGTCCGGGAGCGTTGGCAGGAGTTTACACATGAGCTGCACAGCGAAGTGGGGGGACTCCGTCGATTTAACACATTTGTTTTCACGCCAGTATGCGATTGATTTAGGTTTTTAAAGTTAGCGGAGCAACGAGCATCGGATTCTCTCCTCAGAAACCCGGAAATCAAAGGTAAAGTCAAGAACATTATGGTAGCGTTAGCTGGCTAATATTGTAACGGGAGACCTGTAAGATCCGGCAGGGCGGTTAAAGATAACAATGTTACTGCCACAAAGTGTTACCACAGTCTTAGGGCAACACTTAACTTTATTTGACTGACTCTTCAGGTTATTTGTTGTCGTCGATCGTGTTTTTCAGCGTTAGCTAACGTTGAGCTAACGTGTTGCCTGGGAAACTTAATTCTGTTCTCATCACAAAGGTTGAGACTAATGTTAACGAGCTCTGTTTTTTACTGTAACACAGGGTGCCAGTCCTCCTGTGACGTGAAAACAACCAACGTTAACTTGTGTTATTGTCGACCACATTGTTGTTAAATAGCCGCTGTAATGTAACAGTCCGTATTAATCCGTCTGCGGAAATACAAGGCATTGCGCATGCGCCGATACACTTACAAAGACATGAAAAGTGCAAAATGCAAAAGAATCACAACCAAGGGTTTGCAGAAATGACTGCATCAAATGTGCACTCTCTCATTACCTGTCAATGTTGTTTGTGGTTATGATTATTGAGTATTACTTAATTAAATCATAGCTGCCACACTTTGCAATGTGCACATTGCAATGTTGCACTTTGGCAACAGTTTTACTGTTTGGTAAGATTGTTTGTTTGTTTGCGTGAGGCATGTTAAAGGATAGCCAACCTTGTAACACTGTTAACCTGTAAATGGAGCTATAGGTGTGTGCCTTTTATACTTCAGTGCCCCTTTTTGTACATGAGGACAATTGACTAAACAGACAATGTGATATTACATAAAAAGTCAAGTCAATTTTATTTGTATAGCGCCAAATCGTAACAAAAGTTATCTCAAGACACTTTTCACATAGAGTATGTCTAGACCATACTCTTTTTAAAATATTATTTACAGAGACCCAACAGTTCCCACCATGAGCAGCACTTGGCGACAGTGGCGAGGAAAAACTCCCTTTTAACAGGTAGAAAACTCGAGCAGAACTGGGCTCTGGGTGGACGGCCATCTGCCTCGACCCACCAAAAATATATAAGCGTAGCTTTAATGGTAGACACAGTTTTCAACTATGTAAAGCATGAATAGTAAACACTATGTGGACCTCTTTCTAGATTCCTCATTGAAGATACAGTTTTCTCTGTCAATAATGACCTCAGTAGCCAATAGTTTGTGTATGGAGTGCAGTCACGGTAGACTCTGCCTGCTGTAATCCCTTTTATGGTGATGCTTAAATGTACGTGTTCTTACTTGCCATCTCAAATCTGTTCTTACCTGTCCCGATTTAACAGTGCGATCTTTCCCTCAGGCCGTCAACATGAACTCCGTTCTAGCATCTGTACGATCCCTCATGCAAATGTTCGATGGCAAAGCGCAAGAATTCAACGGTGACATTGATAATGTCCACATGGTTTGGCTTGAGGAGATCCAACAGGAAGCCAACCGCATGTTCTCAAGGTAAAGCTTGAAGTAATGTCATAAAGGAACAATTTTAAGTTTTTCTTTTTCCTTTCACAAGTTTCCATCTTCAGTAATCTGTTGTTCTGTGTTGTTCCTCTCTAGTCTTGACTTTAAGGTTTTACTAATGAGGCTGCTACTTTTTGTTTCAGAGATTTTAATGCTGAACCAGAATTGATGCCAAAAACACCATCACAGAAAAAGAATAGTCGCAGGAAGCGTGTGTCATTGGGGCGTCAGGAGGAAAATCAAACCAAGCGAAGGTTGGTTGCTTCATTACTGTTTTTAGAAAACATTAAATTTTCACAATTCTTCAGACATGAGCAATTTTAAACATGATGTGCCGTCGCGACTCTAAATAAACTTTGCTTTTCTATCCAGATTT
This sequence comes from Lateolabrax maculatus, assembly GCA_031216445.1. Taxonomy (NCBI): domain Eukaryota; kingdom Metazoa; phylum Chordata; class Actinopteri; order Acropomatiformes; family Lateolabracidae; genus Lateolabrax; species Lateolabrax maculatus. The sequence continues at coordinate 18,341,564 of CM062214.1, forward strand.
TCAAAGGGAAAGCGCAGTAACCTTCGTGGCTCCTCTGTCAAATCACTGAACTACATTGTTGAAGAAGACACCATTCCCGAGGCTTCCACCTCTGAAGCCAACACGACCACGCAGCCTAAACGCACCACCCGCAAAAACAAACAAAGGAAGTCTGAGGCGGCAGAGGATGTGAGCCAGTCACCTCGTGGCAGCTGTAAAGATGAGGAGGTGCAGAACAAAAAGCCGGAGCTGGTAGAAGAGGAAGAGATGGACAAAAATAAGGTGAACAATGCAGAAGTCACTGCCCAGTCTCCACCGATGATACCCTCACCTGAAGTTGTTGTCAGCATCTCTTCAGCAGACCGCTTGTCTGCTGAGTTTGCTATAAAGCCGGAGCCGTCTCCCGGCCGCACAGCTGCTAAGATCGCAATCGCTGCCACAGGGCAAAGTTCACGGCGGAGCTCTGTACGGTGCTCCCTGAAGCTGCGTCACTCGCTGGCCGGTCTGCGGCACAGTATGACTCAGGAGTCTGTTCGCCGCGCCTCACGCCGCTCCATGCTAAAGAGGAAGGTGGCTCGCACCGGCAACTCCACATGTAGCAGCAATGTTGATGGTGAGAAAAGTATCCATACTTGGTTTATAATGACATAAAATGCAAAGCATCAACAAATTCTTCCACACTTAGATTCTCGTTAATTTGTATATAATATTTGGCTCTTTTTTTTTTTTTTCCTGGATTGTAGAGGACTCTTGCAGGGACTCTTGCATGGACTCTGCAGAGGAAGAGGATAGAGAGGCGTGAGTAATGACTAAAATCTTTGGATGGATTGATGGATATATTGATGTTTTAATGGAAAAGAAAAATCAGATGTTTGGGTCTAGAATTTAAGCTATTTCTAACAGTGACTGTTACATTTTCTGCATAACTTACACTTAGCTACACGTGACTGGACATGAATTCAGTGTTCTTTATTTGTTTCTTACCTATATTAATTTATCCACTATAGCATCTTGGAGGCTGTAACTGCAGACACAGAGGATAATGCTGCAGATGAAGAATCAAAGGAAACTCCAGAGGTATGACTATACTGTGTCTTCATCTGTTCAAAGTGTCAAACTGAAATGTAATGTATCCTCTGGCTATTCAGCTAAAGTTTTTTTGTCTTACATTATTTTTGTCAAACAAATATAGACCCAGATTAACCTGCGTGTTCATCCGTCTGTTGGACGCGTTACTCGATCCGTGGCTGCAAACTCTCCCACACGGGCTCCCCCATCATTGTATGCCACTGAGCAAACAATGAGCACTCCCAACAGGAGACCAGGTATGGGAGCTCTTAATCTTAATTTACTTTTTGTTTGGTTTTGATTGTATTTATAATATTTGTTGTTAAATGTAAACCTGAATTGGTATCAAACAGTTTTCTATCATAATGCATCTTATATGTGCTAAATACATGTTTGTGTCTGTCTTTCAGTTGTCGCTGAGAAACAACAGACTTCCCGGAGGTGAGTGTGTGAGTGTGTGAGTGTGTACGTGTGTGAGTGTGTACGTGTGTGTACGTGTGTGAGTGTGTACGTGTGTGAGTGTGTACGTGTGTACGTGTGTACGTGTGTACGTGTGTACGTGTGTGTGTTGCCCCAAATGACAGAGGATGTTACTGCACTTTTTCTCTGCAATTACATTAAAGGACATAATAACATGTTGTGACTGTTTAAGTAAATGCTGTGTTGGGTCTTAAACTTTTTATTTCTGTGTATCTAGATCACGCCAGAGTATCAAACGCAAAGCACCAGATACTGTAGAGGAAAGTCCCACAAAGAGGCTCTCTCCTCCAAAGAAAAGTCAAAGTGTAAGATGCCAAAATTCGTGCTGTGGTTAGGAAATGGAAAAATATAGGGATATATGGATAAAAATAATGAATGGATTTCTTAATCAAATACTAATGTTTTGGAACTTCTTTTCTTTTGTTATTAATAGGCTATCAGACCAAACATGAGATCTTTTCTCCACACTGTGCAGAAGAATCAGATGCTAATGATGACTCCAAATTCCCTTGGTCGGAGTGGTGTTATCAAGTCCTTCATTAAACACACCACCCCTCTGAAGGTTGACTCTAAGGTAAGTTATACACTCAACTCAGTACAAAGCAACAACACTGTCATGCAGGTAAATGCTCAACTTTGAAAAGGGAGAACTTTGATAGGCTTTATTTTAGCCGATAATTATCCATTGAAATATGCCCGGATCGGCCCCAGTATTGTTCATTTGGATCGGCTCGAGTCATCTCTACTTACTTACTGAACTCCACTGACCCCAAGCAGACGTGTGGTATGGCAGTGAATTGGAAATAATTATTATTATAATAAATGCATTACTTTCCATGGGAATTTTAGCATATTTTATAATAGGGTTGTGTGCATCCCTTAAACCAGAATCTTTTGTGTCTTTTACAACATTTTGGAACTTGCAACAGCACACTGTGGCTCACATTTTTGTTGAGCAAATTATGTGGTCTTATTTGGTTGTGTTTTTTTTTTTTTTTTCTCCCCTCCCCAGCTGAGCATTGGTATAGTGGTAAGTGTAATGTTGAGGCACTGTGTGTTGTTTGTGGGCATTTGGTGGCGTCTAATATCCCATTGCGCAACTTGCTCCTCATTTGTCACATACCTTAGATAAGCCCCTTTCACACTTACACATTTAAATGTAAATGAACTTAAGCCTCTGACAGTTTGATGGCTCAAGATTTAGAAAGATTTCTGTTAAATTTGGTCTCTACTGAGAACAGAAGATTTCCAGATAAATTGCTTAAAAAGTTGAATATTGTGTAGAAACAGATTCTATGCTACACTTATGTACAGGAGACAGACATACATCTGAACGACCACACCGTGTCACATGATCGAGCCCTGCAATTCTGCAGGGTCCACTGGTGAAAGGGGCTACTGTATTTCAACAACAACCCCAAACTGCACTTGTTAGTTGATGGTGTCTCTCATCCCACGGGTCACTAACGCTTATTCTTTGAATCTAACAATCCTTCCAACCACCTAAAGTAGCTTTGGTAACCTCACTGTTTGTTGACTTTGAAACGTGATTTGATCAGTAGTCGAAACTGAGGTAAAAATCCATCTTAACCAGAAGCTGTGTAAATATTTGGGTTGTTCATAAAGCTGCTCTCTGCGTGTCAGTGGATTATTATTCACTGTGTGAGAAGCTCACACTGGAGCTAAAGCCACTGTCTCCTTTTTAGGGTCTGGGATTTTACTTGTTGGTGTTTGGACACTTATGCTTTGTGTCTGTTAGATAAACTGTTGTTACCATAGATACGTTAGATATATCCATATATGAATATTAATCTTTTAGAGGTGTAGGCTTGAAAACTTGCTGTGAGTTTGTCGTTTCTTTTAATTCCTTATTTTAACAGTGTCGTCACTGAATTTTTTTCACTTTTCGGGCGGGGATTTTATATCACGGTATTTCTTTAAGTTTTGGATGGAGTAGCCTGTCCTGTCCACTTTTATGTTAATGTTACTATTTTGATAATAAGATAAATGGTATTTATTGTCATCAAACAGAGACATGGGAGAGTATTATGTATTCTCAACAGCATTTATTTTGCTAAGTCTATTATTTATACGTAGGTACAGTAGTTGGAAGGTAGATGGGATCTTTCTCCCCAGGCGGGGAGTTCTTCATTGCCACTGAAGTCCTTGGCTTGTTTTTCTGTTGCCTTTTATAAAGTGTTGTTGTGAGAAACCCCTTTGTATAAAATGGAATTGAGAAGACTAGTGAATGAAGCAACAGAGGAGACATTGAACATTGAATCCCCTGCCTCCCTCCGGAGGAGAGAGGAGAGGTGGGTATCCGGAGGTGCGCAGAGGATGAAGTCCATAAGTCCCGCGGAGGCATATAGCACGGGGGGGAGGGGGTAGGCGGCGACAGAGGCATCCGGTTGGGATGCAGCCCAGACCAGGGTTAAAACATGACGCCAGCAGCGCAAGGGCAACCGCCAGTGGAATATGAGGGACATGTGAGGTGAAGCTGAAATGCAGCGCAGAGGAAAACCCGCCCAGAGAAGCAAACAGTTTTGAATGCCTTTTATTTTTTTAAATATTATTGATTTTTCACAGTGATGACAGTATTGAAAAATCCATGTCACAACATCACACCGGTGATGACTATTACACAGGTGTACCGCCCCGTCTTACTTCGAGCTATATCTTTCTCTACATTTAGCTTGTCGAAAGTATCCACACAGTATTTTGGAGACTAATTATCACAGATGAAAGGACAGGAAGATCTCTCTGCACTTCAGCAGTGTGAGAAAGAACCTGTCACACAGTCTGTCGGGGTGGATTTTTGCTTCATCTGTCTGCTCCAATGATACGGTGATCTGTTTCCACATGAATTGCAGTGTGTTAAAATTTGCTGGTATCAGACAACATAAGTTTCCTAAATCCCTGTTTTCTCTTTTCTCAGACAAAAGAACGTTTCAAACTGGAAGCACTTAAAAAGAAGCAGGAGCAAGAGGAGGAAAGAATGAAGAAAATGGAGGAAGAGAAGAAGAGGAAACAGGATGAACTTAAAAGGTTAACACTCGACCTCTTAATACACTTTGACTGGACAGTTTAGTCATTTATTTGTCTTTTTTTAAACTTTAAAACGTGTGTGTGTTCTAGGAAGAGGGATGAGAGGCTAAGAAGAGTGTTTGAAGCCAAAGTAAAAGAGGAGCAGAGGGAGGAAGAGAAGAAAAAGAAGATTGAGCAAAAAATGGCTCAGATTGATGAGAAAAATGATAAGGTATGAAACAAATTTGGTGATTCTGAATGTGTTCATTTCAAAACATATTCAAGCCTTTTGTCTAATCTTTGATATTCTTTCTTCATGAAGCGCCATGCAGAGGAAAAGGCCAAGAAGAAGGGGGCCATTAAACGTCAAGAGGAGCAAGAGCAGAAGAAAAAGTTAGAAGAAGAAGCTAAAAGGAAAAAGATTCAGCAAGCAGTGAGACGATGCTCTTTTATTATTTATTTATGTAGTCCTTTCCGTTGCTGTAACCACCAGGGCACTCCCCCATTCATTCTTCACAATAAATCTGATAAGCCATATCACATTTCCTCAAGAATTGATTACCTTTGTCTTAAAACTTTTAACAAGTACAGCAGGGTTGGTAAGTTTTATTTTTTACGGTTTTCCTTTGTTGGATGTAACCTTACCAAACTGATACATACCTTTTTTTTATATTTATTTATTTTTTTATTTTACACGCTTGCTGTATGTTTATGTGTTTTTAAAGCCTGTGTCTGTTTTTTGATATTATGCTGTATGTATGGGTGTTTGCTAAAGTAAAATTTGTTCCTCTCTTGTCCTGTAATTGCAATCAGACTTTTCTTATGTTGTTCATGTGTGTTTTTTTTTTTTGTTTGTTTTTTTCTTAATTAAGGAAGAAGAGAAGCGGCAGCAGGAGTTGCTGGCCAAGAAGAAAGCGGAGGAGGAGGAACTGCGAGCTCGTAAGCTGGCTGAAGCTCGTAAAGCGCTGGAGCTGGAGAGAGAACGACTGGCTGCTGCTGAAAGGTCAGTAATAGCTACTTTACCTGCATTTGTGAAGAGCGTAAGATAAAGGTTTGAATTTACTCCAGAGTTTGTTTTACTGACTTGCCATTTATTTTTCAGGGAGCGAGTGGAAAAAGAGAAAGCTTTCTCTCTGCAAAGGGAGCTGGAGAGAGCAGCGAGGGAGAAAGAGAGGAGAGAGCTGGAGGAGAGGAGGAAGGCACTGGAGGAAAAAAGAAGACTGGTAAGAAATCGATCATATAACTGTCTTACTGTGTCCATGTTTTGCCTCCATAGAAAAAACTATGAGTAGTCCACTCATATTTTAAAGTTAATATATTAAGATTTTCAGCAGCTCTGTGTTTGTTATTTTGGCTGCTCAGCCATCAGGTTGTTCATGTGCTTTTGGTCCCACTAGGAGGAGCAGCAGAGATTAGCTGCAGAACAGAAAGCTGCAAAAGAGAGAGAAGCTGCGAAGCAGAGAGAAGCTGCTGCTAAACAGGCTGCTGATAAACAGGTAAACCAGCTGACCATTATACTTAATTCAGGTACACTTGACAAAAATTGATTTAAAGGTTAATTATTCTCAATTTAAAATGTCAAAAACATTTTCTAACCTCATCTAGCCATGTATCATTCACAGACTTTACTCTTGAACACCCTTCCAAATAGTCCTAATAAAAATGTTATTTTTTTTCTTTGCATCATCCACTTTTAAGTGAATAGACTTTATATATAATAATAATAAAACATAATACTGAAGCCTTTGGAACTAAATGTACCTCTCTTTTCTCACCTCTGTAATGAAGGTTGCTGCTAGCCTGAATGTGACTGTGGATATCGAGGTAAGAATCTTAACATAACCACCCTGAAAAACAATTTTTGGATAGAAATGTGGATATTTTAGAATTCAACTTTTTAAAATGTTCCCCACCTGTGCCTGTAGGGCAGGTAAAGGGTTGGAGTTTGGTTTCCATAAATTGAATAGTCACTGGGCAATGTCTGTAATTGTTAGTCAGTGGCTGTGTTTATATAGCATGGCATAGCATAAAGTTTAAGTGCAGTTGTTTGTTCGTCTTTTAGAGAAAATTTACCGTCCAGTCTGTTTAATACTGCTGCGATAGCTGGCTGTGGAACGTTCTGCAGCAGCAGCCATCTTGGTTATTTACAAAGATTCTCCTGTCTGTCAGTCACCGTATGAAACCCACCTCATAGTAGATAAACAGTTGTGCAGACATATCTGCCAGAGCAAATAAAATGAGCTTGCAGATTTGTCTGGTTCCCAGGCTAGTCTTAATACACGAGAATGATTTACCTGAATATTTGAAGGTCTCTGTCTGCCACATGTTGATCAGTGGAAAAGTGTGACAATAGTGTGCATGTGTGTCCTTCAGCATAGGGTAAAATGAACAGGGAATCACTCATCGATTTTAAAAAAAAAAAAAACAAAACTCCACAGGGAACTGTGGTGAAAGACATACTGACCACTTTTCTTCTTGATCTTTGCAGCGCTCTGTAATGAGCACACCAGTAGGAAAAGGTGGTGGCCTGAATGTGACCGTGGATATTGAGGTAAATTGAAATGATGCATTTTTTGCACACATATTTAATCAATTTCTATCTCTTGAGAGTAAAGCCTCATAACGTGTGTTTTATCCTTCTCTGCAGCAATCACCACAGTCATACTCCATCACTCCAAAGGGCGACAACAGACCTTTGATTATGTCCAAAAGTGCAGAAGATTATGGGATGGACCAAAACAGTGACGACTCTACTGACGATGAGTCTGACCCACGAAAACCTATTCCATCCTGGGCTGAAGGTAGGCGTGATTTAGTATCTAGTAGTAAAACACAGGAACAAAAATGGATTGAACATTTTGTTTATCTGCTCTAACAATGGTGTAAATGCAAACTACCTACACTAGCAACTGAACGTTACTTCCAAGTGAACAGTCAGTTGTACTATTGTGACTTATTCCAAGTTGAGTTCATCATACATAGGCAATTACGTATTGATTTAACTCTCAGCCTGTTGCTTTAAACAGACCTGTTTGGGGTATTCCCAGTATCTCAGTATAACTTCAATCTCATGTTGTGTATTCTTAAATGAAAACATTGTATTTAAATTCCTCCCCCAGGTCATAATCTGCAGCAGATAATTATGAAGCAGTACTTCAACCCTCCTGATTTAGACTCTTTCTTTGGAAAAATTGAACCACCAAAACTGGAAAACATCTTTTACAAGAGCAAGCCTCGCTATTTTAAACGCACCAGCTCTGCTGTGTGGCACTCACCTCCAGTTGGAACCAAGTAATGTCTGTACACTGATACAGATATACATTGCTGTATAAAGTTTAATGTTTGTTTTAAAGTCTGTTTCCAATAAAGTAAAATGTTTTTTCTGTTGTTTTTCTCCTTTTTCTTTTTTTCTATCAAATTTGTGTTTGAGGTTTTAGGCATCAATATTTTAGGAATATTGTTACTAGTTTTTAAGTATCATGGATCTAAGTGATACGTAAGCGATGAAGTTGATTCTTCAAACTTGTACTTGAAAATGGCTGTGCATTGTGTATATAACCTAGTGGGATGTGATTGTTTGATTTTTGCCAAATGATCAGTTAAAACTTTCATATGTATAATGTGTGTACTGACTGTAAATGATGAGTTCACATGTTTGGGATTTATTCAAGTGCATTAAAATGGTTGAATACGCCAAAACATTGTGTAGGTTGCCACTTTTGATTGGATTTCATCGTACGTGACATCTAAGGTTATACATACAGAATATATGCTTGCCATAGGCTGACCTGTAACAAATTGGGCCTGCACTTGAAGATGTTTGTGGCTTTAATGTCCCTGCACACTGATTAACCAACTGGGTATGGAAGCCCATTTGTGCCACTGTGATGTCTCGCCATCAAGGCTTGGAGAAGAGGAGAGGCTGGCTTCCTAAGTCATAAATATGCCAGATACCAAGTCAGTATTACGCGATATCTAAGTCATAATTAGACAGGTTTTATTGTCATTCAATGTACAACCAGTGTACATAGAACGAAATTTTGTACCAAAGGCATAGCAACAGCATTGGGATGATAAAAATATACACCATAAAAATACAAATAAAAGACTACAATATAATACAGACATATTACTATACAGATATTATGAAGTGCATAGAACAAAAACAGCAGATACATAAGTGGTAGCCTGTGGAGTAATATGACATCTAGGTCATAATGTTGAGATACTAACTCATAATAATGACTTGCAGGATCTTTTATTTTTTTGATCACAATGGCACAAATGGGCTTCCGTACCTGGGGGAATAGGGTGGTGCACATGGCTGATGGCTCATTTACGTAATGACGTCGTGATCGTCCCGCCCCTTTAACCGCACCGACCTGATGACGTCATTCAGGCAGAGCGCGCACCTGCGGTGACAAGAGGTCCGACAGCTCGTCTGCCAGCGTTTGTGGCTGGAAATTCAACGCCGCAAAAGTCGGATTGATACACAACTTTTATCAGCTCTTTTTTTTGCGAGAGGTCGGAGACAGAGACAGAGCAGGTAGGTGTAGTGACCGCTCGACGCGCGGTCTGCCGGCTGTGACGCCGTCGCGTTGACATGAACTGATGGAGGTTTGGTTGCTAACAGTGCCTAGCAACGGTAGTTAGGGATCTCTGGCACCGTAACTCGTTAACTAGTCAGTAATTAAATAAACTGTTAGGCTCCGATCAGGGATACTTTCCCCTTTAATTTAGTGTTTGGCCGCCATGTTGGATATTTATTTATAATTTCGACCTCTCCTTTCTCTTCACGGGCATGTAAACAGTCTTCGTCAGTGTCTTAATCACAGGCTTTTCACGGCTTTTTTAAAAGATGAAGCGTTATTATCAGTAACTAGTTTGCTGCAGAAGTGAAGAGCGTTTATTTGGCTTTGTTACCAGCGGCCTCGACCAATAGCGTCTCACTTTCAAAGGGACAGCGTGTCTGGATCAATATGAATGCAGATATGTCCGTAAAGGGTCGATGCACCTAAATCAGGACAACCCACAGATCTGGGAGTTTGTGCAGGTGCAACTACTCTTTATCAGAAAATACAGTATTTCGACCATCCATTCACATCCATTGTGTCGGGATCAAAGCAGCAAATCTCAAGGACAAATGTCTCAAAACTTGAGCAAGTAAACCCAACATGAACTGCATGGATAGGACAACTAGAGTAAATGAGGGGGGCATGTCTTTATTATTGTTGTGAACTGACCTGTTGAGTGGTGGATGACAGTTGTTTGTTAATTCATTGGTCTGCATGTTTGCAAAGGTGCTGTCTTTCGGAAATCCATTCATACAGTGTACCAGGAGTTTCAGTGACCCAAGTTGATATTTAGTGCAAAGAATAATGTGTCACTTATCCTCAGCTGTGGTCTAAAGTGCATTTGCCTTTGTTTTCGATGTTGGTGGCCAAGTAGTGGTTGACGATGCGACACAGACTGCATCAGCTGAGTTCAAGTACTTGTCTGGGTCTATTATTAGGAGTTGTCTGTCAGGTCTTTTCTGATTATACTTGAATAACAGTGTCATGGAAATGTGTTCACTCCTTTAGTCATTATTATAATTTATACAGAAATGAGTTCGCAAATCCGACAAAACTTCCACCAGGACTGCGAGGCGGCCATCAACAGACAGATAAACCTGGAGCTCTATGCCTCTTATGTTTATCTCTCTATGGTAAGAACATGCAACGTGTACCTTTTCTGCCCAGTGCTCATAGAGCTGTTTGTGTTATGAACTTAGAAACAAAAAGGTGTTTACTCTTCTCTATTTTTGTTGGTTTTCAGGCATACTATTTTGATAGGGATGATAAATCCCTACCAAATTTTGCAAAGTTCTTTCAAGAACAGTCCAAAGAGGAGCGCACGCATGCAGAGAAGCTGATGAGTCTGCAGAACAAGCGGGGAGGCAGAATTTTTCTGCAGGACATCAGGGTATGAACTGATTATTTGTATCCATTGGTTATTCTTGTTACATCAGTATAACATCAGTGTTGAATTGTCGTGAATTATTTATGTCTGTCTTAGAAACCTGATCGAGATGAGTGGGGGAGCGGCCTGGAGGCTTTGGAGTGTTCCTTGCAGCTGGAGAAAAGTGTAAACCAATCCCTGCTGGACCTGCAGAAAATGGCGACTGAACACAACGACCCTCATGTAAGCAGCAGACCAACAGCATACAGCTGCGTCATGGTCCATCATGGCTGCCACAGACTATCCTCTGTCTTTATTAACATTTAACTTGAAATTATTTTAATGATGCATTTCATGTGTTTCTGACGTTGTCTGCACACATTTTAGTGTTAGTGAGTGAGTGAGTGAGTGAGTGAGAGAGAGAGGAGGTGATCTGTGGTCACTTATACTGTCTTTGAACGCAGCTGATTTCAGCTCATAAATACTATGTTGACCAGCAGATTTTACCAAGCTTCTGAGCTGCAGATAAAATCATTATTTCACAATCATGATATTGTCAGACAAAATAAACAAAAATTCAGGTTATACAGCAGCTGTGCTGTGAGGGTCGGTTATATTAATATGTAATGATCACAGAGAAAGTTAGCAGCAACAAAAGGTTCTCATATTCAAGTACAGCTAAAAAGCAGATGTTAACATCTAAATAAGCTAAAACACAAGAAATGTTGGCAAACAACTCTAAACCATATTATAAATGTGACTGCTAAAGAACAAACGCACTGCTTTATTTTACATTGAAATCGCTGTGAGAGAGAACTGTGACTGAGCCGGAGTGCAGCCGGATGCTTTGTACCTTCAGCATAGCAGAACAAACAATACCTGCTGTTTGAGTCTAATAAGAATAACATTCTGTCCTTTTTATACACAGATGTGTGACTTCATAGAAACACATTTTCTGGATGAGCAGGTTAAATCCATCAAACAGCTCAGTGACTGGATATCCAACTTGCGGCGCATGGGAGCCCCTCAGTGTGGCATGGCTGAGTACCTCTTCGACAAACACACCATGGCTGACGAGGGAAGTTAAACTACGCTGTGACACTGATGATCATCCTGGTCACCGCTGCATGCCAGCTTGCCCCCTGTACCTCACATGTACTGCATATAATACAGATAACGCAGCTTTATTGATGTGTTTTAGCTGTCAATTAACTGTAGAATTTGCAAAAGGCGTAGATGGCTCTCTAAATGAACTACTGCAGACCTCACTTCACATTACACTCCAGATTACAATCGATCTGAGAGATGTTTTGTAGAAATAAATACTGAACAAACCTTTATGTGTCCATACTTCTGGATATTTTACTGATCGTTCAGTGTTTTTGGTGTTTCTTAAGTGTGGTGACTTAAACACTACAATTTAATGTGTAGGTTGAAATTTTAAATACATTTATATATATATTTGTTTCTATTTGAGCTGGACTGTGCCACTGGAATATTTAAAGGCTTTTATAATAATGGAAATAAGCAATAAAACAATTTGTTATTACTTTAAAAAAATGGATTTGCAAAACAATTTTTACTTGATTGATCCTGATTTATTATTTGCATCTTTTTTTTCCCCTCATTCTGATATCCTCATATCCTTTTTGTACACTAAGATTGTGTTATTGAAGATATTTAAAGGGACGTGAGTCTTCAAACCTGAAAGTTGGGGCTGGCCATCATTTGCTGCTAATTCTCTGCATTTTGTATAGTTTTGCATCTTTGAATTAATTTGTACATGAAATTAAACTTTAAAGCGTAAACCAAGTGACAAATTAATTTATAGACACTTTACTGACAATCAAATAAAACTGAATTAATTTGTCCATATATTTATAATTTAACTACTTTCTACAAATATGTTTTGTCAGATTCATTAGTTTCAAGTAGGTGAATGTCACATTCATTTATATATTCAATAACAATTCATGATAATTAAAAAAAGCTTTGAGTTACATCACTCATGTATTTATGGGGTAACTGTATAGGGTGAATGTGTAAGCTGACGGTACAGTAGTTTCTTTAAATAAATTGTATGTTATTGTAATGTTAACTCAACACTGACATGGACAAGCAGGTGAAACCCATGAACATATTTCCTTGACTATTTCTTAGAGGGACAGCTCGCTTGCTTCATATATAATACGATATGATTCATGAATATTTGTCGTTGTGAATTTAAGTTGAATTGTACATACATACATGTTTCCCTGTATAATAAAAACAAAATAGTAATAAACAATTGAAGTTTTAGTTTTTTTTTTTATTGAAAAAACTGACAAAAGAAACATAACGTGATACTTAATATTTATTAAAGAGTAAGCTCATGAAAACAATGCTAAGAAGTTTTGGCTTCTTGTTGCTGAGTTTCAGAGGAAACTGGAAAGCATTTCCTGTTTTTCCTTCACATGTTGACGGTTAAATCTCATAAGATGCTTTTTGCTTTACAAGTAGGTTAATTGTTGTATAAGAGCTTATCAGGAAGTAGAGATTAACTCAGTGTTTGCAACAAATACTTTTCAGTTGTGTGTAGGGCTCGAGATGACTGTAACGCATTTCAGATGTAACAGAGCGTTACCTATTTGAAATACTTTGAATGCCACACGTGATATAAAAACAGTCTGTCACACCTTCTTTTCTCAGTCGTGCTCCCTCCCTCCTGCCGCCTTGTTCACCCCACCATCCACCAAAACGCCCAGCAGGTCCCCTTCAGCCAATGAGATCCCTGAATCGTTGGGTGAGTTTTGCTGATTGGTTTCTTGCTGCGATGATGCTGAAGTGGAAACTGTGTTCATGTTATTGCTCAGCCCGCCGTTGGTGCCCCCGTTGCTTGCCCTCATGTTGGGGCTGAAGTTCCCATGGTTACTAAAATTACTGTGACTTGTGCCGTTGCAGAGGCTCCCCGCCGTGCCAGCGCCGTTGGTGCTGGTTGCATTAATGCTGCTGGAGCTGCTGTTGGGATTACTGGGATTTGCTGCCGCTGTGCGAGAGGGAGGAGTGAACGAGAACACCTTTTCTCCTCCGCTTCCTGCCGCCCGAGCACTTGGGGGTCCGGGCTGGCTGTCCACTGTGGGGAGGGTGTCCAGAGTGAGGCGGGGAGGTAGAGGGCGTCGAGACAGCAGGCCGTGTCCAGGTCTGAGTTTGGATATTGGGCAGAGTTCAGGTGGAGGGTCGGGGAAGGAGAAGGCGGGGGCACTCTGCACCTCGCCATCCTCACTCAGCCAGGGGAAGGCGGAGGACGGCGGCGGGGGGATGTGGTTGGGGGTGTCGGGAGGCAGCAGCTGTGAGCCCACCGTTGGAGGAGCGAGGGAGCTGCAGCTGCGGTCCCACTCACTCTGAGTTCGCCGGGCAGGTCGAGGCCGGGGCACCGCGGGGGGCACGCAGTGGATGGGTGTTTGTGGGCAGCTGTAGAAACCCGGCCTCTCATACAAGGGCATGGTGGAGAAGGCGTAGTCTGGATCTCTCTCTTGGTTCAGAGGCTGGCGGGTTTGGCTCAGAGGTGATGGCGCCTCTGGGTGCAGGTACAGAGGGAAGCGGCTCAGTGGAGCCCCGGGGCGGCGGCGGAGCAGAGAGACCCGGGAGGAGCGAGGAAAGTTAGGGGACTGGACGCCGAGAAGGCGACCCAGCCCTCCAATCAGCGGGGTGGAGTAGTTGGCTTCCTCATGTTCTTTGATTTGCTCCAGATTGGACTGAAACTCCATCTCCTCCTTCGTAACACTAGTTTAGATTAAATAGATGGTTATGTGACAGTTAGCTGGAGTATTTAAGAATTGTCTGCCAGAAAATAAAAACATTACTGAACCTGATATCCAGGGCTGAGCCCATGAAGGAGGGTTTTCGGTGTTCAGCGCTGGCAGCAGTGTAAGGAGGCTGAGGTTCAGACTCGTTCCAGTACATGTCCCTCTCAACCAGCGGCAGGCTGTCGTACATCTCATCCACAGACAACAAGGACACCTGGGAGACAATAGAAACCACAGTTAGTAGAACAACACACCCTCCGTTTATGGTTGATGGAAAAAGTGGCAAATAGCTTGGTTTGGAATGCCAACCTGTAAATTGCGATCGACGAGCCAGTTGGTTTCAAAATCGTCATCATCTTCACCAAAAGGATTTATGAGCTGCTCGGCCACCTGAGACCATGAACAGAAAAGACCACAATACAGCTCAGAAATGAACAAATGAATAAAATGTCTTAGCATCAGTGTGACTAAAATTAAACTGTTGTTCTGCACCTTCAGCCAACCAACATAGAAGAAAAACTGCAACAGGGTGAAAACAGGCAGGTAGAAGTCCAGATCATGACCAGGGTAACCCTGAGCTGGATCCAAGAACTGACGACCAATCAGACAGGCCAGGAAGAAGCTGTAGACCGCCACTGTCACCACCTGGTTAAAAGAGATTAGTCAAGTCTGGAAGTGTTTCACAACTACCTCTGAGAAAAACGTGTTTGCATCGATTTCTTTTGCTGATTTCATCGTGTTTTGTTAGGTCAGATTGCAAAGTTTGATCAAACAGTTTTAGGTAGCCTAATATTAGCTCAGCATCGTCATTAGTAGTGTTATTTCTTTTTTTGACACCTAATCATTGCACAGTCACTAAATGAGAACTATGAAAGGCATCTACTATATTTCAGTTCGAGCACAGTATATCAACAAAACCTGAGTATAGACAAGAGGCAGGCTGATCCAGTCATAACCGTAAAGCTTCATACACTTTCCCCGTAAACTATTCAACTCCTGAACAGAGAAAGAAAGCAGGACAGGCAAAACCTATTTTAAAAAATGTTCGAGAGCTAAAATTGCCACAAAGTTAAGATGTTCAGGCCTGCAGACAGCTACACATGAAGACCTACGGTGAGAATGGCTGTGAGTGCCACGTCGTTGTTGATGCGGCCCTCAGTCCGAGCCCTCAGAGCCAGGCTGACGAACCACATGCAGGGAACCCAGAACTTGTTGTGAGGAGAGGGCAAGTCCTCCAGGTGCCTCAGCTCCTCTGACGTCATCAAACCTGAGGGGCACAAACACAGCATGGAAATTAAAGCAGCCAAAATTACACAGAGAGAGAGAGAGAGAGAGAGAGAGAGAAAGAGAGAGAGAAAGCAGTTTAGATGTTTGCTGAGTCTGAACCTGTGCCATGCTGGTCCAAAAGCATTACTTCACAGAGTTCCTTCTTAACTTTTAAATAGTGCAAACAGAGCCAGCAGCTTTGGCTGTGGTTGTGCTGCATGTGGTAAGTTTTGGTGGTTTCATCGCCACATCGTACCTGCCTGCACCAGATGCTCCATGGTGGGAAACCTCTTGTAGACGGCTGTGCTGACAGAGCGGTAGATGAGCACACCAGAGAGGTTGGCGTATCGCATCAGAGTTCGCCGGGTCAGCCTGGAGGCCTCGTCAGCTCCACGAACATGACCACCCACCAGTGCTGCCAAGCGGTCCGGCCAGGGGACGTTCTCAAACTGGCCCCACCAGCGGGACACGACCAAGGTGACATAGAAACCTGTAACGAATTAGATGCCAACCTCCTGTGATGGTTTCCAGGAACACTCTTATATTGAGATTTAGATTTATGCACGTCTATTGCCCATGTTTGGATTAGCCTTCAAATTAGTAAAGTAGTAAAACAAAACAAAAATCAGCCTCAACTCACCCAGCACAAACGACACAGGGATGAGCTCTGCATAGCGGTCGCAGTAAATTGACAGTTTCTCAAACAGCCTCTTCTGGTCATCATTTAACACAAACCTGGGGAAGGAAACATTTATTTAGTTCATTACAACTAAAATAACACAGTCAAGATCCTTTTTCTTATTATCCTGAAACTTATTTTTCATGTTCTTATGACAACTTTTCTTGGTTATAACAACATACCAAATTATTCAATTTTTACTTGAAACTTTCTTTTCATAACATCTCATTTTATATTGTTATATCACAAAACTTTCCTGTTATCACACAATTCAACATATCTCTAAAACAAGAAACATTTATAGTTCAAACTTATCTCATTAAAACAAGAAAAACTTCCTTATAACATTAAGTTGATATGTTGTTATGACAAGAAACCATATGTTGTTACAATGAGAAAAAGGTCCAGTATTGTTAAAACTGTAAAGTGTCTTCCTTAGAATATATCTTGGTTGCAATCTACATTTAAATGATCCTTAACAAAAATATTCAGAAGATAAATAACTCTCAAATATCTATATCAGCCTCAAAAATCCAGTTTCGGTCTCAGGCTATACAGTCGCTGTATCCGCAGCCTGGAGGACATGGAACATTACTAATGGAGTTCACAGTGTGAGTACCTGTAAACAATACTGAAGAAGTAGTAGAGAAGAGTGAAGATGATGAGCTCTCTGTAGAGAAGTTTATAGATGCTGCCCTTCCATCGCAGAAGCAGGTTAAAGAAGGTCCCCAGACCTGCATCAGCAACCCTGCGAGAGTACGTTACTGTCATTGCTGCTGCTGCCTGCTCGCCAACTTGCTGGCTGGCTGTGGAGTGACATGAAGGAAACCAGTGTGGTGGTGTTGTTCTCTGTGCTTCGTCTGAACCCAACGTCAGTGATCAACCTGGATCTCATAGGGCTAATTGGTCATATATCTGAAATGATAAAGTAAAAAAAAAAAAAACAGGGTTAGGTATTAATTACTATACAAACAATATGTTTGGATTTATACACCTCTATTGTGTTGAGTTACAGAGTACAGTTTTCATAAATGTATACTAAATCAACTGAAACTGATTTCCATTTACTACACACTGAAATAATCATTTAAAATAAAATGCTTTCCTCTTTTTATAGATCTAAAACACACCGCTACATCTGAAGAGATGTTTGCAGGGCTACAACAGGCAAATACAATATGTGATGGTCCCAAAACACAAGGCTGTGAAGTTGTGGTTACTTACCGCACAATGTGAACACGTCCAGCCATCGTACTCGCTGTGACTCGAGATGTGTGGCAGCAGAGTCCGTGGAGAATGTTGGAGAAAGGGTAGCCGGAAAGAAAAAGAGAGCAAGGGACTCCTACACCTCCGGTCACTTGATGTGTTAATCTGTTTCAGCAACAAAGCTGCATTGTGAGGCCAGGTCCTGTTAATCTGAACAAATCTGAGGACAGCAGAGTACCCACACTGCCACAAATAGGTTGGTTAAAGGCCTGAGCACTGAGCTGTGTTCAGATTTGGGAGATTTGACTTTATGAAACCAATTCAGCAACTTCTCAAATCATTTAATTCAAAGTTTAACACCCAATTATTTCTTTTTGTCTTTTGCCAAATCACACACACACACCTTTTGAACATATTCTCATTTCATCTCAGGCTGAATTTGTCATTTTTCCATTTGAAGCATCATTCAGTATTTGGTCATGGAAAACTCTTGATCAGGTGAGACTGTCTGTCACCCCCTCTGCTGGAAGAAATGTGTACAGCTGGGCTCTAACTGGCCAGAAGGTGTTAGTGATTAACCCTTCGTGTCTAACCAGGAGACCAACAGCAGGGCGAAGTGCAGGGAGTTCAACTCTCAATCTTGAGATTATCAAAGCACAATTTCAGCAGTTTTTACAGAGGTTTTAAAGCGCTGGCAACAATTGGGGATCACTTTTGAACACTTTGGTGAGTACATTCTGTGAGTTTTTCTTGAGTCATTCTGGATGTTTGTAACTCTCTCAAAGTCCACGTGTGTGTGTGATACTTGCATGATTCAGTTTCTTAACTTAAGTTGAAGGTATGTTTACACTGGATATCTCAAAGAATCAAATTCCTTTAGCATGACAACCTGCAAAGAAAAGAGCCTGACTTCCTCTAGCTCTGCAGTGTTCAGAGGGGGAAGAAGTGCGTAAGTTATAGTTTAAACACTCTAGAGGTCACGGCTCGTCCACCGACTGCTGGAAGACTTTGCCTGTGAAGTTTGTTTGGCCAAACATTTATGGGCTATTTAGTTTTCATGTGACTTTAAGTTACAGTATGTAACTCTTTCCTCTCTGCATTTTAGGTGATTGACACCCACAGGCATCAGGATCATTTTATACCACTAAAAACATTTAAGAAACATTAAGTGTAACTTCAGTGGAGACATCTAGTAGTTTCTGATTAGTCTCTGCTCTGCCTGAGAGAGACATGGATGCTTTTGAGGGAATTCATAGCGTCCAAATTTCCTCTTCTCCACCGTCTACAAACACATCCAGCCCAGGATATGAAGTCCTCAAAGCAGGGAGATCTGGAATAGCAGTATATTCCTCTACAGTCTTTTTCGGCACATCTGATGTCCGTGGACAGCCAGCTGCCAGACACAAGTCCAGCAGGGAAACTAAGGAGAAAGGCTGTGCTGTTGGACGGTAAGTGTCAAAACCTGAAGCACTGAGGCAAGAAAGATGACAGTTTAACAAAGGTCATTTTGAAGGTATTTCCCAAAGTGTAGTTTTAGATCATTTCACTTTTAATTAACTCCACCACAATGGTGCCACAACTTCTATCCATTGAAGTGAAGAATCCCTTTAGGATTGTTGATGTTTTCACCTGTGCCCATCACATTAAAGCAGCAGTCAGGTGGTCAAGTCAATTACTATGTACATGCACTAGCAAACAAAAGTGTCACTAGTTTAACAATGTAGGATATTATCTAGGGCATCTTATTCAGAAGTGCAGCTATCAAATAAACATAGCAGAGAGCGTCCGAAGCAGAGAAACATCAGCTGGCACCAGCGACATATTCACAGACAGAGCACTTATTCAGGCATGCTTACAGTCTGTGGGCCTACTGCAGGGTCAGATCAGGACCACTGATCCTATTTTTTGCCTTTATTAGAGTACAGTAGAGAGCTGACAGGAAGTGAGCAAAGAGAGAGAGAGAGATGGGGGAAGATATGCAACAAAGGTCCCCGGCCAATGGTGCCCACTGATGTGCTTTTTTATGGCATTTTTTTAAGGTGTCTGTATATGAAGAATGAGAGGGGGGATGTTTACTGTAGTATGACAGTTTACACCGATAGTTAATTTTTTCTAAAATTCAAATTGGAGGTAAACAGTTATTCTGCTCTTTTGATGCCACATTTTTTATTGACGTTGTACCAAAGGCTGCCAAGTGGAATTCACCTGTCAGCCAACACTGTTGCTTAAATTATAATGTTTCCTGACTTTAACAATCACTGATTATCTATAAATGCATATACAATCAAAATGGATTGGTACACACTGTGACAAATGATGGGTACTAAACACTCACTATAACATTTAAATGGAGAGATATGGATTATCATGGAATAAGTCTGGAAAGGTAAAACAAAAGCAAACAAATACTCTGCATGGCTGGATTACCAATTGTGCAAAACTGGAAAGAGAGGCCCTGAAAACTCAGGCTTACTGAGTGCTGAGCTCTGATTGAAACTTTTATCAACTGAAATGATAAGAGCTTGAAGGTTGGTCCTGCTGTATCTTGACTGTCATAAAGAGTGTCAGTTTTAAGGCATTTATTATTTTAGTATTGTGCTTATCACTAGTGGACTGTAGTTCTTTGTTTTTTTGTTTTTTTTTATTACAGAGGTGTAGTAGTTATACTTTAAATCTGAGTCACACAATAAAACCATTTTAATCTCAACCAGGGTTTGGATGCATCACAACTTCCCGCTGGCTGGTGCCCCACCACATGCAGCTTTTGCCCTTTTTATGTATTTGTTCGGCCCCTGCCACTCAGACAGCCAGAGTGTGACTCTGATGTTTATATGTTGCACATTCCTAAATTATTTCTATAAAATCCCCATAGGACAAATCTGGGGCCAGGTATTCTAGCACAGACTGTAAGAGAGAGAGAAAGATAGAGGGACAAATGGCCCAGCACCTCATTTTGTTTTTTTGCCCTGGGGCCTGAACAGTTTCCTGTAGGATTAAGATACATGAGGAACATGTCGTGTGTGTGAGTGTGTGAGCGTGTGTGTGTGTGTGTGAGTGTGTGTGTGTGCGCGCTCTGCGGGCTTGAATGTGGCGGGCCGGTGCTCGGTGCTCGGCCCCGGTGCCCCGGTCAGGCCCCTGGGAGCGGACGTGCTGTCATGTGACCGGCGAGAGGGCGGCAGAAGCACAGCGGAGACACACGCCGCACCGGAGCCGGGACGGGACACGGCGAGACACCGGGCCGGGAGAGAGAGAAAACCTCAAAGAGACGCCGCCACGGTTTAACTCCACCGCTCACTGTCGCCGTCGGTCTGTCGGTCGGTTGTCGTCGGTCGTCGTCGGTTGTTTCCGTCAGCGTCCGCATTCCTCCGCTGTGATTTTAAAACGGCTGGGACTAGTTTCAGTGAAACCAGCTCACGGTGGCTCAGTAAGTACAACATTTATTCATTTAACAACAACAACAACAACGACGACAACAACGACAGCAGCACCGGAGGACACCGGGGGAGAAGCTGACGGACACACAGGCGGGCAGGGCGGGGGTCAGGGCGGAAACTGGAGGCGAGAAAAAAAAAAAAACCTCTTTTCGTGTTAAAAAGTTGTAACTCTTAGCTCACGACAGGCCGGCTCCAAGTCCCGGTTAATGTCTGTCGCTGCGGCGCGAGGATGAACTTTACAGCTCCGCGTCCGAGCGACTTTTCCTTCTTTCATTAAATGTTGGGGCCGTCGGTGCAGCGGAGGGTCTAAAGCTGTGGCTCCGGGGTCCCTCAGGGGTCTGTGGCTCTGCACTAACAGGAGCTGTGAGGCTCAGACCCTGAGAAAATGTGCATCACTACAGCTGGGCGAGGAGATTTGGATGTTGCCGTACACAATTCTTGGATTTTTATTATTTTTTATGATGTTTTAATATGTGTTTACATGAAAATGATGACTTAGTGGTTTCACCTGCAGGATATCCTTTTGTGAATCCTCCACATGAAAAACCCTTTATTACATTACTCTTTTATTTGTAATGGAAAATGTAAATCATTAAACATAAATGTTGCAATCGAATGTTTTGTACCAGAGTTAACTTAAAAGCTGATTTACCCCTGCAGCATCTTGGTAGTCACAGTTAAAACATACACACGATGTACAACACAAAGCAGATAGGACAGGCAAACTGTGGGGTAGTAACATTAAATCACCCCTATATCTAAAGACTCTTCTTTATAGGAACCCAGTTTAAGGATAGCACACACAATCTTTATGTCCCAATACTAACAATACTGATAATATTTCTGCTTGTGTGAAGGTTGGTAGATCTGGATCCAGAACCAGAGTCCAGGCTGGAGGGAGGAGGCCAGGCTGGGCCCCCTTTAGGCAGAGACCATGCCGACCTCTCGCGGCTTCGTAGCTCCTCGCTGGAGATTAAAGAAAAAGAAATCAGAGAAAAGGGGTCGGAGATCCTCAGGGAACAGCTGGACGCTGCAAAGAGGGTGTTGTAACCTACTTTATGCTGACACACACAGACACACAAAGCATTGCGTGGTGTGGCCTGAAAAAAAAAAAGTTGACGATGCAAATGTCCTTCCTTGTTAAATGTGGTTGTGACATCTTCTCCTGCTTATCTCAGGAACTGAAACTAAAGGACAAGGAGTGTGAGCGTCTGTCGCAGGTCAGGAATCAGCTGGAGCAGGAGCTGGAAGAGCTGACCGCCAGTCTGTTTGAGGTAAGCAGTAATCACTGCTCTCTGCTGACTGCTCTGTAATTTTGACACATGCGTTAGACCTCTGTGATGACGGAAGTGATGCTGTGATGAGTCTTCAAATTCACAATTTGCACTGCAGTGAAAAAATAGACATTTCCCCGATCAGATATACTCAATTCATAATGATATAAAATCCTAAATCTCCAATTTTGAGAATTTTGTTTGCCATTTTCAATAACTGACTTTTTTTTTTTTAAATGTGTCTTTTTATTTGTTAAAACAAATTGATAAAAGATAAGACATGCACACAAAGACATTCACATATATACAAATACTTTTACCTGCATATATTCAGATATACATGAATTTAAAGTAAACAAAAGCTTGGGCTGGAGAGGTAAGAAGCCAAGAGCTTCTATAAAGATCTGAGGCACGATAAACACAACTACATGAAATAAAGATAATGAGGGATAGAAAGGCTACTACAAAATAGGAAAAAAAGGCAATTATTATATGACAAGTATTTCTCATTCCAGTTGTTCAGTAGTCAACACTGTTATTGGGAAGTTACCAATGTTTGTTTTAAAAAAAGTTTGTTTTGAAAGTAAACAAAGATGATGAAAGATTGACAAAATATCAGTTTTCATTTCACATAACAGCGCCTCTCTATCTCAAGAAAATTAAATCACATTACTGAAACATAAAGAAAGATGAAGATAGGATAGATAGGATATGAATAAATTACTTATGACTTTGTTGTTTGCTGTTTTCAGCAAAAAATAATTTCAAATAAACCTACTTTGAGCTACCTGCTCACTACCAGACAGACACATTTAGTGACTAAATGGTGAACATAGTTTAGTATTTAGCAGTTAGATATTTCCCTCAGTAATTGGTGGAGACAAATTAAATTGAGTGCTAATGTTGAGCCGTGTCTGCTGGATGTGTAAATGGGTCATTGGCTGCCAACGCATTCACCGTAACAACTTTATGAAGTGATGCTGTGTTTTCAGCTCCCTTTTTTTAAAACCACACTACAGACAGACAACAGAGTGTTTTAACCTTGTGATATTGCTCCAATCTTCATCACAACAGGAAGCTCACAAGATGGTGCATGAAGCTAACGTTAAACAAGCAGCAGCGGAGAAACAGCTGAAAGAGGCTCAAGGAAAGGTGACTCCGATTTCCCTTAAAAATAAGCTGCTATTTGAAGCAGGTTTTTGAAGATACATTTGGTAAACAATAAAAGGACAAAAATAACATCTTGTCGAAGTTATGGATTTTCCTCCCATCCTCAGCCTTCACTCACTATCTATATTTGTTGGCTGTCTGGCTCCCAGATTGATGTTCTACAAGCAGAGGTGACGGCACTCAAGACTCTGGTGTTGACATCGACACCTTCATCACCAAACCGGCAACTGCATCCACAGCTGCAGTCTTCTGGAACCAGGGGAGCGTACAGACATGTTGGGGGCCACATCCGCAACAAGAGCGCGAGCGGGGCCTTTCCATCCTCCCCTGGAAAACCAGAACATTCCTCGGTTTCCATTCAACCTGTGGCCAAAGAGGACCGAGAGGTAACCCGAATGAAGTTTGTTCATTTGCCGCTCATCTCCTCAAAGTGTGTTTCTGCAGCTTTGTGCATTTCTTCTGTTTCTACCCCTCATATCTCCTTCCTGTAGCCAAGTTCTTCTTTGCTTTTTCTTTTCTCTCAGTACTAACCTCTCCCTGACTTGTTCTTCCTCTCTGTCTCTGGTGTCTGTTCGTCTCTCAGCCTGCTGTTCCTGCTCTCCTCTCTCTGATACTCTGCCTGGTCCCTGGCCAGTCTGTCAATGTGACCTTTGACCCTTACTGGCAGCAGCGGGGGGAGGGGCTAGGCACTGACAGCAGACAGGTAACTGCATCCCTTCGACCAGGCCTGAAAAGTCTTTCAGATTCAGCTGCTGGCAGATGGATTTGTTTTCTGTAGTTGTGTGCTTTTATGGGACAATGAGCAAGTTTTTTTCGTGCCCTGGAATACAAAGTAATACAATAATACACTTTATCTGTTGGGGAAAAATCAGTCTTGGTTTGAGAGCGTCATTGTTGGTAAAGCTCAGCTCAGCATTTTATTATCACAGCTCTCAAGTTAAGACTTGATTTTAATGTTTCAACTTGTCAGTCATCTTTTTCAACAGTCTTTCTTAATGAAACAGAATGTTTGTGGTTGAAAAAAACAACGTCAAGCTTGACAATGCATATGGCTTCTGACTGGTTTGGGAAAGAGCTGAGTTGTCTAATGCAAGCATTTTTTACTGGTGAGTAGAAGTATTAGCACATATTCCTTTCAAACTATGTTTACAGCAGGAATTGGATGAAACATTTCACTTTGAAAATATGCTAGTTGTGCTCTTTCAACAGCTGAAAGTACACAGCAGGGACAGAAACTTCACTTTGAAGATTCAGGGAGGTTCAAGTAGAAAAGTGCATGCGTATCCTCTTCCACAAACTAAATTATGCACCTAGCGTTTTGTGTTTTCTAATTTTTTTTTTTTTTTTTCATGCTTGTGGCGTGGTCGACCACTTTGAGCCAGAATGAAATATCTCAACAACTATTGCATGGATTACTGTGAAATTTGTTGCTGTGGAATTTGGTACAGATATCCATGGTGCCCAGAGGGGCAGTTTTGTTATGCAAAACTAATGACATTTAAATCAGCATCAGCTGTACTCAACATGCTAGGACAGTGAATGTGGTAAACATTATACAAGCTTAACATCTCCGTGGTGAAGTTTTAAGTTAGATATTCGGTCAGCTCACCTCCAGGAACCTCGGACTGAATTGCTGCAGGTTGATTTAGGGATCATCAATAAATTAGTGTTTAATTGACACAAAAATAACGTTTTTCAATACCTCCATGTTGACTTCACAATATTAGTGAAAACTATGATAAAAAAAATTATACTAAATTGATTTCATGTAGCACACTTATTTTGATTGCTAGTGTGGAATTTATTTATTTTCCATAAATATCTTAATAAAAGAAAAGGCATTTTTTTCAATAGCTTCCATGTAATTTGACCCAGTGACTCAGTGACCAGAAATTATCGCCATACAGGACACATAGGAGACACCTCTTAATGTTTTTAAATCATACATCCCTATGAAGACGTGTGGCCGATGTAACATTTTGGAATAAATCTGGGGTCACTGCATCACATCACAATCAAAGCCTATCAAAGATCCAACTTAAAACTAACTTCACCGCAGTTTTAACCTCTCTTTATACATCCATGGTATCAACAATAGCATGTAAGGATTTAGCACCACTGTGTTTAAGTTCAGCCTCACAGAGCTGCTAGTGTGGTTCTTCTATGACAGTCGTGTCTTTGAAAGTCATGTTTTCTGATGTCTTTCTGCAATTGAGTTTATATTTTTTTTTAATTTATGCATTGAGTGGTTTGTTAATGACTAACATTTTGTCAGCTGACGTTTAAAGGTTTATCATTCAATATCGATGATTTCATGATAATTTGTAAAGATGCTGGGAGTTCCTGTTTTCCCCATTACAAGAGGTTTTGTTTTTATTTTCAAGCTCAAAAACAGTATTTTGCACCATATTCTATTCATTGGATCGCTGCTCTAACTATCCAGTTAACTTGTCTCTATTTTGAAAACTGATTTTATCTTGTCACTTACAAACTTATATAATTATATCTTAACAGGGTAATGAAGGCTGGGGTGTGGGGGCTGTAGCTGCATGCAGTTGACACATTAGACCTACAGTTTAATAAGTGAGCGTGAATGATTGTTTCCTTTTTGCAGATGGACTCTGTTCTGTATGCAGAGTTTTTGATGTGGAAGGAAAATCCAAGTCTAGACCGCTCCTCTGCCTTCCTGAGTCGCATCCACAGAGAAGACATCGGACCCTGCCTCTCCTTCACAAGATCTGAGGTAAGAATCTCACTACACCACTGCATGTGTTGGATTTCAGTGTTTGAAGTTATGATAACATTATTTGTTACTGTTTTCCGCAGCTGTCGCAGCTGGTGCAGAGTGCAGTGGAAAACAACTCTCTGACTATCGAGCCTGTGGCCATGTCAGCGTTACCGATGGTTAAAGCCTCAGCTATAGAGTGTGGAGGTCCTAAGTGAGTAATCACATCTACATATTATCTATCATTCTCTCTTCTCTTTCACTGCTAAACAATGGCTACATCACTGACAATCAACTCTTACTTGGTTTTGTTTTCTCCCCTGATGATTATATCATAGCGGAAGGTTTTTCACTGTATCTGAGAGGGGTTTAATCAACAGGCACATTTCTAATCACTGTCTGATATAAAAAATCTTTTTCTTCCAGTGGCTTTAGGGCAGCAATAGAGACGTAAGTCCTCCCAGGAACGAATCACCTGTTCAGCTTTTCACTAACACACATTACTGTAGCATGACATGAAGTCTGTCTATCCAGACTTCTGACTTCTTTGCAAACAAATTTGTAAATTAATGATTTGCATGTGTCTGGGTGTATATTAATAAAACCTTGAACCTTTTCCTCTTCCAGTGACTAACTCCCTCTGATTGTGCACAATGTATGTCCACCTGGAATGTGTTTCACTTATTTAGTCTTTATTCCAAGTTAGGATACCTAGGTTTCCTTGTTGATAATACCTGATGAGATGTAACTCATGTTGAGTGCTTGCTGTGATGAAACAATGACTGTGTGTATCTATGTCTCATAGCTGTACTTGTCTGACAGCTGATGTTTCCCTGTTTGTTAGGAAATGTGCATTAAGCGGCATGTCGCGCCTCTGCCGACATCGTATTAAACTTGGTGACAAGGGGAGTTACTATTACATCTCTCCTTCCAGCCGAGCACGGGTAACTATCACTTTATCTCTGTAAACTTCAATAGATACACTGCTGTTATGTGTTGCTAGATGTGACCATGTCCTAATTTCACCTTTTTAGATCACGGCTGTATGCAATTTTTTTACTTATATCCGCTACATCCAGCAGGGCCTGGTGAGACACAATGGTAAGTTAACACTAAGATATATTTGAAATATTATGTAATTGTTCTTCTTTTTGGTATGTTTTAACTCTCTGCTTCTTGCTTTGCCAACAAAGGTTTTATTCTGGCAACTGACGCGTTGTATCTTTCGTTGTTGTCGTCTCTTTTCCCTCGTCCAGCGGAGCAGATGTTCTGGGAGGTGTTGCGTCTCCGCAGAGAGATGACTGTGGCAAAGTTAGGTTTCTACCTCACTGACCAGGGCTAGAAGACCTGACAGTCCACTGAAACACCAGACAGGACAGCATCCTCCCACTAGTCAGGGTTAAACTGTGGTAACAAACAGGCCGTGTATCAATTTTTTGTAGCAGAGGTTGCACAGCATTACTGCTGTTGCAGAGGTCAATCAACAAGGGAAGCAGAAAAGGTTCATGTGCCACTTTTCTGCAATAAGACAAAGAATTAAACCAGCCCAGCTAGAAAGAAGTAAAATACATACAAGAAAAAATACCATGATTTTAAAGAGAGCATTATTCCCAGATATGTAAAATGTATTTTTCTTTTATACTGCAGGCCTCCAGTAATACTCTCCACTGGTGAGGAGAGTTGATTTATCTATTCTGAACCTCCCCGGTGGAGTACACACAACTTCTCAAGTTAATACAAGAGATTCTATAGATCATGTTTCAGGCAATAGTCTGTTAAAAAGATGAGCACAATGCAGGATGAACTAGACAGTTAGGTGGTCTCTTACCTCAAGTATTACATACTTATATAATTATGTAATGTGGTGGTTCCATTGTGAGATTGAAAATATTCATGTAGTTTCCACAGTGGTATTGTTTTGGTTGTTTTCTTTATTTTTACATGAATATAATGCTTATTAGCATCTCATAGTTACTTTCAATTATTGGCTCAAACACCACAGCGAAGACTTTTTGTCTCAGCATGGCCTTAACATTTTGTTGACGTACTGTTGCACTACCTGTTCTAGATGCCTCGTATAAAAAAACGTGAAACAGCATCATGTTCGCCTGGCTTGTACTTAATAATCAGATATATTGTTAATGTATTAGTTACGAAACCTACACGCTCAAAATTAGTAAAAAATAGTTTTACAGTATAGTAAGAAAATGAACAAGCTTTAATACATAATGCAATATGCACAACTGTTGCAACTGTAGTTTTGCACTTCTGTAATGAACAGTTTGTCCATACAGTAAAAGCCATAAAAGAGTTTGCATGAATGCAGTACATAGCCATATTATTCAATGTGTATTGGTTGTACCTCATAGTGTAGATTTATTATTTACGGCCAATTTTTAAAGTCTCTTGAAGGTAAAAATGAAGAATTTTGTGTCAGAAAGTGCAATAACTGCTTCTTAGCCTTATTTAGGGCTTTGAGGTTCCTAACCTCAGTGTACTGATAATTAACTGTCTTCCAGTGTAAGCACTCCATTAAAGACGAAAAATTGTAGCCCGACTACATCATCTCTGTACTTTGTGTGATTTATAGGCCTTGTTTGGGAACACTGATTTTAACCCAGTACAACCAGATGACAGAGACCTATTTCTCTCAGGGCACGACACTGATTTGGCTTTAGATTAATTAAGATAATCGCCAGGAACTGCCTGGTTACCTGATACAAAACGCTCTGAAACACACACACACACACACACACACACACATACAGTTGCCTAACCGGTTTGTAAGCAGGAATCAGGCACAGGGATACTGAGGAAATACTGAGACCATATCCCGCTCAGAGGGGCTTTATGGTATGAAAATCTGTTTTTGGAGCAGACATTCCAGTAAGATTTTAGTTTCCGGATTGAAAGGACTTTTGTAAGCTTGTTATTTGTTTTCATGGCCTCATCATACAGATTACGACCTTAATAAACAGTTTGACGTTATAGTTAATGAATGAGCAGCGTCAGACTGGTCAGTGACATAATGTGTAGTCAGAGGACAATCATGTCAACAACAGGGATACTTCTTAACATAAAACACTAATTTGTTCAGACTTAGTGATATGGCTTTTATAAATTAACAAAACTAATTATTCTACTACTATAAACAATTAAAACCAGATCCACAGAGTCCACAGATAATCATTTTAAGTTGCAAAATATATTGAAGACAGTAAGATAACAGAAGAAAAAAAAATAAAGACCAATCTATTTTTTAAGTTTTCCCCTGGCAACATCCAGCATTGACTAACTCTTCTTTCTTTGGGAAATATCTGAAAAAGAGACATTTAGTTATTCATATTATACTGTAAAACTACTGTAATGTTTTGTTATGTTTCAGGGATGAATAAACAACAAATAGAACATTTATTTTACATGTCAATTTGCGACATGTAAGGCTTTAGTAATTCTAGTCGACTGTCCTGTAGTATTTGTATAAAATGGCAAACTCTGGACCCAGATTGTGTCCATTAAATAGATTGTTGCTTCAGTCACTTACCTCCGATAACAGAACATGATCATCAGCAGCACGGCCACACCACCAACTACTACTATCACTGCAGTGACAACAGAGACGGCAGACAGCGAAGAGGACTCTGGATCAGCGCACACAAACACAAAGGAATGATCAGGAACAGAAATGAAAGACGCTTATATGTTGTGCGTGTTTAAATATGAATCTATATAGTACTTTTCACAGCGAAAGTTACAAAGTGCGACAAATTTTTTTTTTTATTTTGCACCAAATGTCAAACATTCAGCTGACATCATCAAATGATCTGAACTAACCTGAGCAAATAAAGGAACCTGGTATGTTGAGGCACTCCAGGTTTTGTGGGCAGACAGAAATTTGTTCTTCACATTCATTGATATCTGCAACAATCAGTCCAAAACAGACACCGATAAGACATGCATTTTGTTTCTAATGGAACTTTGTGGTTATTTACAATCATTGATCATCTTTCAGTGGAATCATGATATTTTTGTCTCATGATACAAAAGTATGATGATAAACATTTATTTACAAAGAGGGAAAGAGAGAGAAAAACAGGTAACATTTTGGGAATAGTTGACAAAGCAATTTCAAGGTTTTTTTTTTAGTAACTGTTGTAACCGAGCTTTTGATCACATCACATGATCTTCCTCAGCAAATAGGAGAATGTAGAATTTCTGTTTTTCTGAGCCCTTTAAGGATCTCTCCTACATGAAGGCTTTACAGTTGAAATTGAAACCTGACTCTTGACCTTGAGATTATTGGGTTGACTACTGTTTCCGAGGTCAAGAGTGATTTGAACATCTACGATTCCATGATAACTGGACAAACTTCATCTGATGAGATCATGTGACGCTCCAGAACAGCTACAAAATGGACCTTGTTGGGAGGAAGAGTTTTGTTGAATGTGATTTTGCTCACATAAACCATATTGTGATACACTGGTCTTTAGAAATGGCATATCTACTCCAGTCATGTGACCAGGCTCTACTTCAGGCTTCGTACCTTGACATGTTGGGGGTGCGGGGCTCCACTGATGGCTCTGCGGATCACAGCTGACAGATGAAGATCCCAGCAGCTTGAAGCCAGAGTGACACTGATACAGAATCACAGAGTTACAGAGCAGCGAGTAGCCGGACTGGATTCTGGGTATCGGACCACAGCTGGGATCTGGAAGAGAGGTCAGAAAAAGTCCAGGCAGGGAGACGTGAAAACACAACACAAACACTGGACATCATTCTTTTCCACTTTCTCACCTGTGTCTGGCTCTTTCCATGGGCTGAGGTCAAGGTGGGAGATGAGCGGGTGTGAACAGGCCAACATGTCCTCCGGCCTCTCCGTGCGTGAGAACGGGTCAGAGGGGACATGGGTGATGTGGCTGTTGTCACAAATGATGCGAGACAGGGAGACGGCGTGGAGGTGTCTCCGCTGGGTGCTGCTGAACACTCCTTCCCTCTCCCACCAAAACCTCAAGACACAAGACAGACTTAGATTTCCCTTCCTGCCTCACAATGGTCACAATTGTACGCCAGGATTCAGTTTTACCTGTCTCCATCTCTCAGCGCTCTGAATTGTCTCGCCAGCAGGCAGGACAGCAGTGGTCCGACACGACCGCCAGGCAGTGCAGGTTCAGAGATGGCCCCGACCCACACGTCGATGTTGTGTGGTGTCCCGTACAGGAGCTGGAACTTGTGAGCCAAAGTGAAGTTGCTCAGAATTTCGGCTAGTTCGGATGTTGTGTTGGGAACAGAGAGGCTGCAGAACCTTCTCCACGAGCCGTATCCTGATCGGGTGAGATGGGACAAGAGGGCAGGAGTTTAAAGGTAAAGGAAGTGAGATACTGAGGGGAGAGCATTCAATACAGGGTTTCAACTACCTGAAACAAAGACCACCTCTACTAAACATCAGAATAAATGAATACACTTGAACATATATGTGAAATAAAACATTCACCTTTCTACTTAAGTAAATGTCATATATTTAAATGCTCTGCAGTCCCATGGTGCACCCAAACACGGTTTTTGCCTGATTACACCTCTTCTCAGGACTATGTGGGCAGGTACAGAGTGTGCTTGATTGGTATCCTCCTAATTTTACATGTGCCACGAAGAAATGGAGTGCAAACCACGCCCAACCGGCTCAAAGTGGCTCTGTGCCTGTGGGGCGTTGGAGCGCACCCTTTCTTATTGTTACATCGAGTTTGGTGAGAATTCCCAGCAGAGCTCCACCCAGCTTCAACATGAGCAGGGATCTAATCAGCCAGAATAACTGAAAACATCTGTGTGGGTGTGCAGGGCATTTAATAAGTGGGGCTTTTGTTTAGGCCGTCATCTGCTAACTAGTTCACATGACAAGATACATCAGGATCTGGGTGGTTTACCACCTCAGCAAAACAATTTTCTGAGGAACTCAATTCTGGCCTTTATTTCCACTCATTTTTAGTTTACTCTTGACTCTTAATCAGTTAACTGCCAACAACTTTTGTCTCAACTGACAAGTAATGTTTATTCAAACAACTACCGCTGGACGAGTGGGCATCTGGATTGCTAACTAACACACATTCCTGCATCTGGAACTGGTTCATGAATCTACAGACTTTTTTCACAGCTGACATTTAAAAACACTGTGTAACACGGTGTAAGTAATACCATTAATGATGGCTGCTTTTGTTTGGTGCTCAAGTTCCAGACGCCTGGTATTGTGCATGTAGACTTACTTGCTATGTCACATTTCATACTGCTTGCATACAGTAGGCACTAAACAAATTTTCAGAGCTACTGTATCTTGTAATACTAACAGGAAAGGAGAAAGTAAAATGATTTTCCAAAGATTAAAGGCGCTCTTTTTGTTTTCCTACATTTTTCTGTAGCTCTCTCACCTCCACCTGCTCTTAATTTTAATGTTTTGCAGCTGTGAGAAGCAGATTTTGTGATTTTGTGTGCATACTGACTTTTTGAGTCTCACTTTTCCAGAGTGAACAAACTACAGACTCAAACCCTGCTTATAACTAGTATGTAGTATGGGGTACAGTTCACTGAGGCATCTCAATAAAATGCAGCCAAAATTGTTATTAGGTACATGTACCCCTTTATTCTATGACGAGACAAAATGTCTGCTGTGAAAAAGGCATATTTATGTTTTGCCCTATAACCCTTAACTGAGTTTATTCTCTTACATTGTATTAGTTAATTTTACCCTTAACCCTATTTTCAAGTTTAATGTCAATCTTATTTAATAGTAATCTGAACAACAGTACCTTAAAGTTAACACACAGGGAGATGACAAAATAAATACAATCTGTCTGTTAAAACAAATCTTGTTGACAGTCAACTGACACTGTTGACCGTCAGCGGAAGACTTTCAGTATAAAGTGATGCAGTAACACTGTACTGTGACAGAAGTAATAAAGCTGGTACCAGGCAGGCCGTGATCCCGGCCCCTCTGGAGGTTAAGGGCCCCGAGGTCCAGAGGCATCCCTCCCTGCGCCTGAAACAGCCTCTCTGTCAGCTCCTCCACCATCATCTGACCTGGAGTCTGCAGCTTGGCCGGAGACAGCAACAGGCCGCGCAGCACAGGGTCTATACCACCTGGCACACCGTGAAAAAGACGGACAGAAACTAAAGAGAAGTAAAATGCATGCAGTTTGAGCTTGATGCACGACGGCATCGTTCTTTACCTTCCTGCACAACCCTCCAAGAAGCAAACAGCGAGTGATGCAGAGGCAGCGGGGGATGCTGGGAGTCAGTGGTGTAACCTGGCCCCAGCCTGGTCACCACTGGCTGCACGGTGACGTGGGCAAAACGAAACGCAGCAGCGGCAAAGACGTTAGCGATGCTGGGGTCCACCTCAGGGTCATAACCCTCGTAAGGGGGCACCAGATGGGACATGACGCTCTCACCGAGGACCCGCGGCAGGTAGTGCTCCCAGGTTAGGATCTGGAAAGATAAAGGAAGTGGGTCAGAGTGCTGGGAATGCTGATGTAGGAAGAGGTGAATGGATGTCCAGCTGGAGCTGCTGGTGATACCTGATGAATGGCTCCCATGATCTTGCGGGCCTCCTGATAAAGGGTGTCAGGGCTCCAGTGAGGGTTGAGCAGGTGCAGCTCTTTGACTAGCCTGTTGTGCTCTCTCAGAAAGAGCGTGTGCAGCGCGATCATTCCCAGATGCTCATTAGCTCTCGAATCACCTGTGAAACACACATGAGCAACGACTCCACTGCCAAGCCTGCAGAGGACAGACAACACATTGCATTCACTCGCTCACCGGCCTGAAAGCAGGATGTGATGTTCTGCTGGCGCTTGGATCTGTCCGACGCCCCTGAGGGGGTGGAGTTTCGGGGGCCGCAGGGGTCCAGGTGAGCCTGCAGGCGTGGCAGGAAGGGCATGTAGTCCAGCTCCTGGTCCGAGTGATGGGAGTTGAGTGTCATTGAGCCCACAGGAGAGGAGAGGTTTCTCAGAGCCAAGGCCAGACTGGTGGAGCTGCCATACACCATGCTGGCATCTACAAAGGAGGTGATGGCGTTGAGCTGCTCTCTGTGGCGATGAGACAGGACTCCAGACGCACAGCTGGGAGCAGAGCGGAAGAAAGGCATGCAACTCTGGAAGCCATTGCGAGGATCTGACAGAGGGATCTGGGAAGAGAGGTTTTTCTTCTTTACAGTCAATTATGAGGGGAAAACAAATGTTCTTGTTTTAGCCAGAAAAAATATTTTTTATACTAACATAGTAAGTATAATAAATACCTTACATACATTTTAAAATTAAAAAAAGTATATAGTATATTTTATTTATTCTATGTACTGTATGCATATATGGAATTTTGAAACAATTCATTTTACTATGTATATTGAGCATCTTTGGCATAAACATTTATTCCAAGATGAATAAAGTTCTATCTTATCTTATAAAATGATTGATGATTCATATTTCAACTGCAGACACTAAGAAACTGCTGACAGCAAAGTACACCTGTATGGGGAAGCAGGGCGTGTCCCGGCTGCAGGTGTGCGTGCAGTCAGCTCCTGTCCTGAAGGCGGCTGTGCTGGGGCTCTGCGGCGTCAGCACCACGTCGTGGTCTATCCACTGACCCCACTCCACCAGCAGGTGGGACAGAGAGGAGTCCAGAGAGATGTTGTCATTGTGAGTGAACAGCACGTCCTGAGACACCAGCCGCACCTGGACAACAAACAAAGTGAGGGGGGGGGGGCACAGCCGCTGACAGGGCAGAGGACGGCTGAGTGCAGCTGCAGGAATCTTACTGGAGGCAGAGTGGCGTTACGGTAGGTGTGCTCTGGGTCCCAGCCTCTAGGCGCCCCCCACGCATCCTCGTACTCTGCAGGCAGCCAGCGGGAATATGGGATGTTTGCAGCCCCCCATCTGGGATGCTGTCTAAACAAGACGAGAACCCAACAGACATTTATCAAAACACAGAACAATATATTCATGACTGCACTGCTCTGTTACTTCATGTTTTTTTTTTTTTATGCAAGCGCTGACTTGTTGTTGCACTCTCCTGTGATGGATCTGTAGCGCTCAGACAGACAGCCAGAGTCACAGCTGGGTCTCTGCAGCTCAGCGGAGCAGCCCGTCACCTGCAGGAGATTCTCCACGTCTCCCTCACTCAGCAGCTCTTTGGGAACATATGGTGAAATACAGTAAGTACATTGTCAATAAAGACAAACAAAGTAACACAAACTGGAGTCACAAATTATACACGGCCGGATACTGAGGGAAAATTGAGGCTATGATATTAAAAATAGAGTTTGTGTTTGTTTTGAACCTAGACCTGCAGAAAAGTTTCCAGATTTTGGTTGGTGGATCTGGGAAAATGTTTAGTGCATTATATGAGAATAAGAGAGATTGTGATTAAAAAACAACATTAATCTGTAGCCTGAAACATACAGAGAACCAATGTAAGGATGGCCTGGCATGTAAGTTACTAAGTAATAAGTACAAGCTTAGTTCATGAAATGCATTGAATTAGTTGGAAACAAATATTGGTCATCTAGGTGCAAAACATCTCTGTGTTGTGTTATGCTACTGTTGAGTATACCATGAGGGCTTGGCTGCACCATCGTGTGAGTGTAGACCATCTCTCTGATCAGCTCCACTGTGTTGTCTAGCAGTTCTGCAGCCCGTATCTGAGTCCTGGTTCTGGCTTCAGTCTGTTTAAACTGAGCCAGCAGGTCACTGGGTCTCAGAGCGCCTTCAGACAGGGACTTCTTTACCCTGTCATTAATAGTTTAGTTTTTATCTCCAACATGATGCCATATAGAGGTGAAATGACGATTTATGCTACGCAGTCAGTCATTTTTGTACCTTTCACTTGTGTGAGTGTAAGCAGCATCAGTCAGCTCAATCGCCCTCTGAAGAGCCTCCTTCACAAACAGAGATCCCGGAT
This sequence comes from Lateolabrax maculatus, assembly GCA_031216445.1. Taxonomy (NCBI): domain Eukaryota; kingdom Metazoa; phylum Chordata; class Actinopteri; order Acropomatiformes; family Lateolabracidae; genus Lateolabrax; species Lateolabrax maculatus. Next base: position 18,377,530 of record CM062214.1, read on the forward strand.
AAATAGTTCCTGAAATGACCACACACGAAAACAAAGATGCAGTTAGAAAGGCTCCTCAGTACCTGGTCTCATCAGTAATAATCAAGCAGAAATCCTACCTGAGGTGTTGTCAAATACTCTGTTCAGTGAAGCATGCTCGGGGAAGGAGAGCAGCACAAGAGCCAGTCCAAGCAGAGAGACGGACACCTGAAACCAGAACACATGTAACTGAGTATCTCAAGAAATGTGGTGCCTTATACTATTAATTAAAAATAAACCAGAAGGGAAAAAAAGAAACTCACCATGAGTGCTGTCTCCATCTAAAAAACGTTAAAATCTGTTCAGTCTGTGCAGAAAGCATTCACTTTAGGTTTAGAAAACGAATCCCGCTCATAGTGTCTTAACCGCTGCACTGACCGTGACTCATCTTGAGAGCCAACCGGTGTGTGTGTGTGTGTTCGAGCTCCGAAAGTCCAGGTTGCCATTTATACACTGGCAGAAGGGCCAACAGGTATGTGCAGAATCCCCTTATCTGTCCTCCTGGTGACAGGAACGCAACATCAAACACTGGACTCACTGCCTCGACCTAATAACCTTTCAAGTCAAATTTACTTCTGTCCTGTTGCCCATGATGAAAACCCTCTGTCATATTTGGATCATTTCAATTAAATTAAGCAACTCTACCCATCTGCTTTCATCTACCTCAGAGAGAACAGAGAAAGTAAATCTTTGTAGCAGTGTACACAGGTGAAATATTTAATGTCCAAACAAGTTTAGTAGCAGATTGAAAAGACAAGTTGATTTATTATTATTTTTAAGCCAAATGGAACTTCACAAAGACATGTAAAGTTAATTTTTCGTGGATCATTTCATTACAAGTATGTCTGTATCTTTTCCACATGCCAAAAGCTTAAATCTGATAGTCCCTGGGCCAGTGACACACACACACACACACACACACACACACACACACACACACACACACACAGGTGGGTGAGCTGGAAGACGTGGAGGGTGAGGATTCTGGGAAATGACGAAGAACCAGGGATGAGGATGAAAAATAAGAAAGCATTAAGTATCAGACAAAAATGTTATATCACGGTCGAGGATGTGACTCATAGAGCATAGTTGTGTCCAGTATAAGCCTTTAAAACTCAAATGTGAAGGTCTTCCCTCTGCCTGCTTCTTCCCTTTGATGCTCCAGGTGTGTGATACCATCGAACGAGTCATCAGTCTCATTTCATTACGTTGTTATTAATATTATCTCTGTTGTCCCACGTTACCCATCATCTACTCTATGTTCTGTTGATGTTCAAGATCTGAAATGTAGAAATCTTTTGTTCTCAAAAATGTCCCATTGAAGAAAATACAAGCAAATTCTTGAAATTCAAGTAGATAATGGGTCAGTTCACAGGCTTTTCCATAATGGTCTTTAGTTATTTGGATTATTTTAGGTGGTTGTTTTGGTTTATTCTGTATCTCAGTACCTCAGCAAATAAACTAAAACTATTTACATGGCTGGATACTACGGATAACTTTGATTCTGTTTTGGAATTTGAATAAAATTACCTTTAAAAGTAAAGAAAAAAGTGTCACCTTCTCTTTATGTGGAATAACAAAATACACATTCACCAGGCTTGAGTATCATCATAATGACTGAAACCTTTTGTTCTTAAAAAACAAACCAATGAACGAACAAACAAAAATACACACAGCTTTTATTCACATAATATTACCTGGTTAGAACATTTCACAGTAATTATTGACAGTTAATTTTAGAGAGATATTTGATCAGCTGTACATGCAAAAAAAGCATTTGACCTGAATCATTAACATTAATGTGATGATACCCTGTACATACATCTGAATATTGATAAAAAAAAAAAAAAGGCAAGTAAATTGTATGAAGATTATAATACTGGAAAAATACGTGCAAACAAATGTAAAAGTTAAAAAGATAATACTGTTTTCACTGGAAGAATAAGTACCTTCATTTAAACTGGAAAGCTTTGACAAATATTACAGTGCATAAATTAGTTCACAGCTTTAACAGCAGTTACTATCAAGACTTACAATCAGTGTTAGTTATCTAGAGAAGCTGCTGTCCACACAGCTGTGATCTTCAGTTAGGCATGCTGAGACCACAGGAAGCGATCACAGCGCTCCAGCATCGTCTGGATCATCGCTCTGTAACAGAAAAAAAGAAAGAAATAGTACTGTGATACCTACATAGAAAGTCCATTCAAATGACACAGATTTTCTTTGATTGTAGTGAGTCCTTTTTTAGGACAATGAAAAACAGTTCCTGGGCTGTCATTTCAGACCTCACTCACCCATTTTGGTTTAATATTTACTTCTTTAAAAAGAATTTTCAGATCATTAAGAAAACTGTCACGCTCTCCGAACCACTGGTTTATTCTGCTCTCTTTAAGAGGAAAATACATAAAACTGAAGGATCAAAACAGCATTTCCTCAATTTTCAAGCCTTTAAAAGATAAAAAGATTCCCATCATGTCAGAAAATCCCCTCATTACTAAGAAGCCACAAGAAAGCTTGATGGAGAATGTTGCAAGTATATTTTAAAACAGTGCTGAAACTCCTTCCCATTCTTCTGTACACAGTTTCAAAGTTTGGTTATTGGCACCCAGACCCACCTCTGCCTCTTCTCAGTGACTCTCAGCAGCTCACAGACCAGTTTGGAGTGCGGTGAAAGGACCAGCTGCACCCCACACTCCTCCAGGACGGCCATGGCGTGGTCGGGCCCGGCCGTCCGAGCCAGCATCAGGGTCAGGCTCTCCGGGCTTATCTTTCCACCACAGTCTGCTGAGCCGTTGGACCAGCTGCCCCCATTCACACCTGGGACTTGCTCTGAGTCGACTGCACTGCTGCTCCGCTGAGACATCTGGATCAATAGCTTCCACTCTTCCAGGGATTGGGGCTCAACACCTGGAAAATAACAGTACAGACATTAAACTAGGATGGTGTTTTTTTTTTTTTGTTTGTTTGTTTTTTTTTTTTGCAAATATGTTTCAATCCAGTGTTTTTTAGTTAGAGTCTGTTTAACTAATTTGGGTGGTTGCCAGAAAATGTAACTAAGGTAAATCATTAATTACCTGGACTTTTCCTGGTATAACTACGTGTGTATAGTAAAAAAGGATGAACCATTCATTGTTAGGACCAAGCAGTGCACCCAACTGTAAGTGAATTTCTGAGTGCCAAACTGGTTCCCTTTATTACTTATAAATGTTTACACATTTGAATCAGCTGTAATGTTTGCAGTTGCTGACATGTTTTTATTTCTTGACAATGACAAGATGAAAAAGTAGGAAAACGACAGTAGAGCTGTGCTGCACTTCCGTGGCTTGAACCTTTGGTGCCAAAGGCAAGGCTGAACCTGTCCCGTCCTAAATGAGAAGTGTCGCCTCTCAGAGAAATCAACTTGTATAGTCAAAAATACCCAAGTTTATCACCAGAAAGTTTCTGTCGAATGGCCAGTCAAGCTAAGTGCCATGCTATACCATTATCAACAGCATACATAATTGCCTCAGGTACAGTTGGTAGTTGATGTAAACATGCTGCACCACTACTGTCTCATGTGTACTGGATTTCCATGCAGTAAACATGTGGCTTTCAGTATGTATCTCAGTAACCCCTGCCACGTCATCACCATTATGAACTCTCCTCTCAGCCCATTAGAGGTTTGGGGAAAGGAGAAGATTTTGGGTAACAGTTTTACCATCAGGTTCCCCCAGCAGACTGATGTCATCCAGCTGACAGATGGTGGAGAACGCTTCTGTGCGGCGCTGCAGCTCACGGCAGAGGTAGAGGTAGCCCATCCAGTACCTGCACACACACGATACAGAAAGTTATTTATGACAATGTAAACCTATCGAACATCAACAGCAAACAAAAAGACTTTCTGTTGAGTCAAACAAAGTGTAAAATACCCGTGACTGCGGCAAGTCTCTGCCATCTTCTGCTTGGAGGACAAGTCAGCAGGAAGACCAATCAGGAGAGACAGGAGGCGTCCATAACCCCAACTGAAACAATGAGAATGCCACCTGCAGGAGTCACATGAATGCATAGTTACAATTATATACTTTACTTTCACTTTATTATTTAACTTGTTGTGGTAGAAATAGAATCCAGTAGTGAAATGTACCCATGCTGGCATAGTTCACATCCATCCTGGTAAAATGTTTTTATTCTTAGTTTTTTTTTTGTTTGATTGCTGGCCTCAAGCTGAAAACTTAAAAAAATAATAAGTAAATAAAATAAAAGGAAGATAAACCAGACCTGGGCTGTCCATCAGGGGTCAGGGTATCACAGCGTTGAGGGGCATCATGGGTAAGTGCCAGCTCTAGCCAATCCTGTCTCAGTGATTCTGGTTCAAGAAGTGACTGCAAAAATGACAACCTAGAGAAAAAATAATGTATGTACAATTCAGCCACAAGGAGAGTTTAATGTTTTTGACTTTGCCAAAGAGATGAAACTGAAGATGTACCTGTGCTCCTCGGTTCGTGATTGGACCAGATTATCCAGGTATGCCAGAAAGTGGCTTTTCTGAGCCATGGTCATTACATCCGCAGGAGTTATTGTAGGATAGAACTGGGAAAACGAGCGCACAGCTGCCTCCCCATGCTTCTCATACAGCCTAGATAAGAACATGGTGAACTTACTTTACAAGGTTCATCACAACTGTGATATAATGTAAGTATGTGATGACTGTTTTAGAAAAAAATATGTGTACTGACCTGTGTAAGTGAGCGAGGAGAGGAGGTGGACTCCAGGGCTGCAGCTCTCTCAGACTGCGCAGTGATCTCAGCAAATCACCTCTCAGAATAACCTCCACCACCTTACTGGACTGAGTGAGAGCTACAGAGAACGACAAAAAAGGAGTTTTAACTACTGGAGTATCAGAGATGCATGGGCCTCTGATTTAAATGTGGAGTTACTAGATGAGGTAACTCAATCACTGGATCACATACGTGGTTTGTTGTCCATAGGCTCCGCTACCTCAGAACCAAATTTAGGAAAATCTATCAACATTATGTGACAGGCATTAAATAGCCTGTTTTATTTTATTCTGACAAGATAAACAATGTTTCATATAGCCACCAAAACTTATTTCAGTCAGGACCACTTTGTCAAAGAAACTTGATCTACATGCAGTAGATATATTTGCTGTAGGATGTATTTGGCGGTGAGCTCTGTTCTGGGACCTCCCTGCCCTTCCATTCGCACACATGGAAAGCCTAAGGCAAGAACCCCCCGTAGGGTACAGAGAAGAGCAGGCATCAATGACAACAGAAATTACATTGATTAGTCAGACACAGCATGAAGGGAGGAGCTGGGGTGCGGAGGAAGCAGCAAGGGAATCATCTGATCCATCAGCTGATGTGGCTGCTGTATTGGCCATGGTCAGCTGATGTAGCTGGGATAATGAGCTGAGCTTGACTCCGTGGCCTGCCTGAAGTAACGCGATGCTCAATTAATGTTGGGCATGGTTGCAGCAAAAACCTACTCCTTGACTGGAAATAATCAGATTCTCTCTGTTTTAAAACTTGGTTTAATGATGAATCATTTAAATGGGCACTGATTTTATTTTGAAACAGGAGAGAGTTTTGGGCATTTGCGCACCTTTTCTTGATTACTCAGTGGAAACGAGATCCCATTTTGAAATATCTGTGCTAATTCACTTTCAGCATCATGTTTGGTAATCTGTGATATTTTTCACTTTATTTTCTTTTCAAATAGCAGCAGTCCAACATTACTTGTTTTTAGTGTGTTTTCTGTTTTTAATTTATATATATATATTTTTTTTTCTTATTGGATTTGTGAAATTTGAAATCTGAAAAAAAAAAAAAAAAAAAAAAAAAGATTAAACCAGAGAAGCTTCTGACCTAGCATGGCCTCAGTGAAGGAGCGCTGCACCTCCGGCTGCTCCTGATAACACAGCAGACACATTCTCCTCACACGCTCTTGGTCCAGCAGAAAGACGTAGCGGCGCAGGAAAGCCGTGCACCCCAATGCTTGTTCATTCCCCAGGTTTCTAAAGCAGCTGAGCTCTGTGTATAGCGTTGCCAGCTGGGTGAGATCAGCCAGGAGATCCGATGGTACAGGTTTGGGAGACACCACTCGAACAGGCTCTGGAGGGCTCCCATTTGAAACTTCAGGCTCCTTCTCAGTGGTGTCACACTGGTCCTCTTTATCTCCGAGCTCAGGAGACTCTTCTTCCTTCTCCTCTGTTGGTTCGCCTGAAGAGCAGGAGGACTCCTCTTGCTGCTCTGAGCAGGAGTTTAGATAATCCCTCTCCCACCTCTCCTCTCCTGGTCCGTCCACGTTTGAATCACCCCCAGCAGTTGACCCGTGCTCTACAGGTCCGAGTATTCGTTCCAGCACTGGCAGCCACTCCAGCAGAGTTTCTTCCAGGCAGACTGGATCCAGTAGCACCACAGGATCTTGGAGCTGGGAGCTGATGTGGGGAAAATGTAACACATGTAAACCTTTTCTATTAAAACTGGGAAAAAAGGTTGTGAAATCTTGTGGTTTCGAACAAAATGGTGTGCAGTACTTACATGGCTCGTTCTGTTGCTGATCGTAGTTCCTGCATGTCGGCCTCTGTGTTCGGCATTTCATCATAAACTCTGTAACGACAAATATAATTCAGTGGTTTCATCTGTTTTACTTTTAATAGTCTATTCAAAACAAAGGTCCAAGTTATTTAAAGATGAAGAAATGAATGTGGACTAATTTCTTTTTTTCCTTTATAACAACTACAACACATGGATGTATCTATTTTCACTATAAATTTGTTTTAGTCCACTTCTATAGGTCTGTACTTACTCATTGTCCATTTCCTCCGAGTATGGAACTGTGGTGGCTGACATCTCAGCCTGTCCGCCCTCTCTGAATTCAGGTCGTTGCCAGAGCTCAGAGTTCATCTGGAGGGTGTTGATTTTCTCTGTTGTTTTCTTAACAAAACTAGAAACACTGAGAAAAAGAAAATCGAAATAATAAAACCTTTTACAAATAAAATTAAATTAGATGGGCTTACAATCTGACAACCAGACAGGCAAACAGAAGTACAAACAGTGGACAGTTTCATAGGACAAAAGAGTGTGATGCTTGAAAAATGAAACCTGCTGCATGTGCTTACACAGGTGAAAATGTGAATTTAAAGACCTAGATGTGGGTCTTCAGTGGAAAGGGGAAGTAAGCCGTCAAAAAGCACAGCTGCACTTGAATAATAGGTTATTGTAGGAGTTTCAATCCTAATAAGATAAAAATAAGAAAGTACAATCCAAAAATAATTTTGTCAGTGTTGAAACTCAAAGCTACACATTACAGCTTCATGCCTGTATAGCATGAGCTACTATGACACAGTCTTCTGTTTAAGGTTGTTAGCATGTCTGTTCTTTATTACTCAGGATGTTCACCTGTCTTTGACGGCCTGCAGTGCGATGCGAGGGGGTTTGGGGCGGAATGAGAGGGGGAGGTGGAACTGCAGGCCTTGCTCAGATCGCTCAGCCTCCATACGCTCACTGCTCTGTGGATCTAAATAAAGATGGGGGCAAGAGCCAGAGGAAAAACACAGATGGATGGAGTACTGGAGGGGAATGATGAGAGGCAGAGGACATCATGCAAGCAGATGGAGCAAAGGTGCCAGACACCACTATAGAGAAAATGTAAATTAAATGCTGCACAATGCAAAAAAACATAACCAAAATGGTGATATATGTGTGATACAGTATGATGGAACAGACAAGAAACTTGATATTAACAGTGTGATTATATTTATAAAGCATGTCAGCCATCAGAGTGATCATTCAGCTCTCACAGCAAATCCAGTGGTAGGCATAGCAACAGTATTGATTAAATGATTTTATGTATTTTTCACATCAAATCAGAAACACATTAATTTAATTCGCAAACATACAAGATTAGAAACAGGTACATATGGCAAAGTCAAGAGTAAAATTATTATTACATGTTTATGTAACTCTTTCAGCAGCTAGAAATGCTCCAGAACAAAAAATATCTTATTTGGCATTTTGTCTCCATGTTTTTTTATTTTTTTAGTTTTTCATTATTCAGGTATTTTAATAGAGTGGTGGTATAAAACAGAAAATAATTTCACTCTTGTTTCACAGTGAACTCAGAAGAGGCAGACATGGGGTTTGTTCCTGCTACACACACACACACACACACACACACACACACACACACACACACACACACACACACACACACAGAAAGGGAGAGAGAGAGCGAGAGCGAGAGAGAGAGGAAGAAGGAGTGAAGAAAGAAGTAGAGTGTGTGTGTGAATAAGTTTCTTGTTTGTATGTTTCTGGTTGCTGTGGTCGTTGTTTTAGCATTAACGTGGCCAGTTTTTGTTTTGTTTCATTTGTTGTTTCACTTTGTTTTGAGTAGATGAAAACATCACCTGATGACTTCTAAATCTGTCCCGTACATCTGGATACAGTGTCTGTCTCATTATTTTTAAGAAGAAGATCTATCACTATTATTACATTGTTTATAAAATTAGTTATAAATTAGTTTATATCCAAAAATATAATAGCAAACCTTACATTTTTAAATTAACTTTTGAAAACTACAAGTTTATAAATACAATTTACTTACACTATCCTAGGGGGGTAAGTATTGACAAACCAAACGTTTTTTTTATTGACAGAATTTGTTCATTTGGCAGCTGATTATCTCTTACCATGATCCACCTGATCTTCCTCCTGCACAAAACTGAACTCTTTGAGCCGCTCCTCCTCTGACATGGACTGATTGATGAGGGAGCTCGTCTCCTCATCTGACTGACTCCCTCTGCGACTGATCACACGATAGATTCCACAGTCCAGGACGTTGAAGCTCTCCTGGATAATGATATAGTCGATATCAGTACACTCACTTGTTAAATGTGCATACAGATTTAGATTCCTCTACTGAAACCTGCTTATCCTCACCAAACAATTTAATGTAATGCCACAGAGATCTTTGTCCTTCAATACCTGAATGGTATCCATAGCAACAGGAATCAATGGGTCCCATAGAAAATTAAGTGAAATCGAAGTGGTATAAGCATCGTCTACAGTTATGGTGGTCAGGATTACCTGCGCAATAGTTTATTCAGAGAAAAATCTTTTCCAGAGAGTTAAAGTTTAACTTACATGTGAAGAGATGCTACTTCTGCGGCTGCTGGAGGCAGAGTCCAGAGGCTCTAGTTTAGTGATGACTTCCTCCAGCTGGCCAGCCAGCTCCAGGTGTGTGCTGGAACTGAGCTGGGACCTGAGATGTTCAAGGCGGTCAATGGGAATTGATTTCCTGGCCTGAATTAAAAAGGAATGATGAGCAAGGGTTTCAATAATGCTTTATCAACACTATGATGCAACACAGGTGAGCTCTTACTCAGATCATGAGAAACCTGGTTAAGATACTAATAAAATGCTTCAAACTTGAACTTGTAGCATTTGGTTTTCACTATCTACAAAAACCCAGACTCACGTCAGGCATATAGTCTTCTTTATGTCATCTTTATGATACAAACTACTATGGATTGTAAAGTTACGTTATTTATCTGCTGTGTTAAGAAGATCATACTGGTAATCACTGAGATAATCCCTTGTAACGTAAGTATTGAAAATATAATACTGTTGGCCAATAGCAGGACCCATATCTAGCACCTGCACATTTTTGTTTCTTTTAATGGCCAGACCATTCCAGGTGAGAAACCTCAGGTGAACAGGTACATTCTGTGCTTTATATTTAGGAAAACAGGAAGTCAGAAAGTCATATTAACAACTAGAGATAAGGCTGGAATCTAGGTTAGTGTGGCAGTAACAGCCCTCTTACCCTGCCGGTGGTGATTGTGTGCTGGAACATACAGCAGACTACAGCAGCTAGAGGCCAGGACTCCCTCCGTAGCAGACGCTCAACACAGCGCTCAGCAGATAAAAGGGAGAGGTGGGACAGACGTCCGCTGCCGTGGAGACAGAAGAGTTCGCCGCGGTAGACCGCAATATCAACCAAGTCTACAAAAACAGAAAACAGGTTTGGATCAATTTACAGACAATCAAACACGAACAAAACATCTGGATGATCAATACTAAAATTATTAAATATTATGATCCTTTCCTTGTTATTATTAAGAACTACTGGTCCCAATGATTTCAAGAGTAATTATTGAGTATTTATTGGACCTATATCAACATATTTACAGCTTGTGTGTGATTATGAATAAAATGTTTGCGAGAAAGCAGCAAACACACCTTTGACTTCAGTCCACAGAAGCACTTGTCCATTCTGAGGTGTGAAGATATAAATAGCTGAATCAGTCCAGGTCAGCAAGTTTTGGTCTCTGCACAAATAAATAAAGTGTATTGTTAGTCAAGTGACAGGCTCGTCTGCAGTTATTCTGTAACGATGATATTTTTGACTGACATTTTCTGATGTTATTAACATATTTGCCTTGCATTCAATAATGTGCATATGAAAAGATATTGATACACAGGCCCTAACAACTCTGACAATAAAATATATAAATTATGTCTAACTTTACCCCAAATAAAGCAGTTTAGGGAAAGCGATTGACTGGGAGCTCTTCTGCACTTGGTTGTAATGTGGCTCATTTCTGCAGGTAACAGAAAAAAAGAGACAAATTAGAGGACAAAAGACAAATTACGAGGATGGTCTTTTAAAGAAGAAAACTTAAAAGCAGGAACAATCAGTACTTGTAAGTGATGAGAGGTAGAGCAGGACAGGCCAGCAGCTGTTTGAACTGATGGGTGCTCAGAACCTCGCCATTAAAACTGGCCTCCCATATTCGAGACCCCGGCCGGGCACAGTACAGCAGGGGGGGCTGACCAACTAATAATCCCCTGTTCTGAGGGAAGAAACATGCTCCATACTCCCCATCACGCTCCTTATTTCCAACACGCCAGAACTTCTCCCTGAAGGCAGGTAAAGACAGAAAAGGTGCATTAACGTGAGAGTCTCTCTCTAAAGACTATCAGAGATGCAGCCATGCTGGTACTCACCTCTCTGTGTCACAGAGGTAGCAGCGGCTAAGGGAAGACACCATCAGGCGGCCATCTTGGTACCCCAGCTGAACCACTCTTGAGTCCACAGTGGTGACGGTCTGAACAGGAAAGATAACGAATGCTGACCCCTAGATACATAGAAAACAATATCAAATGAATAATCACACTGGTTCATGTTGCTGGACCATGAAAAGCATAAGAAACAAAAATATTAAACTCTCAGCCAGTATTTACAGGCATATTTCTTGGGAGCTTAAAAGATACAAAGAATACTAACAATTGTCTCTAATTCCCACATGATTGCTTTTGCCAAGACACAGACATGACATATCTACTGTATATTAAAACAGCTAATAACAAAAAATTTAATTACCTAATTCGACAGTGGTTTTGCACATTTTGCCCTATATACTACAACCTGCTTACACATTAAATTCCTGCATAAAGAAGATCAATTTTCAACCTTAGAGATAGGCATTTCAACTTTAAATGGAAGCAAATAGCAAATGTCGAAAGGTGTAACAATGTTTGGTCACACTGTCAGTCAGTACTTGATGGTAACATCTACTACACAGAAATCACAGTCTCCAAAGCTTTCTTGTACCAAACTGACAGTTTATGCTATTATTTCTTTACAATCTTTTTCCCCTCTCACCCTCTCAGAGTGCTTTGTCAGAGATATAAGATTGTCTTGCAGACAATGAATGTCTGAGATCAAACCACCAATTTTTAATTCATATTCAAGTCTGTGGACTTGGACAACCTTACTTTGTTGAACTTGCTTGATTCTATTAAGTTCTGGGACCTTACAAAACCACTAGTGTATCCACTAGAAAGTGCCTAAACGTTTGAAAGCCACATTTATTTTGTATACATTATTATTGAGGGAAAAAAACAATTTTCACTGTTAATCAGCAGTCACTACCTTGCCCAGCTTGGAGGATCCTGCGCGGAGAAAGGACACTTTGCCTCCTGAGTCCCCGACAAAAACTCTGAGCGTGCTGGTGTCCCAGCAGAGTGCAGTGATGGCCTGACCTCTGTGCTCCCAGGACACACTGACTCTCTCTGGACGACCCCGCCGCTCCAGCTGCAGCTCCCACACCACCACCAGACCCTGACTGGAGCAGAGACAAACACAGCAAACACTGTTAACACTACAGGCAACACAACCAAACACAGAGATGTGTAGGAGAGGAGAAAAGAGGATGAAGGTGGCACCAGATGACAAGGGTAAATTTAAGGGTAAATTAAGGGTACGTAAAATTTTCTTTACTTAATGGAGAGACTCTAACCTTGTTGCAACAGCGATAAAGTCTTCATCATGAGGGCAACATGTCACCTGAGTGATAGATCCCTCCTGAAAAAGAGTGCACAGCGGGTTAGGAGTTAAGAGAAACCAATACATACAAACGCTGTATTATTTATTATATGCAGCTGTTTCATTTAACATCAGAACAAGAGTCAACTATGTATTTCTGCACAATAGATCCTCAGTCATATATTACCTTGTGAGTGAGGATGAGCCTTTGTTTCCAGCCCTCCCTCTGAATCAGGTGCAACCCTCCTGCTGATGTTCCTAATGCGAGCCACTTCCTTGACACTGCCAAACAGGTACACTGTAACACAACAGTCACATTTAATAACCGTTGACTCGTCTGTTCATATAGATCAATTATTTGTTAAGCATTTTTTTGTGATAACATGTTGTAATTTGGGTTTTTAGTGTACCCACTCCTCCTAAGACTCAAACAATCTGACGTTTTAATTGGCTAGACATTGTTCTACCTTTAATTTAAAGTAATTTAAAGATATTAAATAATACACTACTATAAATCATCTATGTGTGATTTCATTATAACACTGACTCAAACATGATAATGGTGAAACTTACCTTGAGTCTGCCGGAGTCTAATCGGAGAGCAGACAGAAGCGGATCGAGGCAGTCAAACTCTGCCAGTACATGACTGTGGTTCTCTGGCACAACTGGTATCAGAGGCATCTTCACTGGTGATCCTCTACAACTGAGCGACAATGAGACAGTCAGAAAAGTATGAAAGTATGCTTCCTACCGTGGACCTCAGCCGTGTGGCTGACTTTCAGTGGTGTACCCTACTCCAATTGACCAGTCATGAGTCCATTCTACACTGTATTTACAACACTTCAATGGTAAAGAAAGCCCCGCTTAAAGGATATTTTTAATTTAGTTTTCTGACATTTCACCAGTAATTACCAACACAATGAAGAAACTACTGTCACTAAATGAATAAAGATGAAAAATCCTGTAAATGAGATGAAGTTTATTTACTTCACACATGCATTCAGGTAATTCTGTTTAAGGCTGAGGTTTATGAAAAAAAAGTTCTTAATCTCTAGTGTAATACAAATGTTGTTCAATTGTCTCTTGTCCTGGAGTTGTCAGTTAACATTGCAAGTAAGTCCGTATCGACAGGACAAGGGAACACCATGCAGCTCAAAATGCAGCTCATCACACACTGTAGTTTGGCTTTGATTTACTTGTTGTGGTTTTAAGTGAACTTATGAGGAAACAGAAGCAAAACTAAAGCTGCAGAACACTAGAGTAATCAGATACACAATGCAAACAACAAGACCCTAAGTATAGATGATAAATGATTTTTTTCTTGATTATTGCACAAACAAACTTTCACTTAATCACATTATAACAAACTAACTACCTGACACGTTGAGTCTGAGAGGCTCTGGGGCCGCCTTTAACCTGGTGGGTCACTGCCTCGGACCTAAGCCTGACAAAGATTCTTTTTTATACATATGCCTAAGTATTGCCAAACTGCTCATTTCTCTTAAGACAGCACAAATTCAGTATGTTTGTGGTGCTTTTTTTTTACTGATTATCAGTGATTTCTATGTGGATGTCAGCTTTGTGCCTTGTGGCCAGTGGCGGGAGGGAGTATTCAGATCCCTTACTTAAAAGTCAAAGTAGCATCAATACACCGTGAGAAAACTTGAAGTTGTCAGACGATGAAGTCCTGCATTGAAAAAGTATGGCAAACTTACTTCGAGTATCGAAAGTAAAAGTGCTCTACACAGAAAAATGATCTCTGTGAGTTTTACACAATTTTATATTATACTAAAAGATTCTCATTACATTACATTAATATGTAAATTACATTGTATTATTGTAACTGGTCAAAGAGGAGCTCATTTTAAGTAATTTACGTACTGCTGGGACGTTTAAGTGTCTTTTTTTGCCTGTAAAATACTGTAGCGTTAAAGTCACCACAGCTGTCCGACAGATGTGCGGTATAATGCACAGCACGTCCCCCGGGGTTGTAACGGAGTGACTGGTGGAGGTCCCAGGTGGACTGAAATTACCTCGTGTTGCCTTCAGAACGCTGATGGAACGTTGACGCGGACATTCTAATTGACCGTTGCCTTAACGTTCCAACGTTAAACGTCAATAACCGCCAGCACCTTAACGTCTCCGGCTCTTCGCGCTCAGTCGCTACAATCACGCAAAAGCTTTAAGTCAGTTGCCGTGACTCTTGTCAATCGGCAAACTGGGGGGCTGTTTCCGATCACAGTTTCGGTTGACAACACGCGAGTGAAGTCGGTGTATTGATGAAGTCGCCGCGCCGCAAACAAACTCGAGAGGGGCGGATTCAATCTGCGGTCCGCATCACGAGACCGGTCTGCTGACACTGATGCGGACGCTTCTATCTAAACTAATACGACACTGAAAGCCTTAAAAAAAAAAAAAAAGAAAGAAAGAAAACCCACACACGAGAGCATGGCTTTGCTATGTTAAACGTGTACGACGGGTTTATTAAAGTGAAGATGAATCTGAAGCCTGTTCAGAGCCTCGACGTCTCTACATCTCCAATAACACGTTAGCAGCCGCGCTAGCTAGCCGAGGCAGTGACATTCACTCGTCGTTTCGTCCGTTAAACTCACCGAAAGGTCGCAGTGACGCTCCAGCCTTAAAGCCCGCAAACCCACTCAAAGTCACGGACTTACATCGCTGGTTTTAGTCACTTTTTTTTTTCCCCGGAGAGAGTCAGCGGTCAGAACTGACGGGGGCCAGCCGACCTGTCACTGCCTCGCTCAGCTGACGTGAGGAGGACTCACTTCCTGAAAGCGGCGCGGCGCTGGGTCCTTTAATGTCATAGAAAAAGTAGACCATCTCCATGTCATCCAAACGACATAAGGCCTGGCATTTAGACAGGCAACACACGTTTACAGCTCTGGATACTGTTGTTTATGAAGTACAAAAACACATTAGTAAGTTGAAGTGCGTGGACTTAATGAAATACTGCAGTTTCGATAGACAGTGGCGTGATCAAAAGCTTTATGCCTCACTTTTAATTCTGAGAAACATTTTTGTCTTCAGTGCAGACAGAGGGTGCAGACATTACAAACCAGTGCCAGTGTGATTGGAGTCGCACACTAATACACTTGATTGTGAAATATCTTTACAGTATTGCTATGTTCACTTCGCCTTTTTGCTTCAGATTTTCAGGAACACTGTTCCACAGATGGACCCAGTGCTCAGTGGGGTGTCTTGAATGTCCGAGCTCTCTTTCTCTGCTCTCTGCTCTGTGAAACACATGTTGGCAGCCCTCTGATTGCGTCTCACACCTCAGCCTGTTGTCCTGAGTGCCTTTCTGATTCTCCACCTGAAATTTGGTCATGTTACACCATTTTAAAAGTCCTGTTTAACCATTACCGGCATCAATCTCTCAACCACTGAGAAAACACAAACAAAAGAGAAAGAAACTAATTACAGTTATTTGTGACTGAGATGCAGTTAGTCTCTGTTGAACAGATGTAGACAGATGTAACAGTGTCCATCTATATCCTCATTAAGCCCCTATGAACCACATCCCATCAGGCTGTGTGATCTGTGATCTCTTTACAGCTGTCTGGAGAACCTTCACAGGCCATTTGTCCGTATACTTTAATGTCTTCCATGTCCTCTGTTTGACAAACCGTCGGACCTCAGGTTTTCCTCATCATGCGACGGGTTTGCCAGACGTGGAACTTGCTATAGGCTGTCTGCAACATCTCTTCCAAATGCCCTGTGAGCTGTGGGAACGTCAAAGAAATTTAATGCAAGTGCCACCTGGTATAAGCCATATTGTCATTATTAATAGTTTAGAAACTTACATTTGTACTTAAGTACTGACGCTGAATCTTCTCCTGAAAAGGACAAAGCTTGGTCATCTGAAATCTCTCGAGGTTTGACTTCATTTTCATCACCTAAATGAAACGTATGAGATTATGAGAACAAATTTGAAGAAGAAATAAAAAGTTTACTACCTTTTATGAAGGGTGACTGGCACTTGTAATGGTTGAAATTATGCTATAAAACTATATATAAATATATACCATTATGAATACTATATGAACTATATACTGACACATGCTGATGGGAAAAGTTTGTAGCTTATGGACAGCAAGTTTAGTTTCAAAATGATTGTAATTAGAATTTTTGGATGATATGATGTGTTGATGTCCAAGTGAAAACAAATATCTATAAATCAGTCTAAGTATATATACAGTATATGAGCACAAAATGTTGGGAGTAGTGCCAAAAGCTAACATCTGTGATTCAGTGTTGTAAAACAATAAAACATGAAAAAAATCCAAGGGGCATGGACAATTAATACAACTGTATTAATTAAATAGATATAATTGATTTGTATGTACTATTAGATGAGTACTAGGAGTGGCAGTTGATTTTTTTGTTGCCAAAATCATGGGTGTCAAGACAGGGAATGGGGGAATAACATACTGTGTGACAATCATTTGACTTTCTTTCAACACAGTGAAAATTAGTCACCTTCTCCTCCAAAAACGGTGTGTTTACAGGAAAACAGGACCAGAAGTGTCTCAACAACTCTCCAGCAGCTGAATAAAGATGCTTCAACTCTCCTTGAATCTCAGTGGGTACCATCTCTGGAAAGAAAAAAAAAAAAAAGATTGAAAAGGAAAGAGGAAATACAGTGCTGCCAGATTAAATACATTACTCAATGAAAAATACATTTTCTATGATGGATTCAGGTTTAAGCTACTGTTAGTCTATGGGTTATCATCAACAATCCAGAAATCTTAGATGGAAAAATAAAAGATTTTGTCGTGCAGCTTGAAGTTCAGTGTGCTGCATTTCAGCAGCCTTACACACTACAGATGTGCTATAGGCACCCACTTATCACCAACATTTACAGTAAGCAATATTTATGTTATTTAGCAATTGTACAACACACTTACGATTTATGGCTTGCTGTGCTCCTGCCAGCATGAGGACACCACCTGGAGAAAGTGCTGCAATGGCAGAACTTGCTGCTGTGCTAGACACCACCTGTAAAAAGTATTACTGTGGTTAAACACTTTGAAGGCCCTATTCCTACTCAAAACAATATTCCTGACTTTTCAAGAAAACTGAAACTCTGGATTAGTGTTCAAGTCACTTGAAAATATTTGAACAACACAATCGGGTATATGTGATATTTAATCACACTTTCAGCTCTGAGAGGTTTGATTACAATTTGCTAGATTTTTTTATTCACAAGACTCGAGTGAGAATCAGCAGATCCTAATGTCATAATCTAAATCATCTGAACAAAGAACACATAAAATCAAATATTGAATCATCTAGTGTTAATCATGTGAAATTGCTATTTCTATACTGACTCGTGATTACAGTAAAGCATTTCTTTGTCATTTAGACTGTAAAAGTTCCTATAAAATTATGTCTGCAGGTTACATAATACAAGTACCCATAAACAAACAGTACTTAGAATTAGCTCAGTCCACTGTGACATGAGAAACCTTGAATACAGCTCTCATTATGTGGCACATAATATCTCTGGGGGGGTGGGGGTGGGGGTGGGGGGGGGGTGGGGTGCAGATCTGGTGACAATGATTTTCATATAACTCTTCAATTAAAACAATACATGATAAAGTTACAGAAATAAAGTGTGTATGATCTTACCTGAGTGAGATTGGGTTTGTAATTGACCATCTCATGCTGGATGTAGTTGACAGAGTTGATGATGTCTTGGCTTGTTGTATAGTGTTGGGACTGAAGTGGCACAGGACCATGAGCATACCTTTTAAACAAGTAAGAAGTATTATATGAAAACACATCACCATCATTTAAACCAAGAAAACATAAACAAATGTGCAAAATTTAATTCCTGGACATAACATTGTAAGGCAAAATTATGCCTGTTTTATCAGTTTAAAGCAAACGCTGCAAACTAAAAGAGCATTGATTCCCCTCTACCCGAGCTTCCCCACATTACTTTATACGCTGCAATGACATTAGGGTGTTGGGTTACAACAACATGTGAAGTTACCCTGTAAGGAACAAAGAAGAAAATTTATTAAAATGTGGCCAAACTGTACCTGTCAGACTTCTTCAGGTTTAGCGCAACTGTTTTTGGTCTGTTTTCCCTTAGCAGATCTTCATATTCTATGGATTCTTGTAATTTAACCTTAAGAAAGTGGCAGAAAAAAGTTACTTAATCTGTTACAGGGCAACAACGGTATTTTGGAAAACTCTGTTGAAGCAACGGAGTCATCACACCTTCTTTACAGGAGGCTGGAAGAAGTCAGAATCCCTCGAGTTTCCATCCGTACTGCTCGTCTCACTCGCTTGGTCAGCTGGTGTTTCCCTTTAAAAATAAGATACAGTTAACACACATTTTAATACACTGTGCGAGTGATATATTTTTTCAAAAAATTATTTCTTTACCCTTTGCGTGAGCCTGCTGCCAGCACCATGGCACTGTGATGGTTAAACCGCTTTATAATGGCAGCATTGCTGCTCTCCTTCACTGTCCTGTTTGAATTGGAGGTTGAGGGTGGTGTGCAAACTCCATAACCCTGTGTCACAGAAAATACCATGTCTTGAGGTTGAAGGACGAAGAGGAAAAAGAAAGCTATACAAGTAAATTATTTTTGAGTAGTATGATGTGGCTGTAATGGTTTATCATCTCATTAAATCTCACCTCATCTAATGTTTTATCCTCTAACGACAGGAGGTCGACCAAAGGATTCTTCACTCCTTGTACCACCATAGACTTTAACCCTGCATGAAACAGATTTACCGGTTTACATATGACATCTATGGCTTTGCCGTCTCATTTGCAGTAATGAATTAAATGTGTAATTAATCTAAAGACATTGCAAGAAAATTATTGCATTTTTATGTGAGATTTGCACCTGAAATACTTGAAAACTCCTACCCATTTCATCCTGCTTTGCACACTCTGAGAAGATATCCTGTGTTCCCGTGTTGATGCGGTCTCTGTGAAAATAATGGGACTGGAAAAAGCGTGTCCAGAACTCCTTCTCCGTCAGGTTATGAGGCACATTTTCACTATACTTCTGCTTCACTGCAAGTACAATACAAGTTGATATAAATATAGTCAGTCCAATCTTGAAATCTATGAGGAACACTAGTTGCACATTTAGTATCAGTCACTGAGGTCATCAAGAATGAAATACACACTATCTAGCTAAAGATATACCACCTGATATCACAAAGCAATTTTTTCTCTCTGGTGGACAGTGTTTTCATCAGTAAAATCATTGTTGTAGTCTTTAGTTGAAATGCAAATTTGAGCTTGTAGCCTTTTCCTAGTCTGAGATATAATTGTTTACCTGCAGGGTATGTTCTGAAGATGGATTCAATAATGTCAGCAGTCAGATTATATCTCAAGCCATTGCAGCCATCTGTCTGAGGTCTAATGTCTGCCTGTAAAGCACCAAAATGAAGTCCGTTAACTTTCCACAGTATGCTGTTATAGCTGAAGGTGTCAATGCTTGAATCAAATGGGAAATTTAAGATTAGGTTTTTAAAAAGGTATGGTCTAACTGTGTCAGACTTGATGTACTAACCAGAAAGGCTCCAGATATACCGACTTCCTGTTTGTTGTTGTATAGTGCGGGGTCTGCGTTGTTTAGGTCTCCTAACCGGTTGGCCCAGAATTCGTCAGCACTGATCACCTGGCTCACCACAAGATCTTTATATAACTGGAAAAGCACTGGATCTTCTTGAAGCATCCTAAAGGACATAAAATAACAATATTTTAAGAATTAAATTATTACTGAATAAACGGCCTAAAACACAACAGCCTCCAAAAAGTTGAATCGACACCTCTCTAAAACAGTTTCAAGTAAATCGATCTTGAGTTGAGATTATTTAGTCACATTACTCAAACAGGAGTAAAGTGTGTTTCTGATGTGGACAGATTTGGTGAGTTCGGTGTATGTGGGATTGACTCAAAATAAACTACTATGTAGGAACATGTCACTCAGTGCACCAGTGTGGCTCACTGGAATAAGATATATTAGGCTTTGGTTACTGAGACAATACTTGCTAAAAATGACAAATTCACCGTTGGTTTTAGCTTTTTAATGCGATTTGTTGACAATAAGAAAATCAGAATATTACCAGGCTTTCCCTTTAAGGATAATCTTGTGGAAACAGCTGATTCTCACCTGTTTTTCTCCTCCAGTTCCTTGTTGGCTTTCTTCTTGAACTTGGGCAGTAGCTGCTGCAGCAGTTCCTTGGCAGCATCTCGGTCTTTGAGTGCAGTGCTATCATTGGCAAAGTGGAATGTGGTACTCTCCCCGGTGTGAAGCACCAGCTGGAGCTGAATTTTGGCTTTACCATCTGGGCTGATCTTCTGACCTGTACAGAAAACAGATAAAGTGCCGCTTGAGAACAACCACCAAACCTTACTATTTTAGCACAACCTGTAATTTGAGGGCATCAAGTACTCACAGCGAATATCTGCATACAAGTGGCTGACTGTGAAGCGGTCCTTGCCCTCCGGACCCCAGGCGATACGTTCAGCCATCAGATAAAGTGTGCCATCCTGCTTCCTCTGGCGAACCTTTTTCACCACCAGCAGCACCTCCTCTGACAGTGACGCCATGGCTCAAACAAATAACTGGGGAAGTATAGAAACTGCCATTATCATTCACAATCACGCACAGCAGTGCTGATGCAATCTCCCAGATAAAAGAACAGGATATTAGAAAGAAATGTGCTTCACCTCATAAACATCTATTTAACGCTGTGACTAAACCACCTGGTACCTTGACTAAGAAACAAGGCACTTTGTAAGAGATACAAGGACGAACTATTTCAGCTTATTGCGCTACAACGTCCTGAATAAATGTTATGCTTCCTACGTCTTAATCCCCTGCTAGGTAACGCGATCCAAACACAAACAAGCCACTGTTGGGCTGACGGTTTTATCAACTTGGCTAACCAGTTAGCTAACGTGAACAATCAAGAAGAGACAAACCCTGAGGGAGAAGTCGCCAATAAACTTACTTTACCTCCAAATTAATCGATACTGCAACGAAGTCGTCGATTTCCTTCAGCACATAATCTCCAAATAATGTATTCCTGAATATAAAAAATTACAGAGTGAGTTGTTTTAAACAGAAATCGCACTACTCCAATAACAGTAAGCGCCCTGACTTCAGCACCGACATGATTGCCAAGCTGTGTGTTGCACTAAAAACGTTCCGGGTGGATACCGCGATACAGAATCAATTCCGGTCAGAGGCAGCGGCTCTTTCAGAAAGATCCAGATCGTATTTACAGCAGAGTTTAACCACATTCACACATCTACTACTATTATTAATGATGGTGTTACACTTTGAAACAGCACTTTTCATGAGATTTGGTATGATAAAATCGGGTCATTTAAAGCAAACATCGATATTGTTTTTTATCTGAATCAGAAGAATCAGAATCAGCTTTGTGGGCCATGTATGCGTACACAGGCAAGGAATCGACTCCCGTGTTTCCGTTGCTTTCAACGTACATACACAGAAATTGACAAATAAATAAGAAACAAGGACAACAAAGCAGAAACAACAAAGCAGAATTTAATTAAATGTAATATTAAATTACAATTGTGATATGAATACAATGACAATAGAAAATAAATACATTAAATTCATAATTTTAATAAATTAATTTATTTTGTATTAAACATCATACCATTGTTTTATTTACCTTTCAAAGGTGGTGGCAGAAAAAAGTTTGGATCATGTAATTGTTATTGACGTTTTCCACTCACTCATGGACACAGTCAAAGACCTTTATCTTTTTCAAACTGGTTTCTGTTCCACCCTCAGCCAGTGTTGCCAAAGAGGGTTTTTTATCTGTTTTTCTTATAAGCTGAAACATGATATTACTGTTTACTGTCCATCAAATTCAATAACATCTGTGTCTACAATACAGGACCAGGGCTTGTTTACCAACTAGTCAAAGTGAGAAATTGTTCCAAAACAACGGACCCCAAGGGGCCCCAAAAGCCCAAGTTGTCAAACGGTTTATGGTGATGTAATTAATTGCACTTCTAAGGTACAATATTTGCTAAGTCAGTTCGTGTATTATTTATCACCTGATTTTCTGGCCCTGACATTTGGAGGAGCCCTGTGTCAAAATCTGATTTATCTCCTTTATTATATAGTTTGTATTGGGCTCACAAAGTACATATTCCTAAAGAAAGTGCTGCTTGTTGCAGCAATGGCTAGGACTAGAAAAATGTGAACATTACATAGTAAATAGAAACAATGTTTTGCTTATTGCATATTGCGGACAAATGTACTTTTTCCTTGTAAAAAATATATTTTAGAGTTGATGAATTATTAGAAGTGGACTGACTATATATGTCTACATATAAAATCAATATGAAATAATATATGAAATAAAATGAATATAATTATAAATGGTGCAATGCCCTACTGTAGGTATATTGAAATGAAGAGATTCTCCTCACTACCAACAATGCATCATGCAAACACTTCCAAAATCCACATAAAAATAGCCAAGAAATGAAAAAACATGAAATAAAACAAGAACACGTGATCATCGGTAAACCTGTGAGTTTTAATGACACTTAAGACATTCAGATTTGCAGAAGTTTGACACATCAGATGTTGGATAGAGTAATAGATATTTCTGACTCTCTTTTATTTATATATTCCATGGCTTATGGTGCTGTTAGAAATAATGACCAACAATCATCAAATTCAAATCAGTGTTTAAAATCTTTCACATTTTACCACATACATACTACAGTGAAAGTATTACTACCATGTACTTTATATCTGAAGCCGTTCTTGTGTCTTTTATCTCTCAAGTCATTTACAGTAAAAGAAAGAGAAACACCCTGTAAGACTGAAAACCCCACACCATACAGTTTGTATAAAGGAAAAACCATCTCCTGGCCGTATGTGGACCTGCCTCCCTGACAATAAATGAGAAAGTGATGACAAGTATTGTCAGAGTACAAAGGGCCAATTTCCAGAAGTGTAGAAGATTATATTTAAATGTTGTTTTTCAGGGTTTTCAGGGTTTCTTAGTACATTCAGCGACACTGCAACCGCACTTATCAACTGAAATGTAGGTGTGCTTTTTCTTGCTGCCATCAGAGCAGGTCATCATCACCTCCTTCTTACTGGTGGCCATTTCTTGACAGCATGAGCATGAATGCATGAATTTGTTGCTCTCTTCAGAGTACCTTTAAATAGAGACAGATTCAGACAGGATCAGTGTGGGTTGCCTGCTGTTCAATGTAAACAGACATTTATCCTAAAACTGAATAGGTGGTTTTAGCATGATTGAGTAAGTAGTGTGCACTGTATATCCCTCAGATACTCACATTGATGAGGATGCTCCACAGGTTCCCTTACAGGATGTGATTTCCACTTCGTTATCTGACTTACAACTGTCTATCTGCAGACGGGTGGTGTTCCTGTTAATTTGACAGTTGTCAAAAGTAATGCCTGCGAAAGACACATGAACATTGTTTACATCTTGCAGCAAAAAACGACATGTAACACACATTGTCATATTAGTGTCATAATGAAATAAAGCATCTAATATGTGGAGTTTAAGCCTTTGAATTCCTACGATCTTATATTGGTGTTTTTATGTAAAAACTGATTTGTTGGTTGACAGAAATGTAATCATCATCATCGTTTTGACAATAAATCAATCATTTAAAACAAAAATGCCAAACTGGCTACAGCTTCTCAAATTTGTTGATTTGCTTCTTTTCTGTGTTTTATATCAGTTATTAGAATACCATTGAATTTTAGACAAAAGGAGGAATTTGAAGAAAATTATTTCTTCTTTTCTTCATTTTTTCGGTGACACATACACTTTCTAGAAGTACCAAGGGCTCAATTGTAAGTTAAATCATTTAAATTGAGAAACTTTTACTTTTCAAAGTTGTGGATGAGGTTTATGAAGGTCTTTATTTATATATAATATTGTGAAAGTTTATTTATATTGTCAGCTCATACTTACATGTTTTGCAACAACCATTCTTGTCACTTTGTTCAGTTCCCTGTAATATAGACAATATGGATTGTAAAATATACAGACAGACAACAGTGAAGTCACACAGGAGTCACTTGTATTACTGGTACTTTTGCACAAGGGAATATAAAGCTATTTCCATCATATTTCTCTAACCATATACATTAACCCATAGTATTTGTCATTTCAGCCAATTTACGGATACATTTATCTGTAAATCTGCTTGCACTGCGTATTTTTGCTTGTCACTGCATTTAAAACAAAGTGTTTTGACATATCTGTTCACACTGCATTAACAGAAAAACTTGCCCCATATCCTTTCCATTTATATCTTTTAGTTTTAAAATGTACATATGGTTTGGGTGCAAAGTGCACTGTAAAATAAGCCAGCATCAGTTCAGAGTTATTTACAAAGATACTAAGCTGCCAGAAAATATAATTGATGCTCCTTTCAGGACTGGATTGTACTCACTGGAACGCAGTTCTTTGGATCAAATTCAGGACATGTTGTTTGTTTTTTAGAGGTTATGAACTCATCCTTCTCCTTTTGGCAATCATACTTGGTACAGTTGTCATTTGGTGGTGACCAAGACTGAGAAGGCTGTAGAAGTATAGAAGGGGTCAATTAGTGAACGCAAACTATTTTGAATAATTCCACAATTTAAAGTTACAGACACTGATTCTGAAGGTGTGTCCATTACACTGTACTTACTTCAATAATTATCGGAGAAGGGAAGCCTGGGACTTCCAAAACACAGCTTGTCTTTTTACAAGATCCACAACATTGCCCAGGTTGGTTTGTATACACATAACCCTGAAAAAATACACAAATCAATATGGTCTGCAACTTCAGTCAATTAAATATATACATAATAAGTAATAAGTAGTATTTACAGAATACCCCTTAGGATAATCTCATCCAAAT
Source organism: Lateolabrax maculatus (assembly GCA_031216445.1). Taxonomy (NCBI): domain Eukaryota; kingdom Metazoa; phylum Chordata; class Actinopteri; order Acropomatiformes; family Lateolabracidae; genus Lateolabrax; species Lateolabrax maculatus. The sequence continues at coordinate 18,402,824 of CM062214.1, forward strand.
TACAAAAGTGGTATTTAACCATTCTGATGTGCAAAGATATGAGATTTCCATCTCTGAGATTTCTGCCGCCACCATAATTAAGGTAAATGCAGTTTAGTTTGTGGTGCTCAAAACATTTTTCGTTAAAAAGATTCAACAGCAACATCAATCCCTTCAATAGAAACACGACAAACAAAATTCCATTCACTATTATTGTATTCAGATGTCGGCAGATATCTCAGAAACAGATTTCTTAAACCTGAGCAAATAAAACCAAAACATTTGCATGACTAGATACAAGATATGACATGGACATGTGAAAAAATATCTGTTTTGTGCTTTCGTTTAACTTTTTAAGCATCGGTTTCATGAGTCAACACCTGCATTTGCATCCAGACGTATCATCATGTGCATATAAATAACAAAGTCTATGTGCCAGTAAATGTTCAGCAGTATAGTAGATGTAGATGTACTGTAGATTTCTGGAAGTAAAGCATACCAGTAAGCAACCCTAGATTTAACATGTGCTGTAATGTTAAACATTATTACATATAACTTTAATGGCTTCAAATTAAAAACTGCAAAATTCTGATACTTCCATGCAAAAGTACCTTTGAACAATGTTCGGAACACTGTTTAAGATGACACTGAATGGTGTTCAACTTGCTGTTGGGATCCTTAGTGCCAGTACAGTGGCATGATTCACATAGGCTTTTGGAGAAATCCATACCGGGCTGTAAACAATACAATGTAAAGTCTGAGCAGACTTCATATAACAAATTTCCGTCTGGTCCGACGAAAATACAGAAGAATGGTGAGCTATGATTAACTTAATTATTATGCTTAAGATTATATCTAATTTATAGTATTGTGAGAATTTAACAAACAAGTGTACTCTTAATAGAACACATTTAAAATATATACATTATATTACTCCTTACCTTGTACTCAGTTTCATTGAAGACACAGACGTTCTTGGGTTCTACATTTAGAAATGGTAACAAATACAATCACATTATGCTTAGTTTAGTTTCAAGTCTTTCACACAATAATACTATAAGTTAATGTAACTTAAACTTATATGCAAAGCTTACTGCACTGGTAAAAGGGGCAGCAACTGTCATTTGAGATGCGGATCTCCAACTCAAATCCCAGCTTGCAGTCCTTTGGAGGCACTGGACAGAGGTTCCTATCACATTCTGTTGGTTGAAAGGTAAGATGTTTCCATGGTTGGTGAGTATAACATAAAATGAAATCACGATTACCAAGGTGCACCTTATAAACTGGCAACTGAGTGTATTTTCTCTGGCTTTATAAAGCTATTATACAGAAAAAGATATAGACCTTTTTTCACTAGCTGAATAGTACTCCCCATGTCTCTGTTAAAACATCATACTTTGAATCACTCACCACATGTCAGTTTCTCACAGCAGTCCACTGTGTGGTTCTTCAACACCTCACCTGCCCCACAGTTTATTGGTTTCTCTTGAATGGGACAATTGAGAGGCACACACTGAACTCTCAGTGTGTTCTTATCACAAACACACTTCTTACAGCCACTCTGCCAAGTCTCGCCAAACTGTTTGAGTGATGGAACAGAGTTAATGTCATAGCAGCATCAAATACACTGTGAATAATGACAATGAGTCATGTATTTTAGCATTTACGTTTTTATGTTGGCCATCAGGTCCAGTGCAACCTTAAACAATAAAAACAATGAACATTAATTAATTTACAAATCATTTGATTATTATTGATTATTAATTATTATTTGATTATGATCAACAGAAAATGCTCTTACATGAGTTGACACACATGTCAGAGTCGGAACGGAACAAAGTCGTCCCCTCAGGGCAGAAACATCCCTCAATTAATTGGTTACAATCTTGGCCTTCCTGGCATTTTTGTGTATACTTCTTATTGTATCTAAATATGAAGACAATTGAAGGTGAAATACACACAATCATTTTAGAAATAAAAAGACGTGTATAATGTAGTGCAAACAGCAAGCATTTATTTTTTAAAGCTATGCATGGCTCTAGAGATAGCAATGTTGGTCTGTTAGTCAACTACTTTGGTCCAGGCTGAAATATCTCAACAACTACTTAATTGATTGACATGGAATTTTTTACAGACATTTGTGAATCGTAATTTCTTTGGTGAGCCTCTGACTTTCCCTGTAGCTCCACCATGAGGTTTACATTTGTGGTAAAACTCAAACGGTACAACAACTGTCGGATGGATTGCAATGCCATTTGGTATTGACATTTATGCCCCCCTCAGGATCAATTTGAATGACATTGGTGACTGCTTCACTTTTCATCCAGTGCAGTCATCAGGTCAAAATTTTGATTTATCCAATATGACCAAATACATGCAAAACTAATAGCATTCCCATCAGCCTCAGCTTTACTTTGTGTTTAGTGCTAATACGCACTACATGTTAGAATGCTGACGTTAGAACGCCATAAACTAAGATGGTGATCATGGTAAAAATGACTGCTTAACATCAGCATGTCTGCATTGTCATTGTGAACATGTTCAGCCTGTGTACAGCCTCTCAGAGCTGCTAGCATGGCTATATACTCTTTGTCTTGTTAAATTAGAAGATGCTGAGATTATAACTTGCGATATTGCTAAATAGAACTTACATTCCATCACAAGTTGGTATCACAGTTGGTCCACAAGGCTTGTAGACTCTATTTCCTGGACATTTATACTCTACAATAAGAGAAAGTGGATTTAATCATCAAAATGATGAAAAGGGATAAGCTGGACATCTGAAAATAACATTGGTTACTTTCTACAAAAACAAAACCCTCCTACCACACTCTCCCTTTGTTGCATTCCTCCATGCTACACAGACAGACTTTTCAGCACACATCATGGCATACATCTCGAGACTGGAACAACCAACCGTGGTGTTTGGCATGTGGCAAACATCAAATTTACAGGCCTCATAATAGGGTTGTGGTTTGATTACTTTGTGGCATTCCTCAAACAACCTTAAGGTACAAATCAAAACAAAGTTTTCAGTTAATCTGGGAGGCACTAACAAAAAAATCGATATATTGTGGTCATATTTATTCTGTAAATTCTTACTTGCTGATCAGAATTTCGCAAATAGCAGGTTTGCAGATTGTTGGTGTTGTTGTTGGTTTTTTTGGTGTTGATGTTGGTGTTTTTGGTGTTGATGTTGTTTTTGTTGGTGTTGATGTTGGTGTTTTTGGTGTTGATGTTGGTGTTTTTGGTGATGATGTTGTTGTTTTTGGCTTCTCACAATATGGCTTTTCCTTATCAAACACATGCCAATTGTGTGCCATTTCAGAGCATGATGGATGAATCTGGCCATTTGGAAGTCTGCAGTCATTTTTTCTGTTATTGTCACATGTACCTTTTGAAAGTGAATATTAACATGACAGGTATTACAATCCATGTGTTACCACATTTGGTACATCTATTGACACTTTCATATTTCATATATTTCATATATTAGATCTAGCACTGTTTTTATGGTTTCATCTATGAATGTAACATGCAGCATCATTTGCTGTTCAACATGTTTATTCAAACAGAAAATCAGTTATCATCTTACCACACTGTCCCTCTGTGTTGTGGTGGAAAAGGGAAAACGGCAAGTCAACGCTGAATAAAAGCCCTTTGAACATCACATCTGCTTGAATTGCGGGGATTTTCATAAACAGCTCAATTGCTGTACTTGTTATGGTAAAGTCCTCATTAGAATAGGTTGGCATTACCTCCTTGTCGTTAACGTACACCTAAGCAATTACAACATTGTTTAGGTAAAGCATTCTTCATCATCATTATCATTGCATATAATTAAAATATATTGTAAAATATCTAAAATATGTTAAGACAGGTAATTGTGGCAAAATTTACCGTATTCACTGTCTTTTTGGTCCTTGTCTGTGTAAGAATAACTGTATAATTTTTGTAATCCACGATCAAGGCTTTTGGACAAGTCACAGTTCCAGAGGCATCACAGTTTTCGTTATTGATACGAATCGTTAAATTGTGTTTCGGAATGATCTCTTTGACCAGTACATAGGTGCAGTTTTCCTGGAAGCTGTAATATTGGCCATCAAATGTCAAATAGTGAGGATCTCCCCAGCCAGAGCAAATACCTGCAAATATTAGATTGAGATTACATTCAGTGTTACATCAAAGAAAAACTGTAAATGTTGTAGTTTGCCTATATGTGAAGCAGTTTTAAGATGTTGCTTGAATGGGACCTTTTAAAATGCTTTTATTTGAACTTACATCTGCATTCGTAGTGGAAACAGCAGCCTGTGTGATCATAAACCATGACGGGTGGCTGCTCATTTTCACATATGGGTTTGATCACTTGTTGACATGACACGTGTTCTTTTATTACTTTTCCATTTTCACATGTTTCTGTAATGCAATTGTTTTCTGTACTCCAGGACTCACCATGCTGTAAACGGCAAAGTAGTACTTTTAGAAATCTACTGCCAGTAACAAAAAATTTAAAAAATAAGGAATAATAATGCCTTATGTAATCTGAAATAAATTGAAATACAGTGTTATGCACATCAATATCACATCATATCAAATTACTTAATAGTTATGTCGGGTTTATTTTAGATGTCCTTTAGCGACGTATGAGGATGGACCATGGACTTTGTTCCAATATTCGTGATTCGTGATTTTGGGGTCAGAACTTATTGACATCATTTTTTTTTTCTCCTTTAAAGTATATGTTTATGTAACTAAATTCAAATACCTTTCTAGGTGGCTTGAGATATAAACAGTCTGTGGTTGTTGTTGAGACAGTTTGTACTGTAGTGCCAGAGCTTCTTATGGTGGTGGGAGCAGTAGTACTTCTTGTGGTGGTGGGAGCAGTAGTACTTCTTGTGGTGGTGGGAGCAGTAGAGTGACATGGTCTAGCAAGCTTCTCAACATTGCATATCAAATTGCAATATGCAGTGAAACACCAGCCTGCTCCATCAGTCTTATTGTACATGAAACTACCTATATGAGAATAAAACAAAGACAGTTTGATCAAAATGGTTAGCTATGTAAATCCAGGGTTACAGTTGTCTTTATAATACAGCTTTTGTGAATATTGACCACATTAATGTTTTTTAAATACAATTCTTAAATGTAAAGTCTTTGTCAAGATCCGTGATCAGATCAAAATCTCTTCGCCACAGCACCAGTATGAAGGTGGGTCGTGACCAAACTTGCCAAGTGTGGTCAGTTATCCCTCCACTGTGCAAGCGCCATGAATAACTAGTAGGAGTGACTACTGCATGGACAAAGATTTAAAAAAGTCTTTCAAGAACAGAATACAGCCAGTTCTTTTGTTGGAGGGCATGTACCAATGATATGCACATCAATTTTGGCCACATTTTGGCAAGAGTTTTGTCCAACATCCAAAAGGAATACGGGCCAACTCAGGACATGGATTCTGATAAGAGATCTCAAAGCATAATGGATTTGACCTTTGAGTATAAACACCTTGCAGTTTGGGCAGCCTGTTGTGATCAGGTAAGTCAGGTTTCATTGTAAGGACAGGTGAAACTATGTCGAAAATGTTATAAAGATAAAATAAACAATTGATGAAAATAGCCCATTACTTACCAGGAGAGAAAATTTTATCCATGTACTTGCAGAAACATGAAGTTGTTCTGCCTGATGTTGAAGACCGAAGAGTTGACGGTGTTACAGTTGGAGTTTCATAAGTGGGCTTTTTTGTGGTTGCTGCTGGAGTACTTGACTTTTCCTGTGTTGTTGTGCTGGGTTTTTCTGTTGTTGCTGGAGTGGATTTTTCTGTGATTGTGGTTGTTTTTGTGGGTTCTTCTGTAATTGTTGTGGTGGGTTTTTCTGTGATTGTTGTGGTGGTGGGTTTTTCTGTGGTTGTGGCAGCGGTAGAGCTGGTCTCTTGTGTGGTTGTTCCTTTGGGAGTTGTTGTTGAGGGTATGATTGTGGTTGTTGTGGTGGGTGCTGGGGTGGGCGTTGTGGTGAGGGTTTCTGTGGTTGTGGTGGTGGGTACTGGGGTGAGTGTTGTGGTGAGGGTTTCTGTGGTTGTGGTGGTGGGTACTGGGGTGAGTGTTGTGGTCAGGGTTTCTGTGGTTGTTGTGGTGGGTTTTCCTGTGGTTGTGGCAGCAGTAGTGGTGGTCTGTTGTGTGGTTGTTCCTTTGGGTGTTGTTGTTGAGGGTATGATTGTGGTTGCTGTGGGTTCTTCTGTGATTGTGGTGGGTTTTTCTGTGACTGTGGTTGATTTTTCTGTTACTGTTGGTTTTTTTGTGGTTGTGGCAGCTGTGGTGCTGGGCTTTTCTGTGGCTGCTGTATCAGTATTATTTCTGATATGCCCTGTAACCGCTGTAGTTGTAACCTTTGGATTTGTAAATACTTTGTGAGTTGTGGTGGGGTTTTCAGTTGTAACAGCAGTAGTAATGGGATTTTCTGTGATTGTGGTTGTTGTAGATTTTTCTGTGACTGTGGTGGGTTTTTCTGTGATTGTGGTTGTTGTGGTGGGTACTGGGGTGAGTGTTGTGGTGAGGGTTTCTGTGGTTGTGGTGGTGGGTACTGGGGTGAGTGTTGTGGTGAGGGTTTCTATGGTTGTGGTGGTGGGTACTGGGGTGAGTGTTGTGGTCAGGGTTTCTGTGGTTTTTGTGGTGGGTTTTCCTGTGGTTGTGGCAGCAGTAGTGGTGGTCTGTTGTGTGGTTGTTCCTTTGGGAGTTGTTGTTGAGGGTATGATTGTGGTTGTTGTGGTGGGTACTGGGGTGAGTGTTGTGGTCAGGGTTTCTGTGGTTTTTGTGGTGGGTTTTCCTGTGGTTGTGGCAGCAGTAGTGGTGGTCTGTTGTGTGGTTGTTCCTTTGGGAGTTGTTGTTGAGGGTATGATTGTGGTTGTTGTGGTGGGTGCTGGGGTGAGTGTTGTGGTGAGGGTTTCTGTGGTTGTGGTGGTGGGTTTTCCTGTGGTTGTGGCAGCACTAGTGGTGGTCTGTTGTGTGGTTGTTCCTTTGGGTGTTGTTGTTGAGGGTATGATTGTGGTTGTGGGGGTGAGTGTTGTTGTGGTGGGGGTTTCTGTGGTTGTGGTGGTGGGTACTGGGGTGAGTGTTGTGGTGAGGGTTTCTGTGGTTGTTGTGGTGGGTTTTCCTGTGGTTGTGGCAGCAGTAGTGGTGGTCTGTTGTGTGGTTGTTCCTTTGGGTGTTGTTGTTGAGGGTATGATTGTGGTTGCTGTGGGTTCTTCTGTGATTGTGGTGGGTTTTTCTGTGACTGTGGTTGATTTTTCTGTTACTGTTGGTTTTTTTGTGGTTGTGGCAGCTGTGGTGCTGGGCTTTTCTGTGGCTGCTGTATCAGTATTATTTCTGATATGCCCTGTAACCGCTGTAGTTGTAACCTTTGGATTTGTAAATACTTTGTGAGTTGTGGTGGGGTTTTCAGTTGTAACAGCAGTAGTAATGGGATTTTCTGTGACTGTGGTTGTTGTGGGTTTTTCTGTGACTTTGGTTGTTGTAGATTTTTCTGTGACTGTGGTGGGTTTTTCTGTGATTGTGGTTGTTGTGGTGGGTACTGGGGTGAGTGTTGTGGTGAGGGTTTCTGTGGTTGTGGTGGTGGGTACTGGGGTGAGTGTTGTGGTGAGGGTTTCTATGGTTGTGGTGGTGGGTACTGGGGTGAGTGTTGTGGTCAGGGTTTCTGTGGTTTTTGTGGTGGGTTTTCCTGTGGTTGTGGCAGCAGTAGTGGTGGTCTGTTGTGTGGTTGTTCCTTTGGGTGTTGTTGTTGAGGGTATGATTGTGGTTGTTGTGGTGGGTGCTGGGGTGAGTGTTGTGGTGAGGGTTTCTGTGGTTTTTGTGGTGGGTTTTCCTGTGGTTGTGGTCTGTTGTGTGGTTGTTCCTTTGGGAGTTGTTGTTGAGGGTGTGATTGTGGTTGTTGTGGTGGGTACTGGGGTGAGTGTTGTGGTGAGGGTTTCTGTGGTTGTGGTGGTGGGTTTTCCTGTGGTTGTGGCAGCACTAGTGGTGGTCTGTTGTGTGGTTGTTCCTTTGGGTGTTGTTGTTGAGGGTATGATTGTGGTTGTGGGGGTGAGTGTTGTTGTGGTGGGGGTTTCTGTGGTTGTGGTGGTGGGTACTGGGGTGAGTGTTGTGGTGAGGGTTTCTGTGGTTGTTGTGGTGGGTTTTCCTGTGGTTGTGGCAGCAGTAGTGCTGGTCTGTTGTGTGGTTGTTATTGTTGAGCGTATGATTGTGGGTGTCGGAATACAAATGTTAATGCAACATTTTACTCGTATTTCATAATCATAACAAATAGGAGGTACACCTTGGTCTTTGTTATGACAAATCAATCCATCTTTTGGGTTGCATGTGACGTTTTGCTTTAGGTCATTCAAAGATATATCTTCAAACTGTTTTGCTCTACATTCTATCTCCAGAGGTTTTCTGCAATCACTCAGATCTGGATCAGTAATTTTGTCAATGGGTTCATAATCTCCATCATCTTTGGCATAGCCAGGGTAATCATTGTTTGTCCAACTTGACCACTTACAAACAAAGCAGTCAGTGGGTGTTGGGGTGGGCGTTGTGGTGGGGGTTTCTGTGGTTGTTGTGGTGGGTACTGGGGTGAATGTTGTGGTGAGGGTTGTTGTGGTGGGTACTGGGGTGGGCGTTGTGGTGGGTGTTGGGTTGGGCGTGGTGGTGGGTACTGGGGTGAATGTTGTGGTGAGGGTTTCTGTGGTTGTGGTGGTGGGTACTGGGGTGAGTGTTGTGGTGAGGGTTGTTGTGGTGGGTACTGGGGTGGGCGTTGTGGTGGGTGTTGGGTTGGGCGTGGTGGTGGGTACTGGGGTGAGTGTTGTGGTGAGGGTTTCTATGGTTGTGGTGGTGGGTACTGGGGTGAGTGTTGTGGTCAGGGTTTCTGTGGTTGTTGTGGTGGGTTTTCCTGTAGTTGTGGCAGCAGTAGTGGTGGTCTGTTGTGTGGTTGTTCCTTTGGGTGTTGTTGTTGAGAGTATGATTGTGGTTGCTGTGGGTTTTTCTGTGATTGTGGTTGATTTTTCTGTTACTGTTGGTTTTTTTGTGGTTGTGGCAGCTTTGGTGCTGGGCTTTTCTGTCGCTGCTGTAGCAGTATTATTTTTGATATTCCCTGTAACCACTGTAGTTGTAACCTCTGGATTTGTAAATACTTTGTGGGTTGTTGTGGGTTTTTCTGTGACTTTGGTTGTGGTAGATTTTTCTGTGACAGTGGTAGTGGTGGGTTTTTCTGTGACTGTAGTTGTTGTGGGTTTTTTTGTGACTGTGGTTATGGTGGATGTTTCTATGACTGGGGTGGATTTTTCTGTGATTGTGGTTGTTGTGGTGGGTACTGGGCTGAGTGTTGTGGTCAGGGTTTCTGTGGTTGTGGTGGTGGGTACTGGGGTGAGTGTTGTGGTCAGGGTTTCTGTGGTTTTTGTGGTGGGTTTTCCTGTGGTTGTGGCAGCACTAGTGGTGGTCTGTTGTGTGGTTGTTCCTTTGGGTGTTGTTGTTGAGGGTATGATTGTGGTTGTGGGGGTGAGTGTTGTTGTGGTGAGGGTTTCTGTGGTTGTGGTGGTGGGTTTTCCTGTGGTTGTGGCAGCAGTAGTGCTGGTCTGTTGTGTGGTTGTTATTGTTGAGCGTATGATTGTGGGTGTCGGAATACAAATGTTAATGCAACATTTTACTCGTATTTCATAATCATAACAAATAGGAGGTACACCTTGGTCTTTGTTATGACAAATCAATCCATCTTTTGGGTTGCATGTGACGTTTTGGTTTAGGTCATTCAAAGATATATCTTCAAACTGTTTTGCTCTACATTCTATCTCCAGAGGTTTTCTGCAATCACTCAGATCTGGATCAGTAATTCTGTCAATGGGTTCATAATCTCCATCATCTTTGGCATAGCCAGGGTAATCATTGTTTGTCCAACTTGACCACTTACAAACAAAGCAGTCAGTGGGTGTTGGGGTGGGCGTTTTGGTGGGGGTTTCTGTGGTTGTTGTGGTGGGTACTGGGGTGAATGTTGTGGTGAGGGTTGTTGTGGTGGGTACTGGGGTGGGCGTTGTGGTGGGGGTTTCTGTGGTTGTGGTGGTGGGTACTGGGGTGAGTGTTGTGGTGAGGGTTTCTGTGGTTGTTGTGGTGGGTTTTCCTGTGGTTGTGGCAGCAGTAGTGCTGGTCTGTTGTGTGGTTGTTATTGTTGAGCGTATGATTGTGGGTGTCGGAATACAAATGTTAATGCAACATTTTACTCGTATTTCATAATCATAACAAATAGGAGGTACACCTTGGTCTTTGTTATGACAAATCAATCCATCTTTTGGGTTGCATGTGACGTTTTGGTTTAGGTCATTCAAAGATATATCTTCAAACTGTTTTGCTCTACATTCTATCTCCAGAGTTTTTCTGCAATCACTCAGATCTGGATCAGTAATTCTGTCAATGGGTTCATAATCTCCATCATCTTTGGCATAGCCAGGGTAATCATTGTTTGTCCAACTTGACCACTTACAAACAAAGCAGTCAGTGGGTGTTGGGGTGGGTGTTGTGGTGGGGGTTTCTGTGGTTGTTGTGGTGGGTACTGGGGTGAATGTTGTGGTGAGGGTTGTTGTGGTGGGTACTGGGGTGGGCGTTGTGGTGGGTGTTGGGTTGGGCGTGGTGGTGGGTACTGGGGTGAATGTTGTGGTGAGGGTTTCTGTGGTTGTGGTGGTGGGTACTGGGGTGAGTGTTGTGGTGAGGGTTTCTATGGTTGTGGTGGTGGGTACTGGGGTGAGTGTTGTGGTCAGGGTTTCTGTGGTTGTAGTGGTGGGTTTTCCTGTGGTTGTGGCAGCAGTAGTGGTGGTCTGTTGTGTGGTTGTTCCTTTGGGTGTTGTTGTTGAGAGTATGATTGTGGTTGCTGTGGGTTTTTCTGTGATTGTGGTGGGTTTTTCTGTGACTGTGGTTGATTTTTCTGTTACTGTTGGTTTTTTTGTGGTTGTGGCAGCTTTGGTGCTGGGCTTTTCTGTCGCTGCTGTAGCAGTATTATTTTTGATATGCCCTGTAACCACTGTAGTTGTAACCTCTGGATTTGTAAATACTTTGTGGGTTGTTGTGGGTTTTTCTGTGACTTTGGTTGTGGTAGATTTTTCTGTGACAGTGGTAGTGGTGGGTTTTTCTGTGACTGTAGTTGTTGTGGGTTTTTTTGTGACTGTGGTTATGGTGGATGTTTCTATGACTGGGGTGGATTTTTCTGTGATTGTGGTTGTTGTGGTGGGTACTGGGCTGAGTGTTGTGGTGAGGGTTTCTGTGGTTGTGGTGGTGGGTACTGGGGTGAGTGTTGTGGTCAGGGTTTCTGTGGTTTTTGTGGTGGGTTTTCCTGTGGTTGTGGCAGCACTAGTGGTGGTCTGTTGTGTGGTTGTTCCTTTGGGTGTTGTTGTTGAGGGTATGATTGTGGTTGTGGGGGTGAGTGTTGTTGTGGTGAGGGTTTCTGTGGTTGTGGTGGTGGGTTTTCCTGTGGTTGTGGCAGCAGTAGTGCTGGTCTGTTGTGTGGTTGTTATTGTTGAGCGTATGATTGTGGGTGTCGGAATACAAATGTTAATGCAACATTTTACTCGTATTTCATAATCATAACAAATAGGAGGTACACCTTGGTCTTTGTTATGACAAATCAATCCATCTTTTGGGTTGCATGTGACGTTTTGGTTTAGGTCATTCAAAGATATATCTTCAAACTGTTTTGCTCTACATTCTATCTCCAGAGTTTTTCTGCAATCACTCAGATCTGGATCAGTAATTCTGTCAATGGGTTCATAATCTCCATCATCTTTGGCATAGCCAGGGTAATCATTGTTTGTCCAACTTGACCACTTACAAACAAAGCAGTCAGTGGGTGTTGGGGTGGGCGTTGTGGTGGGGGTTTCTGTGGTTATTGTGGTGGGTATTGGGGTGAATGTTGTGGTGAGGGTTGTTGTGGTGGGTACTGGGGTGGGCGTTGTGGTGGGGGTTTCTGTGGTTGTGGTGGTGGGTACTGGGGTGAGTGTTGTGGTGAGGGTTTCTGTGGTTGTTGTGGTGGGTTTTCCTGTGGTTGTGGCAGCAGTAGTGCTGGTCTGTTGTGTGGTTGTTATTGTTGAGCGTATGATTGTGGGTGTCGGAATACAAATGTTAATGCAACATTTTACTCGTATTTCATAATCATAACAAATAGGAGGTACACCTTGGTCTTTGTTATGACAAATCAATCCATCTTTTGGGTTGCATGTGACGTTTTGGTTTAGGTCATTCAAAGATATATCTTCAAACTGTTTTGCTCTACATTCTATCTCCGGAGGTTTTCTGCAATCACTCAGATCTGGATCAGTAATTTTGTCAATGGGTTCATAATCTCCATCATCTTTGGCATAGCCAGGGTAATCATTGTTTGTCCAACTTGACCACTTACAAACAAAGCAGTCAGTGGGTGTTGGGGTGGGCGTTGTGGTGGGTGCTGTTATTTTAGAACTCGTAGAAAAGTTTGGTGTTGAGAAGGTCTGAATTGTTGTCACAGCCTCAGTTGTAACACTTGGAGTTGATGGCATTTCTGTTGTTGTGGTTGGTACTGTGATTGTCAAAAACAACAACAAAAAATTAAATCATCAAGTTAAATTTAGGGGGTAAATATTCACAGATATGCTGTGCATTTTTAAAGTCTCTTATTCTTACCACTAAAAGTAAAGCCTGTTGTTGACGTTGACGTTGACGTTGACGTTGACGTTGGTGTTGATGGTGTGGTGGTGCAAAGCTGCATGTTTCTAGTAATAGTTCCATTTTGGCAAACAGCAGTGATACAGGTTCCATCGCCATCATGTGTACTATACACAGTTTGTCCATTCTTATATATACGTCCATCATATGAACATTTGCAAGCTGAAAAATAAAGAATTATATAAAAAATTATATGAATCTTTATTGTTTCAATATATTTAGACTAGTATTTTCAATAACTATGTATGTTGTGTTTTATGATATTTGTCAGTGACAATAATCAATCACAGTAACAGTCATAACCACACTCACCTTGGACATCATACCTGCACTCCACCTTTGTTGAAGAACAATAACTAAGAGACAAATGAAGGAAAGAAAGTTTTACGCAATCTGTGAACATATAGGTACTACTTTGATATTGCCGCACACAGCATTGCACTGCACCAGCATTGCACTTTTTCATGGGGCAAACTGAGGTTAATTTCTCTACGATGATGATGCCAATTCAGTCATGCACTACAATGCTGGTGCCAAGAATGTGTGCATGTTGTGCTGTCCGCTGCCTGCCTGCTCAGACTAGGTCGACAGCTCAGTGCACCTGTATTATATTAACATTATATTCATATTTTGGTCACATATTTTGTGAAGGCACACCCATATAAAACCCCTTTTATTCATATTTTTTCATCTTCCCACTTTGAGCCTGCTCAAACTCATTTGGTCAATAATACTTGGACTACAAATGCCACCCGGAACACTTCAGATACCAAAGTCTTGGTCCCTTGCCTATAGATACTGCATTCATATGCAGATATCTGTTTATACAAATTACACAAGTGACTGAAGGCAGTAGGTATTGGTTCCATATGCAGTCTGCTGTATAACATTTGTGCAACAAGCACCACAAAAACCTATGTGGTTATTCACACATCAAAGTTGTCATATAATTAATTATTCTACAAAATTTCTATTGTAAAATCCACAGGCAGGTTGGAGACAGTTCACACAATTCCATAGAAAATTAATGGATTGTCATGTCAAATAAAATTGTACACCGATAATATATGATGTCGTATTCTTTATGATCCCACTCCATATCCAAGTGTGCCAGGCGGATCTGGCTGAGAAATTACCAAAAGTGCATTTGGCACACCCCTGATGCACTGGGCAAGGCGCTATTAACTATGATCTGCGCAGCGCTACAGATCCCTTAATGTCATGTTACCTAATTTATAATTATTTTCACAATTACCTTAATTTATTTACTATACAAATACATACAAAGATTATTAATGCTGCAATAAAACGCTTTTTACTTTATAATATAGCTCAACAACATGATTGTATGATATTAGTATACAGTAATTATATCAGCTTTTATAAAAACAATATAATGGCTATCATTAACTTTTGAACCAACTGGAGCATTAATAAGATTGAAAGTGTCCTACCAGTTTTGGCAGATTTCCTTTTGAGGCATGAGATCCCCTTCATTATAATGCTTCCCCTCATTATCATAGCAGCCACATTCCTCCTTTGACACACACTTCATAGTATCTTCATCCAAATAAGATCGTTCAGGCGGGCATCTTGGATAGCAGCCTTAAAAAGTTAAATTTTACTGTAAATTGCAAAGCTAGCACAGAATAGGTATAGATAGGAAGGCTAGCCTAAACCACATGAGAATTTCAGAGTGGTGAAGGTGAATGAAAAGTCAACTATTAATTTCATGTAATTTGTACCTTCTAATGCTGGAATTTTATTGTAGCACTTTCCTGAGGGATTCTTGCATGTCTTCATGCATGGTTTTCCACAAGGCTCATAGTGCCATTCGCATTCTCCATCAGAGTTGTAAAAATCACAGAATAGAGCTAATGAAACATAAGAAAGGAATATTAGCAGGATACAAAAAAAGATAACTTAATCATTTATAAAAACTTTATTGTAAATGTTATAATAAAAAATGACAAAGGTGATGCTGACAGATGATTATTATGAGCATATGTTGTATTTTTGGTTTATCTCACAGAAAAAGAATAAAACACTTACGGCAGATTGTGGGAGTTCTCCATTTCACACAGGCTCCAGCCTTATTACAGGCTGCTGCATAGGCTGCTACAGCTGAGCAGAAACACTCACAATCTCCTCCTGTATTGCAGGCACAAGTGTCTCTCACACAGGAATCATAATAGTCTTGTGGTTCCACCTTTTTGAAAGAAACCATTGTAAATGCAAAAAGCGGCTGAATTAGATTCTGCTAATCATACAGAAAGTTATTGTGTAGACAGTTAACTAATTACATTACTTTGTTTGTGATAACATGCCCATATGACATTGCTCAGCCGTTTTCTTACCTTTTGAAAGCAACCAGCAAATACGTCACTTTTTATAATGCTGCAGTGTTTTACTGCCCATGCTTGCCTGTGTGAGTACAGAACACAGGGATTTGCTAGTGTGTTTGCATTAGGGCAGGTAGGTGACACTTTCCAGCTGTTTCCAAACTCGTGGGCTTCAACCACAACTTCTTTGTTTCTGGTGGTGAAATCATTCTTGATATTCCCATCGTAATTCCCACACAGACCACAGATGTTTCCCTGGAATAAAATGAGATCTAGTAAATTTGTAAAATGGCAACCTTATTAATATTTACCTTAACACCTGTACTGTATATCTGCTTACCCACCTTGTATTTGGAGCTCAGTTTGATCATGAGAGTTGTCTTCTTATTCCAAATGAGAACAAGACCATTCTTTGCCTCAATAACAAGATATATACCTATAGTGTGGACTTTAAAAGGAATGTCCTCCCCATTGCTTTGTTTGATAACTCTGACACTTTCGTCTGAAAGAACAATTTCATTGTTCTGAAAGAAACAAAACATGCTCATTTGTAATCTTGCAAGATTAATTTTAGCATTTTTAAAGCTATTTTAAATGCATATAATAGTGGTATGTACCCCTAAGTAGAGTTTGATAGCAGTTGAGCAGATGGTTTCAGTTGTTCCACATGGGACACTCTCAGTCAGGACCCTGAAGGTGCCATTCATATCCTCCCCACAGTAATCCTGCAAGATATTGAGGTCAGTATCACAAGACTGATGTTTGACAAATCACAAAGACTAAATGTAAGTTTGTGCTATACCTTAGTGAAGACGTAGCCACAGTCCCCATTAAAAGAGAATTTCTTTCCATCAAAAGTGATGTAATGCCCTTCTCCATATATGATACAGGTTCCATCACACTCATTGTCTGTACATTCCCATTTTCTGTTTTTGCAAGTGCTATGATTTAAATAGATGAAGCATTGTCAAGTTATATATCCCAAATTTAAAAAACACACAACAGTGAACTGACACGGCACTGTATTAGAGTGGAAAGGATAAAAGGGCTCACCAGGTATTGCAGTCCACGGTAACAGTCTGTCCAGAATTATAGTATTCTCCATTATATGGGCAGGGACAGTGCTCCTCCTCAACACAGCCTCCTGTACCATCTAACAGCAGGCCATCAGGACATACACAGCCTGAGATACACTGCGTTCCGACCTATACAGTGTAACAGCAATGTATTTAACAGGTCAACCTGCTGCTTTAGTATACATGTATAGAATACCAACAGTCATGAATTAATGTCTCAATCTTACACATTCTGCGTCCAGTGTCTGGCAGCTTTTTTGGCACTCGGATCCCTTGTCACCTGACTTTGCGCTTGAGCAGTTGAAGAAAACCATTGGATGGCTGCATGCTGATGACAATGATAGTGTGTTACAAAGGACACCACTGTATGTTTGGTGTTGCTCATACTGTACTTTCCAATAGAAGGAATACTACGATGAACTGAGTGCTTTGTACCTACATTCACTTATGTGGCTTCCTGTACATCTAAGTTGTCCAGCATGGCAGGAGCTGAAATGCATAGAAAGTCAAAGAAGAGAAATACATTTTCTTGTTAATTCTTGCTAGTTTTTGCTCAATTTCCATAAACAGTATAGGACAGTGGTTCCCAACTGGTCTGGCGTCTAGGATGCAATTTTCCTTAGTCATTAAGTCATTGTCCATACACATAGGCTAACTTGAGAGTGATTAAATGTTGTGTCCATCAGTCCATTCTCTCAATGGAAGGGGTTGCAGGGAGCTGGAGACTGTTTTAGCACATCCTTTGAGCTTGTCTATCACGTGTTTTCTTGGTCAATCTTCACTTTCAGTGAAACCAGATGTAATATATTCCCTGTCATACCCTTATTAAGCAGTTAGGTTGTGGAGCATGCAAGCTTCCATTTCTGCAATGAGCAGTGGAGATCCATGAGGTAACGCTATGATGTGCAAGGCAAGGAACAGCACTTGTTTTACAACGCTGCATGCCTTTAAGGACTAGCGTGTAGGATTTAGTGGCATCTAGTGGTGAGGATGCAGATTGCAGCTGAATACCCGTCCCTTCGCCCATCCCTTTCCAAGTGTGCAGGAGAACCTGCAGTGGGCTTCAGGTGACGGTAGCAACTTTCAAAATAATGTTGTCATTTACGACCACATCGAGTAGCCATAATATGTCAAGTGATGTGGTTCCTTTACATAGACAGATTTGGAAATTGTATTTAACTATATAATCTGTTAAATTATAGGCAAAGTTTGCATATAAGATAGTGAAAACAACTGTTACTTGTTCCGCATTGGGGTAGCGTTTGTCTGTTCTGGGCTACTGTACAAACATAGCAATGGAACATGGCAGCTCAGTGGAAGGGGTTTGGCTTGCTATATTTGAAGGGCTCATTCTAACCAAACTTTCTTAGTTTCATGTGATTATACATGAATTGAAACATCATTATAAATATTAGATTCCATTTCTGCCAATGGATCCCCCCTAAATCCTACACATTGGTGTTTCAACACTGCTACTCACTCTGCAGTGGTAATTCACCCCAGGGACCATTAGCCACAACTTGGGACCCACAAATTTTTATTCAGTTAAAAAAAAAGGTCCAGTGGAGCCCTGGTGGCCTCGGTGTTATGGCACAGACATGAACCTCAACATTCCCCAGTTCGCCTCCTGCCTGAGACCTTTGTTGACTGTCATTTCTTATCTCTCTCTCCTCTAATTTCCTGTGACCGTCAGCTGACTAAACAAAGCATAAAAAACCCAACAAAAATAATCATTTTTTTTTTTTTCTATTCATGCTTTAATTTTACTGGAAATATTAAAATTCTCACCAAATTTGTCCACGGACATTGATGTCATTCCCGGGGTGTACCACCCTGTCTCCTATATGACAGGGGCACTGTGAGGCGGACACACACTCTCTCTTCTCATTTAAGTAAGTTCCTTCATCACAGCCGCAGCCATCAAGTGGGGTAAATTTAACTTCACATGTTAAGTCTGACTGACTAAGTGAGCGACAGGTCCGACCACAGCTCGTCATTTGGTGCCCATACACAAAAGTGGGAGGGCAGCTTTCCGTGTATTTACCTTTTGAAAGGAAACAGATTAATTTAGTGTTTATATATTATAAATAACTATAGAATTCATTTATTTCACATTTTTATAGTTTGGGTTTTACTTACTGCACATGTGTTCCCTCCATCCATTCAGTAAGATACCTTCAGCGGCACATGCATGGACGTAAGAGGATACGGCAGCACACATGCACTCCTCACTATTTTCACAGGCACACGTGTCATAAATACAAGACTGTGGAGAGAAACAGCCACAAGCTAAATGAATAGTTCAAAATGTGCAGTTGTTCAATTAATAAAATAACACAAATACATTATAAAACATACAAAAACAAATCAGTGCTTACAGTTCGATAGTTTTGTGGGTTTATAACAGGATGGCATTGGGCAAAAATATCTTTTGGGTCTGACAGCAAGGAGCACCAGTCTTTGGCATATTTCTCTACAAAAACAAATAAACATGTTTACTGGCAAAGTATTGTGAAGAATAATGTTATAATATGGTGCATTATGTCTGTGACCTACCTTTGTCTATGCTCATACTGCAGGGGTCCCCAAGTATGTTTGTCACATCAGGGCAGCTTGTTTTGCTCTTCCATGTGTTGGCAAATGTCCCAGCTGTTCCCTCAATCAATCCATTTGTGGTCTTGAAGTCATCAGCTTCCACATCATTAAAATCTCCACAAAGGCCTGGTCAAAGATAATGGTACTTTGACTTAATACTTACTATTGACATGATACTCACTATAAAAGGTGTACATTTTTACACTATGATTAAACGTGTTCAAGACCTAAAACACACCATTGAGGTTTCCCTTATGGGAAACACTGGCTTTGATGTAGACTTGCATAATGGGTGTGAGCTGAATCTCAAGATCAAGGCCATAGGTGGTGTGGATTACAATGAAGAACGTTGATGGGCTGAAGACTGTCACGTCATCTGCGGGGGGAAAAACATTTTCACATTGCATAAAGAGACTATTTGAATTTGAGCAAACTCAGTTATATGTTGTGATTTCAAAGGAGAATGAACACCAAAAAGAACCAACCACTCACCCATGAAAAGAGGCAGTGGAGAGATCAGTTTGTTATAAAGAACTTGTCCGTTGGCTTCAACTACAATCATCTGCAATAGTAAAAAAATGACAATAGGATCGTTAAAAATCTCAACCTTTCCAACAGATATTACATGGAGAAAAACCTGCAAATATTTTTCACTTTAGAAGAGAAAACAATAATATACTATACTTTTACCATGTGATTAGGCAGTAGTAGAGTGACTGCAGTCAGGCAGGTTGATTTATCTGATTTTTCACATTTGACCAGGTCACCAAGGACACTGAAAGTCCCATTAGTTTGCTAAAGTCAAGAAGATAAAAATGCACTCAATTACAAACAGTTTGCTTATTTACAAGTATTGTAATTTTGTTATTTGTATTTTGTTAAATTAAAGGATTAATTAATTTACGTTGTTATGCCTCAACTTGGAGAGAACATAAGAGCAGTCTCCATGGAAAGAATATGTTTTGTCATCATAGGTGGAGATGTGGGAGCCACCCAGCACAGAGCAGATACCAGGACAGTCATTTTCCTCACAACTCCACTGACCCTGGATACAGATGCTATCAAAAGAGTTCAGTCAGTTCAACTGGACAGACCACCTTAAATACACATGCTGTACATCTAAACATATTGAAGATAGCGAAGCAATTACCATGTTTTACATGCCATTGAGTATGATTTCCCTGGTTCGTAGGGAATGCCATTATGTAAGCAGGAGCACTGTTCAACAGCAACACACCCACTTTGTTTAATGTCGTCAAATACAGTACCTTCGGAGAAACATAATGACATGATTAGTGTTAAGCCAACAGTAAACTACTTTACACAATGCAAACCCAGGAGCCATATGTGTATGGGTATTGGAAAAAAATGCTTTTGAATTGCTTCATTTGTGCTCTCAATTAATAATTTATGTTTATTTAGTGAAAGGACAGAAAAGAGGTAAGACAAGACAGAACATAATACATTGGGTGACTTGACAGATGACATAACGGGCAAAACATGAATTGAGTACATACAACAGCAACAAGAAGGTAGGATTAAATATTAATTGAAACTAATATGATGAAGGTATTGTGGTTCTTATATGTGGGGTGTGTGTATTAGAGAGGGAGCAAGGCAGTCTGTTGTGAAGGATTTCAAGTGTGTGTAGGCTTGGGTGTGTATGCAGATGAGCAGTAGGGGGAGTGGTTTAAAACCACCAAAAAAATAAAAAAATAAAATGAATAAAATGGTTGAGCCTATTAAGAACAATTACATGAATACATTTTAGAATATCAATAACAATAATAAATAACAAAAGAAAAATAAATAAAGTAAAAATAAATACTAAAGATAAATAAAAATAATGATTAGAACAATCAAAAAAGAATGACCAAAAAAGTTTCCCTCTGAAACTGAATTTTAGAGATACGATTTAGATTTAGAGATATTTAGAGAAATAAAGGAACTAATACATTAATTGCTCAATTAATTACTGAATTAGATTTAGGAAGAAATATACATGTTTCAGTAGCAAAAGTAAAAGTGATAGTGATGGCAATAATGATAATAAGAATAACATTGGAAATCTATATCATTTTAATTATATATACTACTACTACTACAAATAATATAACAGTAATGTGTGTGTGTTAAAAAAAATTATCATGAACACTGTGAACTTGCAATGTGTATCATCACAACTAAGAAGACTGTTCAAGGACAAAAGTAATACATTTAATAACCTCACTATATTAACATGAAGTAATTAATTCAATATTTTATAGGCAACTAAATACAAAAAATAATAATTTCAGTTTTTGTTGTTACAGGAACTTGACAGTAATTTTGCACACCAATCAAGTGAGCACGGATCAAGTGATTTGAGAGCATTAATTACTCAAAACCTGCTGTACAATATACAAACATAATCTGTGCTGGTTTTGAAATCAGGAAACTTACCAGATGGACAGAAGCATCCATCTATGCAGTGATCATCACACACGTGGCTTCTCTTGGGGTTGCTGCAGGTGTCAGTACAGGGACTACCACATTCATTATACTCCATGTTGAAAGGGCATGTCTTTGCTATTAGAAACAACGATTCTGATGTAAATACAGTGAAAACATCAAAGCGTGATCATGTAAATGCTTTGACTGCAGTTCTTACCACACAGTTGTGCAGTCTTCCATTGCTGTGGTTTCCCGCCTGCATGAGCACACTGATGGGAGTACTCTGATATGGTTGAACACAAGCATGAAGGATTGCTGCTGTTGCAGTAGCACAGGTCTTTCATACAGGCTTTGATGAAGTAGTCTGTATCAATCCGGTCTTGACAGGTGAGGAATGCAGGTCCTGACAGCAGGTTCTCACACAGGTCTGTCTGTGGGTCAAAGTATATGTTGTATTTAAATTGCACCAAGATGTTAAATATATAATTATTTAAAACAAATCCATTTTCACATACTTGATTTGTACAGGTCTGTATGTCAGTGGATAGTTCTTCACAGTTTTCTGTTGGACCATCGACTTTCCAGACCTCCCCATAATCTTTAGGAGTTACAGACACCCCTTTTTGTAGAGGGAAAAATAGGTTTTACAAATCAGAAGGCCAATTTTGAACAGTTTGTTTTAAGCTTTACTATTTAGTATTTACCTGTTTTGATGAACTCATCGTAAATCTGGACTCCGTTGAAGTCACCACACAGGCCGCAGGTCTGATTCTTGAATTTTGCATCCAGCTCAACCTTAAAACCAGTAAAAGAAAAATTAGATTTGAATAAAGTACAGAACTGACTTAACTGCAGTTAATATCATGTGATTTTAGCCTGGCACCATTTTTGCATAGTAGTCTGATGAAGCTGCATTTCTAATTCAACCGTACCAGACTATCAGAGAATTGAATGTTTGAAAATCCACATGATAATTTAGAGAATGGCAAGTGCCGATGAAGACGGTGAGTGATTTGGTCAAGAGTGGATACTAAGAGAGATTGTAGCAGCCTCAAAAATTAACTTCTGTTGCCTTTCAACAATGAATATTGTCTTTTAGTGATAAAATAGTAATGTTTGTGTTTTTCCCACTCTTGTTGAGAGTCAGTGATTATGAATTGTTTTCTTTATAATATTTAATCCATGCAAAATGCATTTTTAACAGCATCCCTGGTACTACTACCTTAAGTAGTATTTGGTCTTAGTTTACGCAATTTTGCATAAACACATTATGTCAAATTCAGTTTAGTCATCAGTGTATATATATATATTGTTATTCAGAGCTCAGTGTCTGCTCTTATCTGTAAGTTATCAAAATAATCTAAAAATCAATATCAGACGTTATTTATATGTACGATGACAAAGAATACACATACCCAGAGGGAGTCTTCTTCATTCCACATGATGACCAAACCCAGCTTTGACTCGATCTTGACATAGGAGAGAGTTCTTCCAATTGAAATGCCAGCCTGGTTGAACGGTAAAGTGACACTAGAGGGGACAAAAAAAATCATCACGGTATGATGATAAGAAATTAACCATCACTGTAACCAGTACATCATCTGGTAATGAAAAGTCACATTATCAAAACAGACTCACTTTAAATCATTGACTTTGATGGAAGGTTTGGTTAATTCCACAATGACCCCATCCAATTTCATAGTGACCATCTTAATGGAGGTGACCCTATTTATCTCCTGCCGTTGCAGCTGAATATTGAAACTCTCATAGCTGGCCTTACAATGGGACACAAGGTTGTAGTTGCAAGTATAGGGAAGCTGGAAGAAATCTCCATCGAAAGTCTTAAAATGGTAGTTTCCCCAAGTACTGCAGAACTGGTCATTGTGAGAAGGTCTCAATTCTAGTTTGTGGAGAAAAAAACATTTTTCACACTGTAGTTCAAACTGTACATGAGTTTTGGCTTGTTATCTTTCATCCTTGAAGAAAAGCATTACCTGTAATCACTGGCAATGCGGTCACCGTCTGAACCGTGACTTAAAAAGAAAGACATTTATACAGTCATTACACATTATCAGTAATGTCAGACAAAAGTAGACTGTTTGTATTTGTATTATCCGGTATATAAAAATAGACAATGCATCATAACAATATGGTTGGATTTGATACATGCAGTATCCCATTGAGTGTACATACCAGTGGTCGCTGCAGATAGTCTGAGGCAGAGGGTGAGCCATGGTATCACCCATTCAAGTGGCATTCTGTCTGTTCTCATGATCCTTGAGTAGTCCTTGTCCTGAGAGGAATTGTTAAGTCAACTGGTACTACACTATAAATCTCACTTAATATAGTTCACTGGCTGTTTACAATTTAGGAGTGGTAAATGGACATTTTGGGTGTCAACCTTTGTGGTTTTTGTCTCTGTCACGATCACAACCAAGGAAGAGGTTGCTTATAACAACACTTCGCCTCGATCCCTCTGTGTCATGAAGCATCCTGTCAATCCTTCTCAGGCTCAATAGCTCTATTCATGCTAATCTATTAAATATGAACATATAGCCAATAAGTAAGATAAATATTTTAAATTGAACTGCCATACAGTTGCAATCATTGCACAGTATGCTTACATTTTGAACACTTTTTAATCAGGTCCTGGTTTTAATAAGAGGAAGATGAGTGTATAAAAGAAGTATTGTGTACTTTTTCTCACTCAACCAGAGCATTTTACTGTATACTATGGGTTGTGCCTCCTTATCTAGGGATATGAGTAAATGCTTGACATGAAATCGCTGGACCATACATTAACCAACATTTGCCAAAGTTCTACAGACCTATGAAATGTTTACTGACAGTCTTTCCCTTATCATCAGGGTTTGAAATGTACAAGTAATTTTTTTGCCTAAACCTTAAAATAAATAAATAAATAAAAGTCAAGTTAGTCTAAAAATAAAAAGCCAACAATTAATTTTTTCCTCTGGGCTCCCAGCTGTGAGCTTGAGCAGCTGTTCAATCGACAGTTTATACTCTGAATCTGTCATATGCCAGAAGTGTGAGACTTTTTTTTATATTAGGAAGATATTTATGCACAATGAGTGCACAGGCAGAGTGCGCAGGTATGTAGGTTGACAGGCAGGTCGGCCATCCAATCATTTAAGCAGGCCAAATTAAATGATTGGATAGGCTTATTCCAGGTCTGTGACAGCCACAGATACCGGATTTTTTTTTCTTTTATGTGTCAGAGCATTTGATTTATTGGTTGCTGTTGTGATGCAAAGAGAATTTTAACATAAATAACAAAAATAAATAAATGCTTCAGACGTTCTCAACTACTGGAAATAGTCTGTTTGGTTTAGGCGAGGGGTGCAGAAGGCAGGATGTAACAACGGTGAATTACGCTGTGACTGTAATATTTTCACCAGAATTAAAACCGCTTTTATTTTACAAGAGATCACAGGAAGTCCTCTCTCCCATTAGGCTATCTTCACAACAGAGCCTTCAGACCCGGTCAAAACAATGCAGCGTTTAGCAGGCTGTGTTTATCCAGAGCCAGCTGCATAAAATACAGCGGCTGTGGATGAGACGAGAATTGACTGCTGTCAATACGCCCATTGACAGGCTGTGAATTGTGCAATGACCTGCTGTATTCACAGATAGGCTCAATCGGACATTACGCGGACTTTGCACTAGAGAGCTGGCAGGGTTAAAGTTTGTTTAAAGTCCACCCCAACTGGTTCGGAGATTTGCGTTCACACATACAGCGTGTACGGACAATGTCCTGGTCATTTCAAGGTAGCAGTGAATGTGTGAAAGGGGCTTATGTTTGTCCTTCGCATATCTTGAGAACCATTCATCTGATCAACTTCACACTTGGCAGGTGTATTGCTGGGAACCCAAGGAAGGGCAGTGTCACATTTGGTGCGATTTGGACACGGGAGACGTTCAATATTAAAAAACCTTGAATAAACAAGTGACCAGCACTCTATGCAGCAGTGGGAGCGGGGCTTCAGTGCTCTGTGGGGGGACTCAGTTGAAACATCTCGCCGTGATCAGGTCTGGCAAGAAAACACTGATAATCTATTAAAAACGATATATAAATGGCTGCTCATCTAATATATTTATCACTTTGTTTTGTTAGGTAGGCCTTCTTCCAAACAGAGAGCAAGAGAGACAAGCACACACAGGGACAAGGGAATTTTTACTTGTCTTGTGCATAACACCTAACAACAAATGTAACAGGGACAGTCTGAAATCACCAGTGTTACAGTTCTATTCTATTTGATTTCATTCTTTTATATCCTCCAACAAGATCACAGGTGTCAGAAATATATATGCACATGTACTTATTAATTAATTTTATAATAAAATGCATTAATATAATTAATAATTGTATATATTTTGTTTTATTATTATAAATATTTATAACTATCAATAATAACAAAAAACAACAGTAAGAGCCAAACTGCTACAATACATATTAAAGTGGCACAAACAAGACAATAGATGAGACATAAACAGAGTTACATCTTTTTATTTGATCAATTGATAAATAGTCTCTCTACAATGGCAATTATTTCGTAACAAAAATAATAATTGTTAAGACAATAGGGGAAGAAACTTTTACATCCCACATGCATCTTATATTACACCAGTGTGAAGCTTCGCTTCCTGCGAGCAGGTTGTTCAGCAGCTGTAGTGCAGTCTATCTGGCTACAGCCACACTCCTCCACATGGATGTATGTGTATGGAACCACATCTCCATTCAGGCAGTGCAAGTCAACAGTGCGATTGCTGGAGCTTGTCTCCTTACAGCAGGAACACAATTGCTGCATAGTAGCTGCTGCTTCAGAGTACCTGAAGAGAGCAGAGGCAGGATTGGTTAATAAAATCTGCACAAACTATAGCCTACCTAAACATTTTAAAATGTCAACATTTTAATGGGTTTGTGACTTTCCATAGGAATGAGAAATATTAATATTATCATCCTTACGTTGTGAAAGTGTTGCAGGATCCTTCACAATATGGCATATCTACCCACTCGTAAGACTGACAGCCGTTGTGCAAAACTTGGATTTTCATGGATACTATCTTGCAGGCCTTATCCTTCTCCACACCTTTTCAAAAGAGGCAAACATTTAGCTTGTTTTCATTAAAGCACTATACCTTCTACCCAAAAGTAAAGAACATTTTGTCACATCTACTTACAAGTTGTACAACAGCCATTTGCTGCAGTCTGAATTGTGTCCTACGGAGGAAAATACAAACTTTGTTTTAACTTGTGTTCTCACAGACAGTCAATCCAGATTAATTAATATGCTGAAAGTGATACTTACAGGGTGGCAGTTGCTCTCCTGGAATGCCGGGCAGATGATGTGTGACTTGAGTGTTGTTAAGGTCTCACCGCTCTTAATACAGGTGTAATGCTCACACTTATTATCAGGTGGTGACCAGGTTTGTCCTTCCTGGAGAGCAATGAGAAGGATGCACACATACACACAAACGCACGCACACACAAGCCAGAATACACAGATATCAAAATACTGAGTTTTTTTTATTATAACGATTTTTTTCTTTTGCATTTTACTGATGGAGAGAGACAGAGAGGAAGTGTGGGCAAGGGAGGGGATGGCCTGCAGCAAAGGGCCCCAGGCTGGACTCGAGCTCGGACTGCTGCGAAAAGGGCTCAGCCTTTGTGGTATGTGCTCTACCCAGTGAGCTAGAGGGGCGCCCCAAATACTGAGGTACTTGAGGCTATTAAACATTATCATGGGGAGTCATGGCCAACAAAGATGATCCAACTTACCATCAAGAGCTGCTGGGTACCATTAACATTGACGACACAGTGTGTCTGTACACACTTCCCACAGCATTCATCTGAATAAGTTGTCACATATTCATATCCCTGAGAGAAAAGGGGAAGTTTAGTTGCCATGTCCAGTTTTAAAAGTTCACCCTCCCAGGAGAACAAGTTGCATTGTATGTATTGTGTGTATGAGTATAATGGATGTAATTTCTCTTACCATGTCACAGTTTTCTTGACACTGCTGAAGCTCACAAGATATCTTGAATAGACCAGTATGGAGGTCCACCTCATTTGTACAGTTACAATTCAGACAAGTTTGTACAGGAACTGAAGAACCAGGCTAGAAAATAAGAAAATATGTATTCATACTTGTGTTTTCAGCCTTACATACCTGTAGCAGTGCAGCAGATATCATTAAAAGTGATATAGTAACAAAGGTTGATGAATCATTGCACAGTATGCTTACATTTTTGAACATTTTTTAATCAGGCCCTGGTTTTAATAAGAGGAAGATGGGTGTATAAAAGAAGTATTGTGTACTTTTCTCACTCAACCAGAGCATTTTACTGTATGCTGTGGGTTGTGCCTCCATATCTAAGGATATGAGTAAATGCTTGACATGAAATCACTGGACCATACATTGACCAACATTTGCCAAAGACCTATGAATGTTCACTGACAGTCTTGCATGTCCTCTTTCCCTTATCATCAGGGTTTAAAATGTACAAGTAACAAGTAATTTTTTTGCCTAAACCTTAAAATAAATAAATAAATAAATAAATAAAAGTCAAGTAAGTCTAAAAGTAAAAAGCCAACAATTTTTTGTATGAAAATAAGAAGATATGTATTCATACTTCGGTTGTCAGTCTTACAGAGCTGGAGCACTGCAGCAGATATCATTAAAAGTGATATAGTAACAAAGGTGACAAATAAACTTCACATTTCCAGTTTGTATTTACCTGGTATTCAACGTCTCTGTGGACACAAACTCTTTTAGGCTCTAGAAAAGAGTAAGACAATGGAAATTACGTAAAAGTGTCACTTATTAGGTTTTATATAAATCCAAACTATAAATTAATGAGCTCACCACATGTATGTTCTGGACAGCATTTTCCCTCAGGAACACTGACAACTGGTATATGTCCAACTGGACACTTAATGTTGCTGAATGGGCAAGTGTTGCTGTGACATTCTTGGAGATGTTAAATGGTGATAGTAAATAGTTAAGAGTCATCATCAGGAATCATTATCAATGTAAAGCAATCTGAACACTCTGGAAGACAAATGTGCATTGATGCTACAGGTCTTACGGCAAACATAGGCAGAACAGCAGCAGTCTGATGGATTAGTTTGGTTGACAAGGACAAACCCTGGACCAGTGCAGTTTGTTGGAGGAGGTGCTGTGCACACCTTAGGCTTGCAGGTCACAGTCTTGGTTGATTCTTCACAGAGGCAGTTTTGGCATTTGTACTCAAACCTCTCATTAAACTGAAAAAATAAACCACAGTAGTGATTCAATTGTCTCTTGCAAGTTAACTACACAGGTTAGGATTTTTACTGAGCATGAATAGAAGACTTGTCTCACCTCACGAGGAATACCATCAGGATCAAGACATCCTGTTGGAAAATAAGCACTTCATGATTGACACGATATATTCAGCTCAATGATAAGATTTTAGGACATACACCACACTTACCACACTTATCAACACATATGCCAGACTCTTTGTTGAAGAGTTTCATTCCATCAGGACAAAAGCAGCCCTCAGTAATGTAGTTCATGGTTGGTTCATTAGGACTGTAATATTGAATCACCAAGAAGGACCATTTTGTTAACACAATTTCATTTAGATATCTAAAACACAGTTAACTTAATCCACTGTATTCTACTGTACTTATTGCCACTATGTTGTTAACAAGAAATGTTTATTGCCACTATCTATTATGACCCTCTTCTCTGGATAAGCTAATGTGCACAATGAACTGTAAAACAAACTTCTGACAACTAATTTCTGATGACTTACTTGTCTTCACAGGTTGGCTGTTCTGCAGGACCGCATGGCTTGTAAACTTTGTTTAATGGGCAGTCGCTTGCTGTTAGTGAAGACAAAAGAACTCAATTAGTACTTTTTTAAAATACGGCAATGTGTGATGCAACAAAAAAAGAAAAGAGTTGCCCCTCCTGATTCCACTGATCCCAACATTTAACGTAAAATATTGAATGGTTGTTTACCACATAATGTGGTGTAGTTCCTCCAGTGCAGGCAAACCCCAGCCTGAGCACAAGCAGCAGCATAAGTCTGCAAACTTGTGCACTCCACTTCTGGATTGGAAACATGGCAGCTATCAAAAACACAGCCTCGGTGGAAATTGTCAGGAGAGACATAAGGATGGCACTGTGCAAAGACACTGTGAAAGTAAAACAAAAACACAAAAACATTGTGTTTTAATTCATAATTTGTCAAAGTTAAGGGGGGTGAATGTGAGCTACTACAATCAATTGGAGAATGTCTACCTGCTCTTGAGCAGGTCACATATGGAGTCTGGATTGCAGGGAGTTAAGGTTGGTGGAAGTTCAGGCATATTGGTGGGCAGTACAGGTGGTATCGGGCAGTTGGGTTGGTTAATGTCTTCTGCAGGCCAATGGTCGGCCATCACTGCACAACTTTGCACCAGTTTGCCTCCAGGCAACATGCAGTCATCAGCCTGGTTGTTATTGCATGTTCCTGACAGTAGAGTCACAAAACAGTTAATATTACACTCTAACCTCAAACAAATGATTTACCAGTATGAGCACTAGAGAGAGATACTCTTACCACAATGACCCTGTGTGTTTCTGCCAAAGTATTGAAAGGGAAGGGTGACACTAAAGCCATTTATTCCAAATGTAATGACCACCCTAAGATGAGGGATCTCCAAAATCAAGTTAATGCCAGTATTCAAGATCTTCACACTATGTTGTGAATAAGGTAGTTTCAGAATTCTTCCATCTTTGAGTGCCTACAGAGAAAAACAGTAAATACACTATTTGACAAGAAAAATTAAAAAAGGATCATTATTATTTCATCTCCACTGACAGAAATAATATACTCAAGGTTAGTCTGGTGAGTTTTTAAAAATGTACAATATAACTTTCATGTGACAATTTATACCTCTAACTGCGTTGCTCCAATAAGGTTATGAATCATTAGTGTGACAACTTGTGATCCGTATGATATAATTATCGATCGTGGACAAGAACCATCAATGGTGGGATCACAAAAGACATTGTCAATATAAATCTTCAAGTTGTGTTTCGGTAAAATCTCTTCCATCAAGACATAAGTGCAGTTTCCTTGATAACTGTAATAGAATCCATCAAATGTGATGTAATGCGGATCTCCCCAGCCTTCACATACACCTGAAAGGAAACAAAAAGTAAGTTAAAAATCTAAATGTTATTCAAGAGAAACATATGAGTAAATAAATATGTCATAAATAATTTAACTACAGAAAAACTTACAGTCACAAGCGTAATGTTGGCAGCAGTTGTATTCATCATACACAAGAACTGGTTTATTTCCATTGGCACAAGTGATGTTGTTAATGGGTGGACATTCATATGGAATTATTTCAATTGTATTGTTCTCAATGCATCTGGCCATTGTGCAGTTGCAAATAAAGAAGGTCTCATTTTGCTTGAGTGAAGAGAAAAAATAGGGAAAATCAGTAAAAATGTGAGAATGCAAGAAAGCTTATTTTCTTTTCAGGTGCAAATGTGCAGTGTTATTAATTATGCTCTAAGTATAACATAGTAAACATTCTAAAGTGCTCAATTCATTAAGATTCTTACTGTAACATTCCATCCAGGGCAGGAAGGTACAGGAGTAGTTGGGATTGTAGTCGACCCTATAGTTGTAGTGGTAGGTTCGGTTGGTGGGGATGTAGATTTTGTGGCATTGGTTGGTCCTTCACTTGTAGTAGGTGGCTTAGTTGGAGGGGTTGTAGATGTTGTGGTTGTGATTGGCCCCTCAGTTGTAGTTGGAGATTCAGTTGTAGATGTTGTAGATGTTGTGGTTGTGGTTGGTCCTTCAGTTGTAGTGGGAGGTTCGGTTGGTGGGGTTGTAGATGGTGTAGTTGTGGTTGTCCCCTCAGTTGTAGTTGGAGATTCAGTTGCTGGTGTTGTAGATGTTGTGGTTGTCCCCTCAGTTGTAGTGAGAGATTCAGTCGGTGGGTTTGTAGATTTTGTGGCTGTGGTTGGTACTTCAGTTGTAGTAAGTGGTTTGGATAGTGGGGTTATAGATGTCGTGATTGTGGTTGTCCCTTCAGTTGAAGTGGGAGGCTTGGTTGGTGAGGTTGTAGACCTTGTGGCTGTGGTTGATCCTTCAGTTGTAGAAGGTGGCTTAGTTGTTGGTGTTGTAGATTTTGTGGTTGTGATTGGCCCCTCAGTTGTAGTTGGAGATTCAGTTGTTGGTGTTGTAGATGTTGTGGTTGTGGTTGTACCCTCAGTTGTAATAGCTTGTTTGGTTGGTGGAGTTGTAGAACTTGTAGTTGTCGTTGGTTCCGCAGTGGTAGAAGGTGGTTCAGTTGCTGGTGTTGTAGATTGTGTGGTTGTCACCTCAGTTGTAGTGGGAGGTTCAGTTGTAAATTTTGTGGCTGTGGTTGATCCTTTAGTTGTAGTAGGTGGCTTGGTTGTTGGGGTTGTAGATGTTGTGGTTGTGATTGGCCCCTCAGTTGTAGTTGGAGATTGAATTGGTGGTGTTGTAGATGTTGTGGTTGTCCCCTCAGTTGTAGTGAGAGGTTCAGTCGGTGGGGTTGTAGATTTTGTGGTTGTGGTTATTTCTACAGTTGTAGTAGGTGGCTTGGTTGGTGGGGTTGTAGATGTTGTGGTTGTGGTTGGTCCTTCAATTGTAGTAGGTGGCTTGGTTGGTGGGGTTGTAGACCTTGTGGCTCTGGTTGGTCCTTCAGTTGTAGTAGGTGGCTTAGTTGGTGGGGTTGTAGATTTTGTGGTTGGCCCCTCAGTTGTAGTTGGAGATTCAGTTGTAGATGTTGTAGATGTTTTGGTTGTCCCCTCAGTTGTAGTTGGAGATTCACTTGGTGGTGTTGTAGATGTTGTGGTTGTCCCCTCAGTTGTAGTGAGAGGTTCAGTCGGTGGGGTTGTAGATTTTGTGGTTGTGGTTGGTCCTACAGTTGTAGTAGGTGGCTTGGTTGGTGGGGTTGTAGATGTTGTGGTTGTGGTTGGTCCCTCAGTTGTAGTTGGAGATTCAGTTGTTGGTGTTGTAGATGTTGTGGTTGTCCCTTCAGTTGTAGTGGGAGGTTCGGTTGGTGGGGTTGTAGATGTTGTGGTTGTGGTTGGTCCCTCAGTTGTAGTTGGAGATTCAGTTGTTGGTGTTGTAGATGTTGTGGTTGTCCCCTCAGTTGTAGTGAGAGGTTCAGTTGTAAATTTTGTGGCTGTGGTTGATCCTTTAGTTGTAGTAGGTGGCTTGGTTGTTGGGGTTGTAGAT
Organism: Lateolabrax maculatus; assembly: GCA_031216445.1. Taxonomy (NCBI): domain Eukaryota; kingdom Metazoa; phylum Chordata; class Actinopteri; order Acropomatiformes; family Lateolabracidae; genus Lateolabrax; species Lateolabrax maculatus. The sequence continues at coordinate 18,435,230 of CM062214.1, forward strand.
GTTGTGGTTGTGATTGGCCCCTCAGTTGTAGATGGAGATTGAATTGGTGGTGTTGTAGATGTTGTGGTTGTCCCCTCAGTTGTAGTGAGAGGTTCAGTCGGTGGGGTTGTAGATTTTGTGGTTGTGGTTATTTCTACAGTTGTAGTAGGTGGCTTAGTTGGTGGGGTTGTAGATTTTGTGGTTGGCCCCTCAGTTGTAGTTGGAGATTCAGTTGTAGATGTTGTAGATGTTTTGGTTGTCCCCTCAGTTGTAGTTGGAGATTCAGTTGTAGATGTTGTAGATGTTTTGGTTGTCCCCTTAGTTGTAGTTGGAAATTCACTTGGTGGTGTTGTAGATGTTGTGGTTGTGGTTGGTCCCTCATTTGTAGTTGGAGATTCAGTTGTAGATGTTGTAGATGTTGTGGTTGTGGTTGGTCCTTCAGTTGTAGTGGGAGGTTCGGTTGGTGGGGTTGTAGATGTTGTGGTTGTGGTTGTCCCCTCAGTTGTAGTTGGAGATTCAGTTGCTGGTGTTGTAGATGTTGTGGTTGTCCCCTTAGTTGTAGTGAGAGATTCAGTCGGTGGGTTTGTAGACCTTGTGGCTGTGGTTGGTACTTCAGTTGTAGTAAGTGGTTTGGTTAGTGGGGTTGTAGATGTCGTGGTTGTGGTTGTCCCTTCAGTTGAAGTGGGAGGCTTGGTTGGTGAAGTTGTAGACCTTGTGGCTGTGGTTGGTCCTTCAGTTGTAGAAGGTGGCTTAGTTGTTGGTGTTGTAGATTTTGTGGTTGTGATTGGCCCCTCAGTTGTAGTTGGAGATTCAGTTGTTGGTGTTGTAGATGTTGTGGTTGTGGTTGTCCCCTCAGTTGTAGTAGGTTGTCTGGTTGGTGGAGTTGTAGAACTTGTAGTTGTCGTTGGTTTCGCAGTGGTAGAAGGTGGTTCAGTTGCTGGTGTTGTAGATTGTGTGGTTGTCACCTCAGTTGTAGTGGGAGGTTCAGTTGTAAATTTTGTGGCTGTGGTTGATCCTTTAGTTGTAGTAGGTGGCTTGGTTGTTGGGGTTGTAGACCTTGTGGCTGTGGTTGGTCCTTCAGTTGTAGTAGGTGGCTTGGTTGGTGGGGTTGTAGATTTTGTGGTTGTGATTGGCCCCTCAGTTGTAGTTGGAGATTCAGTTGTTGGTGTTGTAGATGTTGTGGTTGTGGTTGTCCCCTCAGTTGTAGTAGGTTGTCTGGTTGGTGGAGTTGTAGAACTTGTAGTTGTTGTTGGTTCCGCAGTGGTAGAAGGTGGTTCAGTTGCTGGTGTTGTAGATTGTGTGGTTGTCACCTCAGTTGTAGTGGGAGGTTCAGTTGTAAATTTTGTGGCTGTGGTTGATCCTTTAGTTGTAGTAGGTGGCTTGGTTGTTGGGGTTGTAGACCTTGTGGCTGTGGTTGGTCCTTCAGTTGTAGTAGGTGGCTTGGTTGGTGGGGTTGCAGATTTTGTGTTTGTGATTGGCCCCTCAGTTGTAGTTGGAGATTCAGTTGTAGATGTTGTAGATGTTTTGGTTGTCCCCTTAGTTGTAGTTGGAAATTCACTTGGTGGTGTTGTAGATGTTGTGGTTGTGGTTGGTCCTTCAGTTGTAGTGGGAGGTTCGGTTGGTGGGGTTGTAGATGTTGTGGTTGTGGTTGGTCTCTCAGTTGTAGTTGGAAATTCAGTTGTTGGTGTTGTAGATGTTGTGGTTGTCCCCTTAGTTGTAGTGAGAGGTTCAGTCGGTGGGGTTGTAGATTTTGTGGTTGTGGTTGGTCCTACAGTTGTAGTGGGAGGTTTGGTTGGTGGGGTTGTAGATTTTGTGGTTGTAGTTGGTTCTGCAGTTGTTGAAGGTGCTTTAGTTGGTGGTGTTGTAGATTTTGTGGTTGTCACCTTAGTTGTAGTGAGAGGTTCAGTTGTAGATTTTGTAGCTGTGGTTGGTCCTTCAGTTGTAGTATGTGGTTTGGTTGGTGGGGTTGTAGATTTTGTGGCTGTGGTTGATCCTTCTGTTGTCGTAGGTGGTTTGGTTGGTGGGGCTGTAGATGTTGTGGTTGTGGTTGGTCCCTCAGTTGTAGTTGGAGATTCAGTTGTTGGTGTTGTAGATGTTGTGGTTGTCCCCTCAGTTGTAGTGAGAGATTCAGTCGGTGGGGTTGTAGACCTTGTGGCTGTGGTTGGTCCTTCAGTTGTAGTAAGTGGTTTGGTTGGTGGGGTTGTAGATGTTGTGGTTGTGGTCGGTCCTTCAGTTGTAGTAGGTGGCTTGGTTGGTGGGGTTGTAGATGTTGTGGTTGTGGTTGGTCCTTCAATTATAGTAGATGGCTTGGTTGGTGGGGTTCTAGTTGTTGTGGTTTTGATTGGCCCCTCATTTATAATTGGAGATTCAGTTGTAGATGTTGTAGATGTTTTGGTTGTGGTTGTCCCCTCAGTTGTAGTAGGTTGTTTGGTTGGTGGAGTTGTAGAACTTGTAGTTGTAGTTGGTTCCGCAGTTGTAAAAGGTGGTTCAGTTGCTGGTGTTGTAGATTGTGTTGTTGTCACCTCAGTTGTAGTGGGAGGTTGGGTTGTAAATTTTGTGGCTGTGGTTGATCCAGTTGTTGGAGTTGTAGAACTTGTAGTTGTGGTTAGTTCTGCAGTTGTAGAAAGTAGTTCAGTTGTTGGTGTTGTAGATGTTGTGGTTGTGGTTGGCCCCTCAGTTGTAGTTGGAGATTCAGTTGGTGGTGTTGTATATGTTGTGGTTGTCCCCTCAGTTGTAGTGAGAGGTTCAGTCGGTGGGGTTGTAGATTTTGTGGTTGTGGTCGGTCCTTCAGTTGTAGTAGGTGGCTTGGTTGGTGGGGTTGTAGATGTTGTGGTTGTGGTTGGTCCTTCAATTGTAGTAGGTGGCTTGGTTGGTGGGGTTGTAGATGTTGTGGTTGTGATTGGCCCCTCAGTTGTAGTTGGAGATTCAGTTGTAGATGTTGTAGATGTTTTGGTTGTGGTTGTCCCCTCAGTTGTAGTAGGTTGTTTGGTTGGTGGAGTTGTAGAACTTGTAGTTGTAGTTGGTTCCGCAGTTGTAGAAGGTGGTTCAGTTGCTGGTGTTGTAGATTGTGTGGTTGTCACCTCAGTTGTAGTGGGAGGTTGGGTTGTAAATTTTGTGGCTGTGGTTGATCCAGTTGTTGGAGTTGTAGAACTTGTAGTTGTGGTTAGTTCTGCAGTTGTAGAAAGTAGTTCAGTTGTTGGTGTTGTAGATGTTGTGGTTGTGGTTGGCTCCTCAATTGTAGTTGGAGATTCAGTTGGTGGTGTTGTAGATGTTTTGGTTGTCCCCTCAGTTGTAGTGAGAGGTTCAGTCAGTGGGGTTGTAGATTTTGTGGTTGTGTTTGGTCCTTCAGTTGTAGTAGGTTGTTTGGTTGGTGGGGTTGTAAATTTTGTGGTTGTGGTTGTCCCTTCAGTTGTAGTGGGAGGTTTGGTTGGTGGGGTTGTAGATTTTGTGGTTGTGGTTGGCCCCTCAGTTGTAGTAGGTTGTTTGGTTGGTGGAGTTGTAGATGTTGTGGTTGTGGTTTGTCCTTCAATTGTAGTGGGAGGTTCGGTTGGTGGGGTTGTAGATGTTGTGGTTGTGGTTGGTCCCTCAGTTGTAGTTGGAGATTCAGTTGTTGGTGTTGTAGATGTTGTGGTTGTCCCCTCAGTTGTAGTGAGAGATTCAGTCGGTGGGGTTGTAGACCTTGTGGCTGTGGTTGGTCCTTCAGTTGTAGTAAGTGGTTTGGTTGGTGGGGTTGTAGATGTTGTGGTTGTGGTTGTCCCTTCATTTGAAGTGGGAGGCTCGGTTGGTGGGGTTGTAGATGTTGTGGTTGTGGTTGGTCCTTCAGTTGTAGAAGGTGGCTTAGTTGTTGGTGTTGTAGATTTTGTGGTTGTGATTGGCCCCTCGGTTGTAGTTGTAGATTCAGTTGTTGGTGTTGTAGATGTTTTGGTTGTGGTTGTCCCCTCAGTTGTAGTAGGTTGTTTGGTTGGTGGAGCTGTAGAACTTGTAGTTGTAGTTGGTTCCGCAGTTGTAGAAGGTGGTTCAGTTGCTGGTGTTGTAGATTGTGTTGTTGTCACCTCAGTTGTAGTGGGAGGTTGGGTTGTAAATTTTGTGGCTGTGGTTGATCCAGTTGTTGGAGTTGTAGAACTTGTAGTTGTGGTTAGTTCTGCAGTTGTAGAAAGTAGTTCAGTTGTTGGTGTTGTAGATGTTGTGGTTGTGGTTGGCCCCTCAGTTGTAGTTGGAGATTCAGTTGGTGGTGTTGTAGATGTTGTGGTTGTCCCTTCAGTTGTAGTGAGAGGTTCAGTCGGTGGGGTTGTAGATTTTGTGGTTGTGGTCGGTCCTTCAGTTGTAGTAGGTGGCTTGGTTGGTGGGGTTGTATATGTTGTGGTTGTGGTTGGTTCTTCAATTGTAGTAGGTGGCTTGGTTGGTGTGGTTGTAGATGTTGTGGTTGTGATTGGCCCTTCTGTTGTAGTTGGAGATTCAGTTGTTGATGTTGTAGATGTTTTGGTTTTCCCCTTAGTTGTAGTTGGAGATTCAGTTGTTGGTGTTGTAGATGTTGTGGTTGTGGTTTCTCCTTCAGTTGTAGTGGGAGGTTCGGTTCGTGGGGTTGTAGATCTTGTGGTTGTGGTTGGTCCCTCAGTTGTAGTTGGAGATTCAGTTGTTGGTGTTGTAGATGTTGTGGTTGTACCCTCAGTTGTAATAGCTTGTTTGGTTGGTGGAGTTGTAGAACTTGTAGTTGTCGTTGGTTCCGCAGTGGTAGAAGGTGGTTCAGTTGCTGGTGTTGTAGATTGTGTGGTTGTCACCTCAGTTGTAGTGGGAGGTTCAGTTGTAACTTTTGTGGCTGTGGTTGATCCTTTAATTGTAGTAGGTGGCTTGGTTGTTGGGGTTGTAGATGTTGTGGTTGTGATTGGCCCCTCAGTTGTAGTTGGAGATTCAGTTGGTGGTGTTGTAGATGTTGTGGTTGTCCCCTCAGTTGTAGTGAGAGGTTTAGTCGGTGGGGTTGTAGATTTTGTGGTTGTGGTTGGTCCCTCAGTTGTAGTAGGTGGCTTGGTTGGTGGGGTTGTAGATGTTGTGGTTGTGGTTGGTCCTTCAATTGTAGTAGGTGGCTTGGTTGGTGGGGTTGTAGACCTTGTGGCTGTGGTTGGTCCTTCAGTTGTAGTAGGTGGCTTGGTTAGTGGGGTTATAGATTTTGTGGTTGTGATTGGCCCCTCAGTTGTAGTTGGAGATTCAGTTGTAGATGTTGTAGATGTTTTGGTTGTCCCCTCAGTTGTAGTTGGAGATTCAGTTGGTGGTGTTGTAGATGTTGTGGTTGTGGTTGGTCCCTCAGTTGTAGTGGGAGGTTCGGTTGGTGGGGTTGTAGATGTTGTGGTTGTGGTTGGTCCTTCAATTGTAATAGGTGGCTTGGTTGGTGGGGTTGTATACCTTGTGGCTGTGGATGGTCCTTCAGTTGTAGTAGGTGGCTTGGTTGGTGGGGTTGTAGATGTTGTGGTTGTGGTTGGTCCTTCAGTTGTAGTGGGAGGTTCGGTTGGTGGGGTTGTAGATTTTTTGGTTGTGGTTGGTCCCTCAGTTGTAGTTGGAGATTCAGTTGTTGGTGTTGTAGATGTTGTGGTTGTCCCCTCAGTTGTAGTGAGAGATTCAGTCGGTGGGGTTGTAGATCTTGTGGCTGTGGTTGGTCCTTCAGTTGTAGTAAGTGGTTTGGTTGGTGGGGTTGTAGATGTCGTGGTTGTGGTTGTCCCTTCAGTTGAAGTGGGAGGCTTGGTTGGTGGGGTTGTAGACCTTGTGGCTGTGGTTGGTCCTTCAGTTGTAGAAGGTGGCTTAGTTGTTGGTGTTGTAGATTTTGTGGTTGTGATTGGCTCCTCAGTTGTAGTTGGAGATTCAGTTGTTGGTGTTGTAGATGTTTTGGTTGTGGTTGTCCCCTCAGTTGTAGTAGGTTGTTTGGTTGGTGGAGTTGTAGAACTTGTAGTTGTAGTTGGTTCCGCAGTTGTAGAAGGTGGTTCAGTTGGTGGTGTTGTAGATTGTGTTGTTGTCACCTCAGTTGAAGTGGGAGGTTGAGTTGTAAATTTTGTGGCTGTGGTTGATCCAGTTGTTGGAGTTGTAGAACTTGTAGTTGTGGTTAGTTCTGCAGTTGTAGTTGGAGATTCAGTTGTTGGTGTTGTAGATGTTGTGGTTGTGGTTGGCCGCTCAGTTGTAGTTGGAGATTCAGTTGGTGGTGTTGTAGATGTTGTGGTTGTCCCCTCAGTTGTAGTGAGAGGTTCAGTCGGTGGGGTTGTAGATTTTGTGGTTGTGGTTGGTCCTTCAGTTGTAGTAGGTGGCTTGGTTGGTGGGGTTGTAGATGTTGTGGTTGTGGTTGTCCCTTCAATTGTAGTAGGTGGCTTGGTTGGTGGGGTTGTAGATGTTGTGGTTGTGATTGGCCCCTCAGTTGTAGTTGGAGATTCAGTTGTAGATGTTGTAGATGTTTTGGTTGTGGTTGTCCCCTCAGTTGTAGTAGGTTGTTTGGTTGGTGGAGTTGTAGAACTTGTAGTTGTAGTTGGTTCCGCAGTTGTAGAAGGTGGTTCAGTTGCTGGTGTTGTAGATTGTGTTGTTGTCACCTCAGTTGTAGTGGGAGGTTGGGTTGTAAATTTTGTGGCTGTGGTTGATCCAGTTGTTGGAGTTGTAGAACTTGTAGTTGTAGTTAGTTCTGCAGTTGTAGAAAGTAGTTCAGTTGTTGGTGTTGTAGATTTTGTGGTTGTGGTTGGCCCCTCAGTTGTAGTTGGAGATTCAGTTGGTGGTGTTGTATATGTTGTGGTTGTCCCCTCAGTTGTAGTGAGAGGTTCAGTGGGTGGTGTTGTAGATGTTGTGGTTGTGGTTGGTCCTTCAGTTGTAGTAGGTGGCTTGGTTGGTGGGGTTGTAGATGTTGTGGTTGTGGTTGGTCCTTCAATTGTAGTAGGTGGCTTGGTTGGTGGGGTTGTAGATTTTGTGGTTGTGGTTGGCCCCTCAGTTGTAGTAGGTTGTTTGGTTGGTGGAGTTGTAGATGTTGTGGTTGTGGTTTGTCCTTCAATTGTAGTGGGAGGTTCGGTTGGTGGGGTTGTAGATGTTGTGGTTGTGGTTGGTCCCTCAGTTGTAGTTGGAGATTCAGTTGTTGGTGTTGTAGATGTTGTGGTTGTCCCCTCAGTTGTAGTGAGAGATTCAGTCGGTGGGGTTGTAGACCTTGTGGCTGTGGTTGGTCCTTCAGTTGTAGTAAGTGGTTTGGTTGGTGGGGTTGTAGATGTCGTGGTTGTGGTTGTCCCTTCAGTTGAAGTGGGAGGCTTGGTTGGTGGGGTTGTAGACCTTGTGGCTGTGGTTGGTCCTTCAGTTGTAGAAGGTGGCTTAGTTGTTGGTGTTGTAGATTTTGTGGTTGTGATTGGCTCCTCAGTTGTAGTTGGAGATTCAGTTGTTGGTGTTGTAGATGTTTTGGTTGTGGTTGTCCCCTCAGTTGTAGTAGGTTGTTTGGTTGGTGGAGTTGTAGAACTTGTAGTTGTAGTTGGTTCCGCAGTTGTAGAAGGTGGTTCAGTTGGTGGTGTTGTAGATTGTGTTGTTGTCACCTCAGTTGTAGTGGGAGGTTGAGTTGTAAATTTTGTGGCTGTGGTTGATCCAGTTTTTGGAGTTGTAGAACTTGTAGTTGTGGTTAGTTCTGCAGTTGTAGAAAGTAGTTCAGTTGTTGGTGTTGTAGATGTTGTGGTTGTGGTTGGCCGCTCAGTTGTAGTTGGAGATTCAGTTGGTGGTGTTGTAGATGTTGTGGTTGTCCCCTCAGTTGTAGTGAGAGGTTCAGTCGGTGGGGTTGTAGATTTTGTGGTTGTGGTTGGTCCTTCAGTTGTAGTAGGTGGCTTGGTTGGTGGGGTTGTAGATGTTGTGGTTGTGGTTGGTCCTTCAATTGTAGTAGGTGGCTTGGTTGGTGGGGTTGTAGATGTTGTGGTTGTGATTGGCCCCTCAGTTGTAGTTGGAGATTCAGTTGTAGATGTTGTAGATGTTTTGGTTGTGGTTGTCCCCTCAGTTGTAGTAGGTTGTTTGGTTGGTGGAGTTGTAGAACTTGTAGTTGTAGTTGGTTCCGCAGTTGTAGAAGGTGGTTCAGTTGCTGGTGTTGTAGATTGTGTTGTTGTCACCTCAGTTGTAGTGGGAGGTTGGGTTGTAAATTTTGTGGCTGTGGTTGATCCAGTTGTTGGAGTTGTAGAACTTGTAGTTGTAGTTAGTTCTGCAGTTGTAGAAAGTAGTTCAGTTGTTGGTGTTGTAGATTTTGTGGTTGTGGTTGGCCCCTCAGTTGTAGTTGGAGATTCAGTTGGTGGTGTTGTAGATGTTGTGGTTGTCCCCTCAGTTGTAGTGAGAGGTTCAGTCGGTGGGGTTGTAGATTTTGTGGTTGTGTTTGGTCCTTCAGTTGTAGTAGGTTGTTTGGTTGGTGAAGTTTTAAATTTTGTGGTTGTCGTTGACCCCTCAGTTGTAGTTGGAGATTCAGTTGTTGGTGTTGTAGATGTTGTGGTTGTGGTTGGTCCTTCAGTTGTAGTAGGTTGTTTGGTTGGTGGAGTTGTGGATTTTGTGGTTGTAGTTGGTTCTGCAGTTGTTGAAGGTGCTTTAGTTGGTGGTGTTGTAGATTTTGTGGTTGTCACCTTAGTTGTAGTGAGAGGTTCAGTTGTAGATTTTGTAGCTGTGGTTGGTCCTTCAGTTGTCGTAGGTGGTTTGGTTGGTGGGGTTGTAGATGTTGTGGTTGTGGTTCGTCCCTCAGTTGTAGTTGCAGATTCAGTTGGTGGTGTTGTAGATGTTGTTGTTGCCCCCTCAGTTGTAGTGAGAGGTTCAGTCAGTGGGGTTGTAGACCTTGTGGCTGTGGTTGGTCCTTCAGTTGTAGTAGTTGGTTTTGTTGTTGGGGTCGTAGATGTTGTGGTTGTGGTTATCCCTTCAGTCGAAGTGGGAGGTTCGGTTAGTGGGGTTGTAGATTTTGTTGTTGTGGTTGTCCTCTCAGTTGTAGTAGGTTGTTTGGTTGGTGGAGTTATAGAACTTGTAGTTGTAGTTGGTTCCCCAGTTGTAGAAGGTGGTTCAGTTGCTGGTGTTGTAGATTGTGTGGTTGTCACCTCAGTTGTAGTGGGAGGTTTTGTTGTATATTCTGTGGTTGTGATTGGCCCTTCAGTTGTAGTAGTAGATTCAGTTGGTACAGTCGTAGATTTTGTGGCTGTGGTTGGTCCTTTAGTTGTAATATATGGTGTGGTTGGTGGGGTTGTAGGACTTGTGGTTGTGGTACTCTCACATTTCCACACACACATCTGGGTCTTCTCTTCAAATATTGGCTTATCTTCCGGGCATACAGGGTAACACCCTGTCAAAATCATAAGACATCATATATTTTATCGTGACAGTAAAAATATTGTTATTTGCAATGTATTTTAATGTTTGACACTGAATTTGGCAAAGTGGTCATTCAATCACTTTTCTCACACAAGGGAAGACACATTTTAACAAGCACATTTATCAGAGGTAAGGTGAGACATTTTGAGTTAACCTCTTACCTTCCAGGTTGGGTATAAGGTTGCTCCAATTTCCTTGTTGATAAGAACAGGTCTTGTAGTAAGGTGTGTGACAAGGGTTGTAGTGCCAGTTGCATTCACCTGGGCTATTGTAGTAATCACAAAAGACAGCTGGGAAGAAAAAGACACAATGTATGTTATGTTTCAAAATAAAGTTTTAGCTAAATATGGGAAGTTAACACTCACTCCAAATTACAGAAAACTGTCATAGATAGTGATAAACAAAAAAGCTTACTTTTGTATAAGAACCTTCAAGCCATTTAAAGAACATAACAACTTTTTGTAAGACTAAATTATACCTAATTTAAGTGTGTATTGAACTAATGTACGTAAATCATTGCAGTCTTTAAAAATATACTCATAATGACGCATGCACTGACACCTATAGACTAGACTAGGGAATAGGTAGAACAGGTAGAATATTAGATGTCCTGTTCATAGAAAAAAGAAACCATACTTATCAACATATCTTGACAACTCTTTAAATGTTGAGGTCATAAGAATCTTGGCATCTAAAAATAGGGTCTTGGCCAGAAAAGGCTTAAAACCCTCTTGGAGGTTTAATTGGAGGGTAAAATTGTTTTTTACTTACGACAGATTTCTGGAGTTCTCCATGCAACACAGACACCAGCCTCATTACAAGCTTGAGCATAAGCTGCAACTGCTGTGCAGAAACACTCACAGTCTCCTCCAGAGTCACAGGCACATGAGTCTTTCACACAGTTTTCATAAAATGGAAGGGGATCTACCTGTTTAATTATCAAAATATATGACATATTTTAAAAAATGTGTTTATTGTTTTCAAACATGGAACTGTAAATAATGATAAATTAGAACAGAATCTGTTATTACCTTATTGTGGCAGCCTTTGAACGTATCTCCAGTTATAATGCTGCACTTCATTTTTGCCCAGTTTTGTCGATGGGGTCTTGCTTCACAAGCGTCAACGTGTATTTCGACATCTGGGCAGGTGCTTGACACTTTCCAGCTGTTTGCAAATTCTAATAGATTGCTTACTGCCAGCTGACCCTGGGTGGTGAAGTCATTCTGTCCATCACCATTAAAATCTCCACACAGGCCACATACCTCTCCCTGTTGAGCCAGAAAAAGGAGTCAATGACTTATTTTACATAAGGACATTATTCTATGCCAATACTTTTTAGCATTTCAAGGAACAAGCAGACATTAATATACTTGTATCATGTTGACACAGTAAATATTTCATTGTATTTACTACAAACTCTTTTGAACATGATTTTCAGTTCAAAACCAACAACATAGCTGTCTTAGTCTGCCCCCCTTCTCCACCAAATGTTCATGGGTGGATTATCATCCAATATGTTCCTAAATAGAGAAAGGCAGAATGTTCAGTGCTCCATAGTGAAGGTTACTAAAGAAGTGACTTTTTGGAGTGTTATGATCTTGTTACTTGCGTATAATATTTAATTAAAATTTTAGTAAGTGCCTCAGGCCCTTTTTCAGCAAATGTGTAACAGGTGGCTAATCCATTTTAAATCGCATGTACCAGTTGTTTGTATGGATGTGACAACTGTATTGCTTATAGGGTGGATGCTACAGTAATAATTAATTGTTGTATAATACAGTATGTATCAAATAAAAGGTACAATTCTATAAACTGTGGTTCTCAAAAATGTTTAGAAAATGATCTGCAGACAGCTAGCTGTAGATAAGGAAAATTGTATCATCCTAACAAAACTGTAGCTCTGAAATCTTACTATAAGAAATGTAATTTATTATCATTACAACAATTAAGTGACTTAAACTTTGACTCACGCTGTGCTTTGGGTCCAGGATGATGTAGACAGTTGTTTTATGATCCCACATCACTGCCAGACCAATGGCAGATTCTATCACCAGATACAAGCCAACCGTCCTTATTTTGTACTGAATCTCAGTGCCATGTCCCAGGTCCTTCTCTATATATTTACCCTTTGATAGTTTGATTTCCATTCGCTGTAATATTAAGGAGGTTTATATAACTTTAGAAAATACAGTTTAACAAAACATTTAATTCTAACACTGAATGTATGTTTTATTTTTAATTAACAACTTCAAGGAGCTGTATGCAATTTTCAGAGCAGCCTGCGTCAGTGGGGCTCTAACTTGTTATAACGTGATATATATGTGTATATATATATATATGTGTATATATATATATATATATATATATATATATATATACACCTTACACTCTCTACACAGATATGAAATAATTACACATTATTAGATGTAAATCTCTTTCTCTACATGCATGACTCCGAGCAGATCCGGCAGACCGAGCACATCTACACTGGTCGTTTGTTGACATTAGCGGACTCCATTTCCAAGCTTACGTTAGGTGCTGTTGCACACTGTTAGTGTTGTCAACTTGGCAATTTTTTTAGACCCTCTTGGCACTTTCTAAAAAGCAACTAGTGACCAGTTGTGTAGTGAGAAAGATGATACAGGGCTACTTTGTGGCGAAAAGAAAACCAATCTTCCACCGTCAACCGATAACCAGTGTTACGGTGGCTTGTGTTGACTGTTCCACTGTTGGAGACAGGATTTCTCTTCTAGAGAGACATTTCTGTGAGTAAAAGCAGCTTCTCTCAGTCCGGCAACGACTGCAATACAAAGCCGGTTGCTAAACAGCTGTTCGCTACTTATGTAAAAATCTGTTCACACATGGGCAATATGAAGTGATTAATACATGTAAGAAGTAACATACAGGATCTTTAATACGATAAAACATATCATTTGTTGGTATGAAATCTTACCCCCAGTTGGATTCTGACAGATTTGGAGCATGTGGTGCCTGTAGATCCACATGGTACATTTTCTGTGATAACTCCAAAGTTGTACTGTACTGTTTTATTGCCACATTTGTTCTTAAAAGAGAGAAATTCATTAAACATTTAGTATGTTTGACCACCGATCAAATCCAACTTCAGTTTGACCTTTAATAGTCAGGAATACTTTTATTTAAGAAAACCCAGAACATAAGACAGGATAAAAAAACTTTTGATCCCTACATGCACTTTCCATTCATATTCATAAGCAGGCATATTTAGGCCAAAGTCAGTTTGAATCATATCTTAACTGTCTTTCAATTCTGTCATTCAGAATGATCATATTTAATTTCTATGAATTTCTGAGATGATGTTATATTTAGATGATTTTGACATGCAATGTTTACCTTGACAGCAACATAATCACAAGGTCCTTGAAACTCATATGTTTTCTTATCAAATGTTGTGTAATGACCACTTCCATAAATAATGCAGGTTTGGGGGCATCTTTGTGTCCCTGTGCACTGCCATTTTCCACTTATGCAGGTACTAGATGTTTCAGGGAGGATTTCAATAAAAAATATTACATATTATAATCAAATTAAAATAAAAAAATGATTTAAATTTGTTTGTCATTCTATATTATGTCTTATCAAAACACTTTCATACAGTACCAGGTTTCGCACTGGTTAGGAATTTGTTTTCCAGGGGTATAAAGTTGCCCATCGTGCTGACATGGACATTCATTTTCTTTCACACAGGAACCTTTGCCATCATCAAAAAGGCTACTTGGACACACACAACCAGATTCACACTCTTGGGTGTCCTGGGAGGATAAAAAGATTAAAATGATGGAAAAAGAGAAAACATATGAGAAACAGATTAATTAAATGTTAAAAACTAAATGGCATATTTTAGATCTTAACTGATTAAAAAAAATTGTGAGCGAGAGGTCAGGTTGGACACAGTGGCAACAATAGCTCACACAATCATCGCTGTCCAGATTTGAGCAACTTGGGGCACACTGCAGTCCAAACTCTCCTGGGCCTGCATTGGAGCAGTTGAAGTATACTTTTGGAAAAGGGCATGCTGCGAAAAAAGACAAAGATGGAGACACCAATTTAATATTATATATTACATGTAAACTGAAACTCTTTTATAGTACTAAAACAAGTTAAAAACATACTTGATGAGCGGGTACTCAGAGAATGGCAATGAAGCCTTCCATTGGTGCACACGCTAGAAAAAAATGCCAAAGACATGAGATGGAACACAATGGTACTTAAAAACCAACAATTTAGTTTCTGCAAATCTTATATACCTGCTGTATATAAGATTTACAGAAACTACTAGCCTGGCATCACCAGACTAATTCACAAATGCATATTAGTCTGGAATCTCTCAGTTCATTTTTTATTTCCAAGGGGTGTTATCGACGGGTGGAGACAACAAATCAGAGCAACGAAACACCGTCCTGTCGGACGGTATGTCCTGTCAGAAGTACAGCAATTATTATAAATATTTCTTATCAACATAAAGTTTAAGTTCAGTTGTTTGTTCTTCTTTTAGAGAAAATTTACCGTCCATTCCGTTTAATACTGTTGCTGTAGCCCGCCGGGGAACACAGCAGCCATCTTGGATATTTACAAAGATACCTGAACAGCGCTCGTCTCTGTCAGTCATCATATTAAATCCGCGTCATACTAGATAAATAATTATCATTGATTTGAAGTCCAGTGTCACCAAATTGCAAACAACTGACTCACCAGTGCTCATCTTTCATGCTGATGGACTTTCCTGGATTAATGAAGACGTCGTTATGGTAGCAGGGACATTTTGCCATGGGGACGCAGATGCCATTTTCATTTAGGTATAGACCCTCAGAGCAGGAGCAGCCATCCACAGGCAAGAAGTCAGAAGTGCAGCTCTGCTGCTCTAAACCCAGTGATCTGCAAGTCAACTGACATCTCTGATGCTTGTAAGAGAAGGTCTGAGTTTCTGGGCAGCTCCTTGTGTATTTATCTGTTTTGTGCACAATGTGACGATGGTTATTTAATACTTTTATGACTAACTGATGAAAGGGAAGATATTCATTAAACTCCAGAAATCAGCACTCATCTTTACCACAACATAATGAAAGAAATTCTTACCGCACACATTCTCTCTCCAGTCGGTCAAGAACACTCCATTTGATGCACAAACTCGTGCGTACGAGGATAAGACGGCACACAGGCAGGCCTCACTCTTCTCACAGTTACAGCTAGCATAAGTACATCGCTGCAGAAGAAAGCAAACACTTTTAGAGAATTACAGTCCCATCTAAAGTTAATTCAAAGAAAGATAAACAGGAAGGTTTTGCTGTACCTTGTAGTACATCTCAGGGTCCACCATTGAATGGCACTGCCCAAAGGTGCTGTCTGGACTTAGTAGCAAGGAGCACCAGTGTTTGGCGTACCTCTCTGAGAGTGGAGAAATAATAACATTTTTACTTTTAATGTCTACAATTCTGTTCAAATGTCTAAATGCCTTAAACATAACATACTTGCAATCTAGAAATATGTTTTATCAGAGAATCAATCTAAGAAAATACACAAACAAAACAAGAATAGATGAACAGTAGAAAAATCAACCAGTGCTTTTTACCATTTTCAACACTGAGGGAACAGGGGTCATCAAGTCTTTCCTCTCTGTCTTGGCACATGAGGTTAGCTTTCCAGGAGTTACTAAAAGTTGCTGCTGTTCCCTCCACGATCCCCTGAGGAGTTTTCATGTCATCAGACAGGACCATGTTGTAGTTCCCACATAAACCTGAAGAAACCAAATATTATCATGTTCAATTGTGTCTGTGGGTTCGCTACTTGGCTAGGTATTGAGGCTCTTTCAATGTAAAATATACATGACAATATTGTCACAAACTACAGATTTTTTTGTATTTCTTTTTAGATTTTCCCAGTCAAACATGTTTTCATCTGTTACAGTTGTTGTGTTTTCAAAACAGACAACAACAGAAATCAAACATCATAATTACTGTTATCATCCAGTATAGTCTGTCCTTTAGTTTGATGATGTCAGTGCTTCATATTAAAACAAATGTAAAACTCACCACGTGTCTTGGCTCTGTAACTCTGTTCCAGACTGACGTAGACTTGCATGACAGGCACATGCTGGATCTGAATTTGCAACCCAAAAGTGGTCTGGAGCAAGATGTGAAAGGATGAAGCACGGAATATGTTGATGTCACCTTTGAATAAAGAGAAATACAAAAACAGTCAGATAATTTGCTGATGTCATAGCATAAATGATAGATGGCAATAATACTTTTCAGAGTTATTTATTGTCTGACCCACCTGAGTGGTATGGCAAACTGATGGTCTGCATATTCTGCTTTACTGTGCCATCAGAAGTGAACATTAGTATCTGAATAAAATCAGAATTGATCATTAGAGTATTGCAGATAATAGTGTGACTATATAAATATATATATACAGTCTTCTTAACTGACAGTATTTGACTCACATTGTTTCTGTCATTGTTCAGCAGGATTTTAAGGGTCTTAAGACAAGTGTCAAAGTCTTGGTGTCTACATGGAACCAACTGGCCCCGGATGGTAAAATTTGGGCTTGCAACATCCTGAAATATACAAAGTGTGAGTGGAATTATATGATGATAATGATATATTTTAATAATTTAATAGTAGAAAGCAATGACTCATTCACCTTTCTTTCCACCTTGGCTAGTGTGTAGTAACAGTCTCCATGGAAGGTGTAGGTTTTCCCATCAAAGGTAGTTACATGTGAACCCTCTTCAACTGCACAAGTAGCAGGTGTTTGAAGGCTCTCACAAGCCCATCTACCCTCAAAACATGTACTAAAACAACGCAAACAGTTTGAGTCCACAAAAACACATAATTAGAGGGAACAAATAATAAATTCTGTTTACATTATTAAATGTGAAACATACCATTTTTCCCCGACCTGTAGGTATACGTCACTGGTGTTATAGATTTTGTCGTGTTTGCACTGACATTCAGCTTGACCAATGCACCCTCTCATGGAAATATCGTCAAACACAGTTCCTGATATAAACACGTGACATGAACATTTTTAGAAGACAAAGTGCATATTACAGGAAAAAAAAAAAACAGGAAACAGTGTAGTAAGAAACATGTATACATGTAAACAGCACTAACCAGGAGGACAGAAGCAGCCATCCATTTTGTGGTCCTCACACAGTGAACTTGTGTCTAGATGTGTGCATGTATCCATGCAAGGGGAACCGCTCTCTTCATAAACCATGTTGAATGGGCACTGTTTAGCTGTGAAGATATGGTACAATTAAAATAAACAGATTCACATGAGGATTTACTGTTCTGTACTGAACTAGTACCTTGCTAAATGATACCTTGCTCATGGAAGAACGTTTTCCATTATAAGCTGACCAGTTTGACACACAAACACACACACACACACTCACACACACACGTACTGTATATACAGATATTATCATCCCTGTAATTAGTATACTACCTTTTTTTATGCCTATTTTAATTTATTTAAATTACATTTTTTTAACTCTGTCCTCTTACCCTAGAATTGCATGACAAAATCACTTTAAATAATGTTCTAACAGTAACTTGTTTTTATTTGGAATACACTACTACTACTTCAGTGGAAGTCTTTAGTACCCCCCCCCCCCCCCCCCCCCCAAAAAAAAAAAAATATATATATATAAAGATGATAACAAAACAGAAAAGAGGACACAAAACGTTACCACAGAAGTGAGGTGTCCTCCAGTTTGGGGGCTGTCCTCCTGCATGGGAACACTGTCGAGAGAACTCAGACAGTGTGCTGCAGACACAGAAGTCACTTGTACCGTTGGTGCAGCCACACATGTCCTGCACACAGGCCTGGATGTAAGGTTCAGGGTTAATCAATTTGGTGCAGGAGCTCCAGGACTCTGAACGCAGAATCTGGTCACAGGTGGTTTGCTAAAAGGGAAAAAGAGATACCAATAATAAAGTCAAAATTATTATTGTTGCAGAATTCTATATGTTATTACATATCACTGAAACTATGTGGGTAATAAACTCATAACCTCTTTGCATGAATCTGGCACAGTCACAGCCTCGGGTAATTCATCTTCCTCTTCATAGAGGTCCTCGCAGTCATCGTTTGGACGATGGACTTTCTGATAGTTGCCAAACTCAATGGGGCTGATTTGGCGACCTTGATTGTAATTATAGTGTCAAATGTCAATGGTGATGACTGAATGTAAAATAACCAGTGGTTTATGTATCCAAATACATTAAATAAATGTATGTTTAAAGTGAATAACAAACCATTAAGAATGAATTCATTGTAGACAGAAACACCATTGAAGTCTCCACAAAGTCCGCATGTACGATTAGCATAGTCAGGATCCAGTTCCACCTACAACAGACACAACAAAGGGTTAAAACAAGTTTTTATGTTTTTTTTAATATAATAACACTATTGTACTATTGAAATAATAAAAAGCAAATAGAATTGTTACTGTAGACAATGACTGTATTGTTACTTGATCATAAAAGAGTGTAATTTGATACGTCATAATGTGAGCTACTGAACCTTCCGAAATATGCATGCAATATAGTGCAATGTACCGTGAGTAAAAACATAATAATCTGGATTATCCAGTTTTCATTGCAGATCCTCAGCTCACCTTAATTCTTCAAAAGTCCAGTCACCACCAGATATCCAGAATTGGTAACTTGGTAAACATTTGTTGGTGTCTCCATCCACCATCTAATTCAAATTTGCTTTTTTACCTAATGTACTTGCCTATTCTCCTCAAGCTGCAACTTAACTTGTAAAGTAAAACTGTTTTTAATGGTTGTCTTTTTTTATGTTTCTACGGTGGACTATTTCTTGAGTAGAAAGTTGTTCAAATAAATAATTGCTTCTGAAATGTTATTTATTTAATTTTGCAGTGAACCCCACAAATCCATTCAGCAATAGTATTCTAATGTTTCTACTATAATAGAGCAATCTGTTTATATGTAATAACGAAATTTGTTGTAAGAGACAGCATTATAGTAAATTAAAACATTTCTTCTGAGTTTTTACCATGACCGCATCATCACCATTCCACAAGACAGCGATGCCGACTTTGGATTGGAGCTTGATGTAAACAGCATTTTTTTCCACTTGTACCCCTGCATTGTAGTATGGCATTTTGACACTGGGAAAAAGAGCATTATAATGCACAATTATCAGAGAAAAGTGAAGTACAGTTGCATTCTGGGGACAAAATCAGTTCAGTAGGTTTTTACTTACGGAAGGCCGTTCACAGTGACCAAGCTCTTGGTGAGGTGGAATGAAAGGTCATTGATGGTGACCACCACATAACCGACTGTAGGGTTTCCATCATTTTCTTTCCTCTTCATGTGCACTGAGAACTCCTGGTAGGACTCATGGCAGTCGGAGACCAGGTTGTATTCACACATACCAGGGAACTGGTACACATCACCATCAAACGTCTTGAAGTGCTCTCTGCCCCATGTGCTGCAGATGCTGCTGACATGGTTGTGAATTAGGGAGGCTAAAGAAAAAAAAAAACAACTGTTACCAACATTATTAAACTTTCTTCATATGCACATAACTACAATATTTTGAAAATAAAAAATTTACTGACTGAAGTTTAGCTTTTTTTTTTCAACCTATACCTCCTAAGCAGTATTTAGAAGTGTGGTTAACAACCTGAATAAATGTTTAAACATAACAACTATTGAATACTTTACATTATACATGCATATGTGGTAAGCTAAAACCCATTCACACAGTCCTGAAAACTGTTCCACTGAATCCAAAGTATTTACCTTGTCTGGTGTCGATACCAATGACACTGGCAACAGACAAAGCAAGGAAACACAACCACAAAAATCTCCACTTCATTGTTGCCACTGAGGGCTTGCCGTCACCAAACATGTAATATTCAGACTGCACTTGACAGCCCTTTATATTGAGTTTGCTTCTTCTTTTTTTTTTTTTTTGAGTTTAGTTTTTTTGCCAAGACAATGGCAAACATGATACGCTATTGATATCATGTTTTCCATGTCTTCTGTATGTCTTTGAACAAGCTGTGAGGCCCTCCTACAGAAATTGGCAGCAATGATGTGTTTTTTTACACTGTGCCCATCTGTTCCAGGCCTTCTCTCTAACAAGGAATTATTTTTTGACAAAAATGTCTGATAAAGTCAATATAATATTTAATGAAAAAAAGAACAACGATACAACTAACAAAACAATAAAAGTATAAACACAAACTGTAGTTTATATAATATTACTAAAGCCCATACATAAACAGTATGATCTTAATGCAGTAGTCAATCAACAACCTCCAAATATTGACTCAACTTTGCTTTAAACAAGCCCTGAATCATGTCAGCTTGGAGCTGTTATAGATTTGAAGGGGTTTGAAGGTCATCTCAGTAAATCTGCTTATTGGAAAAGTGGACAAAAAAAACAAAAAAACTAATTTGAATATTATTCACGCCAGTACAGTTGACAGTGTCAACAAATAAAATGAAAATGTATAAGCTTTGTAAATGTAGAATTTATGGCACAGATGTTGTATTTGATTGCATTAAATTATAGAGGTGCACTGTCCTGTACTACCTAATAAAGGCACTGGCAGGTATCTTATTGCTCCACTGATTTGGGGGGAACAGCATTTAGTGTTCAAACTACTTGTTTTAAGGACAATCCTCAGAAGACAATAAAGCTGGTATTAAAGCGGTGAAAATATTCTAAATATAGCAAGCACTTCAACTGATATTTTTTTTGTTTAGGTGGCTAAAATACGTTTTGCAGGGATAGTCACCTTCTCCAAACTGGCGGCTCATTAAATGTCATCTACAGTTGGTAATAGGCCTATACTGACTATACCTCATACAACCAAAGATCAAGAAATCCGAACTATCCCATTAAGCCTGGATTATACCATATCCTATTTGGCATTTTAAGATGATTTGAGAAAGGTATGGCCCAAATTACAGTTAAACAAAGGGTCTGATCCCACATTTGTTTGGATCTGGCAGATAATCTTGAACTGTGTGTCAACTGCAGCCAAATCACAGGTTTTTAGATGGATGTGGCCCATAAATTCTTGCTTTATGTTTATTCATATTCAAAATAAACTCAGATAAATTCACAATTATTTTTAGATAGCCAAAAGTAATGTCTTGTATGGCCATTTACAGTAATATTTACTTGTTTGCTACAGATAACATCATTAGCAGAACTAATATGATGTTAGTTTTGTTAACAAAACCTTTGGACAAAGCATATCAAACTTTTGTGTGATCATGCAGCATTGTCCCATACTTCTGTGCACACAGAAAGGCTTGTCCTGACACATAGCAAACAGAAAGGGTTGCTTTGACTCAGCTGTTAACACAGTTAAACAGTGTTCCTGGAAATGTGTGTACCTGTGTGTGTGTGTGTGTGCAGAGCGTCTCCCCCCACCCTCTCCCAAAACAACAACTGTTACGATGTTTATATGGTTTACTCTAATGTACCTTTTGGAGAATGTGCACCTAATGGGAATGAGTGAGTTTGTCAGTTTCAGGAAGTTAGAAATTAATTCTTTGAGATGCAAAAATAAATGAATAACCATGTTGGTAAAAAAAGAGATATACATAAATTAGAACATCAGATTTTCTGGAGAATGTCCTTTTATTGAAATGATCTGGTCCTGTTGTCAAAAAAAAAGACCTTAGATTCTCTACAGGTATATATGTTATTAACTACTAACTAACTAACTATGCACTCTATGTGCTTTTGAATTTGTAATCATTTGAAATTCTTTTTTCAGTATTTAGTTTGTTTAAAAAACTCAAATAATTTAGTATATATATAATAATAGTAAATAATAATAATAATAATAATAATAATAATAATAGTAAAAAAAAAGTTTAAGTGCTATAGAATCATAGGTCAGTGCTAACTGTCCGCTAAAAATATAAAATTAAATACATTCAAACTAATTTGGAGACATTAAGACTGGCTGCTATGTATTTGCATCATTATTTGTTAAACTATTGAAAATTAAATTGTACTTTGGGCTATTGCTGATTTAATGTAGAGCAGTACATCTGAGTATTTTATCAATACTTGTTTGGCCTTTTGTTACATTTCTGGTGTGCATCTATGTTAAAGCCTGTGCAGTATTCTGACACACTACTTTGTTCAAACCATCTAAGTGACAGTCATTTCAGTTTGTTTGTGGAGTGATGGCAAGTGTCGAAGTTAAATGGTATTATGTCAATACGGATTACAACTTCTTGAACAGTGCTTCCTCTTATCAAAACTGGTTCAGGGTAACATGCCGAATCGGCTGTCCTCCCTGAACAAACACAATACTGGTATCATGGAGAAATAGAGTTCCTCATCACGCAGCTGTGGGAGTGATCCAAAATCATGTTTACCCTTGGAGGAGCTACCATCTAAGTAGCTATTTGAGTACATGCAAAATAACTTTATATTCTGCTTTAGTTTACATTAACCCCAACTAAAACAATGATTTAAAGACTTTTAAAGCAAACAGCATTTCAAGCTTTTATAAAGTTAAACGTGCAGGGATGGGACACAGGCTACACAGGTCACACACACACAGGTTAAGCATCGTTATTATGGAGTTTCTGCAAGTGGCGGGGTGGTGAACATAGTTAGGGTGTGCAGGGCAAAGTTCCTAAGGCTAGGTCCTGTTTAGTTTGCAGTTGGAGTGCTTGGCTTCTCCTCAGTGCAAGGTGATATGTATAATTAAATACTAAATACTAATAATAAATGTTTAAGTATTTAATTTGTTTGGTCTGCCTTACTGAAAGGTTTACACAATGTTTGTGATACATGTATTTGCATTGAATTTGTTCTATTAAATGAATAGCTTTACCTGAAACTTTGGTGGTGATTTGTGTTGTGTTTATGCAGACCCAGCAGAGCCCAGGATGGATATCAAAGTCTTAGGTCTGTAATAATGTATGCAGTGGGATAAAATGTTTTCTGGAATTCTTCATTGATATTATATGTTTTTCACTTACTAAAGTGTAATAACTTAATATGTAATCGAGTTTTCACAATAATGTAAGATTAACATTGATGCCAAGAAAGTTTATTTATTTTGAACAGTAGTAAGGTGTACATTTTAGGACATCCGTAGACTTTAGCATCATTTCTCAGACATCTGAAAAAATGGCATCAGTACTTAGACCAAAACGGTTAAGGCCACAGGAAAGACACAGATAAGTAAGGTCCCATAAGTGGCTATACTAAACTCAACTGATAGGACACTCAGCAAACAAACTTGACTATGGCCTCCTTACAGCTGAAATGTTGTGTTTTGGTGTAATCCTAAAGTCAAGGACATTGTCCTTGAGAGTGCATGCTGTAAGAGAAAAATATAATAAAAATGTTGATGACACTCATCGAATGAAGGTGCTGCAATCTCACAAGCTGTGAGTCACAGCACTGTATTTTACACTTTTTACACCATCTGCAGATATTTTTGTTCTTTCATTGGTTGCAAAGACTTCTGACACAAGAAACAGCCTAGTGCTCCAGATTGCTCCTGGGCTCAACTATGGTGATCTCCATGTTGCATACACTGTATGTAAACACCACATTTCTGTATCAATGTTTGGAAATTAACCAGAAATGTTCTATTTTAAATAAAAAGGAAATATGCAAGATATGCAAGATAGAGTTCCTTTATCTCTTTTCACATACACATTATCTTTAATCTTCAAAGGAACCTTTTAGAAATTAAATTATCAATTATAACCAAATTAAGTAAGTCCTTAGTTATTTCCCCCTGATATTTTCTCTCTTGCTAAAAGAAAACAAAAGTTAAACGAAAACTTACTGAATGAAAAATTACCAAAGAGAAGATGCCTACAAAATACAACCAAAATAAGTCAAAAAAATGTTGTTAACCTACTAAACATACTGTATTTCAGAAATTACAGAATTTAACGAAAGATAAATAAAAATACAAACAAGCACTAAAGTTTCCAAACATTGTCATTTATAACAGTTACCAACCATTTTTCAAGCTGATGAGCTCCTGCAAGCCCAGATAATAAATGGTATTAATTTTATTGATGCATCATACAAATCAAGCAAAGAGATGTATGACTTCCAGCTGCCATCTTAGTTTGAACCTGGTTTAGAGAGAGAGAGACACTAGCTCACTATGAGGGGTGGAAACAACAAAAATGTATTGATAAACCGCACCAGTTGTATAGTTTCCTTGCCTAAGGCCTAAGGTGTTCTGGTACCAAGTACACTTATAAACCACCCTATGCTCTAACATGGTGTTTGTTATGGCCAATCCACAGCTAGCACAGAAGTCCCATAACAAAGCACAACTCCCAATCACCCGCCTCAAGGTGTCTCCATCATTTCCTTGTTGAAGTCTCCAAGTAGAACTATAGAGTCCCGAAACCGCTCCACCTACTGCACCAGTTTCGGTCCCTTCCCCAAAAAGTGACATTCCACGTTGCCTAGAGCCACTCTGTGATGCCAGGGTTTAGCACACCAAGGTCCCTGCCTTAACCTGGTGGGCCCACAGGGGCTCTGTGGACAAGCTTATTTTGTGTTAAAATGTGTTAAATGTCTGTTCCTGAAGCTCACTGATGGAGAACAGTAGTCCTGCTTCTCATAGGTGCCATTCCTTGCTCGGTCAAACAACTAAATCTGTTTGTACATTTGTCATTTGTAAATTTTTTAAGTATCCTGTGACAATCCTTCCATATTTATCCAAGTATCTTTGCACTCTGGATTGTTGCACTTGTTCTTCTACTTCATTTCTCCATTTCAATTTTTGTTGTTGTTGTGTTTTTTGTTCATATATATACTTTGTGTGTATATATATATCATTCACTCATTCAGTCATTAAAAACTCTGCTGTGCAGCCAAATATGGCTCCAACCCACATAACTTCTTATTATTTCAAAGTTCAATCTTAAATCTAGTGGAGAGTCCAAAGTTTCCAAAGATACCGAATATGTTAGTCTGAATTTGGGGGAAATGTGTATAAATGTGTATGAAATAATTTTAAGGGAGAGGGGCAGCAGGATTCATAGCTAATGGAAATAGCTTTCCCAAACCTCAATGTTTATTTAATAAAGTATGGCAATAAAGTCCGCTGTGTTGGTTCTATGCGCCACTCCAGCTTCTGATTTTGTGCTGGTCATCTGTGTGCTGTTTTGCTGATCAGGCTATATGTATCAGACACTCAACAACTTGTTGGCATGAACTGTTTCATTCATGCTTCATTTCATTTTCATATTTATTATGGGGGATTAGTTTTCGTGCTTGGATTCTCTGAGTGCTCTTTCTCAGTAACCAAAGACTTTTCCACCAAATCTAACTGTATACCCATTCGACATTAAAGGCCAGTTCCTTGACATGTGTCTGACTGAATTGTGGGTTGTTTATCTAAATCCGCATTAACAAACTATGTAATATTAATGCAGAAGCAGAAAAAACACACACAGCAGGGCTGACATTATTGATGCAAGTGGATAACCCCCTCCTCTCCATTTCAGCACCCGACTGCACTCTCACCTTGATGCATAGACTGGATCTGCAGTTCAAAAATAACCACTGGTCCCCCTCTCTGCCTGTATTCACCCAATCTACTCAACCAAAAGCAGTCAAGCTGTTTGATCCTGCTGTATTCACTTCTATTGTTAATTTTGCCAACTATGTTTTTATTTTATACAAAATAATAGTATACTTTCCTTTTATTGTGAAGGACCACATAGGATCTATCTGCAGTTTTTGTTATCTCTTAGTTTTAGTTTTTCTATGCACAAGTGAGTACAAGTTGATTGGCACAAAAAAGACAACAGAAGAGATGAGACATAAACAGAGTTGCATCTTTTAATTTGTTCAATTGGTAAATAGGCTTTCTACAATGACAATTATTTTGTAAGAGATATAATGATTATTAAGACAATATGGTAAGAAACTTTTACATCCCACATCCATTAATGTGTGACATTTTTTATTACACCAGTGTGAAGCTTCGCCTCCTGCGAGCAGGTTGTCCAGCAGCTCTGGTGCACTCTGTCTGGCTACAGCCACACTCCTCCACATGGATGTATGTGTATGGAACCACATCTCCATTCAGGCAATGCAAGTCAACAGTGCGATTGCTGGAGCGTGTCTCCTTACAGCAGGAACACGATTCCTGCATAGTAGCTGCTGCTTCAGAGTACCTGAAGAGAGCAGAGGCAGGATTGGTTAATAAAATCTGCACAAACTATAGCCTACCTAAACATTTTAAAATGTCAACATTTTAATAGGCTTGTGACTTTCCATAGGAATGAGAAATATTAATATTATCATCCTTACTTGGTGAAAGTGTTGCAGGATCCTTCACAATATGGCATATCTACCTCCTTGTAAGACTGACAGCCATTGTGCAAAACTTGGATTTTCATGGATACTATCTTGCAGGCCTTATCCCTCTCCATACCTTTTCAAAAGAGGAAAACAATTAACTTGTTTTCATTAAAGCACTATACCTTCTACCCAAAAGTAAAGAACATTTTGTCACATCTACTTACAAGTTTTACAACAGCCATTTGCTGCAGTCTGAATTGTGTCCTACGGAGGAAAATACAAACTTTGTTTTAACTTGTGTTCTCACAGACAGTCAATCCAGATTAATTAATATGCTGAAAGTGATACTTACAGGGTGGCAGTTGCTCTCCTGGAATGCCGGGCAGATGATGTGTGACTTGAATAATGTTAAAGTTTCACTGCTCTTAATACAGGTGTAATGCTCACACTTATTATCAGGTGGTGACCAGGTTTGTCCTTCCTGGAGAGCAATGAAATTGATGTACACACACACACACACACACACACACAATTCAGAATACACAGATATCACAACACTGAGGTACTTGAGGCTATTATTATATATTATATTATAATGTGGAGTCACAGCCAACAGAGATGATCCTACTTACCCTCAAGAGTTGCTTGGCACCATTCAAAATGAGGACACAGTGTGTCTGTACACACTTCCCACAGCATTCATCTGAATCAGTTTCCACATATTCATATCCCTGAGAGAAACAGGTCATTTTATTTACTAAGTCCAATTTTACAAGATCATGCTCCCGGTTTAGAGGTGTCCACCTGAACCCCAGGATCTGGGACCCGAGACCTGACCCGGGAACTGTACAGGTTCGGATCCACATTTTACACAGTCAAACGGATCCAGGTCGGATCCCGTTTTATTGTCTCGGGTCCCGGGTCTGTTTCTTATGTGTAATACGAGTGGTTCGAGATGACCCGGCCGTGATCAGAAAGCGCTGATCATTATGGAAGAGCTGTCTTTGTGTGTGTGTGCGTGTTTTAATTTGCGACATTGTGACATTATATATAATAACAAATATATAATAAAATATGATATGTAGGCTATGTAATAGCAATCAGCTGTGAAATATCTGCTGATCGAATCGGACATTTCTCAGAGCCACACATGTTCGGGTCCCAGCTTTCAAATAACAGATGAGTCTGGGTTGGTTCCCTGGTAGTACATTTCTGGGCCTGTGAGAACCTCTACTCTCAGTAAACATATTCCGAGGAAAACAAGTTGCATTGTATGTATTGTGTGTATGAGTAAAATGGATGTAATTTCTCTTACCATGTCACAGTTTTGTTGACATTGCTGAAACTCACAAGATATCTTGAATAGACCAGTATGGGGGTCCACCTCATTCGTACAGGTACAATCCTGACAGGTTTGCCCAGGAACTGAAGAACCAGGCTAGATAATAAGAAGATATGTATTCATACTTGTGTTTTCAGCCATACAAAACTGTAGCAGTGCAGCAGATATCATTAAAAGTGATATAGTAACAAATGTGACAAATAAACTTGGCATTTCCAGTTTGTATTTACCTGGTATTCAATGTCTCTGTGGACACAAACTCTTTTAGGCTCTAGAAAAGAGTAAGACAATAGAAATTACGTAAAAGTATCACTCATTAGGTTTTATATAAATCCAAACTATAAATTAATGAGCTCACCACATGTATGTTCTGGACAGCATTTTCCCTCAGGAACACTGACAACTGGTAAATGTCCAACCAGACACCTCATTTTGCTGACTGGGCAAGTGTTGCTGTGACATTCTTGGAGATGTTAAATGGTGATAGTAAATAGTTAAGAGTCATCGTCAGGAATCATTATCAATGTATAACAATCTAAAAATTCTGGAAGACAAATGTGCATTGATGCTACAGGTCTTACGGCAAACATAGGCAGAACAGCAGCGGTCTGATGGATTAGTTTGGTTGACAAGGACAAACCCTGGACCAGTGCAGTTTGTTGGAGGAGGTGCTGTGCACACCTTAGGCTCGCAGGTCACAGTCTTGGTTGATTCTTTACAGAGGCAGTTTTGGCATTTGTACTCAAACCTCTCATTAAACTGAAAAAATAAACCACAGTAGTGATTCAATTGTCTTCAATTCTCTTGCAAGTTAACTACACAGGTTAGGATTTTTACTGAACATGAATAGAAGACTTGTCTCACCTCACGAGGAATACCGTCAGGATCAAGACATCCTGTTGGAAAATAAGCACTTCATGATTGATACGATATATTCAGCTCAATGATAAGATTTTAGGACATACACCACACTTACCACACTTATCAACACATATGCCAGACTCTTTGTTGAAGAGTTTCATTCCATCAGGACAAAAGCAGCCCTCAGTAATGTAGTTCATGGTTGGTTCATTAGGACTGTAATATTGAATCACCAAGAAGGACACAATTTAATTTAGATATCAAAAACACAGTTAACTTAATCCACTGTATTCTACTGTACTTATTGCCACTATCTATTATGACCCTCTTCTCTGGATAAGCTAATGTGCACAATGAACTGTAAAACAAACTTCTGACAACTAATTTCTGATGACTTACTTGTCTTCACAGGTTGGCTGTTCTGCAGGACCGCATGGCTTGTAAACTTTGTTTAATGGGCAGTCGCTTGCTGTTAGTGAAGAAAAAAGAACTAAATTAGTACTTTTTTAAAATGCATACTGCCTACTTACTGTATACAATAAAATGTGCAGCAGTCTGTTCGATGTGTGATGCAACAAAAGTATTGCCCTTCCTGATTCCACTGATCCCAACATTTAACGTAAAATATTGAATGGTTATTTACGACATAGCGTGGTGTGGTTCCTCCAGTGCAGGCAAACCCCAGCCTGAGCACAAGCAGCAGCATAAGTCTGCAAACTTGTGCACACCAATTCTGGATTGGAAACATGGCAGCTATCAAAAACACAGCCTCGGTGGAAATTGTCAGGAGAGACATAAGGATGGCACTGTGCAAAGACACTGTGAAAGTAAAACAAACAAAAACACAAAAATTGTGTTTTAATTCATAATATGTCAAAGTTAAGGGGGGTGAATGTGAGCTACTACAATCGATTAGAGAATGTCTACCTGCTCTTGAGCAGGTCACATATGGAGTCTGGATTGCAGGGAGTTAAGGTTGGTGGCAGTTCAGGCATATTGGTGGGCAGTACAGGTGGTATCGGGCAGTTGGGTTGGTTAATGTCTTTTACAGGCCAATGGTCGGCCATCACTGCACAACTCTGCACCAGTTTGCCTCCAGGCAACATGCAGTCATCAGCCTGGTTGTTATTGCATGTTCCTGACGATAGAGTGACAAAACTGTTAGTATTAGACTCTAACGTCAAACAAATGATTTACCAGTATGAGCACTGGAGAGAGATACTCTTACCACAATGACCCTGTGTGTTTCTGCCAAAGTGTTGAAAGGGAAGTGTGACACTAAAGCCAGTTATTCCAAATGTAATGACCACTTTCAGATGAATGATTTCCAACACCAAATTAATGCCAGTACTCAAGATCTTCACACCGTGTTGTGAATAAGGTAGTTTCAGTTTAACTCCATCTTTGCGTGCCTACAAGCAAAAAAGTAAATACACTATATGACAAGAAAAATTACATAATTCTTATTTCATCTATATTTACAGTAATAATATACTTGTCTGGTGAGTTTTTCAGAATGTACATTATAACATTCAAATGACAATATATACCTCTAAATCTGCCGCTCCAATAAGGTTATGATTCATGAGTGTGACAACTTGTGATCGGTATGATATAATTATCGATCGCGGACAAGACACATCTTCAGTGGGATCACAAAAGACATTGTCAATATAAATCTTCAAGTTATGTATCGGTAAAATCTCTTCCATCAAGACATAAGTGCAGTTTCCTTGATAACTGTAATAGAATCCATCAAATGTGATGTAATGCGGATCTCCCCAGCCTTCACATACACCTGAAAGGAAACAAAAAGCAAGTTCAAAATCCAAAATGTATTTAAGCGAAACATGAGTCAATAAAAATGTCATACATAATTTTAACCACAGAAAAACTTACAGTCACAAGCGTAATGTTGGCAGCAGTGGTATGCATCATACACAAGAACTGGTTTATTTCCATTGGCACAAGTGATGTTTTCAATGGGTGGACATTCATATGGAATTATTTCAATTGTATTGTTCTCAATGCATCTGGCCATGGTGCAATTGCACAGATAAAAGGTCTCATTTTGCTGATGTAAAGAAAAAAGGGGGGAAAAACAGTAGTAATTTTAAGCATTATGGGGAAAAAATGCAAGAAAGCTTGTTTTCTTATCATGTCTATCATGTCCAACTGTGCAGTGTTATTACAAGTACAGTGTATATTTAAATGTGCTAGATACATTAAGGCTCTTACTGTTACATTCCATTCAGGGCAGGTAGGTACAGAAGGTGTGGGTGTAGGCGTGGTAGGTTTAGGCGTGGTAGGTTTAGGTGTGGTAGTGGACCAGCAATTATCAGTCTTGTTGTTAATCTCACAAATGTCAGAACATATCATTGTAAGACATACACCTGATCCAATATGTTCCCTGTCAAATATGACCTCCCCTAAATGTGAGAAAAAAGATGAAGATTAAACAGTAGCAAACGTGAAAAAATAAATTACGACCTCATGTAAATTGTCACTGTCAAAGACATAACTGCTGTATGTTTTATCTTACCTGGCCTATAATGCTTGCCATTAACGATACAGAAGCATTCTGTAGTTGGTATTGTTGTTGATGTTGTTGTTGTTGTTGTGGGAGGTTCGGTTGGTAGGGTTGTAGATTTTGCTCTTGTTGTTGTTGTTGTGGTTGAAGCCATGCTGACTAAGGAGTCAGTTGGTGGCGTTGTTTTGCCAGTGACATTACCAGTGACAGGTGGTGCAAAAGTAGTTAAAGTTGTTGAAACAGCAGTTGGACCTTCACTTGTAGTGGGAGGTTCGGTTGCTGTGGTTGTGGTTGGCCCCTCAGTTGTAGTGGGAGGTTTGGTTGGTGGGGTTGTAGATGTTGTGGTTGTTGTTGGCCTCTCAGTTGTAGTGGGAGGTTCAGTTGACAGGGTTGTAGATTTTGTGGTTGTGGGCCCCTCAGTTGTAGTGGGAGGTTTGGTTGGTGGGGTTGATAATTTTGTGGTTGTGGTTGGCCCCTCAGTTGTAGTGGGAGGTTCGGTTGGTGGGGTTGTGGTTGGCCCCTCAGTTGTAGTGGGAGGTTTGGTTGGTGGGGTTGTAGATTTTGTGGTTGTGGTTGGCCCCTCAGTTGTAGTGGGAGGTTCGGTTGGTGTGGTTGTGGTTGGCCCCTCAGTTGTAGTGGGAGGTTTGGTTGGTGGGGTTGTAGATTTTGTGGTTGTGGTTGGCCCCTCAGTTGTAGTGGGAGGTTCGGTTGGTGTGGTTGTGGTTGGCCTCTCAGTTGTAGTGGGATATTCAGTTGACAGGGTTGTAGATTTTGTGGTTGTGGGCCCCTCAGTTGTAGTGGGAGGTTTGGTTGGTGTAGTTGTTAATTTTGTGGTTGTGGTTGGCCCCTCAGTTGTAGTGGGAGGTTCGGTTGGTGTGGTTGTGGTTGGCCTCTCAGTTGTAGTGGGAGGTTTGGTTGGTGGGGTTGTAGATGTTGTGGTTGTTGTTGGCCTTTCAGTTGTAGTGGGAGGTTCAGTTGGTGTGGTTGTGGTTGGCCTCTCAGTTGTAGTGGGAGGTTCAGTTGACAGGGTTGTAGATTTTGTGGTTGTGGGCCCCTCAGTTGTAGTGGGAGGTTCGGTTGGTGTGGTTGTGGTTGGCCCCTCAGTTGTAGTGGGAGGTTTGGTTGGTGGGGTTGTAGATGTTGTGGTTGTTGTTGGCCTTTCAGTTGTAGTGGGAGGTTCAGTTGGTGTGGTTGTGGTTGGCCTCTCAGTTGTAGTGGGAGGTTCAGTTGACAGGGTTGTAGATTTTGTGGTTGTGGGCCCCTCAGTTGTAGTGGGAGGTTCGGTTGGTGTGGTTGTGGTTGGCCCCTCAGTTGTAGTGGGAGGTTTGGTTGGTGGGGTTGTAGATGTTGTGGTTGTTGTTGGCCTCTCAGTTGTAGTGGGAGGTTCGGTTGGTGTGGTTGTGGTTGGCCTCTCAGTTGTAGTGGGAGGTTCAGTTGACAGGGTTGTAGATTTTGTGGTTGTGGGCCCCTCAGTTGTAGTGGGAGGTTTGGTTGCTGTGGTTGTGGTTGTCCCCTCAGTTGTAGTGGGAGGTTTGGTTGGTGGGGTTGTAGATTTTGTGGTTGTGGTTGGCCTCTCAGTTGTAGTGGGAGGTTCGGTTGGTGTGGTTGTGGTTGTCCCCTCAGTTGTA
The DNA here is from genome assembly GCA_031216445.1 of Lateolabrax maculatus. NCBI lineage: Eukaryota > Metazoa > Chordata > Actinopteri > Acropomatiformes > Lateolabracidae > Lateolabrax > Lateolabrax maculatus. The sequence continues at coordinate 18,467,247 of CM062214.1, forward strand.
GTGGGAAGTTTGGTTGGTGGGGTTGTAGATTTTGTGGTTGTTGTTGGCCTCTCAGTTGTAGTGGGAGGTTCGGTTGGTGTGGTTGTGGTTGGCCTCTCAGTTGTAGTAGGAGGTTCAGTTGACAGGGTTGTAGATTTTGTGGTTGTGGGCCCCTCAGTTGTAGTGGGAGGTTCGGTTGGTGTGGTTGTGGTTGGCCCCTCAGTTGTAGTGGGAGGTTTGGTTGGTGGGGTTGTAGATTTTGTGGTTGTTGTTGGCCTCTCAGTTGTAGTGGGAGGTTCAGTTGACAGGGTTGTAGATTTTGTGGTTGTGGGCCCCTCAGTTGTAGTGGGAGGTTTGGTTGGTGGGGTTGTAGATGTTGTGGTTGTTGTTGGCCTTTCAGTTGTAGTGGGAGGTTCAGTTGGTGTGGTTGTGGTTGGCCTCTCAGTTGTAGTGGGAGGTTCAGTTGACAGGGTTGTAGATTTTGTGGTTGTGGGCCCCTCAGTTGTAGTGGGAGGTTCGGTTGGTGTGGTTGTGGTTGGCCCCTCAGTTGTAGTGGGAGGTTTGGTTGGTGGGGTTGTAGATGTTGTGGTTGTTGTTGGCCTCTCAGTTGTAGTGGGAGGTTCGGTTGGTGTGGTTGTGGTTGGCCTCTCAGTTGTAGTGGGAGGTTCAGTTGACAGGGTTGTAGATTTTGTGGTTGTGGGCCCCTCAGTTGTAGTGGGAGGTTTGGTTGCTGTGGTTGTGGTTGTCCCCTCAGTTGTAGTGGGAGGTTTGGTTGGTGGGGTTGTAGATTTTGTGGTTGTGGGCCCCTCAGTTGTAGTGGGAGGTTCAGTTGGTGTGGTTGTGGTTGGCCCCTCAGTTGTAGTGGGAGGTTTGGTTGGTGGGGTTGTAGATTTTGTGGTTGTTGTTGGCCTCTCAGTTGTAGTGGGAGGTTCGGTTGGTGTAGTTGTGGTCGGCCTCTCAGTTGTAGTGGGAGGTTCAGTTGACAGGGTTGTAGATTTTGTGGTTGTGGGCCCCTCAGTTGTAGTGGGAGGTTTGGTTGCTGTGGTTGTGGTTGTCCCCTCAGTTGTAGTGGGAGGTTTGGTTGGTGGGGTTGTAGATTTTGTGGTTGTGGTTGGCCCCTCAGTTGTAGTGGGAGGTTCGGTTGGTGGGGTTGTGGTTGGCCCCTCAGTTGTAGTGGGAGGTTTGGTTGGTGGGGTTGTGGTTGGCCCCTCAGTTGTAGTGGGAGGTTTGGTTGCTGTGGTTGTGGTTGTCCCCTCAGTTGTAGTGGGAGGTTTGGTTGGTGGGGTTGTAGATTTTGTGGTTGTGGTTGGCCCCTCAGTTGTAGTGGGAGGTTCGGTTGGTGGGGTTGTGGTTGGCCCCTCAGTTGTAGTGGGAGGTTCGGTTGGTGGGGTTGTAGATTTTGTGGTTGTTGTTGGCTTCTCAGTTGTAGTGGGAGGTTCGGTTGGTGTGGTTGTGGTTGGCCCCTCAGTTGTAGTGGGAGGTTCGGTTGGTGGGGTTGTAGATTTTGTGGTTGTTGTTGGCTTCTCAGTTGTAGTGGGAACTATAGTGGATTGGGTTGTGGTCAGACATGTGTCTACCTCACAACACACTCTGATCTTATAGTTGAAGCACTTCCGTGGAGGTCTGATCTGGTTCTCTTTTTTACATATTAAACCAATCCCCACATCACAAGTTACAACTTGGCCAGTTTGACTCACAAAGTCATTGAAGTCTTGGCCAGGATTATCTGTTGATCTACATTCAATTTCCTTGGGATTTTTGCATATGTCTTCACCATGATTTGTGATGTTCTCATATGTTTCCCAGTCACTTTTGTCCTCTTTTGGGTTATGCACATCATACCACTCTGACCACTCACATGTTGTAATACACGGGGTAGTTGGCCCTTGAGTTGTAGTAGGAGGTTCGGTTGGTGTAGTTGTAGATTTTGTTGTTGTGGTTGGCCCCTCAGTTGTAGTGGGAGGTTTGGTTGCTGTGGTTGTGGTTGGCCCCTCAGTTGTAGTGGGAGGTTTGGTTGCTGTGGTTGTGGTTGTCCCCTCAGGTGTGGTTGGAGGTTCAGTTGACAAGGTTGTAGATTTTGTGGTTGTGGGCCCCTCAGTTGTAGTGGGAAGTTCGGTTGGTGTGGTTGTGGTTGGCCTCTCAGTTGTAGTGGGAGGTTTGGTTGGTGGGGTTGTGGTTGGCCTCTCAGTTGTAGTGGGAGGTTCGGTTGGTGTGGTTGTGGTTGTCCCCTCAGTTGTAGTGGGAGGTTTGGTTGGTGGGGTTGTAGATTTTGTGGTTGTTGTTGGCCTCTCAGTTGTAGTGGGAGGTTTGGTTGGTGTGGTTGTGGTTGGCCTCTCAGTTGTAGTGGGAGGTTCAGTTGACAGGGTTGTAGATTTTGTGGTTGTGGGCCCCTCAGTTGTAGTGGGAGGTTCAGTTGGTGTGGTTGTGGTTGGCCCCTCAGTTGTAGTGGGAGGTTTGGTTGGTGGGGTTGTAGATTTTGTGGTTGTGGTTGGCCCCTCAGTTGTAGTGGGAGGTTCGGTTGGTGTGGTTGTGGTTGGCCTCTCAGTTGTAGTAGGAGGTTCAGTTGACAGGGTTGTAGATTTTGTGGTTGTGGGCCCCTCAGTTGTAGTGGGAGGTTCAGTTGGTGTGGTTGTGGTTGGCCTCTCAGTTGTAGTGGGAGGTTTGGTTGGTGGGGTTGTAGATTTTGTGGTTGTTGTTGGCCTCTCAGTTGTAGTGGGAGGTTCGGTTGGTGTGGTTGTGGTTGGCCCCTCAGTTGTAGTGGGAGGTTCGGTTGGTGGGGTTGTGGTTGGCCCCTCAGTTGTAGTGGGAGGTTCGGTTGGTGGGGTTGTAGATTTTGTGGTTGTTGTTGGCTTCTCAGTTGTAGTGGGAGGTTCGGTTGGTGGGGTTGTGGTTGGCCCCTCAGTTGTAGTGGGAGGTTTGGTTGGTGGGGTTGTAAATTTTGTGGTTGTGGTTGGCCCCTCAGTTGTAGTGGGAGGTTCGGTTGGTGTGGTTGTGGTTGGCCCCTCAGTTGTAGTGGGAGGTTCGGTTGGTGGGGTTGTAGATTTTGTGGTTGTTGTTGGCTTCTCAGTTGTAGTGGGAACTATAGTGGATTGGGTTGTGGTCAGACATGTGTCTACCTCACAACACACTCTGATCTTATAGTTGAAGCACTTCCGTGGAGGTCTGATCTGGTTCTCTTTTTTACATATTAAACCAATCCCCACATCACAAGTTACAACTTGGCCAGTTTGACTCACAAAGTCATTGAAGTCTTGGCCAGGATTATCTGTTGATCTACATTCAATTTCCTTGGGATTTTTGCATATGTCTTCACCATGATTTGTGATGTTCTCATATGTTTCCCAGTCACTTTTGTCCTCTTTTGGGTTATGCACATCATACCACTCTGACCACTCACATGTTGTAATACACGGGGTAGTTGGCCCTTCAGTTGTAGTAGGAGGTTCGGTTGGTGTAGTTGTAGATTTTGTTGTTGTGGTTGGCCCCACAGTTGTAGTGGGAGGTTCGGTTGCTGTGGTTGTGGTTGGCCCCTCAGTTGTAGTGGGAGGTTCGGTTGGTGTGGTTGTGGTTGTCCCCTCAGTTGTAGTGGGAGGTGTGGTCGTAGTGCAAATTATACTTTTATTTATCACTGTTGAATTAATGCAGATTGCATAGTAGCACATTCCTAAGTTGTCAGTCACATTGTAAATAATTTCATTTTCTTGATATCTCGTCCCGTTGTAAATGCAACCATCACATTTCTCCACACACTCCTGCTTCTCCTCATCAAATATGGGCTTATTTTCCGGGCATACAGGGTAACACCCTTTAGAAATCACAGCAGAAAATTTCGTACATTATTTTTTGATGGTAAAAACATTGTTATTTACATTGTTTTTGCCAGACATTTTAGATTTTAACTAGCACATTAATCAGAGATAAGTTGAGACAGTATGAGTTAACCTTTTACCTTCCAGGTTTGGTATAGGATTGGTACAAATTTCTTCTGAATTTAAACAGGTTTTGTAGCAAGGTGTGTGACAAGGGTTGTAGTGCCAGTTGCATTCATCAGGGCCGTTGTAGTAATCACAAAAGACAGCTGGGAAGAAAGATACAAGGTATGTTACGTTTTTAAATAAAGGACATGTTGGTTGAAATGACTACATTATCTCTGTATAAAGTGTCACTGAAAAAAAAACAACTTAAACTTAAACTCCACCTGATACACTCTCACATTATATATTCAAGGACTGAGGATTGCATTTAGTTTTAGCTAAATATGGGAAGTTATCACTCACTCCGAATGACAGAAAACCACCAGAGATAATGATAAAGATAAGTGCTTACTTATAAATAACCTTTAAGCCAATTAAATAACAAACCAACAATATTTTGTAAGAATAAATTAATTTAATTGTCTATTGAATTAAAGGCTAATGTACATAAATCAAAGCCTAGTCTTTAAAAATGCACTTTTCATGGAGAATGCACTGACACTTGAGAGTCTCTAATACATACCAGCTTTAATTAAATTTGGAGTCTGTTGACGTAATAAATATACAATAAAAAATAAACAGGGCAAAATATTACATGTCCTGTTCATAAAGAATAGGAACCATACATCACACATATATTGAAAAATCTCTAAACATCTAAATGCTGGGGTCATAAAAATCTTGGCATCTAAAAACAGGGTCTTGGTCAGAAACAGCTAAAACAACCTCAGTTCAATTGGAGGGTAAAATAGTTTTTTACTTACGACAGATTTCTGGAGTTCTCCATGCAACACAGACATCAGCCTCATTACAAGCTTGAGCATAAGCTGCAACTGCTGTGCAGAAACACTCACAGTCTCCTCCAGAGTCACAGGCACATGAGTCTTTCACACAGTTGTCATAAAATGGAAGGGGATCTACCTGTTTAATTATCAAAATATATGACATTGTTAAGAAAACAGTTTTTGTTGTTTTCAAACATGGAACTTTAAATAATGATAAATTAGAACAGAATCTCTTATTACCTTATTGTGGCAGCCCTTGAACGTATCTCCAGTTATAATGCTGCACATCATTTTTGCCCAGTGATATCGATGGGGTCTTGCTTCACAAGAGTCATTGTGTATTTCGACATCTGGGCAGGTGCTTGACACTTTCCAGCTGTTTGCAAATTCTAATAGATTGCTTACTGCCAGCTGACCCTGGGTGGTGAAGTCATTCTGTCCATCACCATTAAAATCTCCACACAGGCCACATACCTCTCCCTGTTGAGCCAGAAAAAGGAGTCAATGACTTATTTTACATAAGGACGTTATTCAATATTATTTATCTTTAGCATTACAATCATGTAGTACTTAGGTTGACAAAAGGAAAATAATATTGTATTTACTTCATATGTTATGAATATTGTAAGAAGTGCCAGTCAAGCATTTTTTTCAGCAATGTTTATATACTGTACATCAATGGCATCTTCATCAATCTTTATATGTGGTATGGGAAATGATCAGCAAAGACAGGTGAGATGAGAAAAAATGTAACTCCATATCAAAATACTTGCTCTATACTCCTGCTGTCAGAGATTTCAGTCATCACCACTAAAACAACTACTGTGACTCACGCTGTGCTGTGGTTCCAGGAGGATGCGAACAGTTGTTTTGCGATCCCACATCACTGCCAGACCAATGGCAGATTCTATCACCAGATACAAGCCAACCGTCCTTATTTTGTACTGAATTTCAGTGCCATGTCCCAGGTCCTGCACTTCATATTTACCCTTTAATAGTTTGACTTCCATTCGCTGTAATATTAAGGAGATTTCTGTTGCTTTCATTGTAATGTAAACATTTCAGTTTGATTTGTGACATTATTTATTTAATTCTGTTAAATATTTTAGTCACTGATTACACATCAGTTATTGGTATGAGGTCTTACCCCCAGTTGGATTCTGACAGTTTTGGAGCATGTAGTGCCTGTAGATCCACATGGTACATTTTCTGTGATAACTCCAAAGTTGTCCTGTACTGTTTTATTGCCACATTTGTTCTTAAAAGAGAGAAATTCATTAAACATTTGGCTTGTTTGCTTTATAATAGACAGAACAAAGACCATTGGCCTTTACTAGTGCACAATACTTTAAGATTACTAAAGAAAAGCTAGAACATAAAGTGGGATTGATCCCCAGGAGAGTGAGATCATATAGTTATCTGCATTTTTCATTCATATTACCTATTATGACAAGCAGTAATCTTAAAGTGAATAGAGGTAAACATATTATAGTTGAAGTTTAAATGCGTTGTTCAAGATTAGCAATAAGTTAGAATGTTATAAATGTCATATCTATTAATTTCTGAGATGAAGCTAATTAAAGTTAAGTATAACTGTCGACTGTGTCCGAAATCACTCCCTTTTTATTATATAGTGCACTACAGCACATTTACTGCCCCCCATTATATGTGTCCGAATTCTGAGTGTGTAAATGTATCCACTATATAGTGCCTTCAGAAATTCCACAATCCACAGTCCACTGTGACAATGCCACAATGCACTGTGCTGCATTTTATAGATACAAACATTACATTTGCATTAGTCAACATCTGTCAGTGATGACACAAAATAATGATCATAAGTAAGTGTCTGAAGTCTCAAGTTACTGCTCACTATTGAGTGAACTTTTGAGGGCCCGTTATATTGCAGTTATATTGAGTAGAGTGAACAAGAGTGATTTCACACACAGCCTGTCATCTGAGTGATTTTGACATGCTTTGTTTACCTTAACAGCAACATAGCCACAATGTCCTTGAAACCCATATGTTCGCTGATCAAATGTATTGTAGTGACCACTTCCATAAATAATGCAAGTTCCCGGACATTCTTTTTTTGTGCAATCCCAGTTTCCACTTTTGCAGGTGCTAGATGAAATGGTTAAATATATTATGTTATGATACCTGTCTCTATAATATATAATGTTTTGAATATGGCAATTAAGTAAGATATTTGTTCACTATGCTATATTATACATCCGATTAGAAAACAAGGTCATACCAGGTGTTGCACTGGAAAGGGATTTGTCTTCCAGGGGCATAAAGATACCCATCATGCTGACATGGACAATCATGTTCTTTCACACAGGAACCTTTGCCATCATCAAGTAGGCCATCTGGACACTGACAGCCAGATTCACACTCTGTGGAGTCCTGGGAAGATAGAAAGATGAGTGATATAAAAAAAGAAAACGCTATTGATACTGTTAAAAATTACAGTTCAAAACTCTCTAGAAACTACTGTAGAAACTAAACTTTAACGTATCTCAACACAGTGTGTTACATCTTCAAGGTAACATATTGTCCACCATTAATTGCAGTAAATAAATATTAGATCCAGTTATCTGAGACTGATACAGTGACAAAAATAGCTCACACAATCATTGCTGTTCAGATTTAAGCAGGTTCGAGCACACTGCATTCCAAGCTCTCCTGTGCTCACAGTGGAGCAATTGAAGAATACTTTTGGAGATGGACATGCTGTAACAGAAGTAAAAACAAATTTAATCTACATTATATTAACCAAATGCTTGTGTTGTAGTAAAAAAAAGGAAAAAACGTACTTGATGAGCTAGGTCTCCAAGAATGGCAATGAAGCATTCCATTGGTGCACACACTAAAAAAAGACGGGAAAGATGTACAATGTAGTTTCTGCAAATCTTATAAACTGCACAGGCATTACAATCAGGCTAAATCCTTAGTTTAAGATCATTGAGTTAAAGTCAAGTGTCACCAAATTGCAAACAACTGACTCACCAGTGCTCGTCTTTCATGCTGATGGACTTTCCTGGATTAATGAAGACGTCGTTATGGTAGCAGGGACATTTTGCCATGGGGACGCAGATGCCGTTTTCATTTAGGTATAGACCCTCAGAGCAGGAGCAGCCATCCACAGGCAAGAAGTCAGAAGTGCAGCTCTGCTGCTTTGAGCCCAGTGATTTGCAAGTCAACTGACATCTCTGATGCTTGTAAGAGAAGGTCTGAGTTTCTGGGCAGCTCCTTGTGTATTTATCTGTTTTGTGCACAATGTGACGATGGTTATTTAATACTTTTATGACTAACTGATGAAAGGGAAGATATTCATTAAACTCCAGAAATCAGCACTCATCTTTACCACAACATAATGAAAGAAATTCTTACCGCACACATTCTCTCTCCAGTCGGTCAAGAACACTCCATTTGATGCACAAACTCGTGCGTACGAGGATAAGACGGCACACAGGCAGGCCTCACTCTTCTCACAGTTACAGCTAGCATAAATACATCGCTGCAGAAGAAAGCAAACACTTTTAGAGAATTACAGTCCCATCTAAAGTTAATTCAAAGAAAGATAAACAGGAAGGTTTTGCTGTACCTTGTAGTACATCTCAGGGTCCACCACTGAATGGCACTGCCCAAAGGTGCTGTCTGGACTTAGTAGCAAGGAGCACCAGTGTTTGGCGTACCTCTCTGAGAGTGGAGAAATAATAACATTTTTACTTTTAATGTCTACAATTCTGTTCAAATGTCTAAATGCCTTAAACATAACATACTTGCAATCTAGAAGTATGTTTTAAAATCTGAGAATCAATCTAAGAAAATACACAAACAAAACAAGAATAGATGAACAGTAGAAAAATCAACCAGTGCTTTTTACCATTTTCAACACTGAGGGAACAGGGGTCTTCAAGTCTTTCCTCTCTGTCTTGGCACATGAGGTTAGCTTTCCAGGAGTTACTAAAAGTTGCTGCTGTTCCCTCCACGATCCCCTGAGGAGTTTTCATGTCATCAGACAGGACCATGTTGTAGTTCCCACATAAACCTGAAGAAACCAAATATTTAAGAATTGAATTAGAATTTTATCAGCACTTATACACAGATAACCAACATTTGTAGTTTGTTTATTTGGAAAGATTCAGGGGTGGGGGAAGACTACAGGGCAAACAGCCATGGGTATGTTTTCTTTTGGGGAGTAATCACTGTAATGAATAATAAGTATTAAATAAAATATAATAAAATATAATCATGCACATTTGAGTGCAACTGTATGGCACACAGCTTGACCAACAAGTAATGTGGGTGATTCACTGTTAAATGTTTAAGACAGTATTGTCACAAACAACATAACATCACATAAATCAGTTTGGTTCATTTTTGTAACAGCTGTGTTTGGAAAATTCTGTTTCATATTACACTAATAAATCAACATTACTGTTGTCATCCTCACCAGACTGTAGCATGTAATACCTTCAGCCACTAATAATTTAATGTGAATGTAATCTGTATTCGGGCATAAGTTTTGATGATGTCAGTGCTTCATGTTAAAACAAATGTAAAACTCACCACGTGTCTTGGCTCTGTAACTCTGTTCCAGACTGACGTAGACTTGCATGACAGGCACATGCTGGATATGAATTTTCAACCCAAAGGTGGTCTGGAGCAAGATGTGAAAGGATGAAGCACGGAATATGTTGATGTCACCTTTGAATAAAGAGAAATACAAAAACAGTCAGATAATTTGCCTATGTCATGCCATTAGAGAGAAATTACATGTATTTATACATTTAGAGTTATTTATTGTCTGACCCACCTGAGTGGTATGGCAAACTGATGGTCTGCATATTTTGCTTGACTGTGCCATCAGAAGTGAACATTAATACCTGAATAAAAACAGAATTGATCATTAGAGTATTGCAGATAATAGTGTGACTATATAAATATATATACAGTCTTCTTAACTGACAGTCTTTAACTCACATTGTTTCTGTCATTGTTCAGCAGGATTTTAAGGGTCTTAAGACAAGTGTCAAACTTCTGATTTGCACATGGCACCAACTGAACCAGGATGGTAAACTTTGGACTTGCATCACTCTGAAATACACAGTGTCAGTAAAATTAAATAAATAACACATTACATTAGCTGATCATAAATTTTCTGTCATTTAATTGTATAAAGCTCTGACTCATTCACCTTGCTTTCCACCTTGGCTAGTGTGTAGTAACAGTCTCCATGGAAGGTGTAGGTTTTCCCATCAAAGGTAGTTACATGTGAACCCTCTTCAACTGCACAAGTAGCAGGTGTTTGAAGGCTCTCACAAGCCCATCTACCCTCAAAACACGTACTAAAACAATGCAAATAATTTAAGTTAACCAAAAACTTATGGATACCAGATGAAATATGATGTTGATATTATGAGATATTTGACATACCATTCCTCTCTGTCCTGTCGGTAAACCTCACCGGAATTATAGATTTTGTCGTGTTTGCACTGACATTCAGATTGACCAATGCACCCTCTCATGGAAATATCGTCAAACACAGTTCCTGAAGTAGACACACGTGACATGAACAAAGAGTAGGAAGATGAAGTCTGAAAGAATCTTTAAAAGTATTTAAAAGTGAAACAGCAGACTAGAATTATAGTGTGAACATGTAAACAGCACTAACCAGGAGGACAGAAGCAGCCATCCATTTTGTGGTCCTCACACAGTGAACTTGTGTCTAGATGTGTGCATGTATCCATGCAAGGGGAACCGCTCTCTTCATAAACCATGTTGAATGGGCACTGTTTAGCTGTGAAGATATGGTACAATTAAAATAAACAGAGGTACATTATCAGTATATACTGTCTTTGCTCTTTTTGCTTCATTTTCAATCACATCAATTGCCCAGAACTTATTTTTCAGCTCTTCGTGAGCACCTGAAACTGGAAAAGAATATGCCGACCTTTGACATACTGAAAGAAGTAGACATATCCAACCTTTCTCTATGCAATTTTGAAATATTTTTTATTTTTTTTTACTAATAGAATATAATTAATCCTCTCATCCTAGAGCTGGATTAGAGTTGAGACAGTAACATAGTACCTTTTATTAAAAGAACAATTAAAACAAGCCAATTTCACCGAACTGAATTTAATGTTCTAACACTCTTTCCATCCCATAAAAAATCCCATAAAAAAATATAAAAATGATAACAAAACAGAAAAGAGGACACAAAACGTTACCACAGAAGTGAGGTGTCCTCCAGTTTGGGGGCTGTCCTCCTGCATGGGAACACTGTCGAGAGAACTCAGACAGTGTGCTGCAGAACCATAAGTCACTTGTACCGTTGGTGCAGCCACACATGTCCTGCACACAGGCCTGGATGTAAGGTTCAGGGTTAATCAATTTGGTGCAGGAGCTCCAGGACTCTGAACGCAGAATCTGGTCACAGGTGGTTTGCTAAAAGGAAAAAAGAGACAGGTATTAGACAAAAAGTTATTCTGTTGCAAATGCTAACTCTATATATTAGTAAATATCACTGATGATAATACTAGGTGGATAATAAACTCACAAACTCCTTGCATGAATCTGGCACTGGCTCAGGTGATTCATCTTCCTCCTCATAGGGGTCCTCACAATCTTCGTTTGGACGATGGACTTTTTGATTGTTGCCAAACTCAATGGGGCTGATTTTGCGACCTGCATATGATTGTAATATTAGTGTTAAAGATACAGTGGATGATTGTTGAAATCCATTAATACATAAAGTGAATAACCATATATACCATTATGAATCAACTCATTGTAGACAGAAACACCATTGAAGTCTCCACAAAGTCCGCATGTACGATTAGCATAGTCAGGATCCAGTTCCACCTACAACACAGCAAGGACTTATAACAACACTCATACAGTAATTGTATTATTAGAGATTTGAAAAAAGCAAACAAAAATTCAGTGAATTGAAATTGCCTTGTGAAACAATTATAGTTTGAGCTAATGTATCATTACTATATGTATATGTCTGTCAAGTGTAACTATATCAATAAATAGAATAATTGAAAGACAGTCTGTGTAATTAAATTATTCCCAGAAACTTTAGGAATGTATCTCTGGGGGGTTGGTCTGTTCCACATTAATAAAAGAAAATGGTGTTCCAACCTAAATTAAAAACAAAATTACTATGTATTACAATGCACCCCTTAAATCCTCTTGTATGTGACTCATACAAGAGTATTTTTAGCAGAAATGGAGTGTAGAAGAAAAGGTTTTTACCATGACCGCATCATCACCATTCCACAAGACAGCGATGCCGACTTTGGATTGAAGCTTGATGTAAACAGCATTTTTTTCCACTTGTACCCCTGAATTGTAGTATGGCATTTTGATACTGGGAAAACAAATTATGTTTTATTTATTATAATGCACAATTATCAGAAAAGAAACAGTACAGTTGCATCACAGGCTAAATGGCTTTTTACTTACGGAAGGCCATTCACAGTGACCAAGCTCTCGGTGAGGTGGAATGAAAGGTCATTGATGGTGACCACCACATAACCGACTGTAGGGTTTCCATCATTTTCTTTCCTCTTCATGTGCACTGAGAACTCCTGGTAGGACTCATGGCAGTCGGAGACCAGGTTGTATTCACACATACCAGGGAACTGGTACACATCACCATCAAACGTCTTGAAGTGCTCTCTGCCCCATGTGCTGCAGATGCTGCTGACATGGTTGTGAACTGGGAAAGGTTTTAAAGTGTAGAAAACAGTTTGAGTAACTAAATGCTATACATAACTGATATTAGAGACAGTGCTATACATTATTAATTTGTATGAATAAATAAAGCAGATTAATCCATTCAGTGCTGAAAAGCACTCCACGGTATCCAAAACAATCTTAAGTCTTACCCAGTCTGGCTTGGACATCAATGACACTGGCAACAGACAAAGCAAGGAAACACAACCACACAAATCTCCACCTCATCATTGCCACAGTGGGCTTGCGGTCACCGATGTAGGTAATAGTCAAAGTGCACTTGACAGCCCTTTATATTGAGATTGCCCATTTTTTTGCTCACACCCTCTTTCTAACTGGGAACTGAAGTTTTATTACCAAGACACGGCAAACATGTGCTGAATGGATGTATGACGCCTTTCACAAGCCCAATATAATTATTCTTACATCCTCCTTATCTCTTGAACACATATGTTTGCACTTCAATTGACGATTTTATTTCTAGAGGAATGGCCAGCAATAAAACAGTTTTGCTGAGTGTACCCCTCTGTTTAAAAGTATTAAAAGTACTGATGTCTGGATAAAATAATAAATCAGTGTCCCAGAGTGAGTAAGTGTTGAGGATGCCATGTTGTGAGAGATTTCAGTAAAATTCAACTTTTTTAATTTAGTGATAAGAACATATTAGACCTATCTTGTGTTATGATATGGTTAAACAGGAAATAATAAAAAACACTGTTTATTAATGGATTATTGTCCTACGTAACACCCAATGCCAGCTTGAGTATGCAAACCTGTACAGGATAAAAATGGCATCAGCTTTTGGTTGCCGAAACTGAAAATATGGTTGCCATTTTTAGTCACGTTATATTTTGAGTGATTTAGATACTATGCAGTTATACCTAAACTTAATAATCGAAATGTGACATAATGTTCAAAGGACCCGTGTGTATGATTTAGTGATCTGTCGGTGATACCCCTCTCTTCAACCGTCCCAACCTAGCATGTAGGAGAAACTACGGTGTCCAAAGCAAGAACGCGATAACATGAAAGGCCCTATCTAGAGCCAGTGTTTGATTTGTTATATCTGAGCTACTGTAGAAACATGCCGGTTTCATGGACGAGGACCCGCTCTATATTTAGATATAAAGGGCTCATTCTAAGCTAATGAAATTACAATGATTTTTATTATGATTATACACTAATGAAAACATACTTATGAATATTATATTCCATTTCTTCCAATAAATCCCCCTAAATCCTACACACAGGTAATTTAAAAGCTTTATTACAGAAACCTAATAAAAATCTTTGTAGTTTGTGTTTTATCTGATATGAGAATTTGAATCATCATAGGAGAACTAATTTCATTTTTGTATTTCTTTCAGGTTCATCTGGTTCTTTGTCAGGGGGGTTAGTCAAATTTTTTTACTCCAGTCAAAAAACTGAATTTGCTTTGCCATTGTCTCTGAAACAAGTGCCTGTTCGTGAGTAAACGCACCAACGTATGTGCAGTGACGTCTGGTTCCGGTTCTGACTGTAACTGCAATATTTAAATGCAACAAATATTAAAAATGTATTTATTTTGGGGTGCACGTTTTGCTGTTTGCGGTCCCTATCTTTTATGTTAAAAAGGCCAAGAAGTGGTTGTCAATTTCTGTTTGCCAGTGGCAACCTGGCAACTGTTACTGTGGAGCCCTGGATAATATGATATTTTTGATGAGCATTAATAAATACATCAAGGCACTGGGAGCAGCATGTATCAGTTATAACATTCCAAACAAAGTGGAGATCTCATGACTGAGTATGACCTCAATGGAGGCGTCAACCTACAATGACTTCAAACCGTGACTGTGCAACAATGGTTTAGCCTGCGTCACCCAATTTGCCTATTGCTTTACATTTTATAGTCAGGTGGATCATTAACAAACCTGAAAGTCCTACAATGTTATATTTAACTTATATTTATATATGCCAGACAATTACAAAGTATCAGTCTTTCCACAAAGAGTCTTGTTCTTTTCAGGACAATCAATTTCCTTCCTAAACACATTAATTGTAGGGTTTGACAATATAATATATGATTCAATATATCTTGGGCTGATATAAGTATGTTTACTGGTACAGATTTTGCTATATTGTTTACCTTGACAGCTAGCCCAATGCTATCCCTTTGCAATTTGCAATATTGGATGAAGTCAAAAATATAACCTCATGAGTTCAACTTAAAGACAGCACAACAAATTTGTAACCCAATTTAGCCACATTTCTCCAAAATGTTATTGTGTTTCTTTACCTTTTTTTTTACATTGCCCAATAAAGCTACTCTGAAATACATAAAAGGAAACCTGTGGAATAGTGCTATGGACCTATGTTTTTTTATGAGAGGGGCCTGTTCTGGTTGTATTTAATGCACTTGCGGACAACGGATCTACACACAAGCATTTGGTTGATGCAAAATACAATCCTTCAGATAGTTACATGCTATTTGTTAAAAAAGTAAAAATGTGTCAGCAAAAGGCAAGAAAGATGACTGCCAATTTGCAAAAACAGACACTAAAGAGATAGTTCATACTTTTGGAATGGGGCTGTATGAGGTACTTATCCATAGGCAGTGTATTGCCTACAGTAGATGACAGTCAGCATGCCACCAGTTTGGAGAAGCTGACAGCTGTACCATCCCAGACGCACAGCAACGTACTGCTGCGTACGGGGTCAGCAGCAAAACATATTTTAGCTACCTAAAAAAAGGCCCTCCTAAAGAAATCACTATCAATTTAACTGCACACTATATTTAGAATATTTTCCCTGCTTTACTTTGCCGTCGGACAGCCCTTTCCGACGGGGAACTGAAGCCGCTTATGAATGAAAAATGTAAAATGATACCACTTAAAGTTAATATTTGTTTTAATGTCGTAAGAGAGTATATTGCATTATCTAAATTGATCATGAATAGGACAGGATGTGCAACTGAACTGACTGTACTACATCCTTGATTACAGTCATCCTCTACCTATCATATTACTCTATAATATTTGCAAGACTTGGCATCATATCATGGTCCAACTCTCAGACAAAGTCATGACAATAGGTTTGTGTTGTGGCTACAGTAACCATGGGTTTAAACCTCAACAGTTGAAAACTCTTTCAGAGACTAAACTTTAAAGTCACAATTTTACTCCAAGTCCAGTTAACAGTTAACTAAGCACCAAAGTATTACCAAATTGTTCTTGGTCAACATATATTTGTCATCTTGCAGGTTATTAATTACTCCAGCTGGTGGGTTGAACTTTTACATCCCATCATGCACGTTCAGCCTTATAAAAGCTATTTACTCTTTTTTTTTAATCTGTGGTTATATCTTGGAAACAAACATAAAGTTATTTTCCATATTCTTAAATTGCGTCTCCAAGGAGGCTCCTCCAAGTGCAAACAGGATCACTCCCACTAGGGGACAGCTGCACAATGAGGAAGGCCTATTGTTATTCCTGTTTGGCAGCATATACTGTGTTGATTCAGGGAGGACAGTACAATCCCCAAAGTGCCTCAAGACAGTTTTGATTAGAGGTGGGACTATTCAAGATTTTGTACTCTATGTTGACGTAATACTATTTAACATCCTTGTCGTCATTTCCCATTAAATTACGCTTTATACAAGGAAGCATGTCAGAATACAACACAAGATTTAACACAGAAGAATAACAGAAAAAGTAAAAAAAGTGGTCAAATACATTTGTTGCAGTATTTTTCTTCATTAATTACAATTTTTGACTGTATATTTTACATTCAAGCAGGGTTTATAGTGTTTCTTATATTATTTTTCATTTTTTCTGTAACTCACTCAAACTCAATCACATATCAGAAACATGTTTTATGTTTTCAGCAAGAATGATGAAATTAATCAACCCCAGTTTTGTCTGATCAACAGTCCCAAACCCAGAGTTTCAGTTTACTATCAAAGAACACTGAGAAAACCAGCAAATGTTCCCTTTTGAAAAGCTTTTACCAGTGAATTATTGCTTTAAAAAAATGCCTTGACTATTATTCATTATCAAAATACTTGCATATTAATTGTCTTTGGATTCACAAATCATTTCAGTAATTATAAACATTACATGGCCATATGATTTCTTCTTGGAAAAAAAATTGGTAATTATATTTTTAATGCTAGTTCACTGAACTAAATCACTGATAATCAGTCTAGATGAGGGTGAACATTTCTATGAATATGATGATGAACATCGTTCGGGAAAAAGTGGCCCAACAGTTCTGTGAGCAAGTAGCAAACTAACAAATTATGTTATTTAGCTACACCCAGTGTTGGCAGCAGGAGGCTGTTTTAGGGCCATCTCTAAATGACTGTTCAACTGACACAAAAACAATGTTACAATTTTAATACCTTCATGCTAAAAAACAATTCTACTAAATTGGTTGCACGTGGAAGACTTATTTCAATCACACACATTATCGCACCGCGGCCCTGGATTAGGGCGAGTGAAACAGTTAAATGCAGCCTGCATCACTGGCTCCATCCTCTTCACAGGTGGAGCTGCACCTTACTACACCTCTGTGCAGTCCCTGGCCTGAGCGGCCTGTCGCTTCCCCCTCCGCACTGCAGGCGGCGCCATTCGTTTCAACGGGAGCTGGCCGACCACACGAAGAAGACTGCGCACGCGTGTACGTCGCCCGCGCATGCGCGTCCGGTTTCCTTGCGCTAAATGGAGGCTGTTTGAAATGTCGTCCGGACCGGGACGAGTTGAAAACACGATGATGATGTTTCATTCAGTGTTTACCAGCTAGTTACGCTTGTACAGAGCGGTCAGTATGGGTGAGTTGACATTCAAGCAGTTGTGTGTAGGAGTTTGACAGCTAGATAGAGAGGAAAGGCGACATTTGCACCTGTTAGGTTAGCTGAATTGTTATTCGACTGTGTTAAAGAGCAACTTACAGGATGGAGACCCGAGTGAATTAATGTGTAGAAAAATGATGTAGAAACTAGATTATACATACACGCACACACACACACACACACACACACACACACATATATATATATCGCCTCAAAAAAGAAGAATTGTTTACCAGATTGCATCAACAGCTCTTAGCAGGTTTTTGAGATATCCCCACAAATAAACAAATGTGACTGAGTGTGGAACCACTGTGGCCTAGGTTAATATGAATATGAATTGTAGAATTGATCTGACTTTGTCATCGATTTACAATAATCTCAACCGGAAAACGGGGGACCAAAACATCCGTGCTGGTTTCACACTAATGTCCTGTGGTAAACTGAGTGAGATACAGACCAAACACCTCATCCTCGGTGATGCTCTGGCGGGATCTGGAAAGGGGGGCAGGACAAGACCAGACCAGACCAAACAGTACTGCCCTCTGGTAGACTCTCGTAATAAATAATAATCAGAGACTGACTGAAACTGCTCACTGTGTGATGGCTTCTCCTTGATATAGGGCAGACTACACAGCCACCTTTGCAGAACCTTACCTCACCATCACTGGTTCGAGGAATTGACGGCACAGAATATTCAAATACTATAAATATTTAGTTTCCAGATCATTTAAAACTAATGCAGTCTAATACAACATCCCTGCAATAAATTCCATCTTCATGAAGGTTATAATGTTTTTATGTTTTTTTCTTTGTGATTTGCACAATGCCTTGTTTTTGTGCTTTTGCTTTTTATCTTTATAGTGGCTGTCGGGCTTTTTACAGCAAATATAAAATATAATTTATACATGGTGGAGCTGGTGAATATAACACACAAGTTTTACTCTACAGAATTACCTGAGGAAGTGGAAACTGAGAGATCGCCGTCTCCAACTGGAATACAGTCTCCTGTGATGGACCGTAACCCATCACCACCCCCAGACACAGCCAATGAAAAGGAGGATGAGGATTTGGACGCCATTGGAGACACTGTTTACAGCAAGCACTGGCTTTTCAGCACCCTGACTCGTCTCATCCATGTAGGCAGGCTGCTATTGCTAATGTCAAAATTTGGGGCATGAAAATGTCAGTAAGCACTTGAAAAGAGAGATATCATGTAAAAGTTAATGGGTTCAGTGAAAAATAGCAACTATGTATAATCTGGGAACGATCACTACAGAAATGTAAATTGTTTCAAACATAAGTGTACTGGAGATAAGGCAGTGATAGGCAGTAAGTCAGAATTAACACAATTTGAGTTGCATTTATTTTCTTGACTTATTCAGGTAGAGACTAAAAAATCAAGTCAGTTTAAATGAAAATCTTCCAATTACAGTTGATATTCAATTGATGGAGCATCTTGACTGTATTACACATTGTCCCTCTGTCCCCGTCAGTCTCTGATGCGCACTGTCCAATATAGCTAACAACTCTTAATGTTTGTTAACTGGTCATGTCTTGCAGATGGTCTCAGAGCATTCGGAAGTGGACTCTGAAGGTCAGATGCAGCTCCCTGACGATGATGAGGAAGCTCTGTGTAGAGTCTGGGATATGGCGATGGATAAGGTACAGCTTTTTGTCCGTGTCCTACAAGCTTCACATTTTTCTGACTAGTCGGGATTTTTTTGCCACCCTGTTCTGCTGTGTTTTCCCTGTTAAAGGAGATTATGATAATGAAATAGAAAAATAATATTCCTTTACGTATTCATAAAGGTTAGAAGTGAATCATGTAAAGGTTTGCATATTTACTAACGAATGCTTATTACCAACTGTGTGTAGGATGTGGCTGGTTTCCTGCAGGAATTCAAAGCTACAGATATCCTTCTTGGGGTGATAGCCAAATCTCGTTGTCCACGTCTCACAGTGAGTGAAATCCTTTACAGTTCATGCATTATGTGTCTAAATATAATCCTATGTAATGTATTGCGTAATGTATTGCATAATGTATAATGTAATTTCTGATGTGGCTTATAGAGTTCCCTGCTAACAAGTCTTGTTTTACTTCTCTAGGAAATTTGCGTGGGGATCCTTGGGAACATTGCTTGTTTTCCTGACACTTGTCTGACTCTCAGCCAAAATGAAGACTTAGGGTGGGTAAAAATCAGCATCTGTAATTGTCCTTTTAATAGATTTTGTACAGTATTTATAGTATCTAATTAATGCAACTCGCTGTGTGTCCACAGTGCTGTGCTGTTGCTTCTTCTTGGAGATACAGATCCTCCGACCCTTCTGGAAACAAGCAGGTGATATTTGCATTTTCCGTAGACATGTGAGACAGAGAGACAGAGGGAATTATTTATCTTTTGTGATGATGTTTGCAGATTGCTGCTGACCTGTGTCTCTCAGAAAGATGTCTGTTCCCTGTGGCTTCAGCGAATACAACAGCAGACATCTGTGCGCTCCAACCTCTGCTTCATCATGTGCAGTTCTACCAACAGTACTGTGCTTTTACTCATTCCTTATCCTATGATAAGTTGATGAAGTGTAACTTGTGCATAGAAATTAAATATCTGTTTGATATACCAAGATGACTTACATTAACTCAGAGTCCCTGTAAGCTGTTTATCTCAAAGGTTCCCTGTGGAGTTTCTGACCTCTAGTAGAACCAAGGACACACATGCACGTGCACAAGCGGGTGGTGCGATACACAGCCCTCCCAGTAGTTTCACACTATTTCACTGATCAACAGGTGGCGGTAACACATCAAGATATACTGAAATGTGCCAACAAAGTCAGTGAAGAAGAAAACTGCTAGCAAGTAAACATGGATATACAGTAAACAATGTTTGTTTGTTAAAACCTCAAGGATACACACAATGCATTTTGTTGAGTAACACTGAACACAAACGTAACTTTTGTTTGTTTACAAGAAAACTCCACAGGGCACCTTTTCAGTATTTGTAACCTTTTGTCTTCTTTCTAAAAGGGTTATTGTAAGTAATATGCCGTGTGTTTTATAGCTGACCTGCTTGAGAAGGTTGGAGAGCTGGTCGACAAACTGTTTGATCTTGACGAAGAGCTGATGAAGAGTTGGATCACAGCTCAGCCAAATGAGGAGGAGGAGGAGGATGATGGAGACAACCGTCTGGATCTGGCCTCATGTCTTCTTGAGGCAGCCAAACAGCTTAGGTGGGCATCTGATTTACATTCTGGGGAATTTTTTAGAGTTTGTAGCATGATTATATTCATTTATAGGGAATAGAAAAATTATCCATAGAAAGTATCTTGTTTAGCGCCAGTTTAATCAGTTTCTACAGATAAGAGACCATAAACTGCTGGTAATTTGCGGATGTGAAAACCAATTACATCGTTTAACGCAGTGAAGACAATGTTCTCTGATGCATGTTGCAGCCCCTTAATAAATGGTGTGCATTTGCGGTCTTAAATTGATATTGATGTTTTATAATTCAAGGCACCAACTGTCCAAGTACTGATTCAATTTTTTAAGTGATAATAAGTGTAATTTTGAACATAGCTTCAGTGCTTCTTATTTCTGGTACTGCCTGCTCCATCTTCACATGAAGAGACAGAGGTTTGTGTAGCTAACTAGGTCTAGGCTAATGTAGGTCAGATTATGGCCAAAATTAAAATTTACTTTGGTCTAAATGAAACACCCAGAGTAGTTCTTTTTTATTATTTATTTATTTGTATATCTATATTTAGTTAATGCAATGCACTGGTATATAGGGTGATATAATTGATGTCTTATAAATAGATCTATTATTTATTGTACGTCTGAAACAGTTCAAACTAAATACATGGGACTGATGATGTTGTTGACCCTTAGTATTCAACAGTATTAAATTGCTTTCACAGATCAGAAAGTCCGAATGGCTTAGAGGTTTACCTTCACGCTTTCCAACTCCTCACCACCATAGATGAGGGCATTCAGACTTTTGGTAAGAGCGATCAACACAGTTTATAGTTCAGCTGTTGGCACATCATTACAGAAGTTAAAGGTGTTTACCATAGTTGTTTACTCAGTAAAATCTAACACAAGACTGAAGACCTCTCAACGGACAAGACATTGTTCAACTGTTTCTTCTAGCTGCCACTGATGGACCCGGCAAAGCAGTATGGGACTTTGTGTGTGACGTTGTGTGTGAGGACCTCTGCCAGCCGAATGATCCTCCAGTTGTCCTGCAAGAGCAGAAGAGCATTTTGGTTCAGGCATTTGCTGTGCTGAAGGCCCTTTATGGATGCCATGACCAGTGGTGCAGCAGAAGTGACACAAGTAAGTTTTGTAACAGCTCCATTGTTCTTCAGTTGCAAATTTATCCACAGATTCAGCTGTGGTCAGCCCTGAGATCTTCCTTTTTTTTAATGCATGCAGTACACTGAATGTTTATTTAGTGTTAGCTTTAAAATTTCTAGTATTCAAAATATATGTAATTTTATGGTATTTTAGGAATTTTCTAAGATGACCAACATGATTAGGATTGGGACCACAAAGGCTTTTTTTAAATTGCAATAGGAAACCTTATTCATTTCGGATTCTATGTTTATTGTAACTCATTTTATTCTCTGAGGACACCAGCTGTCAAATAAGTCCCGAGGCACATCATCTTTAGAATCAAAAGGGTTCAACTCATGTAGAATTATTTTCTCATAGAAAATATAATAGAATATAATACACCTGTGATTCAGGCTAGAATTTGTTAATGCAGAGCTGTTTGCCATGTAAATTGCTTAACTCAGTTCATGTTTGAAAAAATATAATGACAATATAAGACTCCGGGATGAAGATATCCCCCATTTTAATTTTAATACGCTCAGTTCTTAATAATTTGATACATTTAGTGCAAATACCTTTGTCTTTTGCCTCCTAGGTCTTCCCCTTATTGGAACCATTTTGCGGGTGCTTCAGTACCACAGTGAGGGCAAAGATGATGATACCAGCAAAGAAGACACAAAAGATGAGAAGCTCCAGGCTCTAGCAGAGATCACAGCTGAGTTTCTAGCCGACATCTTCATTCAGATTACCAAGGTAATCCCAAAGGAACGCTGTGCTAACCTTCCTGTTGGATCAAATTGTTTACTGAGATTGTTAAATGCAGCTGTTGAATGATTATGAAAAAGGTGAGCGAGGGGCTTTCTTTTCTCTTTGAAAGGCCACTGAAGTGTGTGTTAATTCTGTTTTTCTTTTTTTTTTTTTTGTTATTGTTGTTCTTTGTAGGACACAGTGGCAGATTTGGTGAAGAACGGTTACCTTACAGAGAAGACTACCCTCACAGCTGCAGGCAGTTTAGTTCCCAACTTTAAGACCTCAGTAAGTGTTTTCTCCAAAATGGTTTGAATATAGTTAGATATATATTACATTCAATTATGGAGTAACTAGATTGAAAGATATCCCATTTTTAATATAAAAACTTTTTCAACGGTATTCCCCAAACCACACTAATGACAGTTTGAATATTTGGAATCTGTAAAGATAATAATATGGCCTGCTTTCAACAGTAAAATAAAAGTTCATTGTAAAATCCTAACAATAATGAATGCCATAACAATTTCCATATAACAGTCTCCGCTTCTCATCTAATATTAAATTATACGCTGTCATTTAGTCTTATTACTGTTGAAATGATGAGTTGAAAAAAGTCAATTGACAGAAAATGGTATGACTACAACTAATCAAAGTCCTTAATAAGGTATAAATATCAGGTGGCTAGTTACAGCTTTCTTACATTTCTTGAAAGCTTCTCTGAGTTTCAAATATTTGTCAAATGGAAAACCAGACAAAATAAGCTACTTTCGAAAATGTCTATAGACTCAATGACAAATGAGTTTATTGATTCAAGTTCATTACACTTTTTTCCACACCATTTTCTCTCAATTTCTTGACTACATATTTGTTCATAAGTAGCCTAATCCTCATGTGTGCATACCCCTTGTTCGACAAAAGTGTTTAGTGTCTATTTAAGAGCTTGTGTCATGTTAAGACGTGTGATGGACTGCTGCTATACACCACCAGCCCCAGTGGAAAATAAACATTATGTTTCCACTCCACCCTTCTTCCTCTTGTGTAGTTTCAGCACCTGCAGTCAATGCTGTCAGAGACTGATCCCAAATTGGCAGACATGGTGAGGAAACAGTTTCCTGTCTGAGGCGCCCAGCAGATCAGTGTTCAGCACTCATCCAGACTCTCACCACTGCTTTTTATAGTGGCCTCTATTTCCCCTCCAAAGATCCTGCTTCCAGTCATACTATTTGGATTTCCATTGGAAAGACTCAACAAGGATGTCACATCATGACGAGTGGCGGACAGTGTGACAAAGATTATCACTTTTTTCTTTTCATATTTTCAACCAAACCAACCAAATTCAATTGTGTTTGTTTAAAGTGTTTTTTTGTTTTATTGTTCTGTGAATGCTATTTTTGTATTGAAATAATTGATTGTCTTTTATTAAAAGATCTTTCTTTCAAGAATTTGTGCTTGGAAGCTTTTACTCAATGTAATTGTACCCATAATAACTGAAAATGCACATTTTGATATATTTGGTACCAAGAACCCAGGACTTCAACAAGAATGGTCTCACTAATGTACACATATATACAGTGTAGGAAAGTTCTTCAACACAAATTCTTCATCAGTTTCACTTTGTGGAGTCGTACTGGATTATGATAATATATATGAAATATAATGTGTAAACTTACTTCATCAATTTAGGTGACTCCTCAACGTTAGCGTAAATTTTCAGAAAAATTTGTAAAGGCCAAAAGTTTACATCTACAGATTATTTGCATGTAGCCATTTTTTTTTATCTTTATTTAAAAACTAAAATACTGATATAATGAAGATTTTACTGCAGCATTATACATTTTACCATTGTAAATATATACTATGTAATTCTAATTACACTGTTTTTTAGCTGTATCTTTTCTGGCAACGCTGTGTGCATGTTAACGCTTAAAGCATCAATTAGGTCCATCACAATATATGTTATTATTTGTTCCTGTTTTTAATATGCTGAAAATATACATTTCTATATAAGATGAAACTGCGTTGAGTGTGTATTGAGTCACCTTTCCAAGCATATGAGTAATGGTACTAATGCTGATGACAACATCAAGTGTTTACCAGAGGGTGACAGTCACTCGGTAACGACAATAAAATTAGATGAAAGGCTTGAGCCTGGCAACAATGATCTCATTTGGTTTCCAAATGCACCATTTCGCCCACTCATGGAGAAGAGCAGGACAACCTGCGCATTTCCAGCAAGCTTACGAAGGCTCTGTGAATATAGCAGCTTTTTAATTAAAGCTTGGATTGATATGTAGAACACTCTTTCTAATGGAAATCCCGAGATGGTCAGAGTGTATGCGAGACAGTGATCACCCTATGGGAAAAAAAACCTGTCTGTTTAATTCTGCAATCTCTAGACACGATCTGAACCTTGACTAGACTTGCGATGCACATATGTGGCCGGTGCCTTGATCTGCGAGTCATGTCCTGTTTGTGTTGTAAATGGCTAGAATGATGTAGATGTAATCATGCTTGGCCTTTCAAGATTGCTTGTGGCCAGTGACTTTCACTTGGCTGGGTGCTCTGTCTTCAGGCCTCGCTCCCAGGCGTGTCACGTCACAGAGATCAGGCTGAAGCCCAGATGTTTCCTGCTGCCCTGCCAAACTTCATTGTCAGTCTGCCAGTCTTCACAGCAGTTTAATATGATCCGACTCCATGCATGCAACACAGCAGGCTGGTCCTCGTGTGGCTGGTGCTTCATACACATCAGTGACGCTGAGGCATGTCAGGCCTGTCAGATGCTGATGCTGGATGTCAGTTTCTTCTTTTTCTGTTTATCTCTGCTCGCACAACTCGCTGTTCTTTTAGATGACCTGACATTTTGCCTTACAGTGGTGCTATTTTTGTCTCACATATGTGTGAAAATTCACATCTGTCCTTATGTAACCTGGATAGAATATAACACTACTTTTCACATGATATACCCATAAAGTTGATACATATTTTGATTTTGAACGTTCTACTAAAGTTCATCAAGGGATTTTGGGTAGTAAACAGCTTTCTGTAACAAACAATACTTACTTAACCTGTAATATAGTGGGATCAAATGGCATTTTCTGTGGATACTCCTGTGAAAAAGATGAATGGCATGATGGAATACAGTCTGTCATTCAACATAAACAGAATATTTTCATCATGTTTTGCTTTCTTGTGTCATGCCCTAAGATGTAGACTGACATGTCCAGGATGATAAATACAACACATTTATGGAAAATATACAGTTTTGTCAAGGCTGGATCATCTAAAGCCTTCATGAGTACCCGCCCTGACACTGGTGTAGTACGTGTTGCTGGGCGAGCAGGAGGGATAATGAAGGGATGAAGAATTTGTGTGCAGCGTCACGTTCCCTCTCCTTTGATTCCAAGGCCCAGCCTATTCACAACCAGCTGGTCAAGGCATGTTAATAAAGACACATGATGCTGTTGGGTGCAATCAAAGCCCCCTTCAGCTCATTTCCTTAGTTCCCGGGCTTTCTATCTCTTGTCAACAGAATCACAATGTAACTTTCCCCTTCGTGATCACTGAATATCAAAGACACTGACATTTCATGCTCACAAAAAGTGATGCGGTGACGCTGATGTTTGCATTTGCCTTACCTGCCTGTTCTGCTTCTTCAACTAGCTTATCTGTTGGCTGATAAACTATGCACCCTTTGTCACTAGCAGGTCAATATTTTTCTCACATTGTCACCAACACTATATCTTTTATAAAAGGAAAGAAAGGTTTTAAATCACAGAGAATCATCTTCTGTGAGGCATGCTCATTTCCAAAAGATAGATTGAACATGAAAAAATCAATAAAAATTAAGATTAAAAACAATTTTACACAAATGAAAGAGAATAGTTATTATCTAAAACAAAGTAATCAAGACTGCTTAACTAAATATAATATTAAATGTAGTATTTGAGTAAGTGTTATAGTAAGATGAATGAATGTGATCATATTTGTATGTGTGAATGTACATTTATGTTTCATGTATGTACATCATTGGACATCAACCTACGAAATGTATATTATCTTATATTATAACCTATATAAAGACATTAAATTGCTTCCTTTAGGTAGTTACAGATTGTAAGCAAAACTCTGTGGTGACATGAAATATAATAGAAAACTATTATACAAAATAAGTAATTACCTGTATTTGATTTTTGAAAAACAAATGCTGTGTAAAATAATTGCCTTTTTTCATTGTGTTTTTGTTTGCCTGAATTGGAGAAATCATTTGGTTTTAGGAGATAAAATGAACTGATCACCTTAACTACTTTATTATCAAAACACATTCAAAAAGCTTTCCAGATTGTGTGATACTTTCAGTGACCCTTTTGTAATCTCTATCTCTTTTTTTTTTTTGCATTACGTATAATGTTTCTATTTTGAATGTGGCAGGTGTTTAAGGGGGCAGCTCTATCCTGTCCTGTCCTTGTGTACGCTGACGCCTGTCACCAAGTGGCATATGCTGCTGTTTGTTCTGCAATGAAAGAATTGGAGCTAATTAAAGAGATGTAGTCCTGCCACAGGAAGTGTACGTAAGCAGACCATTCACTGTTCTGATTAGTTAGTTGTTCAAACAAGGCCCAGGATCAGGTGAAAGACTGGAATTCTATTGATGAAGACCTTGAATTCTCTGGAAATTCAAATAACACCGGGGTTATAATCAGGAGTGGAAAGGGAGACTGAACATCCCACTCAAGCACAACCCCTGAGAATGTATTCTTACGTAAAAATAAATTCTGTTAAAAAAAGACTGGATCAAAAACAGATCCCACTATGCTGACACAAAAATCACAAACAAATGTAGCTTGACAGGTGCCACCTAAATTACTATCATAGATTACTTTGCACAATAATGTTACAGTATGTTGCTTGCATAGGTTTAATGCTGAAAAATGTACAATTGTCCTGCTTTTGGTTTTGATTTCCAACTCTACAAATTCTGTACTTTGCACTAAATGAGATTAGAAAAGTATTGAAGTAATACAATTAAGTAAGTGTTTATATATTTAGAGTTCTATGTTATATTAGTTTAGTTTTGGCCATTTTAAAAGTTTTGCATGTGAACAGCCAGCTCAGTCTTTGCGCATCATTCATATTTACAAAATCTAAAACTAAACAAGTTTCCCCTTAGAAGCTTTTTAACTAGTAGCATTTTAATTTTGATTAATTTGTGAAGATTTCAGTTTTTCTAATCTGTATTACCCAACCTATTTCTAACTAATGGTGATGTGACTTAAGACAGACAACACATGTCTAAAACCTGCCTGGCGATCTTTGAACAAAATACTGAATCCCTATCAAAAACACTGTGACCTCCCTGTGGAGAATATAAATTATCATCATAGTATTTTAGTATTATTTATACTTCAAATGCCTAGTGCGAAAGTGTAGTTTCAAGTTCTAATACATTGTGAGGCTCATGTCTGTTTCTTTGTACCACGGGTGAGATTAGCCAGAGAGAGTTGTCTCAGACACTGAGTAAATCCCCCTGATTAAAGTGAACATAACTGGGACAGACTGGCCACAGTGCAGCTCTCAAGTGATCAGACATGTCTGTAATGCAGAAACTCCCCTTCAACAAACCTCCAGAGAGTGATCAGAAATAAGAGCTTGTACAATAATTATAGAATGACAAACCTTCTATAAACAAAAGTAATTTATTCCTTCAAAGTGTAAATTGGGGATTAAAGACAGTTTGGTTACCAAGCAAGTCCTTCAACTGGCTTTCCTCTGGATTCCTCGAAAATGGTCACAGACGTCATGAATGAGGTGTGTGAATGTATTGAGTACTCTCACTGAAGAGCGTCATCAGTAGCAACAAGAAATCAATAGTGAGTCAAGTGTTTGAGTTAAGGAAGTAGGGCAGAACATAACGTTTAAAGTACATGCAGGTGTATTTTGATGAATATAAAAGTGTTTAAAGCACAAAATTACGATTTATAGTTTAGATGTACTACTGCTGATGAGAATGACTTAAACCTTCCACATGGAACATTCTTATTCCTGGCTGAATTGTTGCGTCATGTTATCTCATCCTTGAATCTAACTATGAAAACCACTATCCACATAAAGTAAGTGGATCACCTGGAGAGTGAACCACAATGAGCCATCTTATTCATGCTGCGCACT
Source organism: Lateolabrax maculatus (assembly GCA_031216445.1). Taxonomy (NCBI): domain Eukaryota; kingdom Metazoa; phylum Chordata; class Actinopteri; order Acropomatiformes; family Lateolabracidae; genus Lateolabrax; species Lateolabrax maculatus. The sequence continues at coordinate 18,495,816 of CM062214.1, forward strand.
CTGACCCTACTCTGTTAAAGTAGTTGTTGGCCTAAGCATCTTAGAAAACCTGTGTCAATTACCCCGTTGAATGGCAGAGCAGAGACGACAGGAGCCACATTACATTATTAATAAATACAAACTGTTTAAACATACTTCAATGCAATAAAGGGTTCATATCAGAGCTAGAATAATCATATTTACAGAAGACATCAGTTAGTTAAAAAAAAAATGCATGATTTGTAAACTGGATTCAGCTTGAAATCCAATGAGCCACTGCCTCTGATTAAATAAAGGAGATCTGATCCAGGAGCTGTCAAGACACAAGGAGATCAAAGATATGGCCAGAGAGCATCTGCAGCATAAAAGTGTTGTCAGTGAAGATGTATTCATAAATAGATTTAGATGTGCTTGATCCTGCTGTGCACCTCAGTGTTTGGGCTTCATGAAAGGAACAATACCGTGGCCATACCATTCAGCAGGCTTTGTCCTTTCCCATGCTTTTTTCCTCTCCTCTTGATAAATGAGCAAACCACAACACCCATTCTAGGAAAGAAATTCAACCTTTTTCCCATGTATTAGTCATAGGTTAACATGTGTACACGGTCCACAATGCTTGCCAATGCTCTTTGTGTTGCTTTAGGCAGCAGCAGCCTAGTTGACTACTTGTGACGTTCACTGATGTATTCGGGTGTGAATGGACAGCCGCAGAACTACAGTTTCTCTGAAAGAAGTCTGGTTTATTTTCCTGTCAGCCGCATTTCCTCTATAAAGGCAGAGGACAATATGTCAGAATATATGTTGTCAGAATCAAAGCTGACTGGTTTTATCTGGTTTACCAGCGCCATTCAAAACTGTTAAGACTACACTGTATTTTACTGCTTCTGGTGTTTTTGTTAGACATTACTAACAATGCCATGGAGGGAGCGGTGTGTGACAGTAGCAGTGTGAAACTTTTTTCAAAGATAAAGCAGCTACTGCTGGATTTTAAGTTCATTTTTTATATACAAATACTTTTATGGTGTTTTTGCCTCTCTTCCGTTTCAATGCTTCTATTTATATGTTGAATGTTTTTTTGCCCTTACCTGTTATATTTGCTATTTAAATGGTTGTATTATTGTTATCATTATTAATAAGTCTCAAATAAAGAATGACTTTCATTGTTAAATCAACAGATTCATCGTTCAGCCTACAAGAAAATCTGAAAAGTAAAAAAATTTACTTTAGAAAATGCCAAGAGTTGAGACGTCTTCAAACTGCTTGAGTCCTAATATTTGAGAAGCTAAAACCAGAGAATGTTTGGAAACTTTGCTTGAAATTAAATGATTGACAATCAAAATTGTTGCCAAATGATTTGATCAACTAATCAATTAATCAACTAATTGTTTCGGCCCTAATTATTACTATTATGCCAACAGAAATGAGAGATCAGCTGCTGAGTGTTTCTGTAACCCAGACTAGATTCGTATGTGGTAATATATAATTTGTTTGCTGTTGTTATAATTGCTAAATGTGACTAACAGTGCTACAGACTCTAAGCAGAGGTAAATATTTATTGCTCAATTGTTGTTTCGTAGCTCAGGCAGTGGATATCATGTTTGCACATTGAAGCAGAAATGCTTGCCTTCTGTAGGTGGAGGTGATAAAGAGCTTAAACTAACAGTCAGGTAAACATGTTCACTCATGCTTTGCTGATCTTAAGGGAGTGTTCTGTTGCCGCAAACTTTATGAGAAATGCATACTGGTACACGTAGTTACTGTTGGAGAGGGTCTTTGTACAGGAAATGACCGATTCCTCTGGTAATATGAATGCTGCCTGATGTGTTTTTGTATGTGACTACACTGACCACTAGAACACACCGGAGCCCACATAATAAGTGAGGAATTGTACCTTTAAATTGCTCTAATCTGATCTGAGAGCAGATCTGGATTCTGTATCTGAGGGGAGGAAGTTCCCTTCACTGCCTCCCTTGGTGTGTAAAGCACCTGTCCGTGTCACGGGGGACACAGGCCAGGACCACCTGAGACAAACAGCATGTGCATCAGCCATGTATCACTGCATACCAGCTGGGTGGAGCTAAAAGCACCGGCTGACAGACAAAGACACTTCACCTGCCCTATTTGTGAGGTGACTAAAGCTTAGAGGACAGCGGTGTTATCTGTTTAAAGTAATGAGGTCTCACAATTCCAGTGCCCCCTCGTCTGGATTTTGCTGGCAGAGGCCCCTGAAGCCTTTCTCCACTGATTGTCTTGATCGTATTAAAAGGCTCATGGTGTTAGACTGGAAAACATGCAGATTATTTATGTTATGTGCACGAGAACTCAGAGGTGCTTACACTGCAGAGGAATGGATTTTGAAAGGGGGGCATGTTAGGATCCCTGTACAATGAAGGCGGGTGGGCTACACTTGAATCCTCTTAAACGTTGACCTCTTCTAAGTCTCAAGGTGTCCACAAACAAGAAGAATTAACTGCTTGTGTCCACATGAGGAGGTCACAGGTCTGCAGACAAACCAAATGTGTACAATCACAATATGACGGCACATTTTCCATACTTGGTTTTAATTGTTGAATGCAGATGAGCCTAACATAACAAAATAGAGCAATAAGTCCTGTTTCATATGCTTTTATGACCACTGCTGCTCTTTGGACTTTTTGGACTGAATGAATCTAATGAAAAAAAAACTGTTTAATGGGCTATTTTATTCTCTCAGTAAAACCAGAATTTGTGATTGATGTGATTGAAGCTGTTTCAGGCCTTTGGAATAAAAGATACCCTTTTTTCTAATGACGTGAGCTCCTCTGCTCTTTTTCCATTTGCTGCTGTGGTGAGATTATCGCCCCCCCCCCCCCCCCCCCCCCTCTCTTTCTCTCTGTGGTTAAATAGCGAAGCGCGCCTCTTCTCGGGGTAGACAGCCCACTTTACATAGCGGAGGTTATTTAGATAATCCACTTGTAAGAGCTGCATGAAAAAGCAAATAACCGAGCGGCACCTTAACATGTACTCAAACAAAAACGAAGGACCGCGTAGAGGAAGATCTTTTGACTCCATGAACATTGGCTTTGAAGAAAAGCTGCTGAACAATGAGGTAAGAACTCCTTCAACAACAACAACAACAAAAAAAAAAAAAAAAAGAAGAAGAAAAAGTAGTTTTTAATACTTTGAAGCGGAGATCTGCCAGCAGCACTGATGTTTTGTCCTGTTTTCAGGTGTTTGGTCCTGTAATAAGAGTGTCGGTGAGGGTCTAAAACAAGAAGTTGAGATTTTATTTTCTGTGGTATTTTAAAGCTACTTTTTTGACAGCGGGGGGGGGGGAGCTCGGTCCGGGTCATCCCAGTGAATAAGCCTTCACTTTGTCGTCAGCGCAGATTAATTTAAGCCGTTTTGATATAGTGTACTTTACGTCAAATGGTTAAGAGGGTTGAAGTGGGATATTTCCGATTTTCATGCCACGAAAGGCTCGTTATTGCTCAATCTGCAGGCGACGTGCTTCGCCGATTTCCATTTCTTTAAAAGGCAGAAGAGATAAAAGATAAAGCGACCAGTCCGCAGCGTCTGTGATGTTTTCACTGGGCACACTGACACGAGACAGGTAGTGTCCATTTATATAGGTGGATTTCATCAATAGTAAGACTACATTAAATAGAGATATTATTTTGCAGTCTTTGAGCAATTTACCGGTGCGTGCCTTTCCTTTTGAAGAAACTGCTCAACAGTGAAGTGGACAAACCACACAAATAAATGTTATCATCAAGTTACTGAACAAGTCGAAGAAAAAGATTTCTGGAAACATTGACTGCATTTCTGTATTTTCAGCGGGCTTTTATTCATCTAATCACAGGGTTCTTTGTGCATGTAAGGCCTTTCAGTTTACAGTAATGCTACACAAATACTGGCTGCAAATTGAATTATATCTAAAAGTGAATTAATGTGACAAAAGAGCAATCTTCTGTCTCTCATAATGAGAAAAGAAATATGAAAAAAAATCGAATTGGTTCAATTAAGCAGCAATAATCAGGCCTGTCTGTAAATAAAAATGTATAATAATCACATGGACTTTTTATATGGTTTTATTTATTTTTTTTTTTAAAAAAAGGTATAGCTGAGTGTAAGTTACTTTAATAAAGCTGACATCAAGAAAGGGAAACTCCTATTTGATGGGGAACAGGCGTGCGTAAAATCCTGCCGTTCCGCAGCCTGAAACGTGCAGTGATTAAACGCTGCCTAATGTCCGGGGAGCGCTGCACCTGCAGGGCGCTAATAATAGGCTTCCCCGCTGCCTAAATGAGATTGCAGTAAGGCGATTCTTCGAGGCAGGGAAAAGTTCATCTTCGTTAAACCGAGACGCAAAGAGTTGACCCCGGGGAACGTCCTGATCCAGTCTCCATGCACTGATGCTTTCAGGGATACTGCCGACAAGGGTCCACCGAAAACTGGTCTGCCGCGCTGTCTACACAATGCTCGAAGGGCGAAATATGGTAGGCAGCAAACTGAACTGAATTTAACAGATTCTTGCGACCGGGCCGCTCCTTTACTCCCCCTCCACAAATCATCTGATCAATTAGACTGTGTGATTATTATATTCCAAGACGCAAGTTGCAGCCTAACGTAGTCGCGCACGACAGGAAGGAAACACAGCGTTCAAATCAGATGTGTGCCACCACTGAAGTGAACGATAAAACGTCGCAGTCGATCGAAACAGATTAGTTTTTTTCTGTGCTGTTGGCGCGTTAAAATCTGATGCGGGATTACGTCTGCGGCGCGCACAGCCATGAGTCAACGCGAGAGCGCTCTCCAAGGTGCTGAAGTGCACAGGAGGGGTTAGTTAGTTAGTTAGTTAGTCTCCTGTGGGCACTGATCTCAGCCCTGTCTCTGCATCTTTCTAATGCATATTACATGTTTAGTTAGTGTGCATGTGAAGAAACAGCCCATTTTTTCTTTCCAGGGTGACAGATGTATAAATGTTTTGGCACATGTGGAGCAACAAAGGCTGAGGGATCCCTGTGACTCTTACACTCACTACTTAGTACTTGTTGCCAGTGTTGCATGATGATTAGATGAAATGTTCATGGGATTTTTTTTTTGGGTGGCTAGATGCTCTTAAGTGATTAGAAGTTGTGCATTCATGTCATTACCTGCCCTGAGCTGTTGTACCTTCCACACATGTATTCAGGTGGAATTAAATAATTACATGTGCATTTAAAAAAAAAAAAAACTTGATAAAAGCTGAATTTCTCCGCACATGACCATTAGAAGAGAGCCACTGTTGGTTTTTGATGATGACAACACCTTGCTGTTACACAAATTCTAATCGAACTCTTTCATTGCTGTTTTCAGATAAACAAATCAACCTTCACAAAAATTGAGGAAAACACTGAAAAGAACAATACATCTGAGAAAGGGAGAGCAACTATCATCTTTTCCCTCAAAAATGAAGTGGGAGGACTAGTAAAGGCACTCAAACTTTTCCAGGTATGGACAAAGTGATTATACTCATGGTTGCTATTTCTATCTATTAATGTATTCATTTGAAATACATTGTTTACATCATATAATTATTATATATATTATATATTAAAATTTCATACAGCCTATCCATTATATGTCTATCAGTAACTTGTAGACAACTTAAAAATGATTCTCAATGTTTCTTGCAGGAAAACCATGTCAACCTTGTACACATAGAGTCCAGGAAATCCAAAAGACGCAACTCCGAGTTTGAAATTTTTGTGGACTGCGACAGCAACCACGAACAACTGAATGAAATCATCCAGCTGCTTCGAAAGCATGTGAACGTGGTGGATATGGAGCCTCCAGATAACTCCTGTCTACAAGAGGAAGGTAAATGAAACCCTGCAGATACTGTATTATAAATATATTATATTAGACCATAGTAATGGTAAACAGCTAATTTTTTCTTATCTCTTCTCAGATATGTATGATGTACCTTGGTTCCCAAAGAAGATTTCAGACTTGGACAAGTGTGCTAACCGTGTCCTCATGTATGGCTCTGAGTTGGATGCGGATCATCCGGTATGTAGGCTCAAATCAGCATACTGATTGACTTGAGAAAACCCTTAAATTTGAATTATTCTTATACTCTTCTATGTTTCTCTCCATCAGGGTTTCAAAGACAATGTCTACCGTAAAAGGCGAAAGTACTTTGCTGATCTTGCCATGGCCTTCAAACAGTGAGTTTTACTTGTATATTTTAATGGTTATTTTGGAAATCTGTGAAGTTTTTACTTGATACTTAGAGAATTATTCTCTCCTGTTCCAGTGGGGATCCCATTCCTCGTATTGAGTTCACAGAGGAGGAAGTGAAGACTTGGGGAGTCGTGTACAGGGAGCTCAACAAGTTGTATCCCACCCACGCCTGTCGGGAATACTTGAAGAACCTGCCGCTGCTGTCCAAATACTGTGAATTTCGGGAGGACAACATCCCTCAGCTGGAAGACGTCTCACGCTTCCTCAGGGGTAAGTTTTAATTTCCTTAATGAAACATGCTTCATTTGCTTCAGATACAAAATTGTAAATGTAATTCTTATAGTTTTGCTTTGTAAATGTAGCCACTCTCTCATTTGTATTTTGAATCTTCTCAGAACGCACTGGATTTACCATCAGGCCTGTGGCTGGTTATCTGTCACCACGTGACTTCCTTGCTGGTTTGGCCTTCCGTGTTTTCCACTGTACCCAGTATGTGCGGCACAGCTCCGAACCCTTATACACCCCAGAGCCGTGAGTAATATACAGTACTATGATTGGAAAATGGATGTCAATGTTGATACAAAGTTATTGGTGTTAATAGTCTGTTATCTATCATTATTAAGGGACACATGCCATGAGCTGCTGGGTCACGTACCGCTGCTAGCAGAGCCCAGCTTTGCCCAGTTTTCTCAGGAGATTGGTCTCGCTTCACTTGGGGCCTCAGATGACTCAGTTCAGAAGCTAGCCACAGTGAGTGACACTGATGCAGGCACATTTTATCCAATCAAATTCAACAAAGATATTCCCAATTTTAGAATCCATAATAATGTAATAATTGTTTCTGTTTTGTCAACTGTGTTACAGTGCTATTTCTTTACGGTGGAGTTTGGCCTATGCAAACAAGAAGGTCAGCTGCGAGCATATGGAGCAGGACTGCTGTCATCTATCAGTGAACTTAAGGTAAAAACATTTCAACAGGACCATACAGTGGACTCCTTCCTATATTTTGTGCACCATTCATAAAATATATATCAAAAAGTGCCCGAACATAACCAGCCAAACCCATTCCAATAATTACATTAAGCAATGGAAAAGTCATTATATACATGTAACTGTATTTGAACATTTTAACCCTCAAGAGTCTCATAGAATTAAATATATGTTAAAGATACTTGATCATATACCACATGATTTCTCTGACAGAACCACCTTGTCTTTTGAAACAGCAAAATACAAATTGATTTGCATTTAATCATATTCCAAAATGTGTCCTAGCGTTTACATACAATGGTTGAAAAATCTGTTTCATGTTTCTCTCTTACAGCATGCACTCTCTGGCAATGCAAGGATAATGCCCTTTGACCCCAAAGTTACATCCAAACAAGAATGCATCATTACAACATTTCAGGATGTCTACTTTGTGTCAGACAGCTTTGAGGAGGCCAAAGTCAAGATGAGGTGAGCTTGGTTACAGTTATATAACATAAGATATTCATCGATAAATCTTTCATGGATAGATAAAAATTACCTACAAAGTGCTGTATTGTTTTATATATAATTAAAAAAACTATTACATATTATTCAATGATGATATTATGTTAATTTCAGGGAGTTTGCCAAGACCATCAAGCGTCCCTTCACAGTCCGATACAACCCTTACACCCAGAGTGTGGATGTGCTAAAAGACACTCCCAGCATCAACAGCGTGGTGGAGGAGCTTCGACACGAGCTTGACATCGTGGGTGACGCCCTCAGCCGGCTGAACAAGCAGCTGGGTGTCTGACTGCCCACAGTTGATGTTATCCACCTACAGTCCACCAACGCTTGCCGTGTCATCCCCATGCACCGCCGTAGAGATACTGCTTGTGTATCGCCCTTCGTCAGTACAATGAATGTGCACTGCTTTTTGGCAAGTTATCCCCACTGCATGGTATATGGCTTATACAATTTACAGAGGTGCATTAGGTACGTTTAGCCACTGATATTCGTAAATTGCACAAACCCAAAGAGCTGCTTAACCTGCGACACTGTTTTGCTTCAGTTGTACTTTGCTCAATTGGCTTCTGTATGGAAAACAATCAATGCGCTTTAATGGTACTTTAGTACCCTTTTAAAACATCCCCTGCTGTTGCAAGATGTGGTTTCCTCATCCTATTGTTAACTTTGCTGTTGTATATTATCATGTGAATTCTTTTGTATTTCATTTCATTTTTCTTCTTGTTCTTCACATTTAATCTTCCTCACTTCAGTGATATGTATAAAATGTACCTTGTTTGTATTCTTTTGGTGTGTGTGTATCATGTCCCTTTTCGTGCGCGGCTGAGGGAAAATATGAAAGTGAAAACTGGTGTTAAAAGAATATTTTCATGACTGATTATGACAGATTTGGCCGATGTAACCTGACCTATTTAATTTTACAGTGATGCTTTTGAATACCTCCTCTTGAAGTGAATATAACTGTAGTACTCCTTAAATCAAACATTATTTTTCTACTGTAAAGATATATAGACATTATGAGTAGACTATGTATCAAAAAAATAAATAAAATGTTTATTGTGTCTTCAAAGTGTGTCAAAAGGTTTGTTACTTTTTGATGTCATCATAGTGGTGACTTGGTTATGGATACTGAATGCAGAGGAAGATGCCAATGATGATCATGGAGATGCAGAATGATGACAGGGAGGACTCTGAAAGTGATAATAATAGTTATGTTCAGGCTGGAGTTTGTGTCATCTCAATTAAATATTGTGAGAATAATGACCATAATTGACCAAAGGACCAAATCACCTAACTTTAGTCTTTCGGTCCAGTTTTAGGATAAAACGGATCTATTGAACACATTAAAACTCGGTAGTTATATGTTACTGATATAACTTAAATTAATTTTACACCCAGTTGCCTGTTTATAGGTGATTTTTCACGTAGCTAAAACTGATGCAGTCTAAATAAATCATACAATCATAAAATTTAGGTTCTCTTAAATTATTAGAAAGGAGCTTATTCAGCATTATGGTCATTTTGGAGGCTGTGTTGTTGAACTGTGTTTGTAATATTTTGTCCATCTCACTTTATAATTGAGAGTAAGATTGGTTCAGCCAGGTGACTTTACCAAACTGGAAACTTTGGCTGGGTATATTTTCCCTTAACGTTACCGGTACAAATACAAAATTGCTTCGCTCAACCCGGTGGAAACACAGACGCAAGAGCACTGTTACAAATTCCAAACTGATTTTTGGTTCAGCGACCATTTCGCTCACAAAACGTCAAGAAAACGTGATTTATCAGATTTGTCAGACACCAAAAAAAAAACAACCGAGGCGCACGTTGGTAGTGCGCTTCACGACAGTGTCGTAAACCATGCTGTACTGCTTGGTAACGAGGTACTCCATGGAAACGAGCTCGCCGCCGGAGTTTTGTTTACACTCTTGGGTAAGTTTGTTGTCTCCGCCATTAAAGTGTATAAGTTGCGCACGTCTTGTCGTGTAGTTTATTTGTCTAAAAATGACCCACCGCCAGCACCGAGACGGCAGGGACGAGGCCGTCAACGTGGCGCTTCTGCTAACGTTAGCTCATCTGTCAGGGAGCTGGCTCCGACGGAACAGTTTGGCGTTTACCGAAAAACACAGATTTGGTTCACAATCACCTCGGCGTTACTGCTTCTGTACAGTGTTGGTGATCAGTGTCGTGTCCGTCAGGGAGCCAACAGCTACGGGCAGCTGGGGCTGGGACATGCGGAGGACCGGTCAGACCCCCGGCTCTCTGACACCGCGGCTCTACAACACCAGGCAGTGCGGGCCCTCGGCGGCGGAGGGGGTCACTCCGTGGTTATCACCGGTAACTTTTGCTCCTAAACGGGCACTTTTCCCTCTTACACACAAGCCTGTTTCCGCCTGACGACATGTGTTCAGCGGCGTGGACCGAGTCTGAACAAGACGGTGGTCACGTGGCGCCTCCTTCCGGCCAAACAAGTTCATTGTTGATAATGTTTGTGTTTAGTTAGGCCAGTTAATGGGTTTATTTGTTCTTCCATATCGTGCCAAGGATTATAAAACACCACTGTGTGTCAAACATAAGAAATTATACTGCAAGACACGTGTGCACATTTCTGGACAAAAACATATACATCCAAAAGAAAAACATAAATTATAACATACACATCTATGCAGTTTTGGATAACACTTTTCTTACAAACGTCCAAATAAATTGTACAGCAAATAGCAGAAGAAAAAAACAACTAGAAGGAGTGTAATTATACACGCATCACATGTAGGTGCAAGGCTACCAAAAAATGGGGTTCCATCTGTGGCAAAATTATGTCGCTTGCACAATGTCTATGTCGACTGAACATGTGACAAAACGTCTCTGTCTGTTCAACTTTGAACTGTACTTCAGTTGTGACAAAACTATTTTGACAATCAGATTGTCCATTTCGATTGCTCACCAAACAAAACATTCGCCTGTGTCCATTCATCTTTAAACTGTACTTCTGTCGTCTTGTTGCGCTCCATGTCGTCTGACTGTCGTTTTGATATTTAGATGAATAGACATAGACAAATATTTTGTGACATGTTCAGTTGACATAGACATAATTCTGGGACAGATGAAACCCCATACCAAAAAAAGTTGTGGTGTGGAGTCAGTGTGCAAGTGTTTTATCAGTGTTTTTTTCTTAATCTCCCAGGCTCCAAATAACTATCTAAATGTTTCATGGAATAGTCCATGTTTAAAACATCTATTTCTGGTGTTTGGCTTACTAAACAATACATTGTGTGGTTGCATGTTTCGAAAATGTTTGTGTTGTATTTTGTGTTGGACAGAGAATGGAGAGGTATTTGTGTGCGGACAGAATCACAGAGGCCAGCTGGGACTTGGCCACAATGCAGACATCTTAACTCTTCAACTCTGCCCCAGCCTGAGTCAGAGGGTCACAGAAGTAGCCTGTGGTTGGGATTTTACTCTTCTTCTTACTGGTGAGCACCATTTCACACCCAGATGTGATATTAAGTCCGAGACCTTATCAGCTGCAGGACGTCCTTCTTGGGCGTTTTAATTTATAAGTTTATGTACACAGTGTGCATTCAGCAGTTTTATACAAAACAACACAGTCAAACAACAGGGAGGACGACACATAAGGATGACACAGTCAGATGACAGGGAGCACAACAAGATGACAAAAGTACAGTTTAAAGTTGAATTGATACAGCCAAATGTTATGGCAGGTGAACAATTGACAGAGACAATGTTATTGTCAAAAAACTTTTGTCACGATGGAAGTACAGTTAAAACTTTAATAAACATTGACAAATGTTTTGTCACATGTTCAGTCGACATAGATAGTGTGCAAGAGACATAATTGGCACAGATGGAACCCAATAGATTAAGCATTTCCCCCAGGTGTTCCTTTTTGGGAGGGATAATGGAGTGGAAAGGATGACATTTTATTTATCCTTCAGGGAAAATCCTGGTGTCATAGTAGGACATAAACTGAAATACATAAGAGCAAATTAATTATATACAATTTACACAGCCAGTTAGTAATGGAGAACTAGTGCAATAGAGCAAAAAAATTATCCAACTAAGTATCCAACTACATTACAGTAGATTGCAGCCAGTGGAGCAGTCCTCACAGACCCACAGACTTCTGCTGCAATCATGTCATTTGGAAGTTACTGTAATTACAAGTTTCAGACTTGCCAATATCTAGTTTGTAATTACGAATGGGATACTTTTCTAAAAGCGCTTGTATATATCTGTCGAGCGCTTAATGATACAGAAGTGCCCAAAAAAGCAAAAAATATGGACTCTCACGTCAGCCAGTTCTGCCATTTAAGGTGAAACCAACATTTTATTAACATAGGAGTATATTGTTAATTCATAATGTTTTTAACCCTCATAAAACCAACTCTGCAAGCATGCAAATCATCATACAAACACTTGCATGTCATAACCATGGGAATCTGTCCCATGTTTGCCTTTCATCATGCATTACAGGAATGCAGCATTAGACTCACATTCCAGGTGATCTGTAAGTCTGTAATCTTGCAGACTTTGCTTGAGGGAGTTAACGAGAACTCCTAGCACAGTAATGTTAAAAATGCGAATGACAGAGGAAGCCTGGAACTACCTTACACTCATCCAAAAGTTGAATATTTCAGTGTTTTATTTATAGACTTTTTCTTTTTATGCCACACACAGACTGTGGTCGAGTACTGGCATGTGGCTCCAATGCTTTTGGACAACTTGGTGTTGGACAGACAGTAGCACACACTGCACATCCACAGGTTGTTGAGGTGAGCACATGGGCAGTCTATATTTGGCTTACTATAAGGAACAAAATATAGCCACTCTAATGTTTGCCAAAGCTTTATTTAATCGATCCCGAGTGATCATAACTGCTAGAAAGCAACTTTACCTCATGATCAGTTTGATCAGTTTCTTTGAATGCTGTTTGTTCTCAGAGTCTGAAGGAGCCAGTGGTGAGTGTAGCAGCGGGACTCAGACATTCACTAGCTGTGACTGGTAAGTTTGCACCAAAAATTCCTCAGTGTGTTTTCATTTAGCAGTCAATCCACAAATCTTAATTTTCTGTTCTGCCTTCAGACTCAGGCTGTGTATATCAGTGGGGAAGGGGTCTTTTCAGCCACTCTAAGAGAGCACTCAGTCCACGCCCTGTCCCACCACACCTCAACTCTACGGTGCCCTCTCTGGTACCAGGTAAGGGAAACTGTACTGAACAGAAATAGTAATTAAAAACAGTTTTTAGGTCAGGTTTTTAGGTCTTTTGTAATTTACAATGCCTCTGATGATTGCTAAATGTGACCAGATACTTGTGCCTATGTTGCAGGTCTGGATCAGAAGAACTCACACATGGTAACAGCGGGCTCAGCACACTGTGTGTGCCTTACAGGTATGACAGCGGCATATATGACGATCATTATGCTGGGTTGATGTCACGTTTGGTTTATTTAGCATAAATGAAATAATGTGAAAAACATTCATATCAGACTGGAAATTGCAAGTCGGACATGTTGGAAATGTTTATAGGCTTTAAATTGTCGTCCTTGCAAAAGATTGTTAACACAGGCAACAAACAAGGCAGCAGATCCACTTACTTTATCAGCCCAAAGTATAGAAATAAGCTGGATTTTTGCATTGTGATTTTGTAGGTAGCATTCCAGCAAGACATTTGCACCAGAAACAATAGGAAATGCCTTCCAAACTGTCCATAGTGTCTTCCAAAATAAACAAAGCTTGGACCCTCTTTCTAACAAACAAAGAATTTTGATGAAAATGTGTTCTGTGCACATCTTCCAGCAATTTGCAGCTGCAGATGTTTTTTTCTCAGATTGAGGACAGCAAACTTCTGAGGAGAAAAGGGACTGGAGCAAACTGATTGATTTTCAGCCATTTTAACACCAGTGTGCTTCAGTCCCTTTTTCCCCTAAACAGTTCAATGTTTTATTGAAGGTTTAGAAGTGTATAATTTCACTGAATGGCTTAAAGAGCAGCAGACAAACAGAAGACGGGCTATAATTTAAAAGCAGTTATATAATGCATTTTTTGCTGCGCTTCTTCGGGGAGCATTTACACTTTGAGGTTGTACTAGTTAGTTGTCTTCCACTTGATGTTCATACATCATGTCTGGCCTCCCTTCTGTCCTGTAATTAGTTGACCAGCGCCACTCAATTACTGCTCTGCCTTTCTGTTGCTGCCTTTGCTGGAAGGAAAGTAATGTCGTTCCTGTCGTGTTTGCAGGAGACGGTGATTTGTTTCTGTGGGGAAGCAACAAGCATGGCCAGCTCACCACCACAGAGCCCTTCTTGTCGTCGCCTACTCTTGTGAAGCGCTCGCTGTTGGGTGGAGAGAAAGTTATCCATGTGTGGAGCGGCTGGACACACATTGTTGCTCAAACAGGTGAAACATAATGACACATATTAAGTCAGTGATGCTCACCAGTTGCTTTATATAAACAAAGTCATTATCCATTTAAGAAATTGGAAGGGTGTTCACGTGGGGCAGAGGAAATTATGGACAGCTGGGCCGACTTACGTCAGCGAGTTATAACCCAGAACGGCAGTCAGCAGGTCCTTCAACAGAAGGTGGAAACTGGGAGGTTTGCCACCCTGCAGAGGTTAAAACCCTCCATGGAGCAACACAGGTAAGACTTCTATGTGTTTGACACAACAGACTGAAAAACCTAGAGGGCATATGACAAATATTAATTCTTGTTGTGCGCTTTAGATGATGTGTTATTAGTATTAATGATATACTGTATTGATTCTAGTTGTGGCCGTAGTCCTTAAGCAGAAAATGCCTGTGTCTGTCAAGCAGGGGGCAGCAGACGACCACAAATAAAGCAGGTCGCTGAGGGTTGTTTTGGGTGAAACACAGAGCCACTGAATAAAAGCCAGGCCCACTAAGAGTAAATCCTTGCAATTACTATATATACCTTGTAGAGTGCACACACACACTCCCAGAGGACCATTTACATTTAGTGAAGGCAGAGGTCTCTTCTCCCACAAGGGCAATTATGTGTGAGCATCACAGGATCGAGCAGTTAACCTGTACTCTCAATGGCAGTAGGAGATTGTTTGCCAATAAAGTGGATGTAAGGGACAGGCAAGGGCAAGCTCTGGATCATTCTCCCACTGTGCACTGATCATTGCAGCAGTGCTGGCATATGTCAAGGCGTAGTCACCTCGTGTGTGTAAAACTACAGGAAAGATGGATTATCTGAGCGGACTATGAATCTCTCAGCCCACCCTACCACGTTAGCCCCTAGAACACTGTACGTATACACCCACACAGTCAATAGTTGGTAAACTGTCACATTCTTATGAGGCCTATGAACATTACTGGAGTAACAAATTATAACCAGTCAGTGGTTCAGGAATCAATGGGTGTGTTTCTATTCATGGCTTGAGCATGGGTAAACATTGCTTTATCAAAGCAGTTCAAACTGTATTAGCAAGGCAATTATTGGCAATAAAAGTAATTGAATTTAATTACTTTTATTGCCAATAATAGCAAGCTTTGTCTCATGTTTTTACTCTTGTTGAGTTTTGTAGTTTTCAGGATAAGAATGTAAATGTGTCCCCTCAATCCAAGCAGCAGTTATGAAAGAAAAAAGACTGCAGTAAAAAGGTCATTAATTTGTAAAAGGTTTTGGTCAGCAAAGTCAGGCACGCGCTGCCGTCCTGAGACAGTTACATTAACTCCTCCAGACAGCCCAGCAGTGTGTTTTAGCTTTTATGAATGAGCTAGCTTTTCTGTTACAATTTCTGCTCTGCTTTCTGATGATGCACTGTGGAGTAAGTGATTTTACATTCAAGTATCTAATGTATTTACAGACTATATCATCACAAATATTATTTGGTTTGGTGCACTCATGTTGTATGCAGTTTTGAATAAAAGTTGGACCATATCTTGACACATGGAATTTTATTTCAGTTTCAGAGCAGGTTTGGTTACAAAGTATCTTAGTATCCATGTTGGCATAACAATTATTTGATATAACAGTCTGCTTTCAACATGCATATTAAACACTATTTTTCTCAACAGATTGCATGTGGATCTGAACACAACCTTGCCATTGTAGGTGAGTGTTTTCTCTCAAAAATGTCTTTACATTTTCTTGGCTTTTCTTCTCATTTTCTGTTTGTATGTTTTTTTTATATATATAATATCAGAACCTGGATTGTTGCAGGAAAATAGATAAGCATAAACATCTAATTAACAAACTATCTAACATAATATATAACTGCACTGAAAAGCTACATCGAGGAAGAGAGGTTTCTGAAAAATTAAGCAGAAATTATGTTTGAACTTATTGGTTTCTTATACTTATGACTCTGGCTCTAACTACTTAATGAAAAGAAACAGGGAATACACATAGGTGAGACTATACTATTTCAAGACATCCTCTTCTTCGTACCAAAGAATTAGTACAGTAAGGGAACTGTCTAATACATTACAGTTAAACATCAGTGTGAAATATTAATCCTTCTGGTAATGCTGCAGAGAATTTCTGAGGTCAGCTCATTGCTCTGTGGCCTTTGCATCAGGAAGTAATTACAGCATGGATAGATGGGTATCATTGACAGAAGCAATTACCCGAATAGGCCTGTAAAAGAGCTGAATTAACCACACACACACATTTACAGGCATGTTTTTCCAGTTCCAGAGTGTTTACACAGCGGTCTCCCTTTGTCCACATAAGAACAGAACATAGAAATCGTAGTCACATCCCTAAAAGAATACTAAACAAACACAGACATATATTAGAGTGTTTGTGATTCCTCAATAGATTTACAAAGAGATGAAATGTGCTTTCATTCTTCCCAGGCTTACCAAAAGTATCCTGCTTTCCCATAGTGAACGACTTGAACTATAAAACATTTTGGAAGTAAAATCTTTCGCATTAAATTTTGAACACTGACCCAGTATTTTTACATCAACATGAATATAGATACCGCAGATGAACACTGAAACATGGGCACAGGTTTCCACTAGAGAGGAAAAACTGGACATTGCTGGTATTTTTACATGCAAATGACCATCCACTTTTAATGTTCTGACCAATTTGAACATTTAACTGGATATGCCATTATGATTAGGAAATTGTTAACAGCAGACTGTCCATCATAATGACAGTTCTCCAAAAGCAGGCCTCAGTGCTTTCTGAAGTTCAGTTATGTGATGAGAAAGCAGAACCAGTAAATGGAGAACTCATGTGAACCTTGTGCATCTCCCTCCTGCGCCATGCTCTCCTCTTTTCTCCTCCTGTCTCGGGCACAGTGGCAGGAGCAATGAAATAGCAAAACAGGATTGGAAGCAGAGACCTGAGTGCTGCTATTTCTGGTGCTGAAGTAGGTCAGGCGGAAAGGAACGGAGAGCATTGCATGCTGCTTATGATATCTGTTGCTTGCTCAGCCCATGCCCATTTGCACCTGAGGAAGTGCTCCTTATGTATGAAATTCATCATCGGTGGTCAGATGTGGGAGATAGGCCAAAGACGCTGTGGGCACAGCTCATCCAATCTGAGGAAAGATTTTTGTTAATGTGAACATTTTGAACTTAACAGGAATATATAAGGACAAACACCTTAGATCAGATCCCGTTTAAACTTGTACCTGTAGTATGATGTAAGTCACACAAAAAAAGGCGCCTCCTGCAGATTGTGCCACTGTGTTGTTGCTAATCAGGTGTGAGATTATAAACTGTTGAATGTAAAACCGTTTGTCAGGATTTGTTTACAGGGGAATGGCTTATGGTTTAAGTGTCTTGATTTCTATCCTTTTGTTGTGCAGAATATCGTGCTGGCACTTTGTTGCCATGGAAACACTGATGTGCTGTTCTCCAGTCAGTGAGTCCATGAATTAAGCACAGCACCAAAAAAAGGCTTTTTCCCCAAAGAACGAATCGTTTCAACACATTAAGCTTCGTAATAAATGATGTAACCAGGATGTTTACTGAATACCCTTAATCAAAGATAGAGTTATAAATACATGCACTATCTTAAAGACGGAGCTACATGTGTTTGTAATGCATAAGCCATATTTGGCAGAATGTCACACTGACATAAGCTGCTGGCATGATATCTTGGTCTGTTAACTGGCGAAAGCATATGTGTCACTCGGAGAATCCAAATCTTTGATGTCGGCGATTTTCAGAGACGAGCTGGAAACGCAGAAAGACAAAGAAACCCCACGATGAAATAAATGAAAAGATGGCATGAAAGACACACAACTGCAGGACGGGGAAAGCTTGAGGATGTGTTACCCTTGAGAAAGCAAGCTCGCTTCTGTTGCCATGGCAATGGAGCCTATTAGGTAACTGTGTTGCCATGGCACGTGTCTCCGCGGTGATGCAGACCTGACCACACCCACCAACACCTCACCAGCTGTGAAGAGCAGGGAGGCTTTATTACTGGCTGAGTGTCAGTGTTGGGAACAGAGAGGCCGTGTGTGTGTGTGTGTGTGTGTGTGTGTGTGTGTGTGTGTGTGTGTGTGTGTGTGTGTGTGTGTGTGTGTGTGTGAGGGAGAGGGAGAGCTCGCTTGCCTTCTGTTTTTTTGCACCCAGACTTTTTTTCTCCAGCCTGCTAATTTTAGTAATTTTAGCCTACGTGGTACAGTGCTGCAGCCCCGTCAGCTCCACTGACCCGTGACCCCTCTCCTTTTCAGGGGGGCGTCTCCTCTCCTGGGGCTGGAACGAACATGGAATGTGTGGCGACGGTTCACAGACCGACGTCCCTCAGCCGCAGCTCGTTTCTGGTCTCAGACCTCTTCTCATTGGCTGCGGAGCCGGACACTCTATGGCATTGTGCACTGAGACGACTGACTCAAGACAAAGCTCTGCACAGACTCCACATCAGTAACAGCAGCACAGGAACATTTATTCAGCATGAAGCAATCAGACGTGAAAAACAGAATGAATTTATGAATTAACATATTTCTGACTGATTTAGTGGCTTATTGGTGCTTTGTAAATCCCAAATACAATTATTTGAAGTGCCTTTTATTATACAGTAACTTTTACCTTCCAATAGGCTACCTGAGCTCTTTGAAAAGGTCAGACCTCAAACTGCAGTTGTCATAAATTTTATTGTGTGGTTGGACACATGCTGAGTTATGTTACATGTGGACGGAGGCCATCATTTCTCTGACCAGCCCATCACTGTGATGGACATGCTTGGGGCCGATGGCTTTACAGGACATGACCATGCCTGTGGCTCCTGGTCCACCTGCCATGTTTGTCTTCCTGAAAGAAGCCGTTATGGATCATGTGAGGGATGGGCTCGGCTGGTGCTACAGCTCTATCTTCTCATGTCAGCAGTTTTATTGCTGTGATCCTGAGTGTCAGGATGCAGTCAATCTCTGCACTTCATACTGAAAATCTCTCGGCCATCTCATGATTTACCACTTACACAAATAGTACAGTCAAACTGTCCATCACTTATTTATATTCTTGTCACTAAGTGTCATATTCTTTGATGTTCTGTTGGTCTCCTTTGCACAACTTTCATTCTGTATACTTAAGTAATCCCTCTTGGGGGGAATTTGTCTGCTGCATTTGACCCAACTTACATATTTATAAGCTGTGGGGCCCGCAATGCAGCAGCCGGGGACCAACTGCAGGTCTGAAGCCAGTACTGTAGTCAATGGCAATGGCAGGACTCAGAATGGCTCATAGATGACATTTTTGCAATTTAATTATTTTTTTATTTAAATTGTTTTATTTTATGATTATGGTTTATGCAAATTAAATATGAAAAACATCCGTATCACTGAAATTATGCATTAATGAGTTAAATTAATAAACTTTTACCTGGATTAGTTTGAAAAAATAAATCAACACTCGTTGAAAAAAGATAATTTCTGTGTTTTTGTTTTTATTTATCACTATTTATTGTACAAGCCTGAACTGTATTGGTCAAAAAAGACACAAAAAAGCCCTAAACAACAAACCAATCAAAACGATCACTGAACACCTTATTGAGATAACTAACCACAAAATACAGTGTTCAAAACACACACTCTGAAATCTCACTGATAGGCACACAATAGTTGCCTCTTAGTTGTGTTATTGATTCTGTTTAATGATAACAGCTGCTGTTGTTTTTTTTTTTAATTCCGTGTCGGACAATGAGCAGCACACTGTCCCCCCATTTGTGCTCAGCTTTATTGGCAGATTCATATCTGCTGTACCTCTCAGGAGGTTGTTGGCAGTGTGTTTGCAGTTGTTTGGTAAAAAGTTGGTCCCTTTTCACTAACTTTTCTACACAAACAATGAAGCTGTACTCTACTCAATGGCTCTCCTTTCTGTTTTTAATTAGGTATGCTCATTGCCTGCCTTTAGAAACTGATCCATACGGGGGTCCTCATTGTTATCTGTGTGCTTTTTGAGTACTTAACTGATGTTTTCAATGGCTGGTGACTGATTACTAATTAAAAAAAACTACATTTATTCATCATGTTAGTTATAGTATACCAACATGATGAATGGTAAGAATAATTTGCATAACAGAGGCACTTGTCCAGTATGATCTGAATAATGTTTTGCCATTGGTTGGTATGAGTGCAGAAAAAGAATAACAATCCAATTCCACGATTGTCAATTAAAATGTATTATAAGATACCTTGTTAATCAAAGTATAGCTACCTATGAAGATATATCAACATTCAATTCATGTTGAATATCTATGATTCCTTTCTGAATAACCCTACATAAGATTTACTTATCCAAATAAATTATTTACCAATTCCTATCAGCACATTTTACTATATTAATGCCTCAATAATACAAGGTAATAGTGGTGTTTTAAGTATGACCTTTTTTTTTCATTTTTTGTGGATATGTCTTTGATGCCTGAAAACATATCAAAAGAATGTTAAAAGTTCACTGGTGCAAAACAGTGCAAAAGTCTACAAAGATGTGACCATGACAGTGCAAAGTTAACGATTAGTTTCCAACTGCTTAGTCTGACTGACATGAAAAGTGACAGGGCTTTTGCTTTTGGGGAGGGGGGGGGGGGAGGATTTAAAATCGGAGCAACATTTTTTTTTCTTTCAACAAAAGAAGCACACAAATATTTGATGATCACTCAAAAACATTGGTACACACAACTTCAGCACATAAAAAGCGTATTTACAGCACTGGCACACACCAAAAATAGGCACACAAATTACAACACAGTAACATATACTGAGCTACATAAGGCTTGACAACAAAACTTTCTCAGTGCTACATCTATGCTGAGTTTGTGATGTACAGGTTGTCACTGTCACACCCATTTAAAAATACTAAGTAATACACACAACAATGCTACAGCACTATCAGGTGGGTGATGGGCCATTATGGGTCATACACATAGTGGTTGGTACACCATGGTTCATAACACAAACTGACTCTGTTGGTTGTCTGCTCCGGTGCTGTCGCTGGGTCTCTATAAACATATAAAAAAACAATAACAAAAATAAATTATTACACAAATTATGTATAATGGTGGAAATGATGGCGGTGATGGATACCCGTGAGGTGCGGGGAGAGGTGAGAAATGACACACTAGCTTAGAGAGTAAAGAAAATGTGCTCCGTTAGTTCCTCATGGTAAACGACAGGTTTACCATGTATTTCCCATGCTTAGCCAAGGCGTCAGACAACGATGTACTGTCTGTGTGCAGAGGTTGAACTCTGAGTCGGTTAATAAACATGCCCAATCATGCTGCGTTTTACGGGTTGATGTACAGTAGATAAGTCATTGTCATGCGGTTGTATACTCTGCGTCATGCTCTCACAGTCGCCTCGTTTTTTTATGCTCTCTAAGACCCGGACACAGATAGATAGAGGGTCAAACAGCGGTTGGAATCACTATCTGTAAGCTAGTGGGAAAGGAAAGATGTATGTATGCATGTGCTGTTGAATAAAAACGGAGTCTAAACACTCGTTGTGTATAAAATTTATTTCATGCAAGGACTTATATTTACATATTTTATTTGAATACTTTTCTGTTGCATAAATGTAAAATACATGCATTTACCTTTCCCCAAGGAGACCCACATCCCATACTGTGTCGTGTAGTATTTTTTTTTCTCTCACTTGAATTGCATGAGCATATAATTCACCTGCATCTCTTCAACATCAAATCTTCACAAGGTTTTTTTTTTTTTTTTTAATATATAACGTCTATTCATTACCACAAGAGACATGACTACAAAATGTAAAACTCTGCTCATTCAGAATAAAAACAAAACTTAAATGAGTTGCCATACTTATATCTTCTTCTAGAAATTAACGTATCTTTTCGGCCAACATAAAATTTGTTAAAGTGCCCTGAAAGAATTGTGCATAATTATAGGGACAGTATCAATACATGTAACAGTAACAGTATTGATATTTTAAATCAATAGACAGACATGCTGCAGGAGTCATCATGACATCTCTGGTTGATCGTAACTCAATATATTTTGGCTCTGTAGAGTTGCCTGGTCCCCTTTAATAACATTTTGTGCTTTATCATACAAAAATTTTCTTGAGATGGGGACTATAAAGTCCATATTTCAGCTTTATTTTTTAGCTTGGAGGTATACATCCCTCTAAAGGTTAAATCCCAGGGTTGATGTAACAATAACCAAATGGCATTTTTTACTCTGATTGAGGGTCCGAGGATGGTGCAAAAGGAATAAAGTGCACCTTATAAAATAAAGCTTTCGTTACACTGTTATGAGCATGGTATAAAGTGTATTGATGCTACACTAGGAGCACTTATGTAATATCATTTCAAATTATTACTCACTTTTACTTTGCCTCACCAGGTATGAAGGCACCGTTGTTTTTCATGAGTCTTGCCTTAATTTAGGCATGACAGCAGTAATACAAGTTGCTGCAGACTACCGATACTGTTTAAAAACTCATAACTACCAGTAAATATATTTGTATAAAAACTATTTATGCTCATAACAGCATTAGTTGGCTTTATGAAAGATTGTTCAAGTTAAATCACACTATTTTAGTGGGAGGCCCCAGTCAAATAAATACAAGAAAATAAATATATGAATTTGGGGAAAGGCAAAGAATGGCAGCTACATAAAAATCTCTGCTATGACTGAGTCTCTTGTAAAGCTGTCTCAAAATGCATAAAAAATGGCAAAGCTTTAGAAGCTTTTGAAAGAAAAAGTTTTTTTCTTACAGGTACTGTGATACAGTTAGCTTCTTAGCTTGTTGAACATAATTTCTCATGCAGTTCATGCAAATGAACAAACAGTTTTAGTTCTGTTCACATTAGATGTATTCATCATTAGTATCATAGAAGTTGTCATCATCTCCATATTGCATTGGACATCATGAACATCGTGTTCAAAAATGTTTTTTTGTTTTTTTTTATGGCCACTCGGATAACATTGAGTCTCGTCTGGATTTAACTTTCAGAATGATAACGTCTCTACTTTGCAACGTACAAAGCACTTAAGAGGAGTTTCCTTAACAGCTGGCAATGATACCTTTTGGATATGTTTAAAAGCCATGTATTGTTAATGACCAGCATATTATTAGCAGGGCTTACATCTTATGAAAATTTCTTTCACAAAATTGTAAAAAGCAGATGAGATAAAAGTTATCGACAGAAGAGTATGTGAGATCAAAAGCAACAGAGCAACAGGCAATGATGTAAACACAAGGAAAAAGTGGGGTTAGCCTGTGGTAGAAGTAGAACAGTGCTTTGTCTACAACTGAGGTGACCCATGCAGAGTGGCATGTGCCAATGTTTTTCTAGTGTAGGATATGATGACACACCCAAGGAGAACCCTTGGGTTGCTTGAGTATTAGCACAGTTAATACAGTTTTTCAGAATAATAAAGAAATACAAATGAAAAAAGCAGGAGCGAAGGCAAGTGTAAAAGCAAAATCTGAAGATAAGAAGAAGGGGTGTGGACTGGCCTTCCAATGGCATTGTGTCTGCTACTCAACCATGCTACATAATGGATGGGATGGGAGAATGTGAGTGCTGCATTAGACAGGGTGGGCTGCAGGGCAGGGCGGACACTGAGGACACTCCAGAGGCATCCCCGCTCATGCCAGACATGCTGTTAAGGCTCCAAGGCTTTTCATAACCTTCAGTTGAAAAACAGAGAACGTTCTGAGTACACTGCAGCACTGAATCCATGACAAAATGTTTTGGTGTTCCTCACTCGTAATACTACACCTGTTGCTTTCTTGTTTTTGTCTCCAAAGAAACAATTCAACACAGATTTGAGACAGATTATTATTCTCCATGCATTGAGTGCATCAGGAGTACAACAGCATGCACCGGGTGGTACTGGAATGGTTTGGAGTATAACACTATAAAAGACTCGAAAAGGTAGGCACCTCAGGCAGGGAATGTATTCTCAGCTACAGGTAGAATTACTGTACGCCATTTATTGTTGGTGTGCTGGCTGCACACACAGTTGGAGATTAAAGTGACTTTCTTAGAGGAATATTTTGTAGATTAATACGAAATAAACAAACCAAACGGTTTTAACCCTGGTATTAAAGTGTAAAAATCAGTAAATTAAAATGTGGCTCTTAATAAAATGAATAATAATATTTGACATTAGCCTTACTCCATTTGTGTTGTGCTCCTTCACCATACTGATAGCACCCATCAGCAAGACACTTCATGCACCGTTATGGTCAAAGCAATGTACTTATAAGTCAGGATCCTGCATGGTATTTATCATTAAAACACATATACATACATGGTACACATATAGCACATAAATACTTTCTTAGCCATGTAAGACAACATATTCTAGATCATATAAATCTCGAAAATAGCTTTCTTAATTGTAAATAAATAGGGGTATTACATTATGCATGGTATCAAAAAATATATTATGTAGATGTGGACAATTATTATTGACATTTGTGGTGATTGTGCTTGGCCTGAACAAATGTAATTGTGACTTAGAATATATACAATTCCCAAAGGGATGATTAAGGAAAGAGCAGCTGCTGTGAAAGTGTGTGCAGGTTGTAATAAGAGGTTTGTAGTTGTGTATGTTTGTGTGTGTGTGTGTGTGTGTGTGTCTGTGAAAAACTGAGGTGTAACGCTCAGCAAAGAGGGAAAAAATAGCGTGTCCTGTCTACGGTCTACAGGGTGTCAGTGTCTTACAGGGGCCTGTGATTGGCTGTTACTGTACGTACCCCTCCTCACTCTGCCCCCTGTGTGGTTGGGGCGTTCAGCAGTGGTGACCAGGAAGCAGGGCCGCTCTCTCTCGCTGGGGCTGAAGATCTCCTCTGGAGATATGGCCTGGTCTATATGAGGGCAATCTTCGTTGGCCAGAGCTGCATTAGCTGCCTCACCGTTCAGCTTGGAATCTTAAAAGAAAACAATAAAGAACAGAAAAGCAAAGGAGAGAAATCTGGTTTCATATACCATCTTTTTCCAGAATTTAAGCGCTACGTTTTTTTAATATATCTTCAGTTTTCACACTCTATGACCTGAATGCACACATGGATTAACTCGAACAATAATAGTTCATAGCTGTACAGCTGTCTGATGTTTGCCTTGTGCTTTCCCCATGCACTTGAACACAAACTGTATCAAAGGTCAATACATCTTTGAATTCAAGAGGAAATCAAGTGACTCCAGTGTCTACTTATATGTTCTTAACATTACAAATACAGGATGATTACAGACTCTCAGTTAGTCTTAAGAGAGAGGAGGAGTGAATCACTGCATTAAGAAGTGCAAAAATCAATAGCAGGATTACTCACGGTCTGCCTCAATCTCTCTGTTCTTCTATTCAGAGTAAAATATGCTTTTCATCACATATTTTATTGATTGTTTTTGGTGGGAAACTCATTTGTTTAATCTTATGCCTGAATCATGAGCGCATTGAAGTGTGGGAACAGACAAACAGTGAAACAGCTGAATAGTGATACCGCTGCTTCAGGAGGACAGAGAAGTGATGAGACAACAATATATCAGAACATATGTCATCTTTGTTTCTTACCTTGAAACTTTATCTCGAAAACGTCGTCATGGGGGATGGGGCTCTGAGGTTGGGAGCTGATGCTTGACTTACAGAAGTTTGGAGAACCTGGTTGGGGTGCCCGAGGGATATGCCTATTTTTTTTCTTTGGTAGTTTCTGTTTTGCCATGGCCAGTGAGTAATACATTCCAAAGTTGTTGACAATCACGGGGACAGGCATGGCGATGGTCAGCACACCCGCCAGGGCGCACAGGGCTCCGACCAGCATACCAGAGGTCGTCTGAGGGTACATGTCTCCATAGCCGAGGGTCGTCATGGTCACCACAGCCCACCAGAATCCGATCGGGATGTTCTTGAAGTGTGTGTGCTCGCTGGCTCGAGGGTCGTTGGGGTTAGCTCCAATCCGTTCGGCGTAGTAGATCATAGTAGCAAAGATGAGGACACCAAGGGCGAGGAAGATGATGAGGAGCAGGAACTCATTGGTGCTGGCCCTCAACGTGTGGCCCAGCACCCTCAGTCCCACAAAGTGACGGGTCAGCTTGAAGATACGCAGGATCCGCACAAAGCGGACAACTCTCAGGAAACCCAGCACGTCCTTAGCTGCCTTGGAAGAGAGCCCGCTGAGGCCGACCTCTAGGTAGAAGGGCAGGATGGCCACAAAGTCGATGATGTTCAGGGCGTTCCGAATGAAGTCAAATTTATTCGGGCAGAAAGTTATTCGCATTAGAAATTCAAAAGTGAACCACACCACACAAACGCCTTCAATGTAGGTGAGGTAGAGCGCAGTCTCAGTCTCCTGGTAGGTGTGCTCCACTGTGACGTTGTCCACCACCTCCACCTCAGTGCGGTTCTTGATGGGGTTGAAGGCTTCATGGGTCTCCAGACAGAAGGTGGTGATGGACACCAGAATAAAGAACAGCGAGGCCAGGGCCACCCACTGAGCAGGAAATATATGGAGGGTGCAGAAGAAAAAATAGAGGGGAGAGAGGAGGGAGAAGGTGGCAGGGGGAAGAAGGGCAAAGAGACACAGTAATTCATGCAATGTAATCAATCTTGCAGCCCAGCAGCAATTCTTAGCATGACACAATGCAATTCAATCTATTATCTGAGACAGTGACATCTGGTTTGACAGTAACAGTGGCATTGACACACTCCCCTCTTTCTCTCTGTCTCTCTGCCCTCTATGCGTCTTGATTCAGAGGTGTCATTGTAAAAGGGACGATCAATGCAAGATTGCGGTTCTTGCTTCTCTTCCCCCTGCTGTATCTCAAGGTCATGGCATTTTCAAGGGTAATGCCACATGCAGAATAACAAAGAGCGAGCAGCAGCAGCAGCAGACGGGACATTAGTATCAACTACTATGACTAAAATCAGCTGGGGCTTTTCCCTTCAGCACCATCACTAAAGCCGGTCTTCCCTACACAAGGTCATACTGTCCAGATGGTCAACTCTTGGGAATTCTAGTGAGCTGTGAGGCTCGCTGAGCTGAGGACAGACTTCTATGAGAAACCTATATTTCCCTTAATGGCAAAAGTGTACTTTAGCCTTCATTGTGTATTGATTAGATGATCAGATTTCATCACATTGAGGCTCTGCTGCATACTACATGGGTGTAACAGATACAGTTTTCTCTCCTGGGAATTGAGTGCGACCCTGTCCTCATGTTATCCTCCTCTGATTATACTGTACTGGTTTACACTATGTTTCAGCTCAAGCACTTTACTATAGTTTGAATGGTACAAAAACAGCTATATATCTTCAATGGGGATCTGAAGTCAATCAAAGATGATGGACAAAGAGGCAGACAGGAAGAGAGGATAGCTACTTAATCATCCTATGAATCACAAAAGTTGGATCAATAGCAGTTTGTTCATGCATAAAGATGTCTTTATGAGAATAAGTGAGGCCCTGTAGTGCTTCTCCATCTAATGCACAGCATTGTTAAGCAGCTGGGAGGAGTAGGGAATGGCATCAGGGAGGAGGTTAGTTGGAGCAGGGCATGTCTGGGCACGAGAAGCTCTGACATATATTCCACTGAGCGAAGGAAACACGGCGTCTTACTCAGTCAAGTCATTCACAGTGTGTCACTACGGCAGGCATGCAGCACGAGATAGAAAACAGGCCCTCATCTTATCATCTCATCACTGGCAATTCATCGCATTGTGCTGAGGAAATCACTGCTGCTTATGAATGTCTGCTTCCCATCTATGTTAGTATGATGATCTGGAGGGAAACCGTGTATTAGCAGAGACTACAGCACACTGACTTCTGTTCTGTTGACAGGGTTGTCCTCTTTTTCCAGTGAGACAACTCACGCTGAACAGAGGACACACACCAGTTGATGAAGATTCAGAACTCACTGCAATTCAATATAGCATGTGAATAGTTTTGTGGGTGATTTAATTCTCTTTAAATTCAGTACAAAATGTCAATATTTTAAACATACAAATAGAGTGGACAAAAAGGAGCAATACACAATCAAATACACAATTACCTTAAAAAGTACCTTTGTCAAGCTAATGTTCAGCTTTTGTTGGTGTAAGAGAGATTTTGTGTCAACTTTTGAGGCCCCAGTACAGTGTATGTGGTGTGGTTGTATTGGATTGCATAATATTGTTTTGTCCACCCCCTCTACAGTATGTACTGTACAAAGTACACCCTAGAATATAATACAATCCAGTTCAACCGCACAGACTGGAATCAACAGCAAAGGCTGGATTATGCAAAGCAGGCATCTGCCCTATCTATGGTCCACGGACCTTCGGTGGCCCCAAAAACCACAGATTTATTGTCAGCTGGTTTGTGCTAATTTAATTATTTGCAGATTGGTTTGGGAGCATCTTGTCTACCCGTATCTAAATTTTAAATTGTGCATATTCCTGAATAAGTTTAACTCAATAACCTCAAACAGGGCCTACACACAGCTCACCTGGGGACACCCTATTGAGATAATCTGTCTCTGTCAACACCCCACTGATGCAGTATGAACAGATATTTTATGTTTTACATTTATTGATCGTACAGCTGAAACAATTAGCCAACAATTTTGATAATCTGAGAAGTCATTTTTTTAAAGCAAAAATTCCTGGTTTCATTTTCTAAAATGAGAATGTTGTTGTCTATGATTGTAAACTGAATTTCTTTGGGTTTTGGAATTTTCGTTGGACAAAACAAGCTGTCTGAAGATGTCAACTTGGGCTTTAGAAGTCATGTTGGGCATTTTGCATCCATTTTCTGGCCCAAACATATTATTCAATTACTCAGGAAAAATGTTGTTTTTGTCTTGTTATTTTGTCCAGCCTACAGTCTGTACGTCAAGAGAGTTGAAAAACAAACATCACCATCACTGCTTCACTGTGATAACGCCTCATTCCTATAAACTACTCTAATGTCGACCGCTGATGCCTCCTGACACACTGGCTCTCTCAGCCCTCTGAACATCCCACCCTTCAAACTGTTAAACAAACGCTGCATCTTATCAGACCGCCTCTTGCAGTAAATTATGTGTCTTTGTGACAGTTCGGAACAGTGTGGCCTGGAGGGAGGGTGACAGGCAAAGATTGTTTGCTCCTTATTGGCTAATTCTCACTGTTGCTGGCAAACCACAGGCCTACAGTGATATTCAGTGACAAGGGTTTTCCACTGATGTAGCTACTGTGAATAGAGGCTGTAATTAACTCTGAGGCTCAGTTCTAATTAATCTTCTTGCCAGTCTTGGTGGAGCTCTGTCAATCCTCGCTCTCTGCTTTGTCTTGCTCACTGATAAATGTGGGACACATCTGAGGAGTTTTCTGTTTTGGGAAATTTCCCTGCGTGCAGAAGGTGGAAGTTGAAAGATGTGTGTGTGTGTGTGTGTGTGTGTGTGTTGGTAAAACCACTTTCTTTAATGCTTGCCATAAGAGTAAGAACATGTCAATACAGTTTACACCTACTGGATGGGGCCTGATAACTAATTACACCAATCAGTCTGCTACAGCTGTTAAACCAGCATGCACACAGCGTCCTTCGTAGGGGGCAGTGGTCAAAAAACACAAAACTCAGAAGGTGTAAAGTCATTTCATTGTCACCATCTAGAGGCAGTGCGCCCAGATGGAAAAGTGCCCATAACAAACCAAAAATGTCACCTCTAATAGCAACCTACTTTTTGTCTGGAGGTCTGCCACTAATATTCTGGTGGTGCCAAAGATCTGGTTTCCTAAAGTGTAGCTGACCCATTTAACCAAATACCCAGGCTGCCCAGGGATCCTTCTGTCCTGGAAATATCCATCCAAAGACCTGTGAGAGTCACAATAAGTTTTATTTATCTTCCCCTGTGAGATACAGCAGGGTGGGAGTGATGATTTGCATGTAAATGATTCCTGACAGATGAGCTCTTTGCTTGGTCCCCCCTCCCCTCCCTTCTCTGTACAGGCGTCCCTGCTGTGGAGACCCCAGGGAGGGCAATTTCAAGGTCATGAAAAGCCTCTCTAAACCTCCCCAGATCCATCAATGTTGGTTTCACCATCAAGGGACAAAGGCAGACACATTAAACTTCCTGTTCACGCAGCCTTGGCTGTTTAAAACCAACAATGAGACTTTTTAGTCCAACAGGAAGAACAAAGCCATGGCAAAACATCGCAGACTTAAAAGCAACTCACCCTTGCATATTTAGAGGAGTAAGGGTCCTCAAACAGGGCCCAAACGTGTTTCTGCCAGCGGCTCCACAGGCTCCCGCTCCTGGCATCGTGAGTGTCTCCCTGCGCCAGCCGCCTTGTCATTTCATCCACATCATCCTCAGCGTGCTCCAGCTCTGGCTCCGGATCCTCGTTCGTCAGGTCTAACAGACCCCCCCCGCCGAAACTATCAAGGGCCTCCTCTGCCTCCCGGTGCTGGCGATAGGTCATCCAGCAGCATGGCTCCACGTCTGTCTCGTCAATGCCCCAGAAGGCCAGCTCCTCCTCGTAGAGGGGCCCGCAGACGTCAGCCGGGCAGTGCAGTTTACCTGTCCTGTAGTAATTAAGGATGTGCGCAAAGACGCCCGGGTGGCGGTCGAAGAAGAACTCCTCGATCTTGGCATCATAGTCAAAGTGGTTGGGCGCATCAGGCTCGGCCAACCAGGACAGGCGAGTGCCGGGCAGGGTGCGCAGGGTGCTGCGGTATGTCTGATGTCTGATCCCTCCCACGTTTATCACAATGCGATCCTTGTCGTCGCTCAGGCCCATTGCGTCCCCTAGGCATTTCTCCAATAAGTTCCCTTCATCGCAAAGGCAAGTCCAGGCGCACCGTGCGACCGTGCACGGCAGCGACGAGACCGGAGGAAACAATTATGTAAGGGGGGGGGGGGAGCAGTGCACAAAGCAACCTGTCGTCTCTCACCAACTGGGAAGGAAATGCTTGACACGCATCAGGCTACATTCCCCCTAAAAAAAAAAAAAAAAAAGAAAAAAGAAAAAAAAAAACCTGTGTTTTCCTGCAAGCACCGGCCATGCAGCTGGAGGACGGCAAACGCGTACGGCTGCGCTGGAGGTAACGGAGCCGAGATCCAAAAAAGAAAAAAGCGATTGCAGCCAATGGCATCACATTAAGAATGGACGTCACATCGTCGGTGAATCCAAGATGTCGAGATAAAAGCACAGACGCTGGCGATCGCAGCACCCCCCACCCCGGCCGCCGGCAGCGCACACCCAGCTCATTGGACCACACAAGTTGCGGTTGATTGATCGGATCGGTCCTGAGCAGGTTTCTGTGACTTTCGCAGCAAGGTGACTGCGGCGGTGCTGAGCGGACAGCGCCTCCGGACTCACCTCCTCCGGCCCGCTCCCTCCGCGCGTCTCACGACGCACCGAAGCCTCCGGCAGGTCTTTGTCTCTCCTGCTCAGGGACTTTCCCTTTCGTTCATGCCTTGCTGAGAATTGAGACGACAACAACAACAACAACAAAAAAAAAAAAAACAAACAAACAAAAACATCCACAGTCTGTTTGAAGGGAGGGAAAATGCTGTTTTTTTTTTTCCCTGCGCTGCGTGGTTAAACAACAACAACAACAACAACAACAACCCAAAAAAAAAATAAATAAAAAATCAGAGATGAGAGGGCGACAGTCCTCCTCCAAAAAAATAAATAAATAAACGCCCAAACTGCCAGTTATTCACACCGTGAGATCGGACGGAGCATGCCCAGTGAAGGACCCTGCATCTATTAAAACACGCTGCCAACTTGTCAGATGAAGCTGTGTGTGTTCAAATTGGCTCTTTTTTTTTTGTTTTTGTCCTCTTCTCCCTCTCACTTAACGTCGCTCGGAGGGCTGTGGTCGGTCACCGTCTGTGACAGTCCGGTGGTGGGTGGGTGGAGGGGTGGTGGTGGTGGTGGGGGGGGGCTCTCACCGTCCTCACGCACAGCTGGTTGCAGAAGGTGTGACCCGCCCATCACATCAGGAGAAGGTGCTGATCGATCATGTAGGTCGTACAGCTTCATGATTCACCGGGTGTTTAAGACCTTTAGGGGCCTTGCTGACAGTTTTTGCGTGTTTTTTTTAAACAAAGAGTTGGGAGAATTACATTTTGTCTTTTTTGTTTTCTTTTCTTTTTTTTTCTTTTTTTTTTACATTTTTGCGCAACTCTTCGTGGTGCACTTGATGTGTGTGCCGATCAGCCGCCACCTGTGTGTAATGTGCCAGCAGGGGGCGCCATTGCTCCCTGCAAAGACGCTCGTTATTGGTCCCCTTTGTGTGTCTGTTCAGCAACGTGAGGTCTTAAAAACTTGTCAACAGATTGAAAATGTGGAGAATTGGGCCATAATTTAAAGAAGGTGTTTAGTTTCAGATGCGGATCGCGGATGCAGGATTTCTTTACATTGTTATGGTTATAAATTACATTTTCTCATGAACGTATGACTTGAATTAGAACAAATGTCAATAACAAGTCTTGTCATTGTGTGTATTTTGATGAATATTTTTGACCTCCTCAGTCTTTCCTAGTAAAAGATTGTTTTTTTTTTTTTCTTTTATTTCTACTGCCTTTTTCTCAGGCAAAACATGGGAATGGTCTTGGGCTTGCCCTACATTTCTTCTGGCCAGAGCACATTTTTTAACTTGCAGGGGGACAAAGTAGGGCTCCCTGCTCGCTCTTGCGGATGGGGAGCTCGTTGTTCCCTCGGTCCTCTTCTCCTCCTGTCCGCTCCAGTTGGTGGGCAGTTCTCCGTCTCGGTTTTCACTCTTGATTATAAAGGAGGAGTTTGCAGCACAGAGGCGCTTACACCCCGAGTGGCCTGAATAAACTCTGGCAGAGACTGTGTGATCCGGGACAGTAGACTGGCCTCTCAAACTGTTTGATTCGAGCAACAGGACGAGCTGATAAAAAAAAAAAAAAAAAAAAAACTGGCAACATGGCTGTGGCGGGCTGCACGAAATGCATTAAATATATGTTGTTTTTCTTTAATTTTATTTTCTGGGTGAGTTGAACATATTTTATTCTGAAGTTCCTTTTGATGCCTTTGATGTTTGAGTTACATACTGCTGCTTTTTCTTAAAACTTTCTGTGATTGTGTCATTAAGCGGCCAAACAGCTGCACATTTACACATCCATGTAGCTGGGGGCTTAAAAGGGATAGATGATCAGTTCTGAAGGAGGTCCACAGAGTTTCCCTGCCCTGCTGTATTAACTATGCTGCTCAGCCTTTGAGATGACAGCAGCATCAACAGGAGAGGCACAGCAAACACAAAAACTTGGGCAGGCGGGAGTGGAAATGTTTTTACCTTTCATCAACAGTTATTTCCTGCATGGCCGAGCACCAGTGCAAGGTGGCTGAGAGAGAAGGAGAGCGGTGCACTTGGTACTGGGTGGGCTTCAGTCTCATCAGCCTTCTCACTGGGATAAAATAGTTTGTTTTTCCTCCAGCGTGTCTCACATTAACTCTGCTTTGGATCCATGATTCGTTCAATTAACACATGTCCATTAATCAGACCTTCCTCTCTGGAGTGTTTGATCAATAGGAAGTTGTTGGATGGAAAACTGAACAAAAGTTTAGTGCGTGTTGGACGTTTTCTTGTTATTTTGAGGAGCCTTGTTCTCCCCAGATTAAACACACATAAAGAGAGAGATTGAACAGGGCTAATAGAGTTTCTGGGGGAGGGGAGAGCTGTTTCCCCTCTGACATTTTCTTTGTTCCTACCTGTTCACCACACTGTAGCTTTTTTCTGCTTTTGAACCTTTAAAGAGCTCAGGAAAGTCCTCTGCTGATGGTGCAGTTTTATTGTTCATTCACCCCTCAAACTGAACTCTCCATCTTGTTTTCTGAAAAAGTAATTTCAGTAATAAGGGACTTGCCACCGTAGTTTAGTAGCCTAATGCAGCTGTCTGCCTTTTACACTTCATTACATCACATCAGACATCCTGCAGATGTGCCGTCCACTTTATGTGTTCCCTCGTGGCTTTGCACAGTCAGAATTGGTGCCTTGTTTGTGAAATTCCACTCGGTTTGTCTGTACAGAGTAGTCATCTTTTTTTGCATGAGTTGCCAACAAAATCACCATATCCTGGACACGCCGTACTTGATAGAGTGTTTCCTCTGTTGTTTTTGCTGCTGCGCCTGTCATTGTGAAAACTGTCTTCCTCATTTTGCTATTTTTCATGTTGAGGATTCCGTTTCCTGTTTCTGGGAAAACAATGGAGTGCAGTCATGGCACTAAATGTGCACACATCTTGATATAAACATTGGCATAAAGGAAGAGAGTGTCAGTATGTGAACAATACATTGTGCTGGAAATGATCCTTCAGTAGTTGCTCCATCAGCTTTTATATGGTAACACTTTTATCATGATATTTCTGCTTTATCAGCTACAGAATGGAGACAAGATCAAGGGAGTTCAACAATAAAGTTCTTGAGTTGGTTTTTACCAATGTTGTGAGGAAGTAGACTGTGCCGTAGGTCACTGAAGTGTCAGGATGTCCTCTCATCACTTCTTTTAAAGGCTGCGGGACAGTTCACTGACTCACTGCGGACACGTACACAGAGAAACATTAGCCGAAAGATGTGGACACAGATTTGATCTCAGTAAAGTCTGCCTTTGTGCCGTCGCTGGTGTCACGGCACTCTGTCTTTCCGTCATATAAGAAGTCTTAAAAATTGATAGCTACAGGTTTGTTTTAATATTCATGCATCTCTCTTGAATATCAAACGTTTTGAATGGCTCTGATTCTCCACAATGTTTCACCAAAGTAAAGAAAAAAACATGAAAGAACATAATTAAAACCTTTTTCTCTTCGGGACAGCTGGCCGGAGGTGTGATCTTAGGAGTGGCCCTGTGGCTCCGCCATGACAGTCAAACCAGCAACCTCCTCATACTTCAGTTTGAAGGCCACCAGGCACCAGGCACCTTCTATATCAGTGAGTATATGCCATCAACAGTAGAGCTTCACAATCATGCCACTGTTTAAATAGCATAAAAAGGGATTTTTTCCCCATGCAGAGCTAATGTAAATCTGCATTTTTAGTTGGTCATTACAGATTTCTTTTATTTGTATGATCACTACCATATAAATCTTGTTAATTTATCCACCTCCTATAAGTTGCTTGATCATCATCTTGTGTCCCGCCTATTTCCTCATAAGTGCACGTCCTCCGTGAGACACTACTTTTTCTTCCTCTTTCTGTTCCCATCCTCATTCCTTGTTCTCCAGATGACAGGAAACAGCATCACTGTTAAAAGAGTGATGAAAGCTTACTAATTCACAGAAATACTTGTCTTTCACACTGAGCAGGAACCATGTGAGTGATGTCCTGAAATAGTAAGAGCAGTGTGACCTCTAAGAAAAGAGCAGGAAACAGGACCTGCGTAAATCCGCAGCATGACTTAAGAGTGGCACAGTCGGCGTCTACACTTAGTGGTTTTACCCAGCTGTCATTCTTACATTGTTGACTGCATACAGTAGTTGATGTTCTCTAGCTTCGATAAATATACATGTTTATGGATTCAAAAAGTCCCAGCTCAAGGTTCTTTCAAGAGAGAGGCCAGATGCTTCAGACAGCTGTTGAGACATATGTGGGCTCTGAGAAAACTAACCAATAAAGCCATCATGATCCTCAGGTATTGTCAAGAGTTGGTATTAATGCAGTGCAATGCGCTCTCTGTGTATCTGAGGAATATGTGCCTCAGTTCGTGCTCACCGCATGAACTGAAGTCATAAATCATCATCATGTCTCCCTCCCTGCCCTCAGCATCCACAGATTGGCCCTAAAACCTACAATACATGATATGATTTAAACATTTCAAAGGTCCATCGTCTGTGTTTGTTGTGGTGGTGAACTCTAGCGAGCCCACTAATTTACATTTGGGCTCCTGCTACTCTCCCATACTTACCCCTCAGTAAGTATACAGAGCAAATACAAAACTGTGCTTTTTATAGAGAGGAGGCACACTCGTGATTTTAAAGGCAGGGCGGCAAGAAAGGCCCACCCAAGCGAGATCAAGGGAATGTTTCTGTTTTTTTTTCCCCTCCCTTGAACATACGCCCTTGCATAATTCAAATAACCTTGTACATCTGCACATTACCCCTCAAATTAAAGTTTGGAGTGGATGTTTTTAGCATGCTGGCACACCAAAGTGGTATTTATGTGAGGCTGAAAATATACATTCTCCTACCTCTTAACCAGTGTTTGAAATCATTATTGGTGGCAGTTGTCAGTAGTCTGGTCTGGTTGGTGCTACAGCCTCTCATATTGTAGGAGATACAGTAAGTGGGATAGATTTTGTTACACAATATGTTTCAGTTGCTTTACACTGTATGTATAATGCAGAGCCTCGGGCCTGAGTAGCTTTTCTGCATTATTTCATAACTGAAATAAATAAACAAAAATGTTGCATTGTGGGTAAGCAGGCTTTGGAAGGGACATTGAATATTGAAATTAAATTTCCCTCTGCATATCATTGTACATATATAGAAAGGATTCCTCTCAAGCCTACTGAAACCTGCTCTGTTGATACTTGAATACTTAATCTAAACAGGACATTTCTCCCACATGAAAATTCCAATAAGCAAAGATCTTTCAGGTTTCAGTATTAAAGCTGTTGAAGTTCAAATCAAAGACTTACACTGGAGCTCTGATTCTCTATCAGTCTGTGAGTAAATGAGTGCTGCTTTCTACTGTTACTCTTCAACTGACGGTTCAACTGCTTTCAGTGAAACACTTCAACTATCTCTACGCTTCCACTTAAACAGACATTTCAACTGCTTTCCTCTCTTACACATCAGCTGACCACTGTTTTTAATTTATTAAGTCACATTTAAAGGAATATTTCGACCTTTGGAAAATGTGCTTATCCACTTTTTTGACGAGAGTTAAATGAGAAGATCGATACCACTTTCAAGTCTGTTTGGTAAATATAAAGCTAAAACCAGGAGACAGTTAGCTCAGCTTTGCATAAAAACTGCAAACAAGGGTAAACAGCTGGCCTGGCTCTGTCCAAAATAGAGCCCTGCACCGGCCAAAAACTCCAGCCCGACAAAGTCTGCAATTTTTCAGCCCGAGCCCGACCCAGAGGCCGGCAGCAATATCACTTTAAGCTCTCCCTGATACATACTTTACAGACTTAATGCTGCGCAATACTAACCAGCTACGGGCTCCAGCTTGATATTGAGTGTACATACATGACAGTGATGATCTTCTCATTTAACTTTCGGCAAGAAAGTGAATAAACATATTTCCAAAAGTGTTAATTTGTCCTGCTGTCTGCTTACAGACCAAGTGACACTTGAACTACTTACAGTGCATACAGTTACCTCTGAATTCTGAATCATTTTGAAGCTACAAACATATTGTGTAACTGTAATTTAAAACTTGTCACTGGAAGAGGTTAATAATTAAAGATAAAATACAAGTCTGCTCTGCCACTTTTCTTCCAACTCTTTCTGTTAGCAGGATGACAGGAGCAAATGTATATGGAGCCTTTTTAATAATGAATCCATACCCCATCATTTCATCACTTCATTTTGTTCCAGTACAATTGGGTTCATCTCAGTTTATTGGCGCATGCTCTGGTAGTGTGAACATGGCTTCACAGCTCTTTTTTTAAAGATACTGTCTGAGAAAAGAAGAGAGAACTCCAAATGGGGCTTTTAGCAGGTCTTCACCTCCCTTTTTCCCCCTCTGGAGATTACTCTGGTAGACAAGAAATAAATGAACTTCCCCGGTGGTATAAAATTGCCTGCCTCCCTTACAGTCTCAATGGCCTTCAAACCTCAAAGGGTGTTGTCATAGTAATGGAAGGCAGTGGAAATAATGCCGGCTTTGCCGCACTGCAAACATCAAGTCCTGAAAGAGAAAGAGAGAATAGAGAGAGGGGGGAGGATAAAGGAGGAGGGTATTGGGTTGAGACAGAGAGAAAAAGAGAGAGTGTGGATGTGAATATGGTGAAGAGTTGTGTGTGATATGTGAGGTACAGTGTGAAGTATTTGAGGCCTGCAGAGTCAGAGTCTTTTACTGGGTCTGTCTGTCCCTTTCAGAGCGCATTGTCAGGCTACATTAGAGGCTGTGTGTTTTTTTTCTCGTGTGTAAGAATAGAAATCCCAGAAACAGGCTGCTCCCACACTGTCTTGCTAAAAGCAGTGACGGAAGAAGTATTTACATCCTTTACTTAAGTAAAAGTACCAATACACTACTTTAGATACTGTCAAGTAGTTTATTTCGGAGTTTCCCAGGCCCGCTCCAAAGGGTCACAAAATAAATCTGAGGGTTCTTGAGATGGTTAATTTGGTAGGAAAGTGCTGCAACACATAGTTTGGACTTTTCTCTAACCTTTGCTTACTTTAGGAAATATTGGGTTATATTTGACCTCTTCGAGTCTTGAACAATAATTTAAATGAAACTAGTTGAAAGTGAAAAGCGGAAATCTCACTTTGGTGGAACTGTTGACGACCTCAGTTACATCTGAAATGTGACAAGGGGCCCCAGCTAGCTTTTTTGTAAGGGGTCACAAACTAAAACTTTTGGGAACGACTGGTTTAATCTTGTAACATGGTATTTTGTAATTGTATTTTATAATCTGAAATATAACAAGTAATTATAGCTGATAAATGTTGTGCAGTAAAAACTGAGCAAACTCCATCTGTGATGAAGATCAAGCAATATGGTCAAAAGCTCCTGAACAGCTACTAATGGACCTTGAGGTATGATTGTTTTGTCAGTTTCTGAAAATAGTTTTATTTTCACACGCAAACCTTATTCAATATATATGTTGAAAATGTTTGTATATAAACAAGTTAAACTTGGAATGTTTTTCCTGTAACATATTCCTTTATTTCCTAACTCCTCTGTCTTGTTGTTAACTTATGTGACATAATTATGGGGGCATTTCGGCAATTGGGGATATGGCAAAAAAAAAAAAGAAGAA
Source organism: Lateolabrax maculatus (assembly GCA_031216445.1). Taxonomy (NCBI): domain Eukaryota; kingdom Metazoa; phylum Chordata; class Actinopteri; order Acropomatiformes; family Lateolabracidae; genus Lateolabrax; species Lateolabrax maculatus. The sequence continues at coordinate 18,534,838 of CM062214.1, forward strand.
AATCTGGGATTCTGATTTCAAGACACCATCTTTGCTAAATTAAATCCATTAAAGATAAAAATGAAACAAGCATATCATGTGTTGCACAGATTTCCATTTATGAAATTTGACCAATAACCAGTGTTGGAATGTAACTCAGTAAATTTGGTCTAGTACCGTAACATTTTGAATGCAGGACATTTACTTTTTATATTGCAGAATTGCTACTTACTTAAGTAAGGAATCTTTTGAATTCTTCTTTCACCACTACTTATAACAAAAAAATCAAAAGTGTTATGGGACCATTTTTCCTCAGCTTTAACAACTTTTTTTGGTTTAAAACCAGTGACAGAGCCTGCAGCATATTAGCGGTATGTTATGATACCTTTTATAATCTATTAATGAATAACCTCATGTCAAGTGCTTTTTTGTACTCTACATTAAACTCACCATACAGCTCACCTTCACTTGAACATTTCCATTAAGCTGCCTACAACATAAGCCAGACCTCTGCTGTAACTGGAGCTTTATTGCTAATCATTGACTTTTTCCTGCAACCGGACCACCTTCACTGGATTCTGTTGCACACTTTGTCGTTAAATATCGTGGAAACTATTTATTTTTGTCATCTCGATGGACATTGGTCAAAAATATATTTTGATTACATTTTTAATACATTGCTCAAATGTTTCTAGACTCCTCTTTATATCAGTTTAATTGCACAAAGAAGTGTGTGTGTGTGTGTGTGTGTCTGTGTGTATTTGGATGGGTGTCTGTGTATTCACATGGTTCCCCCTGTTTCCTGGGGAAGGATAATGCTCGGGGTCAGGGGTCAGTGTAGACGGGGTTTGTGGGGGGTTGGGGGTGTCTGGGAGGCATTTCCTGGCCTGGCAGCTGGAGAGCATCAGCTCTCTCTCTCTCTCTCTCTCTCTCTCTCTCAGGATCTGGGGGCTGTTCATCTCCAGGATGTCAATAATGTCATGTCATCCTACAGGGAAGGCAAGGGAAACATCCAGGAAGTCCATTACCAAAGAAATGTATGAATCAATGAATGGGCAGCAGGCACACACTGCGCTCACACTGCTGCCCCCTAGTGGTGCTAAGGACACAGCACTGCCATGGTGAACTACATTTCTTTGAACTCTTCGTTTACTGTTACCTGTGTGTTTACAGGTGTGTATATACTGATAGCTGTTGGGGCTGTGATGATGCTCGTGGGCTTCCTCGGATGTTACGGTGCCATTCAGGAATCTCAGTGCCTGTTGGGGACAGTGAGTATCTCACTTTTATCCGGCAGAAACTCTTTTTCTGTTTACATTAATTAATTAATTTTAATTAATAAGAGACTATTTTCTTTCTTTAGTTCTTCTTCTTTCTGGTGATCCTCTTCGCTTGCGAAGTGGCTGCAGCAATCTGGGGTTTCATGAACAGGGACACAGTAAGCAACACGCACTACATAAGCCTGCAGCACTGAACGCTTGATGTTTGCATTGATTTTCCACCTTTACTCCAGTGAACCTGCTCTGTTTGTTGATGTGTCTCTAAAACAACTTGTCCGACTCTCGACTGTCCACAGATCTCCAAAGAACTGATCAACTTCTACGACTCCGCGTACATCAAGGCTGTGGACGTCTCAGGGTCTCCCAGTAAAGACTCTGCCATCAAAGTGCTGGATGCTTTCCACACCACGGTATGGCTGTCATGAAAAATTCACTTCATTGCACTCTGATATGGAACTATCCTGAACCAGTTGTTTTGTTATGTGTATAGGTGACAGAAATCTATTTTGATCATGTGTTTATTTGAGTTCCTACTCTTGGTCTCCCCTTCAGCTCGACTGCTGTGGTAAAGGAGATGACACCCCTCTCTTCAAACAAGTCGCTGGCACCTTGTGTCCCAGAAAGTCTCCAGAGGATTTTCTGAAATCTCAGGTATATACAGAATTTACAATGGACAGTATACCTGTATAACCGTTAGAATAGACAGTAAAGATAAGGACAAAAGACAAATATTAAGTTTCAAGTTTTATGAAACTGCAATTTGAACTCATCATCAGTCTTTGGATTGATTCATTACAGCATTTAAAGAAATGCTAAATATATACAGCTAAATGTGAAACTGTAGTTTGAATGACCAGTAGTTTGAACTCATACATTTAATTCACTGGATTAGCCCAAAACAGATTTATTTATAATTTATTTATTTGAACAATTTCTCAATGAATTTTACAGAAACTTCACACCAAAATTGATCAAAAAAATTGATCATTGACAAATACAGCATAAATGCAATACTGGGTTAACTTTACCCAGTACCAATAGGTTGTTTTGACACAACAAGCTCAAATTTGACCTCAAAACTGTCACAAATGTATTGTTAGTTGTCCAAAAAGATGTGAATATGACAATCAAAGGATACACATATTAACAATCAATAACACATTGAGACATATTTGTTTTGAAAGAGCGGAACAGTTCACAACCATACCATATTTACTTTGGGTAAATAATCCAACAGTAATATAAAAATTAACACTAACACTTTGTCAAAACAATGCTATATTGACTAAAATTACTTCTTCCAGCAATAAAGACTTTTATCCTCTTCAACTCCTCGTTAGTATTTATGTCGCTTATAGATAACATATTACATAATTTTATTAATTGCTGTGCGGTCAGAAGCAGCTGATATTCAGCACCTTGTTTTGACAGCAGACCTGGTTCTCCATTACTTGTAATCCACTACAGTTTATGTACAGTGTGAGGGGTAAAAAATGTCTCATTTATCACGATGACATCTTTTTTCTGCCTCTGTCTCCTCCCAGAGCTGTCACAATAAGCTGATCGAGCTGTTCTCGGAGAAGCTCTACCTGATTGGTCTGGCTGCCTTGGTGGTTGCCGTCATCATGGTGATTGTCAGATTGTATATTTTACACAGCTGTGGTGTGAAACAGTGCACAACATGGCCAACATTTCCCTGAAACTCCTGTTTTTGTTTTTTTATCAGCTGTGATAAGGGATGCAAGTGCTTGAATAGAGACTTATTGAATTAAGCTGTTCTGTCTTTTTTTCCCATTTAGATCTTTGAGATGATCTTCACCATGGTGCTCTGTTGTGGGATCCGAAACAGTCCTGGAGTATACTAGGAATCATCAGTCCGCGTCAGCCTATAATGAAACTATTTTATTATTTGTTTCTATGCATCAGCTCCTCTTTCCTATGATTATAACATAACAAGATGTATATCTCTCTTTTTAATTTAGATTAGAAAATACAAGTTGTTTTTAATATTGCTAATGCATCAGCACTCATCTTTCTTACATAATAATTTAGCTTCTATCAGTCAGATAATCTTTATTTATCATACAACACTTCACATGAATCTTTTATACATAAAGTGTGTTGTGAAATATTTCTCTGAAGTCATTGAACTCAATGCTTTTTTTATGGATGTAAAAAATGTATATATACTTGTCATATGTTAATAACACTTAGGAGAGTCTGTTTATTCCCTGATTGAGGGTTTGTGATGCATCTTGCAGCAGTGTTACAGTGTTATAATATAATTTAAGCAGCAGGGTTTCAGTGGTCTAAGATAATGTACTGTCTTACTCTGTGTGTTTTTTTAGTCAACTGTGTGTCTCTTCTTTGTGCCTAATGAAACATCTACATGCTGTTTTTACTTTATTAACTTGGGAAACACCAATCTTTAAATAATGAAGAAAAAAAACATTTATGTCTTCTTACTCAACCTGTTTTAATAAGACTAATAAATTGTGTCACCTTTCTATTTTTGGTGGAGCATACACTACAGCAGTGTTTCCCAACCTTTTATTTAGCTTGTGGCTCATTGAGATGACGCAATCTCTCGTTCAACGTATATAAACTGTGAGAAGTTCAATCAGAGAGGGATTTTGACATTTCAGATTATTTCATTTGAATGATTTTTTATTTTTTTTATTTTATTTTTTTTTTAGGCTTGAAGAGGTTAAAAAAAAACTTAAACTTTAAAACTACAGTATTTTGCAAACAGCAAATCATGTCAGAAAATAAATATATTTTGTGGGTCTGAATGAGTTGAGTGAGTGTGAGTTTTTTCTTATTTCCTGCAATCATCTCTGACCCATTAGATTCATATTTTGTCCCTTTGTAGGGCCCCCAGCCCCCAGGTTAGGAATCCCTGTGCTACACAGATGGTCTAAGGAGTTAAATACAGAACATTTGAAAGTATTCACAGCTTCATTCATGGATCCAAATCCAAATCATTTAAAATGTCTAGTGCTCTTTCAGTGACATTCTTCACTGTAGGCTCAGTGTTTTACTGAAACACATACAGATAACATCTCTATTTTACAGTAAGCTACTCAACCAGTACAGTCTGTTTTCTCCCCCTGATAGTTCCCTTATTTCAAACCTACACACAGGCCTACAGTATTTTCTGTGTGTCGCCACAGGGAGGCAGTGTGATATCAACACGCCTTCTGCTCAGTCAGCACAATCTTTCCCACAACAGCACATTTGAATACATTAAAAACTGAACTGACTGGTATGTCTGGCACTATGGCAGTAGAGCAGACACACCCAGTAAACACAGCTTTTGCTTTGCCAACCGGTTTACTTTCTCGCCAGAGGACATGTCAGTTTGGCAACGTTTGAATTTAATTCAGCATTTACTTATATTTTTATGAGACATGATTGGTGGGAAATATGTTGAGGACAAAACTACTACAACACAGTGGTTATGTAGGTTCCTGAACAAGATAAGCAAAGTTAATTAAACACAACACACAAAGGGAGATCTTTTGTTTTCTCTGTGACTTCTGAGAGTTCTGTTACTTCCTTGCTAAACTTCATAATAGCAACACCTCTCTGTATAAAACAATGCAAGTCAGCAGTCACACAAACTGCAGCCTCCAAAATAACTGTACAGTTGTATCAACACCTCTCTAAAACAGTTTCAACAAACATTTGCATTGTGCTCTCATGAATTTTCTCTTAATGCTACAGTAGGCTATACAACGATATTAAGACAACAGTATTTGGTGCTCAACAACATGGCAACAGTTTGGGGAAGCCCCTTTCCTGTTTCAACATGACAATGCCTCCATGCACAAAGCCAGGTCCACATAGAAGTGGTTTTCTCAGACTCAAACTTGACTGGCCTGTCCCTGACCTCAACCCCATCCGACACCTTTAGGATGAACTGGAATGCTGTCTGAGAGCCAGGTCTTATCACCAGACATCAGTGCCCAAACTCACTAATGAGCTTGTGGTTGACTGGGAACAAATCCCTGTCAGCCAAGTTCAGAAATCTGGTGGAAAGCCTTTGCAGAAGAGTGGAGGCTGTTTTGGCTGCATATCAATGCTAAAGGCCTTTTAATGACAAGTTCAATAATCACATATGGTTGTAATCAACAGTCATCAATCACATATGGGCTGTAAACATCGGAGACATGTTTAATTCAGTAACATTTGGCAAGTTTGGCAAACAAATAATTCAGGCAAATTCTTAGAAATATGATTTTACACTGATGACATGTTTCAGAAGTCCACCACAGAAAATTAAGTTTACTTCAGTTACAATTGTAAAGCACAATTAATTCCAAATTATTTTTATTTGCTTTATATCTGTGATTGGTTTCAGAAATTTTTATGAAGCACTTTCTTAAACCCAAATCCCAAAGAAGTCTATCTAGAGGTCTAACACGGAGATAGACCTCTTTGGGGTCCAATTGTTATGGTGTATTATTATGGATTAATCTTCCCTGCATTATATGAAGTAGTTGAAATGGTCTACACCTTTACCAGCTGCAACATTAAAGTGAGTCTTACTTATTAATGTATCACCAATTATATTCCAATAATAACTATAAAAATGCTTCAAACCATAATGTGAAAACAATGTGACAATGTGAAAGGGGTCGCTCGTAGAGAATTATCACCTGAATCTGCAGCTCCCCTCGACTTTAAGGTGTTACTGTATATAGTTAGTTTCAGCTCATTGTGCAGCTGTGTAATGTAATGTAAATCATTTTGACAGGCTCACTTTGATGCGTATATAGTATAGTGTATAGTGTGCGGTTTTTAGCATCGTATATTATGTGAACAGAGGCATGTCAGTGTTGATCTGCTGCGGCATGTTCAGTTTTTAAACCAATAACAGCACCCGAGAGTCATGGTTCACCTGGAAAATGTCACTGAAAGACTCTTCCAGTCTGAGGTGTGGTAGCCTTTTCCAGGTGTGTGGCCAGGAGCCCATTATCTCATAAAACAGCCATACCATACCGTCTATGGTGAATACCTGCTGCCATATTTCTCCTGAAACCTCTGTGGGTGTTTGTGTCTATTTCTATGTGCATTGGGTGAACATGTGAACTTTTTTTTTCCTTTTACTGTTTTATTTTTGTCCATATAGTTTTACTTTTGGCCATATAGTGTAGTTTCGTGTAGAGATTACCAAGAACAGACAGTTGTCTACTGACGCATGAGACGCAGGCAGGACAGAGTTGTCACTCTCACTTATGCAATCACTTTCTCTGACGCACAAATGCACACACACATACACACACACATACGCGCGCGCATTGCTCTGAGTCAGTAACCTTTGGGCTCATTTCTGTCACGCTGTACCTCTGAACTGGGCTGGGAATTCAGTAATACAGCTGTTCTGATGCTCTTCTGACTAAGTGAGTCATCAAGGAAATATTGCAACATCCTAAGAAAAATCAGCATCGATGTCGAATCACACACCATAAATAAAATATGTTGTGCTAATTTATAATAGAAATCTTTCCTCACTTACCATGAGGCCTTTCCTCCTCAGTAGAAAAGCATCAGCACGACTAAACTGCTTAATGTACATAGACTTTTCTGATTCGCCAGACTGTCTGCCCTCTCTTTTGTACACACCCTGTGGTGTCACTCACTCCTTTGACTCATCTCATTGTTTTGTGTATGTCCTGGATTTACCTGAAATGGAATACGTAGATTTGTAACTGTAAGGGCGGTGTCTGTGAGTATAACTTTTGATGACTTTACTATTCCACCAGATCAGTTCACTAGCATAGTCACTGCAGAACATCACAGAACAGAACATCTACAATCAACTCAGCCTCCATGGTAATGGTGAGTCACAATTTTTATTTTTATTATTAGATATTTATTACAGATGAATCTATATTATTGATATTGATATTGATATATTACTGATTATATAGTAAAAAATATTGTTTTGACTGTTTCTATTTAACATATAAAACATGTTGTGACAGTGAAAGTGAAGTCCGTGTGAACTGATCTGGAAAGTATGTGAAGAAAGTGATTTCTCGGGTAATGAGGAGCTGATAAACAGATTGAGGAGGTAGCAAACGGTCTTCAATAGATCTCCTACTGCATCCGTTTCAGTGTAGACCTGCTTTGGGGAAATGAAATCCTCAGATATCTTCGAAGGAAATAATTGGCTGATTGAATAACATTTAGGCAGGCTGCAGTTTGTCTATTGTTTTTTAACTCAAATACATCTAAACAAAGAAAATCCAGGACATAAAGCAATTAGAGCAGAAGTGTTTATTTATACAGTTTGATAGAGGTGTTTATTCTGCTCCTACAGGGATTCTTTTCTTACCTTATAGCCACAGACATGCAGCATGCAGCATGTACTCCCATGCTTCATATCGCTTTCGTATTGGCCACAGTTACAGTTGCTAAGCTAAAAAAAAAACAAACCAGATAAAACTTAGGTGTGGCTCCAACTTAATAATACAGTGAGACTGTGCCACACCTCGTACCAGACCTCCATTCATGCTTAACGTTGTTTGCAAGAATGAACTTAATATCATGCCAATTTGTGTAAACATCACAGACAAAACTCTCTAACTACTAAGAAATCAAAGGCCTTCACTGCTGCATATGAAGCATAAAGTTTATGGAATATACAGGTATTAACTTAATTATTACAAATTCAGAATGAACAGTAATATCCAGTAAGCAAGTAATAGTAAGACCATAAAAAAAGTTATGTAACACTAAATGTTTCAATATATACAATAATGCCAGAAATGACATAATAGGTGCTAATACATAATACAGTTTGTTCTTCCTTTGTTTTGTTGATCAAAGGCAGAAAAAAATCCAATGTTAATTTGATCTCAATTGCAGGATAATTTAACTATTAACTTTATGCAGCTTGTGTCACGGAGATGTTGATCCAACATCAGTTAGCAGATGTTAATTTTTGAAACTTTGGACCGTGATTATATTGTAAAGTTTACAATAAAAAGTGTATATTGTTTTTATTTAGTCTACTCTCTGTGCATCTTCTTTGAGGTTGCACAACTTACATTGTTTTATCAGTTGAGTGGATTTTTCAGACTCAATGCATCAGCTCTGTAAGAAACAGGAATGAAGGCTGAAAATTATCTTCAGTTAGACACCCTGTATTTACATCTGGTGCATTGCTTGTTTTTGCAAAACTAACCAACCAGTGGTGGAAGAAATACTTAGATATATTTTACTTCAGTAAAATAAGCAATACTATTCAAAAATATTCATATATTCAAAAGTATTATCATCATAATAAACTTAAAGTACAAAAACTAAAAGTAGGCTACTTATTATGCAAAATAGCTAATTTCAGAATAATATATATCACTGGATTATAATTAGTGATGCGTTTATGTGTAAAGTTCACTTTAACGTTGCAGCTGTTAAAGGTGGGGATAATTTCAACTACTTTATATACTCCTGGGTATCTTAATCCATAATAATACATCAAAATGTATTACTTGATTAATATTTTAAATGAATCATCTAAATTTAAAAAGTAACTAGTAACTAATGTCAAATACATGTAGTGGAGTAAAAAGTCCAATATAATATTGTTTAAAGTACTATAAAATACATAAAAAGTAAAGTAAAAAGTAAAGTACAAGTACCTCAAAATTGAAGTTAAGCAGATTACTTGAGTAAATTTACTTAGTAACATCCCTCCACTGTAAACAACAGTGTTGCAACACTGTATGACATGGGGCATGTAAACTAATTACAGCCTTATGTCTAACTTTAGACAGAAAGGTTTTCCCAGTTACATTTGACCTCATTGTCAATTTGGATGTGACTCCACTGACTGTGAACATGGGACTGAATGACACACTGTCACTTTCACGGTTCAACCCTAAGTCACAAGACGGGTGTCTGCTTTTATTTTAATGTTGATAATAATCGTAATGTATTGACCTTACATTTAAATAATATAACATTAAATTTGAAATTCAAGTTAATGTTACATAAAGTATACATTTCAACATTCAAGGGCCAAGCGGATGCATTAAAAAAAAGAAAAACAAATACACAGGAAAAGGCTGATTTAAAAAAAAAACATTAAATATTATGTAACATGTGATTGTTGTAGTTGGTGAAGGAGCTAGTTTCACCTACTTTATGTACTGCTGGGTAGTTTCATCTACAACAGTACATCTACAACAGTACAGCTGTGAAATAAATGCAGTGACACTAAAAGTTAAATATTTCCACCCGGACTGTCGAAGCATAAGGCAGACTGAAACGGAAGCACTCAAGTGACTCATATGTGTAAATAAAAAAATAAAAAAACATCTCACACATTTCGACCTACTTTTATTTTCTGTTCCGAGCTTTAACCATCAACACTGGACTGCTTCGGTGTGATCCTCATCTCACCTGTGAGTCCCTCCCAGGAAACAGGGCGTGAACGCGCGTTAGAAGTGCGCACAGGGTGCAGGGCAGAAATGGCGATTTGGTTTGACGAGGCACATTAGATTTACACCGACTTACACAAGATGGACACCGGGGAGGACTATCGGGAGACAGCGATGCCATGTTAAGGTTGCGATCTGCGGTCAAAATATACGAGAGAGGGAGGAGGAGGAGGAGGAGGGAGGAAGAGGGGCACCTGTGAGTCAGGTACTCCGGTGTCAGCGGGCCCAGGCTCCACCTCCTGCCGGCGCGCCGCTCCGCTCCCTCTGCGCGCCTCCCTCCGCTCCTCTCCACTCACACTTTGGACCGCGCTCAGCCCGGACGCTCCCGGTCGCGTCTCAACTCCCACCTCCCCCCAACCCCCACCCAACCACCACCATCATGAGTGTCATGGCGTCAGAGAACGTGTTTTTGTCCGCTTTGCAGCCCAACAGCTCGGTCACCACCTACGGGCTCCCGCCGGAGATCCACCCGGGGAGCGGCGGCTCCGCGTCGGACGAGGCGACCAGAGCGCGGCGCGTCCAGCAGCAGGTCCAGATGCGGCTGGCGGAGAAGTCCACACTTCCGCGTCAGAACGGATCGGCCTCCCACTACGCCATGTCAGGTAAGCCCCAGCAAGTCTGCTAACTCACCTGTGCAAAGACCTGCCGGGGCTGCGTGCTCTGCGTCGTGGCAGTGTCGAGCTGACGACTGAGTCGGGTTAGGTCCAGGTCCAGGTCCAGGTCCAGCTGCAGGTGGCATGGCGTGGCTGAGCTTATCGCCTAATGGCTGGTCACCTGTCGGTGCTGTGGATGAGGAACTGGAGCTCCTATCCCACCACACGGTCCCCTGTTGCCTTTTCTTTGGCCTCGCTCCGAAGAACTGAAGTTAAATTGAAATGTTATGATCTGAGGTTGTATGATGGGGCTCATGTTAGGAGCTGTGATATTATGCATCAGATACACTGGACTTCCCCTACAGCAAAACTGTTATGTTCCTGTTTATAGTTTAAAAAAAAAAAAAAAATGAACACCCCTCCAAGGTTTTCCTTTTTTAATCACACCGCACAAGCATTTTCATAGATTATGAACATGGAGATTACTAACAAGTATTTACATTTCTGATTAATCTACTGGATGTTTTCTCTGTTAATTAATTGATTGTTTGGTCCATAGAATGGCCATCACAAGTTTCCAGAGCCCATGGGGACATCTTAAGTGATCTTGTTTTGTGAGATTTGTCAGTTTAAAACCAAAAGATATTCAGTTTACTATCATAGAAAAACAAGAAAACCAGAAAATATTCACGTTTAATAGGCTGAACCAGTGAATTGTTGCTTGATAAATTACTTACCAATTTCAGGAGTGGACAATTAGTTTTCTGCCGATCGACTAATTGATAATTCATCTGATTGTTTAAGCACGATTACTTACTTTATTTTAGGTTACTTTCTGTTACTCAGATCAGCGGAGTAGCTTTTACTTTCATGTGCTGAGTGTGCATGCATCAGTATGCCTGGTGTGGGTGTGTATGGTGTCCTTATGCGTGCTTGTCCCTGCCACATTCGTGGACTTCTCATCTCATCAGCTCATCTGGGAACTTGTCCATTCAGCTTCTCCTGCAGGTCCGAAGCAGATGAACCTGAGCTGAAGCCTTGTGCAGCAGCGGGCTTACAGTACTGTATGTCGTGCACATGAAAGGGTTAATGTGTAACAGGCCCAAACAAGCGCTGCTTTCATGAACTTCCCTGATAGCAGACTAAGGTGAAAGCCTCCCTCTGTGGAATTAGGTTTCATGGTCTTACTCAGCTTTAGGAGGTGAGGGTTCAAGAGATACCTGGGAGATGATGATGGCAGTATCGTGAGAACTGGCTGCTGTGTTGTCTGTTCAAAGACATTGTCAAATGGCGTCCGTCTTGGCACACAGATATTGTCAGGCAAGGTTGGATTGGTATGTAAGCAGTGATGAGAAGGTTCACAGGAGAGTTGGGATTTAGTTTACTCGATTGTTAGAACACATTTGGTGATTTCATGCGGTTCAGGAGCAAATGCAGAGCTACACATGGGCACATTTTTTACAATTATTATTTTTTTGTGGCCTTTTTACAGTTTTATTTGCAGTAAAGGGACATGGGTCAGACTTAACTTTGATGGTACACACTCTCCCCAGTGAGCTATCAGGGCGGCCCACACATGGACAAGAATGGACAAGAATGGACACATTCTTGTTTTAGGTTTTAAAATCTGGTGACTAAAACCTGAGCGCCTGCTTTCTGCGGCCTTGACCGTGAAGTCATTCCTTCATGTCCCATAATTCATAGCATTCCCCCCAAAACTACAAGGAGCAGGCCCAGCAGTTCAACTACAGGTCCTTGTTTATACCACTTCTAAATTCTTGGCTGTGTGGTGGCAGAAGAAGAATCTTTTTCTCACTCTTCTAGTTTCGGCATTTCCCTGAGGCGCCAACAATAATGGCCTCAACAGACAAAGCATGCTGTTCATTTCCATTCCAGCCATATTTAATGGCTGGAATTTAAATTGGTTACTGTCACTTTTTACCTCTGTTATACTTGTCAGACCCTTTTGTCAAACATTGCCACATCGTATGAAAAACAAGGCTGAGTGAGATGTTCTACACTGTTATCTCTGCCCATCCTTTGCCCTGGGCTCTGCCGGGAGGAAAACGTACATACGTCATAAAATGTTGCCACGTCATATTCATCCTTTTAAACCTGTACAAGAGGGAGAGAAGAATTCCTTACAACACAACAGGGAATGCTGCTATTTCAGCGGTTTGTGGGTTTAGAGCAGCTCATTATGAATGCATGTGTGTTCACACATGAGAAAAACACCCAGAGGATTCTGCAAGGAACGCCTCCTCCTCTGTATCTGAATGCTGCAACAACTGTGCATTTATGCCAATGACTAATTGGTGTTCACAGGTGGACGAATCTCAGCAGAAAGTTATAGTGGAAGAGTGTGTGTCAAGTATTGGCTTTATACCCAAAGTTAGTTTTTCAGAAGACAACAGAGGAAGAAAAAAAGAGTTCAGTTTCCTCACTGAAGGCGTTTTTGAAGGTGTGTCTGGGTTGGGATGGGGCCGGGCCAGGTCAAGGGACCAATTAGTCATTCTCCTCTATACCAACCGGTTTGGTGTGTTTAATAATGTTTCCTCAAATTGTTTTATTTGTGTTTGGCTCCCTCAGGGCAAGGGATAATTGTGTGTGAGTGAAATATCTCCACAAATATTAAATGGGTTGCCATGAAATTTTGATGTTCATGATCCCCAGAGGAAGAAGACTTTTCCTCTTGCACTACTATGAAGTTGGCTTTTATGTGTGGTTCAGTTTTCCGAAAGTAAATGACAGGGTGTACAATTAATTCGTAATGAAATATTTTGGAACATGATTAGAAATTATATAAACATAATTACACACTTAGAGATACATGCAGTGTAATTAACAGGGTTTGTCACTTTTTGTAATGTATTCAGCTTTCAGTTGACCCAGACATTTGAGTTGATAAACTGTCGCTTTAGCCTCAGGCCTGAGTGAACATTTTGCTTCATGTCGGCCATCACAGTCACCACTCACCTGTCAGGTCACTTTGTATTCTGGTTTGAGAGCAAAACATTCACACACACTCTGTGCTGAGCAAGCACAGTCAGTGTCTTCAGTGTGTCAGATGTGAACTGTTCTCCAAGTGAAGAGTAACCGGAGACATCAGACCCGGTGACCTGGTCAGATCCTGTTGTTACAGAATGTGTGTTTCTGCAACAGGACACCTCCTATTCAAACTGTATGTCTATCATTGTTCCTCACTCTTCACGACTCCTTCACTGTCCTATTTGTTACATTGAGAATATTCTTGATAATTAATAACTTAATTAAAATTAATTAGAGTAGGTCTTGTATACAAAAGAAATCAGTATCAGTTATATAACAGTGAATTAAATAACAACACTCAAAGAAATGTATGTTTTAATCGGGAAACATAACCTTGTGAAAGTGAACAGGATTAGACTTTCAGGGTTGACTTGATTATGTGTATATATGATCAGTTGACACAGCAAACACCATTGAAAGTGTTCATGTTTAAGACTTTAAGTCCTCCTTTTGGCCAAGGTGTTACCAGGATCGCCAAAATTGTTCTGCTTCTACATGGTATCAAAACGACAATTTAGAAATGTGAAATGATAAGAAAAAGTCCCCACATTTGTCAATGCTGAAAGGTGGCCTCACAAATATAGATTTTTGACCTCTCAGTAATCAGTTCAGGAACACAGTCAGCAGCTGAGTCAAGTTTCAGAATAAAGAGAATAGGGAACTCCATGCTTGCAAAAAGTGAAAAGACTTTTGAACGCATCTGATGCTGCATATTAACAAAAGTGCACACAGAACAAAAGATGAATATAATAACACTAACATAACATGCAGATATGTTGGCAACACACTTCAAACACAATGAGAGCAGCAATCAAAGAACTTCCAGTTGGCTTTGCGTTGTTTCGGGACCTGTTTTGAGGTAAAATGTGAATCTATACTTTGAGGGTAGCCATGTTACTGTTGGGACAGTGCAATAAAATTACATACAGTTCACTGTATGTTTAAAATTGTTTGATTTTACTTTATCAAAGAAAAGGTGAAAACTAGTTATTAGTCTTTCAGTAAAGCTTACTTTTATTACAGTTGTATCCATGATGTCATTGGGATATTGTATGTGGTATTCATGTGTTATTCTGTTTCTCTGCTTCCTTCCAGACTACGGTGGTTCTTCAACAATGAAATATACCTATAACCCAAATTTCAGCTCTAAATCATCCTATATGTACTCAGGCTCCAGAACAATGGCAAGTACTACAGCATTATCTTACTATTTCAGCACATACTCACACATATCATGTAAATATTCCACTGATCATGTAATGTGTCATTTAACTGGATGTTTAAAAAAAAACACAAACACCATCACTGACCCTCTGCTTTTGCCACAGTGGGTCACCCAGGACTCAGCATGTGTGGTATTTCACAGTGAGCTGTGATTCAATCAGCTTAGGGTTTTCAAGTCCACCCTCTAGATTCCTACATTTTAGTGATTCAACAGGAAGACACTGGCTTTGTGTCACAGATATTTGAGCTCTCGTGTGTCTACATTTTGTATTTGAGACAATGATAAAGCCCTCCTTTCCTACATGAATTGTATTTTTTTATGAGGAATGGAAATGAATATTAAAAATACTAAGGGCATGGTACTCGCATCCCTGTGGTCACATTTAGAAATCATTTTAGTCAATATACAGTCTGTCACAACAAATTCACCCACACATACAGTTCACTAGAGCATTATGAGTAACTCTGGTTACACATTCGATCTCTTCATCCTCAGGGTCCACGCGTATCCCAGAAGTCAGGCTTCAGCTCCCAGTCTGCTGCCCCAGATGTGGCCCAGTTCAGCAGGATCACTGTCGGTGGTGGAGGGGTCGGTGGTGGTGGAGGTGGCGGTGGTGGCGGTTTTTACCGAGAAGACATACGTATGGGTGGCTACCAAGGGGGCGCCAGGCACCAGACCCGAATGGATCCAGAGACCCTCTCCATGCACTGTGTGCCGCCGCAAACAGTGCAGGGGCATCTTTGGATGGCCGATGGCAGCGATGCTGGCAGCATGGTGTCCGACCGGGATGCCACCTTCAACCGCCAGTACACTCAGAGCGCAATCAACGGCTACACCAACCAGGTGAGGCAAGGAGGAGGCGCCATGACCCTTCCAGCACCCATGCGCCGATCTCTAAGTGGCACTCTTTCCCGCGGCGGAGGGATGACAGGAGGAGAGGTGGAGATCGCTCAGCAACATTCCTTCAAAGGCCCAGCCCACCGCACCATCAGCAGGATTACAAACCGAAACCGGATGAGCGTGGGCTCCATGTCTGGGACCATGCAGCTCCCAATGCAATCCAGCGGGAGCACCTATGGTGGGGACAGAGTAGACAGAGGGTTCATTGTACCCGGAGTGTGCTCTGGTTCCCAGGCAAACCTAATTATGCAGCGTCAGGGCACCCTGTCTCGTGCCATGTCAATGAAAAGTGTTCATAGTGTGGGCAGGGGCATGGACATCTACGGGCAGATGGAGATGGGAGCCAGCATGGGCAACCTCAGCGGGTGAGAAGTTCACATGACTATCAGAGTTGCCCATTAAAGTTTTCTGCTGACATTCACACCCATGATGTTTTATTTGAAGCAGTAGGTTTATTGCATGTTCTCATACTACCTACTGCATACCACTTACTGACAGATCTTTAGTGTCTAATGGTACTTTAGGCTACAAATGAGTATCTGCAAAAATGTCTGTGTTCACACACTGAACTCACTGAGTACATGTTGGTCTTTTTATGGGATTTGTTGAAAAATAAGAATAATGCCAGCCTTGTCCTTTAATTAGTTCATAATACTCAATGACAGGAATGTGAGATTGTGATACTCTAGTATGGTGCTGTCATAACTTTCATGTGTCAGGAGGTTTTAGGGAGGGTCTGTGTGATTGGAACAGTGCATTTCCTAAGAGCTGTGGATTGGGAGGTGGCCCCATAGTGGAATGACTGGTTTTGGGTGTGGCATCTCAGTTTCAGCCCCTGCATTTCACACA
This sequence comes from Lateolabrax maculatus, assembly GCA_031216445.1. NCBI lineage: Eukaryota > Metazoa > Chordata > Actinopteri > Acropomatiformes > Lateolabracidae > Lateolabrax > Lateolabrax maculatus. Next base: position 18,551,165 of record CM062214.1, read on the forward strand.
TCCCACAGCGTGTGGTTAACTGAGCGGGATTTGCAGACCACTGTGTGATTTGGAAGAAATTCAACAAACTGAATTTTGCAGACAAGAAACAAATCATCTATGAGTAATTACTGTGGCATATAGGGTTATAACATAATCAGATGCTTAAGATTTTTTGGTTGAACTTGTTAATTTGCTCCTCCGGTAGGATCACCTCCTTGGACATGGCCACAGCAGTGCAACACCTGAGAGAGCCCGACCCTGAACTGCAAGTCCTGGGTGCCGCCTACATTCAACACGAGTGTTACAATGACAGCAATGCCAAAAACGAGGTACTTCCAACAGATTAATCTTGTGGTTAGAATTCCTCTTTCCCCTCTGCAATCCCTTATTGAGAAACTCAGTCATAAAAATAGTTTTCCTTCAAGTGTGCGTGTCCAATGATGGATGTTTCTCCATTCCTGGTGATATGAATTAGCTACAGTTTGCTTCTGTTGGTGCGTGCTTCAGTTGTTCATTGTCATTGCTGTAAATGTAACTGGACTCTGCACTGTATAAGTGTTGAATGGCATACATACAGTTGAGATTAAATCTCTTATCTCATGTGAAACACTATTATTGCGGGCCCTATTATAGTTGGGCCCTGTGTTTTGAGCTTGTTGAGGTTATTAAGCTCTGAGGAGAGTCTCCTGTGAGCTGGTTTAGAGTCAGTCTTTAGTGAGTTTTCTGAAAAGATTTTATATTGAAAGTAGTATTTTGACATGTTGAGAAATAAACATATTCACTTTTTTTCAGAGAGTTAGATGAGAACATTGATACCGCTCTCATATTTTTAAGGCAGATATGAAGTTACATCTAGCATCCGGTTACCTTCGCTTAACATAAAGACTGGAAACGGGGGGAAACAAATCTGTCTCCCAGCACCTCTAAAACTTTAGGAAGCCACTGCACCCAATGAATCTAAGACTGCACCAATCTTTCTACAAAAACTTTTTTTTTTTTTTTTTTTATGAATAATTTGAAAGGTGCTATAATGACATACAAATTCATAGGGGCTTTTATCCATGAGAAAATGGTTTATATTTAGCTTAGAAGCTAATGTAAAATCTTGAATCACCTAATCATCTGAGAAAATGGAGTTTGAATAAAGAAATCGTGAATCCTAAGCGGAACATTTTTCCTGCCACCCTGTCTCTAGGTGCGTCACTTGAAGGGAATTGGTGAGCTGGTGAGGCTGTTTAACGATGAAAACGAGGAGGTGAGGCGTTTTGCCACTGGCGCCACACGCAACATCATCTATGAGAATATGGACAACAAGGTGGCCCTGATCGAGGAGGGCGGCATCCCGCAGCTGGTCGAGGCACTTAGGGAGTCTGACGATGAGCTCCGCAAAAACATCACGGGTAGGAAAAAGACGATCCCAGTCATTAAAATAAAAAAACATGACACAACAAGCAGGGCTGATCTCATACTGCATGTTTTGAAATTTTGCCTCAAGTACAAATGAATACAAATAAGTTAGTCTGAATATTTGGATGCAACGTGGTCTTGGTAGTGATGCCCTTGAAATTCTTTGAGTGAAAAGTAGCCTTTGAAATTGATATTATTCGACACCAAACAAATAGTAGGACGGTGGCACACTGTAACTAAGTATACACAGATTATAAACATTTTTTTTTTTTCTCAAACTTAATCATAGTTTGAGTTGGTTTCATTTTTTAAGAGGAGATGTGAAAAGCAGTATTCTTTCTTTCAGTAGTGTTGTTTCTCTGTTGGCCATTCAAAGTTCAAATCTAAATAAGGTTTGTTTCCAGTTGACTCAGCCTTCCCACCCTTCATTCACTCATGCATTCTCATAAGTTCATCTGCTGTCATTATTCACAATTATCTGTTGTCAGCAGAGCTGGCACTCATACTTTCTCATAAAATGTACGCTGACTGAAAATAAGAAACTGGGTGTTGTAACTCCATAGTGGAAAGTTGCAAGGTTTGTAGTGCGTCTGAGTACTCAAAGAGGTGGAGCTGCAGTCTTTTCTATAGGGTGTGTGAAGAGGGGGATAAGGACTGTGTGAGTGTTGTCTGGGCCTGTGGACTGACGGTATATCTGCCGCTCCCTTTTATGATTTAATGTCTTGCCACTCTTTTCTTTGAGCCATTACACATAGATTTGTATCTGTTGGATCGCTAACAAAACTCATGTTGGGGTCAAATGTTCAGTGAGAAACTGGGAAAATTATAGATAACAGAGCAGCTGTACCGGTGCTCTCTTATCTTACCTCCATAGTGCCAACTAATGTTTTAGCTTCACTGCCATTTAAGTTTCTCTAATAGGTTTTGAAAGGAATTCAAATATAATATAATATATGTAGTGTTTTAGACATTGTGTTTTAGACAATGTAATCTTTAAGGGAATAGTTTGTTATTTTGGGAAATACACTTACTTGCTTTTTTTCAGAGAGTTAGATGAGAAGATGGATACCACTCTCATGTTGGTACCCTAAATATGAAAATACAGCCAGCAGGCAGTTTGCTTAGCTCAGAATAAAGAATGGAAAAAAATCCACCTTTTGAACAGATTAAACTAACAAGAAATACCGTGCTAATGAGTGAGCTGTAGAGGTGCTGGTATGCATTTTTTTGCTGGTTGTATCTTTATACTGAACGTACAGACGTGAGAGAGGTATTGTTCTTCTCATATAACTGTCGGCAAGAAAGCAAATCAGCCTATTTCCCAAAATGTAAAACCACGTTTTTAAACTGAGGTTACTGTAAAACATGGAAATCTCCAAGATTTAAGTTTAAATGTCCTCACACCCAAAATGAAACATTAAAGAAGCTACAATGTAATGTGCAAAATGAAGCATAAATCTCAGTTTTGCTGACGCTCCCCTGGTGTGTATGTATGTGCAGGTATCTTCTGGAACCTTTCATCCAAAGACAACCTGAAGGAGAAACTGGCCAGGGAGATACTTCCTGAGCTGACTGATAAGATCCTCATCCCTCTGTCAGGCAGCAGAGACTCTGATAACATAATCCAGCAATCCCCCTCTGAGGCAGAAATCTTCTACAACACCACAGGATGCCTCAGGTGCACTTCACTTATCCGGGTCTTCTCTCTGTGGTCGCAACATGCTTCCAGTGCCTTTCGTTCTGCTATGTTTGTGTTTACCCTGGAGGGTTTTAATCTCCAAATTAATTACCATTTGGGGGATATTTGCAATACTCCCTGTATGATATTTATCATGCCATTGTACAACATCGGTTTGTACAACTGTACTGCCATCTCTGTTTCCACCATCTGGTCAAAGTAATGACATGAATTTTGCCTGAAATAGCTCTCTGACCTCTCACTCGCTCTGTGTGTGCTCAGGAATCTGAGCTCTGTGAACGAGAAGACCCGTCAGCAGATGAGAGAAACAAACGGACTGGTGGACTCTCTGGTGGGCTACATCAAGGCCTCCCTTGACGAGAACAAGGCAGAAGACAAGGTGAGACAAGAAGAGGAATGTCAACTGATGAATGTCAGTTGCTGTTTCAGTTCAACCCCAGTCTTTTGAATTCATTTGTCTGCATGTCTGTGTGTGATCACAGGGGGTGGAAAATGCAGTGTGTGTCTTGAGGAACCTCTCCTACCAGCTCTACAGTGAGATGCCTCCATCCGCCAGTTTGCGCCTGGAAGGACCAAGCAGAGCTCAGAACTCAGGAAAGGGTGACGCCATTGGTTGCTTTACACCTCAGAGCAGGAAGGCCAAAAATGTAAGCACGTGTGAGATTTACCCATCAGCATTTTGTGTGAATGGACCAGACCACCCGTCACAACACTGTCTTCTTGTATCTCTCTTCCCCTGACAGAGCAAGAACCAGGATCTCTCCACTTTCACTGAGGTTGCTCGGGTGCCAAAGGGTATGGAGTGGCTCTGGCACCCACAGATAGTGGGGTTGTACAACCGTGTGCTGCGTAACTGTGAGATCAACTCCACTACCCGCGAGGCAGCTTCCGGAGCGCTGCAGAACATCACAGCTGGAGATACGAGGGTGGGCAGCATGTTCACGAGTTTTCCTGTAAAAGCATTCAAATCCAACAATCTAAGTTTGGGCCATATTTGAATTGTCTTGCTCTCTTTGTCCTGCAGTGGGCTTCAGTGATGAGCCGGGTGGCTCTGGAGCAGGAGCGCATCCTGCCAGTGCTGCTGGACCTCCTGCGTACCGACCGTGACGTGGAGCTGCGTTCTCTCACAGGCTTCCTCCGAAATCTGTCCCGACATACCAGAGATAAGAATGATATGGGTCAGTCTCTTTTTTTGAATCCCTGTTAAGTTTAAATAATTTGATGCCTCTGAGTTACCTGTTAATTGACTATACCTGTAACCTAAAAATGTGTTGATGTATCACATTGGAGACAAATTTTAGTAATTGGTGCAGTGGGAGATGACACTCTTCTCACCAGTGTTGACTTTAGGTGTGGTTTGCCTTATTGGCTATCAGGCTATTTAAATTACTGGTCGAGTCAGTCTGTTTCATGAGGATTGTGTGACAGTGCACTGGCAACATAACAACACGACAACTGTCATTAGATTCAGATATTGCTAAATCCTGATGGGTGCACAGAGATCTGTGACACACCCACTTAGAACCAGTGAGACAAAACAGAAAATCTCTTCTGTGAAACAACCACACTGTTTGAACTTTTGCGGAAAATTGTGTGTTCATACAAGATCCCACTGCTAATAGGAATTTTGATCTGATTGTGAAAATAGGTTTTTCAACATATTATCCCATTAATACTTATTGGTTTATCCAGCCACAAAGGTGGTGAACAACCTGGTGACCAAGCTGCCTGACGATTTGAACCAGAAGGAGCCATCCACCGACGTGGTGGTCAACATCTGTGGTGTTCTCAATAACTTGGTGACCAGTAGCTCTGTAGCTGCCAGAGACATCACTTTCTTCGATGGCCTGACGAAACTGGTCGCCATCAAGAACTCAACTGACTCCAAGTGAGTGGTCTGTAAAGTGGAAAATGATTAAACACACTGTACTAGTTAAATGTGTACTCACCCTGAGACAGACATTTTCATGACATTTCATGTTAAATGTTACACTAAATGTTGTGGCCTATTTTTTCCGATCCATCTAGGAGGTCAAAAGCATCCAAAGCAGCAGCCACAGTTCTCAGCAACATGTTCCAGTACAAGAAGCTGCACAAATCCTACAAACAGGTAAGCAACTGTAAAATGACTAAACAGGAGCTGTGCATAATTGATGATTAAGTAGCCAAATAAAAACTGAGGGGGTATATTTAATAATATATCAAATATACTGCACTGTTTTTGAAAATTGCTTTTTCTCAAAAGGGATTTCTCAAATTATGATTGTTTCAAGTTAATTATAATTGTGTATTATCTATTATCTAACCATCAAATCACACAGTAGCAGCATTTAAACATGAATAATTATGTTTAACTTATTAAAAACTTGAAAGAACAGATAGCGCTGTTATAAAAGAATCCTGGTGGATAAAAATGTGATAAAACATGACGAACTTATATTAGTATGACTGTACTCTAGAACATTATGCCAAGGGACTTAAAAGTATCCAGCGAAAACAATGCCCTCAATTTGTGTCTGACTAAAGCGTCAGTACTTTTTTCTCTCATCTTTCATCTTAGTTTTTCTCATTCCTCAAACATTATAGTCATATTTAATTCAGTAAAAAAAAACATATAAAAGATACATCAAAGTAAAACATGTCCAACTTAATTTTTTTATTATATTTTAATGACAGTGTCCTTAGTTCAATACAAAACACTTCCAAAATCTCTTTTTTTAAGTCTCATGGCCTTTAACACACAAAGAACAAGTTAGATTTTGTATGTTGACTGCCACACAAAAGTCAAAGCTCAGTGGAAAAGCTTTCTCTTCATGGTGCCCCACCCTTATTCTCATATCTGCACACATGTGTGTGGCTGAGTGTTGAAAGAGCAGCAGTCAGAGATATACGAGCTTTGAGCTTGTGCTGCCAAACTGATGTCCTGTCCTGTACATTAACATCTTGGGCAGGACCAGGTAGGTTTTGCAGATGACGACTTGCCCCTCCCAAGGGTGCGGTGTTCAGCTTATTTCCTAATGAACAAGTCCCAGCAGAACAGAAAATGCGTCAATGTTTGTTTTACAGAAAGTTTGAAATGTTATACCTGCACTGCCTAGGTACATGTTACCAAAAATATATGCATATCCAGCAATTAAGCTATTTAAACACTGAATTGTGTAGTTATGAAATGGATTGTTTTGTATTGTGAATTCTGAGGTCACTCCAGGTCAAATTTCAATATCGACGGAACTTTCTCTGTGGTGTACAGTTTGATTAATAATGGAATGAATACTTAATAAATGATACACTCTTTTTCTGTGCGTCATTTCCCCCTAGTGTCATAACACTATCTTTTTTCTTTCTTTGTGTTACAGAAAGGGTTTACAAGACCAGATTTTGAAGATTTGACGATTTAAAACAAAGGTAATGTAGAACAAGTTCACCTCTACAGCGGTGATCAGTCCCGCACTCTACCAGTTCCCTGGGGAAGAAATTTTTTCAGATGTGTGGGAGTAAATTAACTCTTTATACTATTCAAAGATAACATATTTTCAGTTTTATCTGCCATACTTTGTGATGAGGACATGAATACACACGTGATGGAGGATCTACCCGATGGAAGGGCTTCACTGTGTATTTTTAAAACTCGATGGACGTCAGTACAGTTCAAGATATGTGGATCCAGTGTGACGGAATATTGATGGACTCTAATACAAACGTATGCACCTTAACCATTTACTCTCTAAGTTTGAACACTGTATGTTTTAGTTTGGAATCAGGGATTTATTTTCTGTCAGAGCTGTTTGTGTTTCTGCCGTTTGAAAACAGTTCACAACTGTAGATGGATAATATTGGTGAACACTTGTGTCTTATCTTCTCACTGCATGAATGCAAAGAAATGTGGTACTAACATGGCATTTTTGTAAATATTGCTTTCTCTTTTACACAGAAATTAAATGTTTTTATACCGTAGCTATGTAGTTTGTATTTTTAGTTTTTGGACAGATAATATGTGTTTGTAAATGAGTTGAAATTACAACATATAGTTATGAAATTTGGATGTTAATAAATTTGATTCAGAAAATCTGGGGATAATGATTCTGTTTCCAAAGTTGACTTTTGTATTTGGCTATGTGCCGAAATCAGTCTTATATATAATACAAAATGCTCATATGTGACATTTGTAATCGTTTTCTCTAACAGAATATATGGAGTACAATTATGTGTGTTTCTTTAACATGCCATTACAAGTGCTGTTTGTCTAGTTTAATAAATTGTGAGTGTGAAACACAGAGGTGAAAGGACACAGCCCTAACTTTTCAGAGAAAATTGTTTAGTATTTGCAAAATTGAACACTTCAGATTCAGACCCCATTGAAATTATATTATATTCAAATTGGCAGATAAAATAGTTTAGTTATATTTGTGTAACTTCTGAATATTCATTGAAGTTTAGTTAAAAAAAACTCTTTGAATTTGAACTATCCCTACTCTGTGGCATACTTGGTGACCTTGTGTTTCTGTGTGATTGTTTGAAAACACTGACGGCTTAAAATTTGCTTTTGTGTTGTACATAGGAAGATGTATCATCTGGATATTTTGAAGCTAATAAAAACACTTGGAAATGAAATGTCATTTTGTAAGCTTTTCTCGTGTGTGCTGCAGCAACAGACTGACACTAATGTGGTTACGATGTCAGCCACTCCCTGTTTACATATTTGCTCCTGCACAGACAGGAACAACACCAGACCTTCCCTGCTGCACCCTTATTTAGGCTCTCTTTCACTGCAGGTCATCATTACTTCGTGAGGACTAAAGTCATCAGCCCCTACAGAGAGAAACAGCCAGGTATTTCGTCAAACTGCTTTATTGCCATGTTGTTATCAGAGTTGGTTTACATCACAAACAAAGCCCCAAATCTGTACAGAAATGTCAAGAACTTAGTCATGAGCGTCTTCCAGCTTCAGTTGACTGGTGTGTGAACCGATACCAGGGTTTTGGGCTCAAATCTGACTTTAGGACTCTGTCACATGTATTTACTCAGTCTTTTACAACCCTGTGTGTATTGGATGTCAAATCAAGTCTTAAAAAGCAGAATTCCTTCACCTTAGCTGACATTACTCTGCCCTCTGCTGGGAACTTAATTAGAGATCTTGGCTGTGAAGTGGCAAATTTTCTATATACAGTATGCAGTAAGTAAATAAGTAAGTTACTTCTTTCCCTGATTGACAGAAATATTTCAGATAATTCCTTGTATAGTTTCTCATAAAATATTTTACACAACAGTAAAAAATAAACAAAATAAAAATCAGTCTTTGGTAGGTGAAAACAGAAAAGGGTACACTTAGTTTAACAACACACTGTACAGAAAAGAAACAAAACATTTACCACATTGGCATGGATAATGCTAATGAGGATCTCTATGTAAGTGATGATTTTTAGAGATCAGCAGAAGCGAGGGGAATGTGGATCAAATGTCCTCAGTGACCAGGCAGTAGAAGTCTGAGCGGGCTCCATAGTTGCGTGATCCCAGGTCTGACACGTCGATGTCCGAGGGTTTGGGCTCAGCCACAGTGATGGGAGCAGCAGGGAGGTGAGGAGCTTTACAGGCCAGAGCCTTGTACACGGGGAGGCGAAGCCCTGCAACAGAAAAGGAAAAGGTGAAAAATAGCTCCAAATCAATGCAAGTGCATTGTATTTTTCACTGCTGTAGTGTTGTACTGTTTGAGTTGTCTCATGACTTCTATCCCTTAAGTTTAAGCTTAAGGGAAAATTTTTTTTTACTACACAATTACAAGATGCCAATTCTCCACACACAGCTGGACTCCTTAAAGGAGTAGTTCAACATTTAGTGATCTCTTTGCTTTCTTGACAAGAGTTAGATGAGAAGATTCACACACTCTCATATCTGTCTGTTCATCATGAAGCTGCAGCCAGCAGCAGGGTAGCTTAGCTTAGCATAAAGACTGGAAATGGGGAAAAAACTGCTAGTGTCTGTTAAAAAAAAATTTACAAAATCCATCTACCAGCACCTCTAAAGCTCAAAAACAACAGGTTGTGGTTTTATGTGGGGTTGGGGTGCTCGGCTATTTGTTGGCCCTGTCGGAGTAACTTTTTGAAACGTTGCAGTCATCGTGAGGCAACCAGAGACAGCCTGTAGTCTGGACACTTCTGGTTTTGAACTGATTAAATATACAAAATATTAAGTGTTAATAAGTGAGCTTCAGAGGTCCTGGTAGGCAGATTTTATTACCTTTATACCAGACTAGCTGCTTACCCCTGTTTCAATTAATTGTGCCAAGTTAAGTTAGGCGGCTGTAGCTTTATATTTACATTATGCATATAAGAGTGGCATCGATCTATTCATCTAACTTTTTACAGCTGCTATTGAAAAATATGTGCAAGCTATTTTGGTATGATTTCCTAGTACTGTAGTTAAATATTAACAGTACTTGAGTCAGTGTTTGTTTATTCAAACTAATCTCAAACTAGGTTGAGTACAATAAGCTCCAACTGTGTGTTGAAAAAGAGAAAAGAGTCTCTTTCAGGTTGAGACTTGCATATAGGCTATAACTTTTTTTATATTTTAATTCAAAACAGTGCCAAACAGTTGAAAAGCATTCTCATTTCAGAGTCAGTCATCCAGAGCCAGATGAGCCAGATGGTTCGTTAAACAAGAGCAGGCTTGCCTCAGTAAAAACATTGAATTTAAAATCTTTAACTACAAACAGTCACCTTGGACAAATGACAGCGCAGTGTGCAGCTTCATTTTTCATTTATGCAAATTGTTTTGCAAATTTGTCTCCTTGTGAAGAATGAACCTAGCATTAGTACTTGAGGGCTTTTCTCTTCCAGTGACTGTCGTTCTTACCCAGATCTCCAGCAGAGTCAGTGTCTGAGCGGCAGTCCAGGTAGTCGGGGTCGAGGGTCAGCATGGGGTCCTTGTCATCTTGTAGCAGAGTCTGAGGGTCGCCTGCAGACTCACTGTGGAAGACGACTTTGCGAGGCATCGCTAAGGCCAGCTCCTTCCAGAACACTGAGGAAGGAGTCTGTGGACACCGGACACACAGGGTCCAAACACGACACATTACAGCACACTGTTAGACTCAAACTGAACTGAACCGTAGAGGCCTTACTTGCATGTATAATAATATACAGTATTTCCCCTACATTTCTAATTTAAATTCACATGTATATTTATTTAATTACACTGAAACACATTTCTAAACTGAGAGACGTCTATCACTGCATAATGTGTTGTTGCCAATTAAATAGACGGATTCATCAGTAAGTCAGAAATTTCTTTTGCAAAATAATTTCCACAGCTTATTAAACATCGACAATGGCTTTAACAATATAATCCTCTTGGCCATAAGAACTATCAATCAGCCTCTTACTTTGAGCGATGTGGACATATGTGAACACAAACTTTTCTGCTTAAGTTTAAACAGCCTTGGTTATTCTTTCTCTCACTGGTTTGCAGTGAGCTGGGTTCAGCTAGAGAAAGGGGACGTCCCACACTTTTGAGAACCAATCAGGGTTTAGCAACATTTGAATCAAAACAGTCACACTTTCTAGTCAGTCAAATCCAATCAACCCACACTCCCACAGTCAACCAGATCAGAGTTTTTCAGTGTTAAACACTGACAATTAAAAAATAATATCAATATAATAGTGACTTCAAGAGAAACGCAACACGCTCCCACACTAAATATAAATGTTAGATACTCTGCACTTGTGTACATATGTAATTCACAAAATATATTCCTTCCAGTTGGCTGAAATCCAATTTATCTTTGCCTTTTGTTACATTATTATAGTTTGCTCAGAAAGATTTTGCTTTATCATACAAGCATTAATATGTATTACTGTGGATCTTACCACGGAGTTGTGCTTCCAGGTGAGTATGGTGAGGCAGTGCTGGTGCTCAGTGAGCTGCTGCTTGATCTCAGGTCTCATGCATTTGGACTGACCCTCCAACATGATGAGGATGGGCCGCTGACATAACTCCAACAAGTGCAGAAGGCCCTGTCTGAAAACACACACATCCGCAGTATGTCATGATAAGACATACTGTGCACACTGCAGTTTATGGCAGCAACACTGACCTCAAGTGGCGTACTGTGATGATCCCACAGTAATTTTATTCAGTTTTATACAGTATATGAAGTGTTGTTTGAACAATGTTGTTTCTGAATTCAAGTCTATATTAAGTTCTTCTGTGTGAGTCTGACCTGAAGTTATTGGAGCACCAGTCCTGCTCAAGGTAAGCATGAGAGAGCAACACGATCAAACGCCGAGACCGACTCATGTTCATTAGCAACTCTGCAGAAGGCTCTGGAGACACATAATATTGTTGCGCATTGTTAAAAATTGGCAGCTTTATGTTACAATCTGTTACCCAAAAGTCTGTTTCGCAAAAACAACTTGCGAGCACTGTTTACACACAGATTACAAATGTTGGCAGCGACACGTCACACAAATGATTGTTATTTACAAATTATAGATACAAATCAAACAGGGCTCTTGCATTCTTAAGTAAGAGTCTCAAGTAATAAAACGTGTCAAAAATTACATGAGAAATAATTCTCTCAATTGGGTGAAACAGGCCCCAGAGTAACAGGTAATAAATGTGACAGCAGATTTTATGGAGTTTAAAATCAATACAAACTGCATAAACAATGTTCAATATATCCAACTCTCCCTTTAATTTCTATAAAAGGCCTAGAGCTTACCTGAGCCAGGTAGGATAACGTTGTCATTGAGGTGCACCTTGTACCCATTTTTATTCTCCAGGTGAGGTTTGAGAATAAAACTGACAAACTTCCTGTCATAATCATTGTTCACATAGGAGATATAGGCATCATATAATTTGCCATCTGAAGACATGGAGACACAAACATACCAGTGGTGTTAATACTACAGTCTTATACGTGAGTATAGCAACCTTACTGTAAATCAATTCAGCAGAAGCCTTACCATTGAGTTCATAGTCTCCGTAGGAGTTCCTGTACCAGAGTTTGATGTTCAGGTGACACCTGGAGTACACAACAGCAGCTACAGCCAGGAGGAGGAGGAGGAGGATGGCTGCAACAACAGCAGCTGTGTGGCTGGGGCTGTCTGAGCATTTAATGAAATTAGTTAAATCTGACCGGTAAATTAGGGATAAGTAACATTAATCAGAATCAAGTCATGCTGTGAAGGATTTTGAACTGTTTGTCTGGTGTTGATATATCACATGCTGGGCCAGGCTCCCTGCCAAGACACTGTAAAATTATGGATGTATTATTATTATAGTGGATGATTATGTCTGTATGGCAGAAACACACTCTGTATCACACTAGTTTAAATGCAGTATGTAATAAAAAAAGTTAATTTATATGTAAAGTTGGAAGAGTTGTAGATTTATCTAGTGTGAGACAGTGTGTGGACTGACTTCCTCACAACAGTTTTGATATACACTGATCATGTCTACAATATACTTTCATATCATTTTTAATATAGATACAGGTCTGGTGCTCCTCTTTATTTAGTCTTGCCTTTCACTGAATTTTTCCAATCTACTTTGTCACATTTGTATGTGTCTGTGTCTTTTTCACATTTGGGTGGGTTTTATTTTTTTTAGAAATTTAACACAAATGCAGGACAGCATGTAAGTGATTCTACATATATAGGAAGGTACTTGTCTCACTTGAGTTCTGTAGGCTGAAGTCAGATGAAATGTTCCTCACTGTGCAGCTGTATAGACCAAAATCGTCCAGCTCTCTGAGGGTGATCTCCAGCAGACTGTTTACCACCAGCTGGCCGGCAACAGGACCCCTGATGAATAGGACAGAAAACTCAATCTTACTTCCACTCTCAGATGCTGATACATGATTAAAAATGGAAAAATTATTATTTAGAAGCTTTAAATCACCATGAGGAGGTATTCTGCGTGTAAAGTGTGTGATTGGTGAGGGGTTGGCCATCTTTACTCCACTGCAGCGTGGTGTCACATTGCTCCTCTCTTGGGTCCCAGAGGAGAGCAGTGCAGTTCAGTTTCACCGTGGATCCCACGGTCCTCCAGAGTCTGGTCAAGTCTCCATTAGGTTTAAACTCTGGGGCTTTGGAGCAATGGGACTCTGTGTAAAGACATTCCACTGTTATCTGTGTTCACTGCGCAAGCTCCAGACAATAGAGACCTTCATGTGCACTGCCAGGTACAGCCTGAGGCTGCTGCCTGAAGGGACGCTGAAACAAAATGCCTCCTTGCAGGTGTAGCCAGTCGGTTCAATTAGCCCCTTCAACCCCCATACAAAGTTTACTGCAGGGACAGATCACAGCTTACTGCGAGAGCCACATAATTACAGTGTCAGGTTTGAGATGACTTCATTACAATTACATGCAGGACTTATACTTACCTTTAACTACGAGACGCACAGTGAATGAGGCTGTGCTGTTGCCCTGTTGCACACAGGTGTAATTCCCTTGGTCTTCTAAGCTGAGGCTGGCAAACTCCAGGTAGGCTTTCCCTTCCTGGGCGAGGAGCTGCTGACAGTCCTTCTGCCAGGTCAGCTTGAGCTGGGGGGAGCTCTGGGGCTGAACAAGCTCCAGAGGACAGTTCAGCCGATATGAAGGCCCCTGCCGCCCCACATAGAGCACCTGCTCCTTAAACCTGCCCTCATCCACACAAGTCTGAGCTGCGGATAGAAACAGAGAGTCTTCTTTACATTAGGGATGCAACAATCCACCCTTTTATGCCCCAAAACTGATTCTGACCCCTCAACTCTGGGACACAAGTGAGAAGTCATTGGAATAATCTTTATACAAGGTAACATGAGGACAGCGATGGCTGTGGCACTAAGAACTGAGTCGCAAATTGCCATGACCTTGCCTGAACTTTAATAAATGAAGATTTAAAGTATCAGTCATGTCATAGCCAAGTCATTATGAGGTCAGTATCGGGCGATATTAATCCGGAGTATCGGATCAGATACTTTATGTTGTGTGATCAAATTACATGTAGCGTGCAAATATCTAGCAGTGGCTCTGCACACACTCTGCGGAGCTGCAGAAGACTGTGTTCAGCTTGAGTGTCGCTTTCGGCCGAGAGTGAGAGTCTAATGGTGCATGAAGGTGAACTTGTTTACTCTTTCACCCTGGAAGACTCTGAGTAAAAGTGGTATTTTGCTGACTTGTGGGGGGGGGGGGGGAACCACTGACTCTTCTTTTTTTTTTTTTTAAATTGAGGACATTTTCAATAAAAAAACAACCTGTTTTCCTGTCCTGTTCTGTCCCACCTTACATCAAACTTAACAGCTCCTCTGTCAGATCAGATTTAAAGTACTAACTAAGGAGAACTGCCCTAATGAACCCGGACCTGCTCTACAAGATATTCAGCGCATGCTCTCATTGTTACTATGACCAAACCTACGAACAACCCGCACAACTGCCCTCTCTGGTTCCTCTTTGACTTCCTTTTGCTTTATTTTCCCCTTTATTTTTTGTTACCGTTTTGTTACACGGACACACATCCGGGTCCGGAGTCACGCAGCATGTGACGGATCCTGTTCACAGTGACCACATGTGCACTGACCCGCAGTCCGCCCCGCAGTCCGCCCCGCCAGCATCCCGCACATCTGACCGCGACTCGAAAACTCCCCCAAAACAACCGGCGGACTCTTGCGGTTATCGACCCGTTTAATGTCTTTAAAACAGGAGCTCCCTCATGAAGTGCAAACCTATCAAATGTCTGAGTAAAAATTCAATTTGGCATCCTTACCGACTGCGGGTAAAGTCTCGTCCCATGCAACAGCGCACCCCAAGAAGAGGGCGACTAAAGCCGCAGCCATGAGCCGCCGCCGCCTTCCTCGTCCTGCGTCTCCGGGCGAGAAACAAAAATGAACCGAGCGGAGCTTTTTACTGTGAAGCTACATCACTAACTCGTGTGACAACTTGGCTCGTACTTTTTTTTTTTCTTTTCTTTTTTTCGGTTGTTGTCGCGGCGCGGTGGCGGTGGGCAGAGTCGTGCAGGTGTCTGCGCACCGGGAGACACCTGAAGCCTCCCGCCTATTGGCCCGCCGTGGCCACGTGACGCTCGCACAGGCCCCTCACCTGCGGACGGTGACACCTCCAGCCGCCTTAAAGTAACCTGACGCTGAGGTCTGTGTTTTACTTCTGAAATATTCAAAGGTACCACTTTCTAATGAGATGTTACACAGGATTTATAAGTTGTAGCCTCACTAATGGCTTTGATAATGGTATGTACATTTACTAATGTATGTATATTTTTAAAATATTTGTTATTTCTATTTGGTGTTATTTGCAGTTAGAGTTAGTTATATAGTTGTTCAATTCTCACTTTCTGATAACCCATCAATATTGCGAATAATATTCGAAAATGTCGAAGTAATGAAGCCTTGTTGAAGCCTTATCCATAAGTGTTAAAAAGTGGTTGTTGTTCCAGAAATTAAGTGTCCAATCAATTATTTTACCCCATATTTAACCCCATAAGGTGTGGTTAATGGTTATAACCTATCCATAAAGTATTAAACTAAGAAATACTACAATTAGACCCAAAAGAAACCCATGTGTGTGACTCCTATTTAATTTCAGAATGTAAATGCTTCCTCAGGTCAATGAGTCCCCTGAATTTCCATAAACAATGGAGGAAGATATAACCTAAATAAATGCAGCTATTATTAAATTACCAACAAAAAGCCATTACTCTTCAATCCAAAATTGAAAATGTAAATTACACCTTTTGATTGACTTCATTTAAATGTTAGAGACATTACATGAGGCCAAAAGTTTCCTGTTTTATTCAATATAAAATATTATAATGCAAAACCTTCTTGTGTCTGCTTTACAAAATACACCATCAGATTCTGTCTGCAGCAATGACATTCATCACATCGCTTTTTTTACAGTATAAGGCAACATTGTCACAAACAATCGGTACTGTAAGTGCGATAGCAGTATAAATTATGTTTAGGCATTCAATAAAAACACTCACATACGTCTCACAAATATAGAGATCCTACAGTAAGCCTTCAGTGCATTCTTAAAATAGAATAAGAATAATCTCATGAAAGAAGTGGTCAGTAAAATCAGTTACTGTACACGTGTTTTGTCCAAGAAAAATGTGTCCATTTCATAGATGAAGATCTAGATAGCCAGCACTTAACATTTGACTGAAAACAATAAGAGAGAGTGAGAGCCCTCCGTCCAAACTCTTCAGAGAGATGATTAATAGCTTTGAAGCTGACTCAACACTGCGATAGTCTGGACACTTTAATGCACAAGGCAACACCGGGTTTCGTATCCTCAGGGGAAAATGTGTAACATTAAAGTGTCTGAATGCTGTCACGCTTGAAATGAACTGCAAGAAATAAAAGCAAAGATTGGTTAGTTACAGCGTATATGTCACAAAAACTAAAAAGGGTCACAACAGAAAAGCACAATCTTAAAAACAGACTCTTCAAAATGTTGCATAAACACATAATTAGAGCTACAAAGTACAAATGCCACATTTGTATTATGAGTCATCATTTCGGCAATTAAGTTTCAGTCTAAAATGTCAAATTAAAGTACCATTACATTTGGGTGGAATATCTTTTTATTATTATTATTATTTTTTTTTTAAATGTGTACCTATTAGAATTAATTCATGTCTGATCAATTGTTTTAACTGTT
Organism: Lateolabrax maculatus; assembly: GCA_031216445.1. Lineage (NCBI taxonomy): Eukaryota > Metazoa > Chordata > Actinopteri > Acropomatiformes > Lateolabracidae > Lateolabrax > Lateolabrax maculatus. Next base: position 18,567,908 of record CM062214.1, read on the forward strand.
TACACTGACATTCTTATGACAAGTCAGAAAAAAGGTATCTGATGCTAGGATTGCTATCAAGATTCAGCTAGATTTTTGTCAGACCGCAAAATGGCTATGTAGTAGTTCAAAAAAAACATAATGGTTATGTTTATCAACCAAACATATCAGTCAAATTCTAAATATGAAGTAGCTCATCTTGCTCTTTAGATCTCCACAAATATAGCAGGAGCACCATGTGTCTTTTGTTTGTTAAAAAAGGCAATAATCTTTGGAAACCACTGTATTAACTCATGTTTCTGTTTTTTCAATATCTAACCAAAATCCCAAGAGGAACATGTTATGTATTATTATATTATAACAGTTTGAAAACTAATGAACAAGATGGTACTTTCTATGGCAACCAGCTGCTACGCCAGTCTGACCGCACAATATTTGAGACTCACCTAAGTTCCTCTTTTAGTCTGTTGAGTTTATCAAAGAGTCTATCATTCTTGACCTGCATGGGAGCGCTCGGTACAAACCAGGCTGCAATGAACTTGCATATGACGACAACATGCTGCAAGCAGAGAGGAAAATGTTAGAAATGTAATCTCCCTTTCTGCCTGTGAAAATATGGTTTCATTAAAGATAACACAGCTCACCGTTTATGAAACTTATCAGTGACATCCTCATTTCAAAATAGATAAAACAGTGAGCAGTGGCCTTGGGGATATTGGTGTTGTGTTAGGTGCTACAGTACAAAAAACTGCTCAAAGAAATCAGTGTAAGAAAAAGTGAGTGAGTTAGTGGTTTCTTGTTTGTTCATGACGGCTTACCTCAAACAGGATAACAAATGCAAAGCGCACAGCTAAAATTAGCCAGAACTGTGGAGTAAAACTGTAGTCCTCATTGCTCCTGTAGTCTTTATAGCTGTGAAGAGGAACAGAGCAGATAGCAGATTAACATATCAGTTGATTTTTTAAATATCAACACACAGTGGCTGATTGGGTAGCAGCTGCAGGGATGGCCACTCATTTTTAAGAAGAATATAAACTTTATTCATACAGTTCTTCTATTACTTTAGTCCATACATGAATGTTAACAGTGCAATACTACCAGGATAATAACAGAACATCTGAGAGTACTCTCTACACTGAACAGCTATTAACACTGGTGGTGAGCAGCATCAATGCTTTCTACTCCGTTGTTACTCAAGCCAACTTAACTATCAGATATGAGCCAGTTAAACAACCCTTCAGCTATAAAAAAAACAAACCTGCAGTAAGAGACATTCAAGCCACTAGGAGTGATCATCTGATTAGCTGAAAACTCGTTGCGTAGGTTCTGGTCATCCATTCGTGCAATGGAGAGAGAGTTGTTGATGTAGCCAGCCATGCAGCTTGAGAAATAGAAGAATGTATTTAAAAGCGAGTGTTGCACACAACAAGACAGAACATCAACATTTTCTAGAAGAATGCACATTCTCACTCAGTATCTGCTAATGTTGTGCCATTGGCACATGGGCCATAGCGGTAGCGGTACACCAGTCGAGGGATGAAGTCTGAAGATACACCAATGACCAACCCATTTGCAATGACAGCTAAGACACCAATGGCCTCCAACACGTCTATCCACACACCTGAAGAAAGGAACCGTTGATGTGAGGAGACTTTTATCAACAGTATGAACAGGCAAACAACATTTTATTGAGTTAACAAAATTAATTCTTAGTTCAAAAGGGACCGTCACCAATATCGTTGGTTTTCTTGGGAACCAGTCTGCGCTCCAGAGTGACCATTTTAATGGCATCCAAACGTATCTCTATGATATTATTAATGAGGGCTAGCAGAGGAGCAAGAGGAAAGGCTGCAACAAATATGGTGGTAAAGCTGAACTGGATCACTGAGGAGAGAGCAAAAAGATATATTAATTGCCAAAACCAGTCCAGTATTTGTCTAGTGTCTACTGTTTTTGTTGTCAAAGAATTTAGCGGAGTACATACCCATCTCCAGAAACTCATTGAACAGGCTGAAGGAGTCAACATCATTGAGGCGGTAGTTGTTGAGCCAGTTTCGAATCTTGCAGTTGTCACACAGTTCAGCTCCATGTTTGGCCTCTGATTCATCTTTCAGGTAGCAGTGGGCACATTTCCTCTGTAGCTTCTGGGTCCTTCTTCTCTTCAACCACCTGCAGAACCAGCTGATTCAAACGAGAGACGGCTTTCAAACTCCCAGACCCAACATAAGTAAAGTGGATTATACAGTGCACATGTACAGTATGTAATCATAAAATGTATTTTATACTTACGGGCCAGTGAACTCAAAGACATTGCTGATGGTTTGCTTGAGTACCATTATAATTGCCATTTGGATGAACAGGTCTGTGAGACATCCACTAGGATGACACTGCACAGGGGAGAAGGAAATGTTTGCAATCAGATAAAATATTCAAATGCAAGAAATCACATGTAAAAACTTAAAAAGGGACATTTAGTAATTCAAAATGGGATATATATTTATTTTACTCACTTCCTCTAGCCTCCATTTCCCTGCAATTCTGACATAACCACCGGGATGGCCATTTATCCTGTCATGGAGGTTACAAAACACGTAGTATTAGTCATACAAGCCCATCAGGTTAATGTAGGACGCTGGGCTTTAATAAGTGAGGAAAATTAGCTCCATTCTTTGGACTTTCATTTAGGTTCCTTTAGCTCATGAAATTGTGTTATGTGGGTTTGGAAACTGAGTCTAGAGCTGGGTGATATTTTTGGAAATTATATTTTATTTTATTACTATATTTTTTTATACTGATATACAATGCATTATATGACACCACTAAAAGTCGCAAATTGTGAATATTGAATTATCAGCCCTAACGGGCTCCGTTACTTCTTACCTGCCAAGAAAAAAGGCTACGTAGAAGAGGGAGGAGAAATAGGTGAAGAACTGGAAGGTGAACATCTTGACTGTGAAACTCTTCTCCGTGGTAGCAAATGACCTTGTTTTCTCTGGTAAAGACAGACTTCATATTCAGAGTTCATGCAGTTCACTATTGAGAAAAGCCCTACTATACACATTAACATCTGTTATATTATTACCTCTATTTACATTTTATTAGTTTAAAATAATTTCTCCCCAGTATTTCACATTAAAATAGCAAAAGTTTGAAAGGGGTCAAAAAGTCATTGAGAGAGCCCTCAAGCACTTCCCACTTCATCAGTGAGACAGCCCTGACCCCTGCAGGCTTTTTAAAGAAACATGCACCAAAGTCTGTGAGTCTGTACGAATGGACTTTGGATTTGGGTTAGAGTATAGAGAACAGCCACAGTCTCTCTCAGCCACATCATCTGTGACACAAAGCTGCTGTAGTGTCCAAACACTACTTTCCTGCCTGAACCTGCTGCCAGTTATTTGTCTGTTATCTGTCTGACCTGCTTCCTGTTTGGTAACAGTCCTCCTGCATTTGTTTCCCTGTCCTCACTGCCCACCTCACTGACAACTGTAAACCTGTTATTGACTATTCAAATAACTGCTTGTTTAACATTTTTTTAACCCTGAATTATGTTTTAGAAGGAGGATGTTTTAAAGCTAATTTTTAATTCTGTCTGGAAACATATTAGCATGTCTTAAAAATTTGGGAACGTATAAAAATGACAAATATTTATAAGGTGCACAGGTGCAGTAAATGTACCTAGTTCACAGAGCTTCATGGCTACAATCCTGTTGATCTGCAAAGATAAAGACACAGTCAGTCACAGAATATTATCACTAAAAGGAAACAGAGATGCACATTTAGAAACCTGCGTACCCGTGTCATGACAGTGATGATGAGGTAATGGAGGAAGGCCCCCAGCATCATTGCTCCGCTGTTGGAGTGGTTGCTCAGGAACTCCCATGATCCCTCAGCTAAGAGCACTGCTGCAATCACTCTGAACACCACTAAGGCATGTGTCAGGCCAATGATGACCAGTATCTGTGGAAACACAAAAACACTCTGAGATTCTTTTTCTTTTTTTAAGATCATTTTTTGGGTTTTATTCATAGGAACAGAGGGAAGGAAAGTCAGGGAGAGAGAAAGGGTGAGAGAGAGAGAGGAGACATGCAGCAAAGAGCCACAGGTTGGACTCAAACCCCGACTGCTGCCAAAAGGACTCTAATGGCATGCATTCCACCCAGTGAGCCACCAGGGCTCCCCCTGATTTTTATTTGAATCTGAACTCTAAAGATGAACACCCACCATAACTGTGACACAGATCAAAACCAGAGTGCTGCGCAGATAGGAGTGCTTATAGTCTTTTGGTACGCAGTTTGCGTTGTTCACAATTTCCAGGATCAGTTCCTCCTACAGTTAATACATTACAAAAAACACACAAAGCCAAGAATTACAATGAGCACTGACCTGGTAATACTGAAATGGGATGTAATGTAAAAAACTAATCATACCTCCTCCTCACACCAATCAGACACTTTCCATTCGCACACATAGGAGGCCCGATGTCTCTTCCAAAACTCCAGAAACAGTGTTGCTGTGAAGACAGATTTATGAGTTTTTAAACTCTGCTGGAACAACAACATGAGAACAAAACAATAGTGACAGTTTTTGAAGACAGAGATTTGCTGTGGTGTTAATAAGTTTTGCCATATATCCACATATTTGCTTTTGGTTATAACATATTGACACAGGACCTGTCACAAAACCTGCTGTGCTGAAACAACTTAGATTAACAGTTACAAAGACGGGTGTTGGGTTTTTAGTTTTCAGAAGTAAGACAATTTTGGATATAGTTTGGGTAAAGTTTAGTGCATAAAAGCTTGAGTTAAAAATAGAAATTTGGCAGCAGAAAACTCAGGAACTGATCCCTACTTCTGTGGTAACTTACAGAAAAGTGCTACTTTTGGTAATTGCATAATGTGATGTATTGTAAGGGGACTTCCATTCAGCTGGGCACATTTTGTCCTGCAATATCAATGTTCCACTTTTCTGTCCTTGATGGGTTCTTTCACCTTCTTTATCTCACCCCTCCCTCACACACTTCCTCTCATATACTCATGTAATCACTTTTTTCTTTGAATGACTGCCGTGGCTGTTCTTGTTAACTGTACTCTTCCCACAGCCATGCTAACAAACTTCACTCAAGTAAATGGTCATTTTGCCTGAATCCTTATTTTCTACAACACATATGGATTTCATATGAGAAAAGGTCTGAAAACAGACTGGAAAGACACAGAGGCATTAAAAGCAGAAAAAGCTGAGTAAAGCAGTGGAAGAGAATTTAGATTTTCTGCTTGACCACCCCCACGGCCAGATGGCCCAGGCTGATTAAGCTGTGAGTAGGTTCTCTCAGTGATGTGGCATCTCCTTGGCAGTGCGTGTCTCAGTGATCATAAAAAAAACATCCAGGCAGTTGGATAATATACCTTTTAGGCAGATAAAAGACTTGTTTGTCCAAGTGTGTGTTGAACAGCCAAAGACATTTGGGCGATAAACAGCAGTATTGGAGAAGAGTTCTGCACCCTGATTTTCAATTATTTTTATTAAATGTGCCTATTGCATGGATGGCTATAAAGCAAATAGGGATCTGAAAACAAGATTATGTCTATCAGTACAAGAATAATTATGTCATATAGACACACAGAACTCACCCCACACTGCCATGAACATCGCAAAGAGCACTGTGCCATTATTATCAAACAGCAAGCTCACCTGTGGGCAGACAAGACCAGCAGTGAGCACAAACAGGCAAGCACACCACTCAGCTGTCTACCGTAAATGCACCAATGTACCTTGGCATATGTGCAGGTGTCGGAGAGCTGCCACACTTTGCATCTGTTGTCACAAAGTGGACACATGACTGTGTCAGCCTCACAAACCTCCTTTCTGCAACACATCAAGCACTTTATTTATTACACAGTTCATGTTCTGATAAGACACAGATACTGTGGAGTTGTGATGAAACTTACATGAGGGGTGAGCTGTTGAAGAAGGCAAGGCCATAAAGGAAGACTATGACCCCAATGAGAGCAGGTGGGATCAGCAGATATGTGTACCAGCCCAACCATAGGTAGTACAAGGCCACTTTCTCCCCAAAGTAGTTCCTGAAATGAGAACACACACACACACACACTCATGGGATGGAGTTATAAACTTATCATTGCCTGTAGAAAAATTATACATATATACATTGCACATTTGCAGTTTATAAACATTGTATATGAATATACAATGATGTTTGCAACCAATTTCATATAGATATTATACAACATTACACCTAAAGTATTGTGTATGCTTTCTATATATATTGTACAAATACACTTTATGCGTCTACAATATGTTTATAATGTCATACACATGATGTACATGTCATGCTGTTTAAGGCATATGTTTAAGAAGGACTAAACCAACATTTGCTAAATTATACTGTCATAGTATAATAAGTATGGTGTATAAAATCTGTACAAAATGTATTTTTATCACATAACACATAAACAGAAACACTGTGTGTTCATATATAAGTGAAATGAATAGCCACAGATTTATTGTTCATATAGGTGTTTTAACCTCCTGGTATTTAATTTAATTACACTGATAAGGACAAGTACTAGACTGATTTGACTGATTAGACTAGACTATCCTGTCACTATGGTTTGCTGATAGGACTAATGTGGGTGTTTTAATAAAAGCCTGACATTTTATCACACAGCTAACAAGAACAACTCTAACAACTATAATTTGTACCATCATTAAGTAATGAACATTATTTTAAATAATGGGTCCAAACAATGCCTGCATCTTGTGTGGGGGGTGACATGATTGCTGTTGTCTTGTTAATACTTGAACCTACTTCACAGTATGGTGACATGGAAAACAATAATGCTGTAATAACTGTAAAAAAGCAGAGTAATAAATAGGCTGTTGTGTTGCAGTCCAAACCTGACAGCATTTATGGGTTGCCCTTGGAGACAGGCTGTCCATCGTGCCCAGCTCTCCTTCAGCTCTCTCTGTTTTCTTTTCTGAAAGCAGAAGCACAAAATCAAAGGAAATTCAACATGAATAACAGCTTTGTAGATATTGGTTAACACAGAATATAGTCAATGTAAAAATATAATCTACTGGCAGTTTTAACTGATTTACTAATGTATTAAACAATTACAATAATTGAATACACATCAAATGCAATGCTGTATTATATTTTGAATAAGCTTTGGAAACGTATTTACATTTAATTTAACATTAATTTCCTGGACATTTAATTTTGTGGACATGACTTCACCTCCCACTTGTTATTAAGTAAACAGAAGAACACATATGCGCATGCTTATTATGTACACATACAGTATGTATCAATGTATGCTCACACACATGCCCACTTACTCCCTACATTGGATGACTCACCTTGCATCTCTGTGAACAAAGACTGTGGTGGCAGTAATGTATTGTTTTGACAAGCCACTGCCAAGTTTCACTTCATAATTTTAGAAGCTCTTAAGAAATGCAAAATGCTTTAGCGAGCAGCCATGTGAAAGAAGAGATTAATCAGCAGATTATAGGTGTCACTATCTTAAGCATGAGGATGCATGTGGATCATGTTTTCATTCTTTATTCATACAATCTTAATGGCAGATCATCAAAAATCGTAAATGCAGTGGACAGGACAAGGCTTGTGCTGTATGTTAAGAGTTTTACCTCATGCAAGCAGAACTTTGCCTCAAAAACCTTCATCTTCATAAGATCCCGTAAACTCTCTGGGAAGAACAACAGGTGAGAAAAATACCATGAAAGATTAAGAGATTATGGGTCTGGTTACCTGAGGAGTATCGGGACTGTAAATAGAGTAAGTCTGTCTCACCTCCTGAACGGAGTGGGGTGTGATTCAAGATGAAGTGGACAATCCTTATCCTGAAACAAGGACAAGTATCACTTATAAAGCTGAGCGTAAAAACTTAATTAATCCTTCAAATTTTATATAGAGACTTTGAAAATGTGCCTTTTGGTAACGATAAAGAAGAGCTGGGCTCGGAGACCATTTAGAATATCACATTCATACAAACATACGTACGAGTAAGACTGTATTTCTGTGATTGTTTAAAATGTCAAAAAGGGCTACGTTTTACCTGGTGCTGAGCGGCACAACGTTCTGATCCGAGCTCCAGTTACAAGCATCAGACACTTTGAGCAGATACCTGTACTTCTCAAAGATTTCTTTTGGCGCTTGAATCCCATAGAAAACGAGATCATCGTCTGTAAGTTTCTAACGAACAAAGACGAGATGAGTGAATTAATGAATCCTGTAACCTCTGCAACAGTAAAGACACATTTTTGTTAATTATTAAAGACTTACTGTGACTTTAAAGTTCTTTTTTTTCAATTCTTCTATGTATTCAGTTTGCTTCCTGAAAGCCTCTCTCTCCTGGTTATCAATAGTTTTGGCAACCAGGACGTAGTCGTACGAGAGTGGAGTGTGCTTTGTGACAAAAATTATATCAATGAAAGTCCGACTTTCAGACATTACATGGATCAGTCTTAATCTGTGAATTAAGGTGCCCAGGACCCGTTAGCATGCTGTTTAAGTGTATGCAATAAATTCTTACCACAGGAGGAAGTGATCCCTGGTCACTGCCATTCTCTTTTACCACTCCCATTAATTCCAGGAATTCAATACTGGGCTGTATGACAAAATATCGAGGAATGATACAAGGAGAAATCATCCACACAATTATGTCAAAGTTACACATCTTGAGTGAAAGATATAGAAATTGTTACATAATGATTTTATTAAGATTAAGTTCATTTGGTTTCATTATTCCACTGATGCATGAAAATATGCAGAAAGGTCAATAAAGAAACTGTCACATTGGGGGTGTGTCGGCGAATGCCACTGTACTGAGAAAAGCCTGTGACGATCCTGACTCACAGCAATGGACTGTCAGCGAAGCATCTTAACCTAACCTGACTGAACTGCATGGCATGTAGATGCATCACCATCATGCCAATCCACGCTATTCACTCACAGAGCAGGCTACACACACTGTCACCTGCAGGCCAAACACAGAGAAGGTGCGGCAGACCTAGAGATACAATCCCTTTCATTGCTAATTCAGATTATAACACTGCTGTGTGGTCCAGTATTTGCATTTGTGAAAGGGTGGGTCCTGCACAGCACTGGCATGAGCCTCTGTTTTGTCTGACAAGTGCAGGGTTGGTGGTCACGTTAAAGACAGCAGGCCGGCGGCAACACAACAAGCCCCTTAAAGCAGGACCTGACCTCAGAATAGGCTCCATAATGTATCGACACAGTCTCTGTATTAGGGTGTATGAAGAAGATCTCCTACCTGCCTCCTGTGGCTGGGCATGATGAGTGGGCGCTGAATGCAGATGCTTTCCCGGAGAAAAAAAGGAGAAAAAAAGAAAGCGCTTCAGTCACCATTCAGTGATCCCAAAGCCTCTCGGTCAGCTCACCGAAATGCCCGACTATAAAATGACATGAGGGCTTTTGAGCAGGCGCTAGGCAACTTCCGCACTTCCTCCAGGAACAGACGTGTTGTTGTATCACAAGCTGAGGAATGTAAAAGCGACTCTACCTGTTGCTGTGTCACAGCATTTATCTTTGCAGCCTGCACCTTTTTTTTTTTTTTTTTTTTTTTTTTCTCAGTTCAGTCAGTTCAGCGATGCTTTCATCAGACGCACAGACGAACAGGGAACTGCTGTGTGTTTTCAGTAGCTGCAGAAAAAAAAAAAAAAAACCCCGCACTATCTCGATGTAGTCTGACAGGGGCAATGCAATGGCATATTTCACTGACGCGTAATGACATTAATCCACCGCGAGGTGGCAGCAAACGCAACGGCTTTACAGTCAGTCACTGACTTGGTGTCGCTGTGACTGAATCATCCTCCGCACATCATCCAGCACAGACTGCGACATTTGTGTGTGTAAATAAAAAAATAAAAAAATAAAAAAAACATTTGCATTTTTACTCTTTGAGTCATGACATTACGTTTTGAAAGCATCTCGAGGTCCATAATGGAAAGGCTGAGCAGGTTCACAGCAGAATAGGCAATTCAGTCTTGAGTGATAAAACCATCTTGTTAATACGGTGAAGTTTTAAGTCTGATGTTCGACAGACACTCAGCGGGTCTGCTGACTCGGTTTCCCCCAGTGTTGGCAGCAGGAGGACGGCCAGCTCACCTCCAGAACCTCGCTCAGGCTGACTTAGGACACAAAAACAATGTTTTTTCAATACTTTCATGCCGACTTCACAGTATTAGTGAAAATTATGACAAAAACAAACAAACAAAAAATGCTAAATTGATTTCATGTGGCACACTTATTTTGATTGATAAAAGTTTTTTTTTTTAATTTTTTAATTTTTTGATTAAATTAATACCAGAAATCGTCACTACGCAGGACACATTGGAAACACCTCTTTATATCGGATTTTAGTGCTTGCTCTAGTGTTTCGTTTTGAACACTTTTGGCCCTGCTTTGTACTTTCCGTAGTCAGTTTGTTCATGGTGACCATCCGTTTTGGTTGTCCCCTTTCCATTCTCACTTTTAGTTTCAGGGAGAACTATTCTCCTTGTCTGTCACACTGTCTTCTTATGTTCCTCTCTGTCCTCTTACAGTTTTTGTGTCAGACTGTGGCTGTGTGTTACTTGTCTCGCTATCGTCCTGTGCACTGTGTCTGTCCTCACCTGAAGCTATCTGTTCACCGGTCACACTGGAGAGCTCTTTTCCTTCATCATCTTGTCTATAACTTGTTTATCCCTCTCTCTGCTCTCTTGGTTGCTTTCTCTTGACCTTGACATTGTCCTGTCCATCTTTCTAGCTGTCTCCTCAAGTCTCCCTCTCTCACTGACATCTCTTTATAAATAGAAACATATCCAAAAGTAATTCATTTAAGTTAGCTGAGCTTATGATGTGCTTGTGTATTTTTGTTTTTCCCAGGCCTAACTAATGTCCCACTACACAGTCCTGAGGACCTATTTCTGTTTCCCATCCTTTCTCTTTGACTATAAAAAAAAAAGAAAAACTAACATGTCAAACGGGTGGCCCTTCCTGCCTTGTTATTAAAGATGACTTTTACCATTAGTCTTAGAAACCTTGGAAAGCAGTGCACACCCAGGAAGACCCACATGTCAAGAAGGAGAGGCGATGGGAGGCTGCAGAAAAACTGGTCGCGAAAATAAGTGGCTGTATTTCTGTACTCGGCCACACCCCGCAGAGGAGGATAACATAATTACACCAGTACAGGACTGTGTAAACCACTTGAAGGGCGACAGGGCGGGGGGGCTGCTACTAAATTTGGCCGGAGTGGAAGTACAGGGTAGAGAGGTGGCTGGGAGGAGCAGGGAAGCTGCTGATAGACCCTTTCCTGATCTCGCTGTTTTAGAGCAAACAGACATACAGATGTGTGAACGACTGGGAGGATAATCCAAACAGTGTTGTGCTTTAAACAAAACAAAACAAAACACTAAACTAAACATCCCAGTGACTGCTGAAAGATCACTATAGATATACCACAGGTCCTTCGAAGGGTTACCAGTAGATTATAGTAAAGGACTTTTGTCAATTATAGCCTAAGATGATCAGTGAGGGCTCACTCTCCATTATAATGGAAACAGAACAGATGTCTCCTTTTGACCGTTTTAACATCATCTCAGGTGGGAGACTGAAGTCTGTTGTAGGATCACAGATATGAAACCGTTTTGGACAGTCTTGAGCTCCTGGAAGCTCTCACTCTGGACATTTTGCCCAACAAATTTAATGTATAGGCTACCTAAGAAAATATGCCTACATTATAACTACATAAGATTAAAATAGTGGCAGGGCATCAAAACGCAAGGAACCCAACTCCTTGTAGCTTTGCAGTCTGTCTCTCTTTGTTTAATGCAGCCTCGTTTGAATATTAACAAACTATATGACTCTGAGTGCAGATGTCATCACATGGCTTGGTCTGCATTTTTATTAGTCACCAGTGTGGGACTCCGGGGGGGAAACAGGGGGCCTGAGTATACAGGGAGGGCCCTCATGTGACACTGGTTATAGCAACTTGATTTCACTTCCCAATTTTTTTTTTTTTCAACCATCAAATGACACAAAACATGTCACAGCGATAACACAGACTCCGAATAGACTTGCTTTATCAGATTGCCTCCAATATCAAGCGTGAACATCCCTCCATGAAGCCGAGGGCCCGAGGAGGAAACAGCCTGCTCGTTTCTGATTGGCTCAAACACAGTTCCAGAACCGTTGAACTGTCGTGGTGACCATGGCAACAGCACTTTTTCACCGAGGTAAAAATGAAGTAATGTGGGCTTCATACAGGCAAAATACAGGCTGAATATGAAGAAATGCAGGTTATATATATATACTCATTTGTGTTCCTTCAGACATTAGCGGTGCCGTGTCAGTTCAGGCCCAGCCAGGCTCAGACTATTGGCCTGCGTGTGCGGAGCCACTCCCCCCGCGAACCCTCCCTCCGCGCCGGGGTGATGCGGCAGCCGGCGGGTGAAGCGGGGCAGCCTGGTCCGCCGGGGGGCTGAGGAGGAGCAGGACGACGAGCGGCTCGGAGCTCAGGCGTGGGAAGGTCGGGACGGGAGACCTCCGTGGACGCGGGGACAGAGAAAAAAAAAGCGCGGCTCGGATACAGGAGGCAGCCGACATGCACCGGATAACGGGGAAAGCGGGAGGGGACAGTTTAATTGAGATGAGCCCGACCGACTCTTTCAATGGTGAGTAGTTTAGCCAGAAGCCGGAGCTAGCCCCGCGTTTAAAACGTTGCCGGGTGGAGTTGATGTGTTGGTCTTTATCTTTAGTCATTAGTGCTGTGATTTCTACAGGGACATTGCCACTTAAGTGAGGCTGGTATTCCCCAGCCTGTGCGGCCCTGGGGAGAATTTTTAAAATAGGCTCAAGTTTTCAAGGAATATTAAACAGATATTACACTGAAACTGCAAACTTTTCGACGTTATTCCACAGGAGGACTGTGTACATGCAGCTTACACGAACTGAAACTTTTTTCTAACAACCACAACAACGTAACATCACCGCAAGCACATGTAAAACGTGATTTATGTCACTGTCATGTTGGCATGCCTCTCTTGGACAGTACATTTACTGCCCACACAACCTGTGCCACCTTCACCTACACACGGGAGATTTTAAAACCAATTTTAGTAACATTTGCTCAGCTATTTTAAAATGTATCCGCCCTCCACATTTCCCCCTTAACGTCTTAACCAGCTCATAGTTTGTCTGCCTTTCCAAAGTAGCAGTGACTTAGAGCCAGCCAGCCTCTGACAGCTGGCCTGCTCGCTGGAAACACTGTGTCACTTATAGGCGCCACTTCACACACCGGCACAAACCCCAAATCTCTCTCAGCTTTAGTCTAAAAGTGAACTATAAAATGCTTATTCAGAGGATTGTGTTTTTAGCCATTTATGGTGCTGCTGAATGGAAGATGAGTCACCTTGGGTGCTCTTCAGCAGCCTTTAACTGCATGAATCAATGTAGAAGGGTTTTGTTTCATCTGCAGCATAGAGAGAATCCTATTATAGCTGTGTAGCCGAGACTGAAGTGTGAGTGATCGCTACAGGGTCATGAACTATAGCTACTGTTACCTTGGTGTTGTGTGTTTATGGTGTGTTGAGATAGCAGTGGAAGCAGTGTTTTCCTCACGTCACACTTACAGCTCCACAACATTAAATTACTTTTAAGCTCTAAATCTTGATTATTTTAATATAGCGGTACATAGATTCTATAATGGCGACTGCTGATGGACAACAGCCTATTTGTTACTTCCAGGAACCCGCAGAATTGAATGTACATACTGTATGCCTATTGTACGACGGAGGGCCGGCAAATCTTACAGTCTTCCTGGTACATATCCCCCTACTGCTAGTATTCCCAGACAACACTTTTAAGAGTTTAATTGAATAAAAACATATCATCTGAGAGTCTTAAAACTTGTTAAACATTTAAAATGTTAAACATGAATACAAACGTTTCCTGTTACAGGAAATACGAAAGAACCCTCCTTGGTGTTTATATAAAAAGCAGTTTGAAGTCAACAGCCTTGCAAGGTGGCGGTGCACTGAAAAACTATGGGTGGAAAATTCAATACAGCTATACATATACTGAAGAGTATAATAGCTTGGAGATCATATCTGTGTTATTTGAATAAAACGCTTTTATTTCCACTGTCGTTGTTTTAGGTCCAAGATTTGCCTTTTTTATTAGTATAATAAAATAACTTTCTTTGTGTAAATAATATATGTACATGAGGTTTGCTGTCTGGAGTCTGTTCTGCTGCTTGTGTACTAAAAAAAAGAGACAGCATCAGCCTTGTGGCATTTCCACTGTGATCAGCTGCTCCCTTTTGAACAAAGCCCTAACTGTGGAGGCTTCTTAGCTAGGTGGGAAAAGACTCTTGGCATAGCTAAACAGCTAATACTGAGTGCTCCAACTCTGTGTCCAACTGTGCAGAAATATGCTCCGCTGTTTGAGAGACATTGTCATATGCTGTGAAGGAAATACATTTCGGAGCATATTACAGCAATCCAAATCAAAGTCAGTATCATAACTGGGTTTTAAGGAAGATGAAACAAGAAGTTGGCCCTAATGTTGTTGTTAAAACACTATAAAACTGTAGCATAAAAGTGTGGCTATGTATTATAGCTTTAAGTCCAAATCTGATTTAAATTGTACTGTATTGTACTGATTGTCAAGGGGTCACTGCTGGTGGATAACAGTCCCCTCTAAACTTCCACACCTAAGATCATAGTCATTTATGTAAAGCTTAAGTGAAAAACATGAATTAGTCCAATAAAATAAAAAGCAAAGGTCTGCACTGGGAAATTCTGCATCACAGGTTAGCTGTATTCCAGTTCTGGAGTGACGTTTTTACGATAAATGTCATTCATTTTAGTTTTAAACCACCAACTTATACTTTGTTGACTTGGTGTGTAATAATGTAGCGAAAGAGAAGGTTTACATATTACAAGGTTTGAATGCTTGTTTCAGGTCTGTGTAAGCACATTTTCTGTGTTGAGTCCAGACTAAATATAACCTCAGAGAGACCATCAATTAGGACGGTTGCATGTCTATTTAAAAACACAGAGGCTGAAACCTTCTTTTGCTTTATTTTTTTAACAATAGTGGTGCCAACAGACAGTGCTTGATCTATCTTGCCTTTCCGTCTACCATGCCATTTGTTTATGGAAATCTTTTTCCCAGAATGTACCCTGGAATGGTACGATTGCATTTGACAGTCAATGAAGGGCAGGTAAAAGTAGACTTTATTGTGTTAAAGTCATGTTACATAAAACATTCAGCTTGAAGGGCGTTTTACCAGACTTCATTCTAATTTATTGCAGTCACTTCCTCGAGTGGTAGAATCGCAGCATATTCTTTCCCAGTGATTCTGTCAAGTCATGCTGTGTGGCCTGTGGGTGCACTGACACAAAATTCTGTACGAATATAGACCACAACATTGGCTGTCTGTCAGTGCTCCTCTGTCAACTCAGGCAGCTGTTAATATGCCTGAAACTTAACTTTACTACCACCAACCCGCCCATCTATTCATTATGCTACTTGTTATTATTCTTTTCCAGCGGTTTGAGAATACTGCCGTAATTAACACTGGTAATTCTATTGTTAATCTGGAGGTCCTTATGTTACTGTCTTGCAGATGATTTAAATGGCTACCACCAACAGGCCTCATCCAGCACAGGATCCATCCAGCAGGGACAATCACCGGTAAACACAGAACTCACCATATGTTTACATACACTCCTCCGCACTCCAGTTTACCTCCTGTAAATATGATAACAGGAAGATCATTGTGCACAAGTAAAATGCTTTATTTAGATTTCCTTTCTTTTCTCTTTCCAGTTTAACAGTCACACTGATTTTCTTATTGTAAATCCTTCACCAATCAATAACTAACATGTGACAGGAGGATTTAGCTGCTAGATCTTAGTAGAGCCCACAATTATTAGTCTTTGTTTTGAGATGACATCCATTTTTCGAATCTGGTAACCTGAAATGTCATGAGCGAGTCAGAGATAACCTTTATCCTCTTGTCTATTCTCCCTCTTCCACACTGTACTTAAAGTCTCCTTTAACGCCTGATGTGTGTGTAGAGACGTGTGAGTCTCTCAACACCAGTCTGGCCTCCCTGGCTGCCTCTGACCACAGCGACAGTCCACACTTTGAGGGTCAGACCTTAGAGAAAATCAATACTCTGACTGGGGTAAGACACCAGTAGGAGAAGAGACAGATGTATGCTGCTGTTTCAGTGTGTGTGTGTGTGTGTCGTCTCACATCATCTCCTGTAACTGAGTGAGACCCGGCTGTGACCATGACTGACTTATAACATTTAGCAGACTTGTATGAAGTGTTTTTGGATATAATCTGGAATGTATAAACACAATGTGTGGAGTGTCTGATATTTTGACCGGTTTTGATCGCCTCTGTACAGTTTTAGCTGTATGCTGTTGAATTTGTTGTGTTGTTAGGCTCTCCCCTCACTATCCACCCGGTTCCTCCACAGCCGTCGAGAAAGCGGGCGCTATTCCTGAAGTTTCGTTCCAGGGTATGGCATGGTAAAACAGGCTTGCGATTTGATGCAATTCAATGCATATGTCTTCCTGCCTGCCAGCCTTTATTTCCTTCTTGAGTTATGTCTGTTCAGTGTTCAGTGAGTTTCTCCAGCAGCATAGCTATTCAGAGAATAAAGCATCAGAGTTGAAATCAATACACATTTCTTGGTAGAGAGCTAGTGTTAGCTTGTGGAGAGCATGTTTTTTCCTCTGCAGAGAGTAATGGAAACTTGCTGGCATGAGCTATGTGTTAATGCATCATCAGAGTTCATTAAAAATGGAAAAGGCCTTTTCACTTGCTTTGTTCTCACCTGTGATATATGCATGCTTCATTGAAGAGAAAGCAACAGCCTTGTGGTGTTACAGCATAATTAGAAAGTGCACAGTTGCACACACACACATGCAGTCTTGCACACGCGCTGTATACTGTATTTGTCATCTGCTTAGCTGTTTTTGTGTGTGCGTATTTATGTGTGTGTGTACTTTAAGCGTATACAGTCCATACTGTAATCATGACCCAGCCCTGTGCTTATAACAGGACAGAACTTTGCTGTGGCTAACCATATAATGTACTGTAGGCTGCTGCTTTTGAATCCTCAAACGTGGTTTTTCTTAAACAGTGTGTAACCCATTTTAATGAAAAATGGAATCATTAACCATTTTTAAAAGCGGATAATCTTTAGGTAAAAACCAAACCCACAATAAGCTTTTTTTTAGTATTCTGGCTCCCCCCCAGCTAAAGGCTACGATTAAGCTGGGTGCAAGATAACATCAAGGAGTTTAGAGGGGAGGCAACTGCACATCTATAAATTGCCTCAGTAATGAAACTGGAAACAAAAGCTGAGTGTAACGCCCTCCTCTTACAAGAAGTTTCAGCTGCATGCAACTTTTCTGCATTGTTGTCAATGTGAACTTTTAGAGAGGTTCACTGAACAAGATACCGTTTTCTGCAAATCTGGGAATCAGAGTATTCCCTTTTCCTTTTTTAACACTTTTCCCTGGATTTAGAACAATTTTGAGAATTGCCGTGATTTATTGGAATGAAATAAAGCTAAAATACAGAGGTAAGAAGCAGTCAAAACTCTTCAGTTTGATATACAGTTAGAAAAGAGAATTACACCCTTGTCATTAGATTTTGTGGCACTAATATCAGAGTGCATTAGAGACTTTACAGGATCTTGAAGTGTAGAAAATGAAACTTGACAGGAGAGTTGTTCTCAGAAGAGTCACAGGGTGGATTATGATACAGTTTAGCAGCTGTCATATGTTTAAAATCACAGAGGTGAGTTTCATAGAAGTTCTGTTCCAAACTCGTTTAGCCCCAAAAAAGAAATTCTTTGGGAGTAATATTTTAAAGAAACCTCCCTGAAACAAGTAGCCTATTTATCTTACACCATGTTCTACATTTACCCTCCTTAATTAAGATAAAAGTCTGTCTAAACACCCAGTAGTTAGGGGTCAGCTGGTAAATGTATAGGACTCTGTGGCCTCTACCAGCTTCACTGAGCAGAAGCAGGTCCCAGCAGATGCACCATATAGCTGATCTGTAATTACGGCAAATTAGAGAGTTTCTACAGCAACGTCCCAGTTAAAGAAAGCACCCACCCTGCCATGGTCAACATGGCCCAATCTAGTCTTTGAGGCAATGCAGACCAGTGGTTAGAACGTATGCATAATTTGGGATAAGAAAACCGTAAAAAGGGTGAACACGTAGACACAAATGCTTCTACAAGTTAGTACAGTAGAGCTAAAAACAGCTGTCCTACTGACAGTATATCACAACCTTTGTATATTTGTGCAATATGAGGCAATCTACATGCATTTTTCATTGATAGTATCCCATTTGCTCTTTGTACGCCATTGTGGTAAGGTCTCCAGATTGTTTAATTGATTAGTTTCAAACTGTCAAGTCAGACTGGGGAGATTATCAGTTTTGGTTTCCTGCAGTTCATCTTTATCAGCCTTATCAGAGCAGATTTCTTCATGTGGTCAGCTGGCTTTTCAGCTGAGGTTTTCACTGGTTAGCTGAAATATTGGACAACATGTGTGAGGGACTGTCCCTTTTACTCTCCTGATGGTCAGTATTGTACAGTCACCTCCCCTTTTCTGATGCTGTGCTCTTATTACATTAGGTAGCTAGCTGGCAGCAGCTATCTATTCCCCATGCTGATGTCATCTCTAGGAGTCTCCTCTACGTCCTAGTATCCCTCCCATTGTATCTCCCCCTCTCCTTTTTCTGGATGCCTGAGCAAGCGAAGGCTTGTCCTGGGAGGTGAGGGGACTGTTTGTAGCTCCTCATGGCCGGGGGATCAGTGGAGTGAGAGTGGGAGCAGTAGTGCTTTCAGGGACTGGACTGTTCTCCTTGGAGAAAGGCAATTTTGCTGTATCAGGCAGCCGGACTTTCCACTAATGCATCATAACCATAAATGGAATGGGCCATGGAGGTAAAGTGCTTTCCTTTCCTCCCTACATCCACGGCGTTGTGCTGATTGACCGGGCGAACTCTGTCAGAACTACAGTACAGTAGCCATAGATGTGGCTGAGTGCAATGTTGTAGTTTTGTGATGCTAAATGTCTGAGTTCTCTGAATTGTCTGCAGTCCTGTGTAGGCAGCTACTATAGTGATGTGTAGTGATGACAGAGGTTCATGGTACTTGGTTATTTTTAGCTTTCTGAACAGCTGAAGCAGCACCGGCAGCAAGTAGTCATGCCTTCCTTTCGTCCCGTAAAGCATTCCTGTGTAGATAATCTCTCTTCTCCCCTGTAGCCGCCGAAGAGACAGCCTCTAAATGGCTAGCATTTGCTGAAATGCATGCTTTGTTTTTACATGGGTTTTTAGACAAAATGGATTCCACAGAGAATAGAGAAAAGCATGAGCAAAATAAAGTACAACAATGTTTTAGTTTAAAGCTTGATATGGCTGCTGGATTTCCCTGTTGTCTTTTATGAATTTGTAGACCTCTCCACATATCCTTTGCTTTGACATGTAACCTGAGGTTGTGTTTAATGAGTTGACAGATGACCGGAAATCAAAGCATTCTCAGGATTCTGGATATCTTTCTGGATTTCCTTCTGTAATACAACAAAACAATTTTTAAAAGCCTATTATAATCTTGTTCAATAAATACTATAAAAGGGAACATGAGCAACATGAAACATCCTAGTTATTGCAGATGGCCTTCATTTAGCATGTTGTTTGTGTTTGGAGTGGAAATATGATAATCAGTATTTTGTGACGTGGTGTGGAGACCTTGTTCTTTGGGTTTTGCTGTAAGCCACTGACACATAGTTTGACTTTTGTTTGGTCTGCTGTGGTGAATGTATCCAAAGACTTGTTGAGCTGATACTGTACCTGCGCATGTATGTGTTTAAGTGTTGTGACCTCTCTTCTTTCTCGTTATAGATTGACAAACAACAACAGAGTAAAGACTCTGTGTTCTTCCGTGATGGAGTGCGCAGGATTGATTTTGTCCTGTCCTATGTTGACGATAAAGATGGTGACAGAAAACAGGTAAGAAACAACCTCAAGGTACTACAAGGTACATTTCCCTAGTTCACTAACTGCAAACGTATGTTTGTAACTGATGTTTTGTTTTTTGATGCATGTTTTTCCATATTGTTATATTCAACTCAGCAGAATGACACTGAATATTATTCATTGTGGTCAGAAATAAATATCTCGAAATCCCAGAATATCACATAAAATAACAGCTGATGTTATTTCCACTTTTTGAGACCATAAGACCGTAAGAGCTGTCTGCTACAGGACTTCCTCAAAGTTCACAGTGTGTTTCAGTGGCATACTCTAAATACCACAACACTGATAATGTTAGATAAACTGTTATTCTAAGCTTGCATCAGTAATCCTTTAAGGAATTTTCTGAGAAGGTCACTTTCTACTGCCTATTTTCTTAAGTAAATCAACCTGCTGACACATGTCTTTTTATGGCTAGTCTCTTTATCAGTTGTGGACTGCTGAAAGACTTTTAATGTTTGATACTGAGCTGTTAGTTTTCACATCTCTGTGTTACAACTCCTCGGGTATGAGCCAGTTTGTTGCAGCCCCACTGCCTCATCACTGAGTCAACACTCAGACCTTTGGCCTGGTCAGGAACTTGCTCATTTTTTCCACTGTATGAGGAAGGGCAAACAGGAGGCCAGTTCCTGTGTATTATCCACATGTGTTGTAAAATGTGACAATAAATTTAAGCTCTAACAAGACATATGGTACATATGGTTTAAATAAAGATTTTCACAATACTACATGAGAGCCTTTTAACTATGTATATGAGCACATTTTACTAGTATGTGTGAAAGCATTTTAGTATACAATGTAAAAGGTTTCACTTGTTTTTATGAGAGTGTTTCAGTTGTGTATGTAAGAGCATTTCACTGTATGTGTGTGAGGTTTTCAGTATAGTATGTAAATGACTTTGGTTTTTATATGTGTATGTGAGAGGAAAACTACATGTATATATCCATGGTAATTCTGTAAAATGTCCCTAATGGCCCCTCATGATCTTTCACTACCTGTTTCCACTCAGTGACTGCTACTACGAGAAGAAAAGTACTGAACTAACTGCACTTTCTTGTTTAGTTGTTTCATACCACTTTTATACTTGCTGCACTGACTGCGACGTCATGATGTGGCTTGACCAGTATTCAACCTTATTTCAGATATATATTACCAGTTGTCAATGTTTTTATGTATAATGTTTTCCGAATATTCAAGCTTTTGTGTATAATGGTTTTCACACAGTTTGTGTGTACTTAATTTAACTGATTTTGCTGTTGTACAATGGCAGTGTAGGAGTCAAAGTTATATCAAACTTATAAATATTTCTATTAATATGTTATTTTTTTCTCAAGGAGAGGAGGAAGGTGTATGAAGGCAATTTAGCGAAAGTCGGCCTGGAGCTGGAGACAGAAGATAAATCGGTAAGAGCGTCCAGTTATTGATTTGATTATGTCTAATCTAAAAGGTAATTACAGTAAGTGGCCCACAAAGATGTATGTACATATTTACATAAAACCTGTAAAAAGCACCTTTCAGGGATCTTCTTTTATTACTGTATTTGTTTTTTAGTTTATGAATCAGTAGCCCTACACTCATTATACTGAGACAGCTGTTTCACTGTCATCAGGAGTCAGAAGATGGAAAGACTTATTTTGTGAAGATCCACGCTCCATGGGAAGTGTTGGCCACCTACGCAGATGTGCTGAAGATCAAGGTCCCATTCAAAGCCAACGACATCCCAGACAACACTGAGATGCCCATGAACTGGCTGTCCACCCCCTTTCGTCTACCAGACCATATCATGCACCCTGAGCCAGACTATTTCACAGCTCCCTTCAACAAGAGCAAGTCTGACTTCTTCCTTATCGACGACAAAGACACGTTCTTCCCCCCTTCTACACGCAACAGGATAGTAAGGATGCTTTGACAATGACTTTCTTATCTTGTTTGTGAGCTTCAAATTTAAACATTCCCCTGGCATTCTGAATTTGTTAGAAATAAACTGCAGTATGCTCCAGTTCTGTGTGCAGGTCTGCATTTGTTACATTTTGAAAAGGCTTAATTAAATGACTAAGCTTAAAATGCAGTAGGTTTTGTTTATTGTAAAGAATTTAATGTCCATTATTTTAAACTGTTGTGAATACAGAAGCAACTTTATAATTCTGTTTTTATTGGCACCATTTTCTGCCTCTGAACAACAAAACACTATGTCCTTCTATTTCTCTCTCTGCCAAGGTCTACTACATTCTGTCCCGCTGTTCATACTTCAGGGATGAATGTGGAGATAAAGACAAGAAGGGAATCAAGAGGTTACTCAACAATGGGACCTACACTGCTGCCTTCCCACTGCATGATGTAAGTCTCTTTTGGTGAACTTCTGGCACATTTTCATCATTGGGAAAAGACACAGAGTTTTCAGTAGAGTATGCACTCAGTGCATTCCAACAGTTACATCCTGGCAGTATTTAATGTTGCATTGCAAGGATGCATAACTTTGCAAAAACACAATGAATGCAGTCGTGAACTGTGTCTTCTGTGTGCTTGCAGAGTAGGTACTGGACAAGATCGAGGGATGCTAACTGTGAAAGTGAGAGATACAATCTCCACAAACACTGGGCCAGATTCTTCTGTTTCTTCAAGGAGCAGCCCCTCAATCTTATAAGGTAAGACCTGAAAACAAAGTAATCATATCTGTTGCATATTTAATCAACATTAAACCGGCAGCAGAAGAATTTACATAAAAAATGTTGTTGTTTTTCCCTTCAACAGGAAGTATTATGGAGAGAAGATAGGTATTTATTTTGCGTGGCTGGGTTTCTACACTGAGATGCTGTTGTTTGCTGCAATAGTAGGGACAATTTGTTTCATATACGGATTCCTCACCTACGATGACAACGAATGGAGGTGATTTTTTATAGACTTTTAAGACTAGCCTTTTTTGTTGATCTTTCATATGTCATTGTATTAATAGGTGTTATTTTTATTACTAATGAGAAAAACTAATTTCCCTACAGTAAAGAAATATGTAGTAAGGAAATTGGAGGCAATATTGTCATGTGCCCGCTGTGCGACAAGAAATGTGGCTACTGGAAACTCAACTCAACATGCAACTCCTCATGGGTGAGACATCCTGGCTTTGGGACTGAGTTTGTTCATCATGATTCATGTTTTATCGAACAGTTTGTGACATTTAAGGGGTGGTTGCAGCTAAATGTCAACAAATCCATTTTCACTGTCTTACTTTTTCTCAAATATATTCTTCTTTCAGCAATCACACCTGTTTGACAATGTGGGAACAGTGTTTTTTGCCATATTCATGGGGATTTGGGGTGAGTAAAAATGTCTTCTCTCTAAATTTTTTCAAACCCATTGCACCACCTAGTGGGAGCTGATTAACTATTATTAGTCATTTAAAATCACTGTTAGTCCTTTTTAAAGGACTTATTCACCCAAATCACAAAAAAATCACTTACTTAGTTTTAGTTTTATCTATGGAATTATTTTACGTCTGCCTCCATGCCAATATAATGTAGGTGAATGGGGGTACAGCATCATGCCTTTCCAAGCCAGGCTTCCATACAAAGCTGTTAATACAGATTCAATAAAACTAATAAAACAGGGTTATTATTTTGCCATGATATCCCTGATGTGAAGGGTTGTATGCTCTGCAGTGACGCTGTTTCTGGAGTTCTGGAAGAGGCGACAGGCTCGTCTCGAGTACGAGTGGGATCTGGTCGACTTTGAGGAGGAGCAACAGCAGCTGCAGCTTCGACCAGAGTATGAGACCAAGTGCACCAACCGCAAGATGAACCGCATCACTCAGGTGTTTGTGTGCTCATGAAATACTAATATACTGTATGATACTGTTTTAATGTACAGCTCTTGGTCTGTGTAGCTTCCTCATGGCTTTACTATACTGTATGGTAGGACTTGGATAGATTAGGGATTATAGGAGCCAGTATTGTACAGCCAGTTTCTAGACAAAAACATTTTTTGAATGGAGACTATTTAATTAAAAACAATATTACTAAGTAACATTGACCTACTGTGTTTTCAGGGAATCTGGAATTTGTAGGCAGTGATAGTGACAGACACAGACTTGTGAAGTGAACAGAAACAGGGTGCTGTAATTTTCCTTGACCACATCCCACCCGTCTTTAGGAAATGGAATTGGTTCTTGAAAGGACTGCTACAGATCTAATGGGGAAATTTTTTCTGTGCTGGGCCACCGTGGTACTCTGGGTAAGGGTAGCATTTAACGTGGAATGCCAAATTGGTGAGGGAGAGGTTTTGGTGTGGTATAGTTTGTGTGGATAACAGACATTTCTGGAAAGACTTAGAGGCACGAGTTTCCTTCCGTACCGCATTACTTTTTGTCTGGTGGATCGGTATCTTGAAAGAGGTTTTTGCAAAAGCATGACTTCACCAGGAGACCGCTAAATAAAAGAATTGGACTAAAACTGAAATGCCTACACAAAAAGATCTCTGATTGGGCGACCTAGCTCTGCCTCGCATCTGAGGCCAGTGGTAATTAAAGAAACCTGGCCGTTTAGAGCTGTCTTTTCAGGATATAAGAAAGGCTGACTGACTCCCATGTCCATGCTATGCTTGCTTATGATTTAGGAAATGGAGCCATACTTACCCATAACAAGCAAGTGTGCACGCACATGTCTGTCTGGAGCCACCGTCCTATTTTGGGTGAGCATTGTATCTTGGGTACACTTGATGAATATAGAGGGCTTTCATCCTCTTCTTGTTCCTCCCTTTTGTGTCTTTTTGTGCTTTGGATAGTGTTTATCATCATCACTAATATCATGTGACCAGGGCCAGTATGTTTAAAACATTTAAGAAATGGAGCTTTATTGAATAATTTGGAATCTGAGAACAAGTCAGAACATGTACAAATGTTTATGCATGTCACTAAATTCTAAAATTGAGGGCAAAATTGTGTTGTTCTTAGAATTTGAACCATTTAAGACCAACGTTTTACGCCTTTATACATACCGGCCCAGATCTCATTACTGTTGTGTACTACTGTTTGTAAAAAAAAAAAAAAAACTAACATCTGAATAAAGATAGATTTTCTTTTCATGAGGTATGTGTGCACACTTTAAGCATGACAGTTACTCCTTACCTTTATGTTGGCAATAATTCACCTGCTTCATTCATACATCTATATGTGTTTTGGTGTTTGCACTTGCATCACGATTGGTGTGTTGTTCTCACTGTACTTTTACTTGTGACTTGCTGTGCCATGTAGTTGTCTTTCATGTTGTCACTGTTGTCTCTGTCCTGAAGATCTCATTGATCATTGCCTGCATCATTGGGGTGATAGCGTACCGCCTGGCGGTATACGCAGCTTTCGCCAGCATCATGAAGGACAGTCCCACCACCAACCTGGACGTGGTTGGCCCCTACATCACGCCACAGCTGGCCACCTCCGTCACCGCCT
This sequence comes from Lateolabrax maculatus, assembly GCA_031216445.1. Classification (NCBI taxonomy): domain Eukaryota; kingdom Metazoa; phylum Chordata; class Actinopteri; order Acropomatiformes; family Lateolabracidae; genus Lateolabrax; species Lateolabrax maculatus. The sequence goes on from CM062214.1 coordinate 18,593,440, forward strand.
CCTGCATCAACTTTGTCATCATCATGATCCTCAACCTCATGTATGAGAGAGTGGCTGTTTGGATCACTGACATGGGTGAGAGTCAGAGCGAGAGAGGGAATCCCAGATTATTAAATGTCTTTGTCTTTATGTACCCATTATGCATTTCAGAATGATCCTTGAAATTGTTAAACTGTGAAAGTGTGTTCCTTTTTTGGTTTATGTATTTAAAGTCTATTTTATTTGGCAGAAATTCCCAAGACCCACCTGGAGTATGAGAACAAACTGACGGTGAAGATGTTCCTCTTCCAGTTTGTCAACTACTACTCCTCCTGCTTCTACGTGGCTTTCTTTAAGGGCAAGTTTGTCGGCTATCCTGGAGATTATGCTTATATGTTTGGCCCGTGGAGCAAACTGAGGAATGAAGAGGTACCAGATCTATCTACATTTCAATGTATGAGATTAGTAATGGTAATTCAACTTGAGCCTGAATTTGAGTTAATGTTTGTTTCTTTCCCATCCCCCCTCTCTCTCAACCTGTCTACATTCAGTGTGACCCAGGTGGCTGTTTGATTGAGCTGACCACCCAGCTGGTGATAGTGATGACTGGTAAACAGGTCTGGGGCAACATCCAGGAGGCTCTGGTCCCGTGAGTACTACAACTGAACCGACCATCCAAAGCACAATTCTTCTGCAACCTATATATATATAGTAAATAGAATATATACTGAGGGGTTAAATCCACACACTGTTTAAATGCAGCTGTATCACATAGCTCATAGATACATCAACTATGTATGTTGCCTTGTTTGTTATTTTGATGTAGTTCACCTTTTTCCAAATTTAGCGTCAACATTTAGAGTCGTCTCTGATAAAATTAGTTTTCTCTTCTTTTCATTGTCAGTTATTATAGACTTAGAAATGTCCAAATTTTTAACAAGACAGCAATTTGTAGTTAAGGTGGCATTATCTAAACACAAAATCAAAAAGATTGTGACATTTAAAGAAAGATATTTTAACATGTCACAGTAGGAAGGCAAGGGTAAAATTAATGATGGCTGAATTTCATTTAACTGATTCGGTTTCAGGGTCCTGGTATTGTGTATGCTGGCAACAGCGCCAGCATTAATGTTATTAATAACACCTGTGGTTTTGCTACTATGAGAAGTCAAAATTTCTGCTGTGAACAGTGTATTATTAGTGGCTGCAGAATCAGTTCGCAGTCAAAACAAGTTCAGAAATTAATCTTGACTTTTACACTCGTACATTCAGATGAGAAGGTCCTATGTTTAGAAACCCAGTCATCTCTTTATAGCCATTGTTTACAGTTCAATACAGCAAAGCTCTCCATCGCCCCCTTGTGTCCTTCAGGTGGCTGATGAACTGGTGGGGCAGCAGGAAGGCACGAAGCCACCCAGAGAGTCTGTACAGCCGCTGGGAGCAGGACCACGACCTGCAGGGCTTCGGACAGCTGGGCCTCTTCTATGAGTACCTGGAAATGGGTAAACATTCAGTATATAGTCAATCCATTACACAGAGAGAGATTCAGAGGCACGCTTGAAATGTAAGCTTAGAGCAAAACCAAGAAGAAACATGGGTAATTACCTATTAAAATACTGCAGCAAAGTTGAGGAATATACACATCCACAGATTTACAGAAAATACAACTTCAGTAAAAGAGCCTGACTTATAAGTAGATGGATAGATAGATGCAGTGTCCCCTGAAAATCTGCAGATGGGGCTGTTTTCCATCCTACTGTCTCTCACTAACCTCTTGCCTCTCTTTGTCCCAGTGATCCAGTTTGGATTCATCACTCTGTTTGTTGCCTCCTTCCCCCTGGCGCCCCTGATGGCACTTATCAACAACATCATTGAGGTTAGAGTGGATGCCTGGAAGCTCACCACTCAGTTCAGACGTCCTGTGGCAGCAAAGGCCCACAGCATCGGAGCCTGGCAGGAAATCCTCAATGGGATGGCCGTACTCTCTGTTGTCACAAATGTGAGTGCTGGACAACATCTGTGTGCTTTGTATCTCTTCATTATCTAACCTGTTTTATTTCTAGTTTTCCTTACACCGTTTCTTTCACTGTTTTCTAGGCGTTCATTGTGGCATTCACCTCTGATATGATCCCTCGGTTGGTGTACATGTACGCCTACCAGCCTTATGGTGAGATGAATATGAAGGGCTACATAAACAACAGCCTGTCTGTGTTTAATATTTCTGCTTTCCCAGAAGCCAACAGGCCTGAGGATGAGGAGAACCCACCCTGGTTCAACACCTCCATCACAACCTGCAGGTGTGTGTGATTGTAAGGCTCAGTGAATGCGAGAGAAAGAGTGATTGTGGATATAGGGCACGTTTCCACTTCTATGTTAATATAGAGTATATGACTGGTGGAAGAAGTACTTGGATCCTTTACTTAAGTAAAAGTACATTGAAAAATCCTCTGTTTCAAGTAAAGGTCCTCCATTCAAAATTCAACTTGATTAAAGGTATAGAATTATTACCAACATTACATTAGTGGATGATTATTATTATTATGGATTCATTCAAATGTAAACAGTAATTTAAAGTAGCTAGTTTAGTGAAGCTACTTTTATAACCTTGGGTTGAGTAGTTCAAATACCCTGCACACCTATGGTCCACCCCCAAAGTATTTTTAAAACTTTATCTCTCGGATTATTACATGGACTTCATGTAAAGTTCAGTTTTGCAAAACTCCAACCTGAGCGTGTGTAATGAGCCACAATAGTTGAAAACACCAGTGTGAGTACGTTTGGCCTTTAATCCATAATAATGTATCATATATGTTGGTCATGTGTTTTGTATGTAACTTGTAACTTAAGCTATTATAAATATAGTAGAGTAAAAAGCAAAATGTTTCCCTCTGAAATGTATTGGAGTAGAAATACTATATAAAGTACACATAAAACCTACAGTTAAAACATAATATTCTCAAGTAAAGTATGAGTAAATGTGCTTTGTTACTTGTCACCACAGATATATCAAATGTCTGGTCATGGTGGCTTGAGGTAGTCCAGTGCCTTCTGGACACAATGCTGCCAGATTTAGTGTCTCCAATATTTTTATTTTTAATTACGAATTTTAATGTAGTAAACCCTCATAAATACAGCTGAAGTTATGGCACAACTATACTTACTTACTTTTACTTAAATCAATCTTTAACTTTAGATTTAAATGTGTGGTTAATATTGTGTGTGTACTTTTTAATTGTTTCAGTGCACTTTCATAGAAATTATTTATTCTGCAACATAATACTACAGTAATTATTACTTAATTTTCCTTTGCACAATGGACTGAAAAGTGGCATTAAATCTTAAATCAAAGTCTATTGAAAAATCTGCATGAAATCTTAAATCTTTGACATATTCCTTCTTTGCAGGTATCGTGATTACCGCTACCCTCCCGGCCATGAGAAGCAGTACTCACACACTATGCAGTTCTGGCATATTCTGGCTGCCAAGCTGGCTTTCATCATTATCATGGAGGTAAAGCCAGACCGCAGTGCTTCCACCAGCACCACCAGCACTTACTGAGCCTCACATTCTTACCTTGCGCAGTAGTCAATTGTTACATGAATAGTAGCTCCCATTCTCCCACACACACATTTTTACGATATTATACAAGTTTCGTCTGTAGCTCTTAGTTTTGAAGTAAAACTAAGCTGCTGTGCCTTCTTCCTCCACAGCATGTTGTGTTCCTGGTGAAGTTCTTTGTGGCCTGGATGATTCCCGATGTTCCCTCTGAAGTGAAGGCTCGGGTAAAGAGAGAACGCTACCTGGTCCAGGAGTATCTCCATGACTATGAAGTAGAGAAACTGAGGATCCAACTCAGCCAACAAAACCATGAAGAGTGCACATGCACGCCCATGATCTATCCGTCTTTACCCAAACATGAGGTGTTGTCAGAGTGTCTCTAGCCCAGCGAGCTGCTGGTCAATCAGCTGGACATGATTGGATGACATGGTGATGTAGATTGCCCTGCTTGTGTATTATGATACTATCAATTTGCTGTAGTGCGTGTGTTGTTTGTGCAGTACACACATACGCACACACAAAACTTCTATTAAAGAGCTAGCGATTTCCTCAGTTCACAGCCATCACTCTTCTACTAAACTGCCTAATTTAGTGGAGGTGCACACAGGTAAAAGACCAAGTCTCCATGCATGCTGAAACTTGAGGCGCATGAATTCAAACCTGTGTCTCATATTTATGGCTTGTCACTCTCTGACTGCTGAAGATAATCATAATCTGCTGTAAGTAAAGAAAGGGGAAATCCTATACACTGTGTCCTAGACAGGCATTTCACTCTTGTTTTAATAAAACTGTTTATTTAAGTGCCACTAGAAGTAACCAAAGATTGAATGCCTTAATATATCACACACTTATTGGTTCTATCTGCCAGTAGAATAACATTTTATATTACTGGAAACTAAGAGCTTGCTTATTATGGGGTTTGAGTATTTTCTTTGTCCACGTGTACAGCTGTATGAAGCGTTCCAGTGTCATTTACTGTAAGTTTATGTCCAACTCGATTTGACATTTTGCTTTAATCTCATAACAGCCCAACAGTTTTCTCCGGGACAAAAACTGACATGTGAAGTAGCTTTTTCTGAAGAGAAATCTGTGCTGCTGTTACTGTTGTGAGAGTAAGGGTAGATTTTGTCCTGCAGTGGCAAGTTGTTGAGCAGCAGCAGCAGCTGGTGTGTGTTGACTGTCGACAGTGAGTCCTGTTCATGGAGATGAGAAGCGAAAAGCCCTGAGAGAGTGAAAAGATCCCTTTTTAATGTGCCTCTGTTTACCAACATGTCGGAGCTAATGAAAGCCTGCCCCTACCTACTGGACTATGTTTGCTCCATTACACAAAGCACATCAGCCATCGCCTAGTTCTAGTGCTTCTGGTTTCCTCAGCTGTGTCTGTGTAGAGAAGGAAAGATACACATTCTTTTTTTTTAATTTTGCACAAAGCACTTACTGAAACGTGGCTACCAAGACATAAACATGTCAGTCTAATAGTTGTCATGACAATACATATTCATAATCAGTGTTTTGAAGCAGAAATGTGTTATCATCTTTGTTAATTTAAATACAAGAGTTGTACTTTGAGTAAGAAGGAGTTACCTGTTCTGAATTTGATGTTAATATTGAGCTTAAATGACAAACAAAAATGTAGCTTTTTGTTTTAAAATTATATGAAGGACATTTCACTTTTATTAGGCTGCCTACATAGAAATATGTGAGAAGTATCTTTTGTTGACGTATTTAATTTTAGGTAAAACGGCTGGCTGGCTGTGCTAAAAACTCAGGCAACTAAATATATATTTGTTTCAGATGCATGTTGATGACCACGTATCCTAAAGCAATGTTGGACTGTTGCAGTTCCCCTTTACATGACCTGCGCTCAGGTAAACTCGTGCCTGTTGATGCCTTAATACATCTAGTACTTTGTGGTTTCTATTATATTTCCTTGTACATCCCCATCACTTTTTTTCTTATATCTTCTTTTGTTATGCTTCAGTTATATTTTTTATTTTATACTGTTACCATGATTGGAAAAAAAATTGTGAACCTGTTTACTGTATGCTTAAAGTTACAATTTCATGTTTTCATTCATTTGTTTCTTTGTATTTTTTGTAATCGTCCTGTATCCAAATGTGTATTGTAAACAAAGAAAAATCTCCAAAATAAAGAACGAGTTCAACTTGAGTAATTGTTTGGATCAGTCCTAAGTACTGTGGACCACCGGCTCCTTTGCTGAGGACATGAAAGTTGCTGTTCACATAACAGATGGCCTGAGAGAACACTGATAACTATTCACTGTTTGCTCACACTGGTGGGTGTGCTTTACACCAAAATACGTTGGCATGGTTGTTTCACTTGGCAGACAGAGAAGCCACTGTAACAAAGGCATGGGCAACACTCAGGTTCAGGTAGGTTGGAGAGGTTGACTGATTTTCAACATTTTATCTATCAGCTTAAGACTTACAAAACAACAAATATATATACTCAACAGAGTATTGTAATTATGGCAATGGAGGGTTTATAAGCTTAGAATGTTTTTTTCTATAAGGGCAAATACCTGTCCATATATGTAATGTCTCATTGTACTGAAGCCCAAGTGTGGTGCAAATATAAAGAAATCCGGGACACGCACTGTATTGTAATGTGTGGTAAACTTGACCGTCCAGCCTCCAGAGGAAGCCTTCTGCGACCTGGACCCGCGTCAGGGCCTGCCGGTGGTCCAGCTCTACGTGATGCCCTCCTTCTTCCTGGCGGTGCTGATCCTCGGCCTCCCCCTCAACCTGCTCTCCCTCTGGGTCTTCCTGCACCGCCTGCGGCGCTGGACCCGCGGCACGGTCTTCCTCTTCAACCTGACCCTGGCCGACACCTCGTGGCTCCTGGCCCTGCCCTACCTCATCAACTACCACCTGGACCGGCTGTACTGGAAGCTGGGGCTGCCGCTCTGCACCTGCGTGAGGATGTTCTACCACAACTACTTCTACCTCAGCATCTTCTTCGTCACCTGCATCAGCCTGGACCGGTACCTGGCCATCGTGCACCCGCTGCGCTCCATGGTGCTGCTGGGCCGCAGGCAGACCGGCCTGCTGTGCGTCCTGGTCTGGGCGGCCGCCCTGCTCCTCAGCGTCCCCGTCGCCACCATGAGCGTGATCCAGACCTGCCCCGGGAGCAACCGCACCGTGTGCACCTTGTACATACTGCTGAGCGAGAGCGCCGAGAGCCTCCCCTACTCCCTCTTCTGCTCCGTGGCCGGCTTCCTCCTCCCGCTGCTCTCCGTCTGCTACTGCGGCCTGCGCAGCGTCCGCGAGCTGCGCCGGCGGCCGCGCTGCCGCCCGGACCCGCGCAACAAGCGGCGGCGGCTGCGGCGGGCGCTGAGCGCCGCGCTGGTCCTCTTCGCGCTCTTCTACCTGCCCTACCACCTGAGCCGGAACGCGGCCATCGTGATGCGGGCGCTGTACCCGGACCGGCCGGCCTCCTGGCGGCGCGCCGACGTGGCCTTCGCCCTGGAGATGTCCTTCTGCAGCCTCATCACCTGCGTCAACCCGCTGTTCAGCTGCTTCATCGGCGGCCAGTTCCGGAGGGAGCTCCACGGCGCCCTCGCCGCCGTCTTCTCCCAGTGTCCCGGCGCGCCGGTGGCCCCCAAGCGGGCCCGCGCGACGGCGGGGAAGGGGCGGGGGGCCGTCACACCTGTGCGCGCGCATGCCTGCACCTGGATCCCCGACGAGCCGCAGGCGCGCACCGTGGATAAATAAATGCTCTTTGTCTGATACGTGTGTCAAACGTCAAAAGAAAGAAAGAAAAAAAAAAAAAAAAAAAAAAAAAGCCTCTGTGTGTGTCCTTTGTTTGATCGCCTGTGTTCTTTGATTGCTGGAATAAGATAAATATACACGGTGCACAACGATGGTTTCCAGTCTCCTTTAATCTCATTTCACCTCACGTCAGGGTCGGTCTCCTGAAGGCTCCTTACACAACACTGCCTCTGCGCGGCTGGCCGCACGCTGTACTTCACTGTGTCTTTTTTTCTTTTATTCAGGAAAAAAAAATGTAAAAAAAATTAAAATCTGCACATTATTCAAGTTAGAGAAAAAAAAACAGAGCTTTCTGCAAATTTGTCCCTGAAGCAGGTCAAACCAAGACCGAGAAATAACTGGGTGTGGAGGGAGGGGGTGGGGGTGGTGGGGGGGGATCCACTGCTTTGTGCCCGGCTGCAGCAAGTGATTTATAAGTGGCCGGAGCTCATCTTGAAATCCTCTCGGATTCAGTCAGATATAAGGGAAAGGGCAGGTTACGCAACGGGCAGCGTCCGCCGCCGACAGATCGTGAAGCCGTAAGTGACTGAGAGGAGCGGAGGGAGGAGGGGCGCTGCGCGGAGCCGCTGACAGGTGGAGGAGCTGTCCGCGGTGCTGGAACCTCCTCCGGCTGCCGCCTCTCCGGAGATCCTCACCTCACATCAGACCCGAGCTCCGCTGACCTGCACCGGCTGAAGATTGCCACTTTTTTTTTCTCCCCCCTCCCCCCCCCAACCTCGATACCTCAAAGAGTGTTTCTAACTTTTTTTTTTACGGTCCGGTTTGCTGTTTTACAATCGCTGACTGGATCTTAAAATGGCACTGCATGGATTAACATTGCGCAAGGCAGAAGCGGGCTTGTTTGACTGCTGTTTTGTGACTGTGAGAGCAGCCCTTTCAGACTGAGCGCGTTTCCTCTCTTTCTCCATTTTCTGGCATCATCTTTTCAGGACATCGAGACGTTTTTTTTTTTTTTTTTTTCTGCTCAAAGACCGAGACGCGTTATTTGGATTTACAACAATATGCTCATGAATGCAGCACTTCCAGTTGTTATAGTATTATAGAATTTTTTTAAAAGATAATTTGGAGATGGAGCCAGCCAAAGAGAAAGCTGCCCCTACCACTAAAGAGGGACTAAAACAAATCGCAGGGAAGGCCCTCGGGAACCTGTACAGGTAAGGCGAAGAAATTGCCATTACTGCATGTCTTTTAACCACGGAATTTTATCACAGAAGATCTGTTACGAGAAATTGAACGAAAGAAAAAATATCCAGATGTTAACACCACACATAGAATCATGCGTAGGCTTTAAATGTGCTCATTACTGGATGTTAAGAGGGAAATCTCTTCTTTACGACAAGAATCACGAGCAGGATGCTGAAAGCAGAGTCGTGTGGCCCGAATATTTAAGGATCGGATATTTCCCTGGAGGATGCTCCCCTCCACCAGCAGCTGTGGGTGTTTATTAATAATTAATGAAACAGAGCGAGTCGTGACACAAGGTCGGAGAATATCTATTACCTTATGTATCCATCTATATTAATTCAAGATCGATGGACTTCATATCAATTGAGTTCCTATATTCTTAACAAGGACTTACAAAGGAAAACTGATGACTGACTGGAAAGCAAACCGAGCTTCAGTTTAAAATCAGAGTAGGGGAGCAGGATGTAGAGGAACAGTTTTTCAGATGTGTATTTTTGTGTATGTGTGTTTTTTCTCATTGGAAATGCGAATAAAATGGTCATTGGTTGAATACTAAACCAGAGAAAACGAATTTCTACACAAATCATCCGAAACAAGTAGCTTTTATAAAATCTACATATTTTAGAGGACCATTTCTCATCTTATTCGTTCGTTTTTTGATCCTAAAACGGCTTTCAGTTGTTGAACTTGATTTCAAACTGCAACACAGAAACGTGACTCAAAGCTATAGAAAGAAAAAAAATCTGTCATTTTCATTTAAGATGTAGCAGGCTTGTTATTGCACTGGATGAGGCCTTCACATTTCAGCGTTTAGTTTTTAAATCAACCCCTAAATTCCTTCGTACAAATTTCGAGTGAAAGTCAAAAGAAAATGCCGACACCTCATTTATGGGAGCTCATTAAAAAATAAAAAGGGGCAAAATTATCTCTGAACAACGATGATGCCGATGTTGCTGCAATGCGGTATTAAGGTCATTTTCTCTTCGTTTGCCAACGAGCCTGTCTTTTATAGGAACGTGGAGAATTTCAGCAGGGAACGAAAAAAATGCAGTTTAACTTTAACTAACAGGGTGCGGGCTGTGATGGGGCCTGAGCCAGATTAATATAAGAGAATAAAGACATTGTCGAGGCCTGGCGTTGAGAGAGCACAGAGTAAAGATGAAAGCTAATTCCCTCTGCTGCAAATGGTCTGCAAGAGGCATGTGAATAAATACATGATCATTTTTTTTTTTTTTTGAATCCAGTTTTTTTTTTTGCAGAAAATCTACAAAATCCCACATTTCCCACTGATAGCTCTCGCTCCCTTTAAAAGCAGCACAGTCGGTTTGATGTCACACATCCGAAACCCTAGAAAAAAAAAAAAAAAAAAGAAAGAAAGAAAGAAAGAAAGACACATATCATCGGCTTTTTTCTCGCAGGAAGCTGGAAAAGCGGCAGCAAACAAGCGAGGCCATCGAGCTGACGGAGGATGGGAGACCCTCGGCGGACCAGGAGCGGAAGACGCCCCTGTGTGACTGCACGTGCTTCGGGCTCCCGCGCAGATACATCATCGCGATGCTGAGCGGGCTCGGCTTCTGCATCTCCTTCGGCATCCGGTGTAACCTGGGTGTGGCCATCGTCAGCATGGTCAATAACCACACGATCCACCAAAACGGCAAGATCATCATCAAAGAGGTGCCTGCAACCCCCCCCCCCCCCCCCCCCCCCCACACACACACACACACACACACATATGTCTGAAAGGTGCTGAGGGCCAATAACTGATCGATAGGGGTTTGGTTAAACACACCTGGAGAACCTCAACCGGGTCTACATGTGCTTTTGAATTGTATTTCAGGTGTTGGGCCAGTATATTATAGAAGTCTAAGTAAAAGCAAATTGGTGTAGGTTATTTTATTTTTATTTGTAGCCTAACTGTCCTAAAATCTTCTTATTTTCTACTTGAATTAGTTGTTTGATTACACCTTGCATACACTGGTGTCGCTGCAAAGGTAGTGAATCATCGAATAAAATTGTTCTGATATCTTTTTGAAATTATTTGGTGTTTCACATTTAAATATGAAGCATTTTGATTGCGCTTTTAACTGATATGTCTCACTGCGCTACACCTGTTTTCATTTTTTTTTTTTTTTTACCGGAGGAAAATAGAAAAAACGCTTAAAATGTGTCTCTATTTGTGTGTCTGAAAGAAAGCGAAATTCAACTGGGACCCAGAGACCGTGGGGATGATTCATGGATCCTTCTTCTGGGGATACATAGTGACTCAGATTCCAGGAGGGTATATCTCCTCAAGACTGGCTGCAAACAGGTAACTGCACTCGAGCATCTCCCCAAATACAAAACAGTGTGGGCAGATTTCTAAATGTCCGTCATAGATATTTGAATTCATGATGGAAATGTAGGTGCAATAATGTCCGTGTGTGGAAGTCGGTCTCGTGGTTTGAAGGAAGGAGTCTGACCTTACAGCAGATGAACTGGGGATGCGGCTGATGCCCACCAGGCCCGCCTCCTCGTGTTAATGAGCTCCCACGGGACCACCATGTCTAATCCTTTATGTTCAGAGGCATGGCAACCACATCAGCCAAAGCCCTGTGTGAAATGCGGTTCCAAGTGGTGATTGTTGCATCATTACAATGGCCGTGCCGCCCCTACACCGCATCATTTCACTAGCAACTGATAAGTCAGCTACAGTTACACAAAAGGAGCGCAGCAAATGTGCACCAAGGAACAAAAAAGTCTGTAAAAACTGCAGAAAAAAAACCAAACAAATTATACCAACAAAACTGTAAAATCCCTATTAGAAAATCGTGCTAATGTAACAGCAATACTATAGGAGGAGATAAAAAAGCAACCAAAGGAGGATAAGGTTGCAGTAATAAGTCCTCATACGTCAACATTATCAGATTGTTATATTTTTCATGAGGGAAATGGAGCCTAAATAAGATGCAAATCTTTGAAGAGCTTCATCATGCCAAGTCAGCTGAGCCCACTGAAGCCTTCTGCTGCAAACCCCTCCTGTCCTCACTCCCCTGGAAACTGAATAACTGCCTGTTGTGTGTGTGTGTGTGGCATCCAATTAGGATTGATTTATATTCCTTATCAGTGTTTATTCATGTAGTAAAGAATCATACAGTATAACATTGTATTGGATATTTTATTACTTATTGAATGTTTTAATCTTTTTTAGGTGCTTGAAATTGATCAGTATTCCTGCTATGGTCTTGTTCTGATATTATTCTGACAAATAATCCCAACACATTGTATATCCAGAGTTTTTGGGGCTGCCATCGTGCTGACATCCACCCTGAACATGTTCATTCCCTCCGCCGCCCGGACGCACTATGGATGTGTCATCTTTGTGAGGATATTACAAGGATTGGTGGAGGTACTGATGCACTGTTTGCACATCACATCTTGACCTTTAAAAGACTCAAAAAAACGATACCTCATTATCAAGCTGAGAGCTAAACTCGAACCCTAATGAAATTGTCCTGACATTCTGTATTTGACCGCGTTTTACAGAAATCCTCTGTCCGTACTGAATTCACCTTTCTATTTGAAATTGCACTGGAAAATGAAACCAATTATGTAGATGTTCCTTTCATTATGCTTTATACAATTGTCGATTAGTCCACAAACAGCAAACAGCATAAAAACCCTGAATAGCAGGGCTTATGTATATTGGTTTAGCTGGCCAAAACAGCTCCATGTTCACATAGAAACACAAAAGAGACAAAAACCACTTGATATAGGCAGCTCCCACAGCTCAACAAAAAGGAAAAGATTTCAGAGAGAGATGCTATTATCAGACTGAAGGTCATCCTCTTTTGTTATTTTGTTTTGCTGCATACTGTCGTTTCAATAGCAGCTCATGACCACTGAGAGAGCGAGCAGCGGCCATCGACTTATTACTGCAAATTAAACATTAGCATTTCAGGGTGTCTCCCACTGCAAGCCCCAGCAATTTGTGTCTATCAATAGTTGATTGTATGCCACTTAGTTTGTAATGAAGATTTAATGGGAGCAATTCGTGCATTTTTTTTCATGAAGTGGGTAGTCAGCTTGAATTTGCACAGACTCACACCTAACCCATTAGTCTCTATTAGAAAGGTCAGCTACAAGCCCTGTCAGTTTGTTTGTTATTAACTAGAATTTGTCTTGTACGTCTTTGTCAAATGAGAACAGACTACGTCAATCAAGCAAGATACCTTTGCATTGTGTAAATTGTATTGACTGAAAGTGGAAAAATAGATGTAAAATGTGTTGATAAATCAAACTGTGCATTTATGGGATAATTATTTCCCTCAAATTGAGAAAAAACAAATGAAAGTTAATATGAAATGATCCTTGTGTGTTAATACTGTGACTGTAATGTCGTTTTTCTCTGTGCAGGGAGTGACTTACCCAGCCTGCCATGGGATCTGGAGTAAATGGGCTCCACCGCTGGAAAGAAGTCGTCTGGCCACCATCTCCTTCTGTGGTACAAAATCTACACACAGTCATGTTTCTGTGAAAATGCATGATCGGCTCATCATATTGATTTTATCATCGTATCACTTCACACGCTGAAATGCAGGTTTACAATGACAAAATACTGCTCCTAAAATGTATGTAAACATAGTGAACACATTTGTCACTAAACGCTGGGACAACACTGCTCCCTGAGTAAGCAGCCAGGATCAAATTCTGCTCGGTCATAATATTTTGTCCTGTTCAGGATCGTATGCTGGTGCAGTGATAGCCATGCCTCTGGCTGGAATCCTGGTCCAGTACACAGGATGGTCCTCTGTCTTCTATGTGTATGGTGAGTGTCACTCCCGTGGATTGATTTCATTTTAACACCTTAAAGCGGGACAATATACAGTTCTGTGGGTCTGAGCAACATTTGGCGCCACAGCATGGGTTTGTAATGACTGACAACGATCATGATCATTATGTCATGATCTGTTCAGGATGCTTTGGGATATTTTGGTACATGTTCTGGATCTTGGTGTCCTACGAGAGCCCGGCGGAGCATCCGACCATCACTGAAGAGGAGCGGCGTTACATTGAGGAGAGCATCGGTGAAAGTGCCCAGCTGATGGGTGCAATGGAAGTGAGTTCTCACTCTGTACGCCTTGACTTGTAACGCCACGCCAAGTGCAGGACAACCAGATGATTCTCTGTTTGTATTGACAGAAATTCAAGACCCCCTGGAGGAAATTTTTCACCTCCATGCCTGTCTATGCAATCATCGTGGCCAACTTCTGCAGGAGCTGGACCTTTTATCTGCTCCTCATCAGCCAGCCTGCGTACTTTGAAGAGGTGTTTGGCTTTGAAATCAGCAAGGTAAGTGAATCCCTTGTTATGCCTGGTGTCAGCCCTAAAAGTCAACATCATGTGATCTAATTTTCAAGATTACAAACTAAGATTTTCTCAGATATGAATTGCTCAAGTTCAGTTTAATTTGTATGAAATGCTAATTAAGAATGTTCTTGATGCTATGCTACTAACATTGCTGTTGTTCATTCATTTTGTAATTCAAACAGACAAAAAATATTTATTTATTCTTGTGGTGTGTAAATTTTCAATTTAAGATTTAAATAAAGTTGTTCTTGATTTGGATGAAATTAAATTGGCGGTGAAGGCCAAATATTAAAATGTAGTGATGAACCTACAGAGAATTATCCCCTGAATGTGCAGCTCCCCGCAGCTTTATGGAGCTTTAGAGTGAGTTTCCGCTCACTGTTTGTTGTTATTGTTAGTTATTAAGAGCAAAATGTGGTTAGACTGGGAGTGTTGTTGTGTGCACAGTTGGCGACAAGTTCCCCAATAGTACATATAGTAACGTGACTCTGTTTGCCAAACTCTGTTAAATGGTTTGCTTTGACTTGGGTGAATGTAATTATGTTGATTCAACTTAAAAATTATTTGTGGGAATCGTTACTTATATTTTCAAGCATAAAATTCTGTCAGTGAGCCTTTTCACAAAACATTTAATCGCAATAATCTCACCCTTTTGGCACAAGTCACTATTTTAAGGAAACAGATTTGAACACTTATTTTGAAACAAACACATTAATTATTATTATTTTGTAGTATTATTAATAATAATTAACTAGGTAATTTTCCGATCCTTCTGTCCATGAGTGAATGTGCCAGATAAAGCAACAGATTCCAGTTAATCTTAAAATATCATAATCTTTGCACTCCTTGGAGAGTGTGGCGCATGAATCAAGCTGGTTTGGCAGGTGTAATTCAGCTTCAGGATGGGCTGCTGTGATTACTGCAGGTGAATTATTGCTCAGATGTGATACTGGAGTCAGAGGTTGAAACAGACCCAAAGATTGGGTCTGAGACAGAGAATCACTGTTGTTATGACAGTATTTTTGCTGTTGTCACATTTGCTTCAGACAAGTGTTTGATGGTTTCTCAGGTTGGAATAGTGTCAGCGCTCCCTCACTTGGTCATGACCATCATCGTGCCCTTAGGAGGCCAGTTAGCAGACTACCTGCGAACCCACAACATCATGTCCACCACTATGGTCCGAAAAATCATGAACTGTGGAGGTGAGGCTCAGATCTCAGTCTGTTATCATGCCATTGTAGAAATTTTAATCATCCATCCACCAGTTAACGCTCGTCTTGTTGTTTTTAGGGTTCGGTATGGAGGCTACTCTCCTATTAGTTGTTGGATATTCCCACAGTAAGGGGATGGCTATCTCTTTCTTAGTTCTGGCGGTGGGTTTCAGTGGATTTGCAATATCAGGTGAGTCTCAAAACAATGGATTCTAGTTCAATTTCTGCGTATTTTGTATTCAAAAGGGCACAAAACTCAGAATATTCACTCGTTTTTGCTGTAGGTTTCAATGTCAACCATCTAGACATCGCCCCTCGCTATGCCAGCATCCTCATGGGCATATCCAACGGTGTGGGAACCCTGTCAGGGATGGTCTGCCCTCTAATAGTGGGAGCCATGACAAAGAACAAGGTGAGACATTTCTTTTCATAAAGTGATGTGAATGCTAATGCAGACAGGAACTTTTAAAGTCTCTGAAAACGTGGTTTCAAATCTTGAGTATT
Organism: Lateolabrax maculatus; assembly: GCA_031216445.1. NCBI lineage: Eukaryota > Metazoa > Chordata > Actinopteri > Acropomatiformes > Lateolabracidae > Lateolabrax > Lateolabrax maculatus. Next base: position 18,609,014 of record CM062214.1, read on the forward strand.
TTTCTATAACATTAAATATTCAAAATTAATGTGTAACAATCAAGGTTAAAGTCTGGAAAAAAGTATAGTGAGGTCTTATTTATTCAGTTTTAAATCACGGTGGAACGTATGTTAGAGCATATTTAGCTTTAGTACTGTGGCATAACAGAATATGTGAGCGGGGTTTAGTTTACGAGAGCATTTTAAATCAAATCCTATAGATTTTATTGAATCACTCAGTGTTTCCCTCACTAGTTTGATCTTATTTGTTTGACAGTGGCAACCTGAGTGAACAACCCCACACCCATCAGATTTTTCTTCAAATGTTGCTAAATCCAGTTTGGTGCACAGAGATGCATGAGATCACCTTTCTCCAACTACCCACTTCAAACCAGTGGGAAGAGCACAAAAAAAAAAAACATAAAAAAAACAAATGCAGAAATCTCTCATGTGAAAAAAACAAAACTTTGGCAGTAAATGTAAGAGCCCACTGCTCATGGCAGGAAATAACTGAAAACTAACTGATTTCTGTTTCTAGACCCGGGAGGAGTGGCAGTATGTCTTCCTCATTGCATCCCTCGTGCATTACGGGGGCGTGGTGTTTTATGGGCTCTTTGCATCTGGGGAGAAACAGCCATGGGCCGACCCTGAGGAAACCAGCGAAGAGAAGTGCGGCTTCATTGATGAGGATGAGCTGGCCGAGGAGACAGGTGACATCACACAGGGTTACGGCGCAATGGGTGGTCCGGCCAAAAGCTACGGGGCCACTGCACAGCTCAACGGAGGTTGGGTTCAGGACTGGGATAAGACGGAGGAGTACGTGCAGGAACCGGCGGGAAAGATGTATGCCGAGCGTGGCTACTCTTAAACCAGACAGTTGTGGTGAGTCTGCTTACAAAAACAGACTCTCCGTCACAGATTGCACAAATAAGCATTATCTTATATATTTAAATCCATTCTGTGTATTCAAGTAAAACGGTTACCAGTTTCAAAAAGCCAATGTAAAAACAAAGTTAATTGCAATGCAGAACAATCTTCATTAGATTCTCACAGGTTTCTCATCACATCTACCTACTGTAGGGCTTCACTATACAGAGAGCGGTTGCAAAGAAAACTGCAGGCCGATGTACTTCTTAGGCACCCAAACCTCATCAATCTACTTGAACAACACGAGCAAGTGACACTGCAGTTGACCATCATATAGGGTCTTTCTCTGAAAACCACTCTGATTGCACTGAAACTATAAGTATTCTAAAACAAGATTTTATTCTGTTTCTCAAATGTGTTTTATGTATTGTATATACCTGTATACTGTTTCTGTGAGACTATTGTGGATTTTGGGTCGTTGATCTGTGTTAACATAAAAGGCCATATTTTTCATGGACAGTATCTTTTCAGGGAGATGTCTGCTTGCAAAAAAGGTCTTCTTCTTCTCAAGCGAGGCCTATAATACACTATGACAAAAATAGCGTGAGTGAAGTTGAACCGTAGAGTTTTAGTGTGTGTTTGTTGCATGAATTTGCTCAGATCAATGTTTCAGATGCGGCCGCCTCACAGTCATTGATAGTTTTCATTCAGCCTACTGCTTTGTTCTTAGATAAGCGTCTTCTGCCATTATAAATAATAAAATGAATTTTCATAATCAGGTTCCAGTCGTGATGTGAGACAAATCAAAAAAGTTTTGAAGGCGTTTGCTCAGAAGACATTGTTTATTGATGTTTAGTGTGCACTGCAATAAATTCTGTGTACCAGCCGCCAACCATCACATTCTGTTTTGTAATGTAACGCTGCCTTGCTGTATCTAACTGTAATTGTTTTGGAGTCATGTGATGATCAACATTAAGGTGTGTGTTTTAACAGATTACTAGTCTCTGGAGAATCCAGCTTTAGTGCTCATGATGCATTTGACAGCGAGGAATGCAGTACTGTATATGAACAACCAAGTTTTTGTGATCTCTTGGTGTTTCTTGGTTGTTCTCATTGTCACCAAAAGTTCTTTATTGACACTTTGATATTGTCACGTTTGAGTGGACCACATGAATTAATAGATGGTTCTTCCACCTGACTTTATTTGCTATTTGAACACTTTCTTCATTTGCTGTGTGAAATCTGCAAGGATGTTTAAAATATATGAATATTTAAGAATGTTTAAGATGACCAAAAGATGTTAATACGGCTTTGTGCCTGAAATTTATGTAAACAGATAAATGTGATTTTATGGCTTCTAATATTGTGTTTAATGAAGAGGTATGTTGATGTCAAAAAGTGTTATATCATATCATTTTATAAAAAAAACAAACCCAAAGTCATGTTTTTGTCATTCTTAGTCATCTTTTCATCTGGTGTGTCGATGTGATATACTGTAGTTCGCTCAGCTATTTATCTGAAGGTTAGTGGTGCTCAGAGACTGGAGGCAGACTACAAAACCAGTTATCCACCTTCTCCAATCGTGTCGTGCACCTCCTATTCTTTCCACGTTCCTCATTAGTAAATCAATGGCTTGGGTCTCTGGAGTCCAGGGGAGAGTATTGGACCCTGTAGCTTGGTAATTGGTGAAAGGAGAGAGAACAGCAACGTTAACGCTATTATTGGAGTTTACAACCTCACAAAGTGGAATCATTGCCTGTCTTCCCAAAGAGTCCTGATTTTAATATGAAGTGTAAACATCTGCTGCAGAGGTGTCAAGTAGGCCTATGTGCAGAAAAGTGTTATAAACCTATTAAGCAGGATCTCACACTTTCCTGAATTGTACAGAAAAATTAAAGATCAGGCGTATAACTGAAAAAGAAACACATTGTGAGAATCTAAAGCGCATAATGTGGAATATCATACTTACGGCACACCATGTGTTCCCCTCAGTGGGTCCTCCTCTGCACCACTGAGGTCAACAGTGTTATATGTAACACATTCAACTATTGACCCAGCTCCTGCATTAAATCTAATCACCTGATAAATCAATACTGTTTAACTCTAGAGTGTGTTGGAGTTTTAAAACTAAAATGCCTTTAATGAAGGAAGGTCATGCAAAAAAAGCCAGGTAAAAAAAATTAGTAGATGGGAATTTGTACCTGTTAATCTATCTGATAAAAGTCAGAAATCTAAAAAACTGTTACGAAATCACAATAAACAAAGAATCTTTTGCAAAATATTTTAACATATTATATATAAGTTGAACTGATGGAGGTCTTATGACCCACAGATATATCTGAAGTCAGAGGTGCACATAGTGAACAAGAAAGGTGATATTACCTTCTGTGGTACCTCTGTGCTGCTCTGTAGTGTGTCCAACACAGCGATCTGGAGGCCGACAATCTGCAACCCATCAATGAGGTGGTAAATAATTCAATAAACATGGCGTCCATCTATCCACATCCATTACTCTGAGCTTCCCCCTTCAGCTGGGAAGGCTCGATGGTGTCTAAGACTCTGTATAAATCAAAGACCAAGATTCTGACTGTGCCTTTCAGCCTCTGCAGGTGGGAATGAGTCATATGGAGCAGATACAGAATATCAGAGGTCTGACCAGCTTCCTGAAGGTCCTCATTACGCATGATGGTCACCAACTGGTAGCCAATAAATTCGGTAAGTTTTCCACCTTCCTCTGACTGTATGAAAGGGTGAATATGTGAGAGAAAAACTCTGCATCCTCTTGCAAATGAAGCCATGGCAACTCCCCTCTCACCTAAGAAGAAATGATAGACAGGCATGAAGTTTGTGGGGGTATGGGTTGAGGTGTTGGACATCGGTTTTAAGCGCATGATGGACAGTCTGAATCAATTTAACGTGCAGTGGCAGCGTTAAGTCTACAGTAGTCTTGTTCTGTGTTGACTGACGCTTCGATCACAGAAAGCAGCTTCATGTCTGAAAATCTTTCAGTAGCAGCAGTTGCAGCAATTACAATAAAGCTCAGTTTCTCCTCCGATTATCTGTCCAGCTGAGGACGGAATACATTAACGCTCACCACCGGCTGCTTCTCAGTGCACATGTTAATTTGACAGAAAACACAATTGTGCCACCAGCCACGTGGAACATGTTTTCTCATGCCTAACCAGCCGGGGTGGTCATGGCTGTTACACCAGTGACGTGTCTGTTGGGGCGTACGTTAATTGGACAAAATCTGGTGTCGACATTTCATTCATAGATAGAATTCTCTCAGCATTCACCTGCCATTAACCTCCTTCCTCTGTGTTTTTTTTGCAGCATCTCAGACTTGTAATGTTGTTGGTGCTGTTTGTGTAAATGTGAGGGTGAGTGGAGGGGGACTGAGCAGTTGTCAGTCTGCGGGGCAGGTGCAGTTTGGCTCCTGGGGGACTGTAATGGGATGAGGCCCAGTCAGAATGAGTGTTTGATGACGGGGTTGCACTCCTCCCCTGGGACTCTGCCTGCATGCAATTATCCTCCTGATCCCTTCTGACTTCTGTAGTCTGCAGTCCAAATTGTACCCAGCGATCTCTCCACACTGCTGCCTGGATATCCTTTAATTTACAATCTAAAATTCAACTCCCTCATAGCCTAAAAGAAAAAAGGAAGTAATTATAACCCAGTATTGGAGTAATTACTGTTTTATGACACCCTCCAGCATGACATTACACTACCTCTGGGCAATTGAATTTTCAAACGCCTCCTTCTTTTCCCTTGCTAATTGCTTTATTAATGGAGAGTTTGGCACCCCATATCAGTCCGTCTCATCCATAATAACATTATTTATGTCTCTGCTCTCCACCCACTGCCACACATATGCAAACGGAAACAAAATTATTTCTCAATCTCCCCTACATGATTTTTGAAAAGCTATTATTTTTGCAATGAGTGTCTGCTTGGATGCTCAGTTTAGACATAAAAAAAAACCCTTTTGTGATATGTAAATGTCATCTACTGTAAAACCTCTCCCTTTTGTTTAGCTCCCAAAAGCAAGAACTATGTGCTATCATCATTTTCAACTTTCCAATCCCACTTTTTACCAACATTTATTAGTACCAAATTAGATTTTATTTCACTCACAGCAATGAGGCAGGGAAACTGTGATGCCATATAAGGGCTACTTTTCAAGACCTGCCGTATGTGGAGTGAGAATTGGATCTTCCACAATCAGATGAAGGAGATTTGCTACATCCAATTGTTTTTCCTCCACAGAACTGGTTTCCTACAGTTGCATGTGAGGTAATCTATCACAGGTCCTTCCAGTTCCCCTCCCCCATATCACATTACGTTGACAGCTTCATACCCTCCTCTCTTCCGCATGCTCATATCATGCTCGTATCACACACAGACAAAGGATGAGAGGCTGATAAGATTTTACACGATATTCTCCCTGCTGGCAGTGCTTCGCTTTTGAAATCTGGATACAATGATGACAGAATTTGCAGATAAGAGAAAATATTTTACAGCGTATGTTGTGCTTTGATCCTGTACACATCATTTTTCTTTTTATATGAAAAAGAGGCATTCCATACCCAGAAAATAGCTACAACGTACAGTGACCTTTCTTTCAGGGCAGCAACTAACGATTATTTTCACCATCGACTAATGAATGCCAATCCGTTTTTTAATGAATCAATTGATCGTTTGGCCTACGTAAGATCAGAAAATGGTCATCACAATTTCTTAGAGCCCAAGATGAGTAATCAAGTGGCTTGTTTCGTCCGCCCAACAGTCCAAAACCCAAAGGTACTTAATAGGTTAAGACAAAGGCAGCAACTTTTCACGTCTGAGAAGCTTAAACGAGAGGATGTCTTAAAATGATTAATTGATTACCAAAATAGTTGAACTTTTTAGTTATACCAGTATGTACAGCAATCACTGGCTGTTTGTCTACAAATCAACCTCCCTTGTCTCCTCATATGCCAAAATACAGCAGTGTTTCTGCCGCCACAGCACCCCACTGGAGTGTCTTACAGTGCAGTTTTTATGGGATGTCCTGGAGAGGACGATGTCGATTTCTTTCATCCCGCTCATCACAAGCGGCACCAACACTTCAAGTGACTCAGTGGAAACATTACACTTCTATCATAATAAGGCGTCCATCTTTTCCTCACAGCTTCACTGCGAGAAAACCAAATTAAAGCATCAACCCCTCTCCCTCTGTGCATGCCTGATGATGGAGGCCACTGATCATCAGCATCGTCTGAGTGGGACACAGGTGTGTGCTGAGGGGCCCTCCCGCCTGTGATCCGTCACCGAGGCCAGACAAGAGCCAGGCTGAAGCGGCTTAGGCACGTGCCGAGGGAGGGCTCTACCCCTCCCCCCCGCCCCTCAGAGGACTCCCTATTCACACCACCAGATGGGGGCTGGTTGTGAGTTTTAATGAATGCTATCCTTCATAACCCCTTTAGAAGCCGCAGAACAACAGTCGCCCTCAGCACGTCTCACTGCAGTCTGTTACCCCACACTGACACAAAACAATATTACACTGGATAGAATAAAAAAAAACACGCCAGGGATAAGATGTGAGAGGAGGAAATACTGTATGTTTCATCTCATAAAGTGATATTTCCTCACTTGGAGGAAGTATTTTTTAGAAATGACAGAAACGTTACATGTTCCCATAAATACTAACTTAATTGTTCAAGAGAGTAGCTGATGTCTCTTAGTTAACAGATTTAAAAAGACGTCTCCAAGCAAACGTCACGCATGTTAAGTGGGCTGGTGGAAGTGATTATAGGGCTGTGTCGACCTCCTGCTGTTGGAATGATACAATAACACAACCCTATAATTTTATCTTGCAGGTTAAGAGCAGAGGGCAAGTTCACATTTATGAGTTAAAATAACCGATTGGGAAATAGCTGCTTTATATTAGAGGGATGGTCTGAACACTTGGGAAGTGAAAATCGTTATTCATATTCAAACAATGCAGCTCTCTATCGGAAAAACTAAAGATTATTTGGCATAAGAGTCAAAATAATGGGGCTTTCCTTTTTTATTTTCAGTTGTTAGACATTTGGGTATTTGCGCTTCATAAATAATAGTTAAAACATGTTTTCATTTAGTATAGATAGATACAGGCTTAGGACTAAATTGTGGCATGCTGCGTCTCTTGTAGGCTTCTCATTTGGAGTCAGGCAGTAACACATCTGAATCATCACCATGGCTGCTTACCCACTCTGCCAGTTATGTGTAAGGCTGTGAAGAAGAGTGAGAAACACACAATCTAAAAATGATTGCGCTCATTCCCAAAGGCTAAATGATAATGTGCTGCTTGGTAATATGCATAGGATGACATTTCTCATTAGTTTGCTGAATAAATGTCTCTTTATTTATGCCTAAATTATTTTTCACATTCTTCAGTACCCGACTGGCTAAAATCTGATCTGCATTAACATGATGTAAATCAGTTAAGTAAATGAATTTGGATATATTTGTAACGCAGGAGCAGGTGAGATCCCTTCCCTTCATAATCATTGTTGGTTTCTATCCAGCCGGATGCATATGTTCTTCATTGGTTGGAAATAAATTGGTTGTGTACATGCTGCCCCTTATTCAGTGACCCTTGTCTGTCTCTACGTGAATTGCTTTCGTGGTGTGTTAAACGAGCCGTGGCCGTGTTGGTGTTTCCCTCCACGCGGCGGCCGAGTCTCTAATCAGCTGTCTGCCAGAGTTATGTCACACACCAGCTATTGTGGAGAGTTTGATTGAAGACGCCTGATCTGACTAACTGATCCCTCGCCGCAGAGGTGTTCTGACACACGGGCGAAGTCTGAGATGTGTGAATTGGCAGTCGAGTCACATGACTGGCGTTAAGCCAATCAAAAATGTTTGATTCAGACGGTGTACAGCTTTGTGGTGAAGGGGCAATGCTGACAGATGGTGTGTGAGAAATGATTTGAGGTGTGTAGTTACAAGAATAGAGTAAATTGGATCACACAATGCTTTTGCTTTCTTTGCTTATAGCCCCTTGTCCTTCAAAACAATTCATTATCAAACCGATCTCTGCACGTCTGCACAATGTGGAAATAATATTCAGATAATTTTTTCAGGACCTCATAAATCAACAGCTACAGAATGATTTTAACACAGCACATCTATAATTATTTGGTATTAAGGTGGAATTTACGATGTTAAATGAAGCCTTGAATCTCCAGAGACCAATTTATAAAGTGGTAACTGTTCACTGCCTGACAATTACTATCAATTTAATTCAGTTAGGTCACGTGCTGCTGCTGATTACAATGCGTCACGTGATGCTACCATCTGTCCAAACCATGTAAGCTGTGCATTTTCAGCAAATATCCAATTGTATTAAGATTTAAAATCAATACACTTCCATTATTACAAGGTGCATGGATACATTTTGACAAAAGTATTTAACTGTGGAAGAAACAGGCCAGTGCAACGTATTTTAAGACTGACCAGACCCACAAGTGAGCATTTTTAGAATCTTCAATCAGTTACATTTTCATTATTTGTCCATCCTGTAAATGTATCCAGTAAGTTTCCGATTCTGTGTTAGTCTGCGTACAATTGTATTTCATGGAATAGAAACATCAGTGAACAACATTCAAGAGTTGTGTGCTTTTATGTGTATTTTGCACTGAAAAACTTAAGGTTGTCTTTCGATACAAATGATGAGTTTCGGTACTGATACCAAAATAATACTTTTTTTGCCATCCTGTTAGAATATAAACATGTTTTTAAAAAAACTGTCAGATCACAAGTAAAGAAGACGACAAGTCGGAGCAAGCATTAAATGCTTTAAGTCATTGACAGCGTCCAATAATCTGTGTTAAGGACACATTTTGATTGGTACACATATTGAGGTTTAATAGCCAGTCCTAGTCAAACATTGCATCACAATATAAAACAGACATTTAACTATGTTTCACCATCTCTTGCAGCTGGAAAGAAAGCCCAAGACTGAAAGTCACTTGTTCAAGGCTGACAGGAGGTCTCCCCACACACTCAGACCTCTGACATCAAAGTCTCCATCAGAGATTTTCAAAGCATTTAGCTCTTTTTCTACATCCTCCTTCAGAGAGGGACACGCCTCAAACAAGAGCAGGAAGTGCTCAGTCAGTCTCTGGAAGGACACTGTTCGGCTTGTGCTGGTGTGAACCCATTCACCTTCACTTACGCTGTACTCCATATCAGAGGCCCATTTTTTCAGCACATCGCAGTATGCGTCTCTAAATTTCAGGTGTTCTTCGGCCAGGTCTAAAATAAGTGCACTGGGCAGGGCAGAGCACATGTACTGCAGCACGCTGGGCTTTTTTTCCCGCAGCCAGTCCAAGAGAAAATCCCGTGCAGCGGTTGGTGCTGCTGAGTCTTCTGTGGTCAGCAGAGCGGCAGCGATGACCAGACAGAAACGTCCTGCTGCCCCCGCACATCCCTGGAGGACGGAGTCTAAAAAGCGCTCTGCCTGGCCGGCCTCACCGCCTCGGCCCAGCAGAGCGCCCAGCCTCTCCGTCAGCATCGCCCCCTGCACCTCAGCATCAGCACCAACAGCAGACGGGTCTGTGAGGGGACTCAGCACCTTACAGGCTGACCTGCACTGGATGATGCGGCTGCAGAGGCCGGTGACGTCCTGATGCTCGCCCTGCTCCCTGTTCACAGGGCTGGCAGTGTCAAACAGCATCTTCGCGACGGAGACGGGCAGCTCGGGATTGTTCAACAGCCCAACAAGCAGCAGGTGCTGGGAGCGGCAGAGGTCCGAGAGGGAGACGTCTGCGCAACCGGGGAAGGCAGATCGCAGGCTCTGATTGGTGAGACGCAGCCGCCGCTCCACGCAGCCCCCGACCGCGGGGTTGTCGCGGAGCCTGGTGGACAGGTGTTCGCAGTACCGGGCCCAGCGGAAAGCCCTGGACGCGGTGTGTTGATCCCACGTCGCCACCGCCGCGCTGTGCGCCGCCGCGGCCAGCAGCTCCGCCGTGTGCGCCACGGTTTTCAGCGCCGCCTCCATGTGGCGCTGTCTGCGTTCAGAGTTCAGCCTCCGAGGGGGCTCACTGTGGAGGAAAGACACGGTTTAACCCAGACCCAGACCCAGACCCAGACCAGGACCCAGACCAGGACCCAGACCAGGACCCAGACCCGATCTGTCCTCTGCAGCCGGTTAGCTACAGCTTAGCTAGATTCAACAAACTACGGCGTTAAACAGGACTTCCGGTTTCAAAACAAAATCCTTTTAAACTAAACCAACTAAACTGGTTTTCAGTAACAAACTAGCGTTACGTACAAACGTGAACACGACACGTCTGTACGGGGACATTTAGTTGAAACTACAGAAACTGTTGAACTCACTTGTCTTCCGCTTTTCTCCCGTCTGCCTGTTTGTGCCGCTTTCACCACTGCGCATGCGTCATGGCGTCATTTTCCTCCAAAATAAAACCCACATTGTGACTTTCTGCCGAAAATAATTTGCAGGATTGCAGAAGCTAAACTGACTCAGCATACACACATTTGCATTTTCTAGTATTTTGCTTCTATGTTTATTTTTTTTGCTAGGGTGCATATTTATGTTCTTCTGTTTAAATTCTCTGTATTATATAGTCAAACGTATTGTAAAAACTGAGACCATCTAACTTTTAACACTTCTACATTTCATTCGTGGATTTCTGACAACAGAGCTTTTAATAATTCACGTGTTTTCGATCGTGTCTGCTTCACGATGATGGCCATGAATTTCTTACTATTTATTTACAGCTATAAAAGTGTGTCATTCAAATGTAATCATTGCAGCACACATAACTGCAGATTTGGCACAGGGTGTGTCAGTTGCATCGGATAACATGGGTGCACCTAGGAAAAAAAGAAATCCACTCAATCAAAGTGTATCGAAGATTGAATTTCTCGGGCAGACCTGCTGAATTCAGTCCAGAAAAGTCACACTGAGGCAACACAAAGAGGAGAGAGGAGGGAGGCACTGCCAGCAGGATCAAACTTCCCTCCCATCAGCAGCAGCAGCAGCGTGCAGTGAGTGTAAATGTGTGTGTGTGTGTGCAGTCAGATCCATGTGCAAATGCGCAGTGAGAAAGACCTCCCCAGTCCACACTGGTTTAGTGTTTGGAGCCTAACCTGGGAGTCGGTGCACCGCTGTGAAAAGCATGAAAACTGGGATCCAGCAGCTCACAGGACGAGTGAGAGGAAGGTGCGCACCAACGAGCTGAACCCTCAGGGTGAGCACAGATAGATTTTCTGTTTCATGCAAGACACTTTCGCTGCTTTCCTATTGCCAAATCCAAAATGGTCACACTTTTGAATGTCTTTATGCATATTTTGTTTTACCCTGTGGGATGTAACTTGTACCATATAGCCCCTCTCACCAGAGGGGATGTGTGCTTTGTAGAATAAAGTCATCTTCTGAAGCTTATTTAAAAGTTGGGGCTTAGTTAAGTCTCACTTCTTGACAGTTAAAAAGCTGTTAATCCTTTTTTTATTTTTCTCAAAAGTAATATAAGGCAACTTTAATTACAGACAATGTGACATTTTCTTCAGTTGCAGCTCTCAGACATTTCGTTGGTTTTAATTAGTGGGATTTCAGTCATAACTCATCAGGCTTCCTCCCTTGATCCTATTTCCAGAGCGGTGAAATGTCTGTTGTGGCTGTTTTTATTTGTGACAGTTGTAAAGGAGGAGACTGCTTTAAAATTCTTATTACAGTTGTAAATAAAATGTGCTGCCAGTGCTTTAAGAGGCCAATGCAACACAGTCCAAAACCAATTTATTGCACTAAATTCAGACACAGCAGCACAAGATATTTGTAGTACTGGAATATGTATTTATATCTCTTAGTATTCCACACATATTGTCTGTGAAAGGCAGTTTGTTGATGGTGAAAATCCTATTAGATTTGGAAATGATTAAGTCTAGAATAAATCAGAGCGGGATCACAGCTCAGGATGTTTGACATACAACAGTGTTATTGAAATGTGTGATGTGATATTGTTGATATATAAACACGCTCTCTGCTGTGGTCTTATTGTACATTCTGTATTGTTTAATGTTTGATCAGGAGAGTATTCTCCGTTTGTTTATATTTTCTGCTCGAGGCTTTACTGACCACAGCTGGTGATACAATCTGATACCTGAATACAACCCTCACTCACAACACACACAGTACTTATCTGCAGTAGAAACATGCTTCCCTTGTTTAACGGACAAATCAGCCTCCAGATCAGTTTACCGTTGTAGAAGAGAAAGGCATGAAGGGGCGGTAAAGGTTAGAAGGACAGAGACACTCTTGTTTTTTCTAATTGATGTGATTCAGCAGTCGAAATTCCCATCCATATGCGTTTCCTGGAGCAATCTGCAGCCAACCGTGGCTTTACTGAAGTCATGAGGCTCTCTCTTCTTAGACTGAGAAAATGTATATTTGAATATCTTTGGACTATAAAGTTTATCTTTGTCAGATTCTGAATCTGATTTTGAAAATAACATCACCAGACGAAGCAGCGAGTTTTGCAGATGGTACATGCTACATAAAGCCTGGCAGAGTGGTGGTGTGTTGGCTGTGTTTTTGGCCTGCAGTTGAAGAGGTCAGGCTGCAGTGTGGTGAGAGGAACCACGTATGTTTAACAACAGCTGGTTGTTTCTTTAGCACTCTTTCCTGGGAAAAAGAGAGGGAAACCCAGTCTGATGTTTATTCACGCTCCTGTTGAGAAGAATACAGCTTTGAACTAAGATTAACATTTACATCAAGATAAATAATCAATTCCCGAAGTCAGTTGTCCATTGACAGATGACTTAACAATATTTAAGATAATATCTTCATTGTGCTTGAAAATAGAAATATTTTAAAAAATGTTTCCCATTGACAGATATGTCAAAATCCCACATTTATTTATTTACACGTAACACCAGTGAATGGGCTTGTATGAATGGGTGTTGTACTGTGAGACATGAGACGTTGTCCCAGTGCCCTTGTTCTGTCAGGCTGCACCACAGTGGACATGGGAATGTAGCACCTGTGTGTGAGTGCTGAGCTCCAGAGTTTAGTGTGTGTACGCAACGAGGAGCTCTTGTCCTCAGGAAGATAAGATGACCTTGGCCGGACATCAAGATCCTGATGGCCACTGTTGCACTACAGTGTGATTTGGTTACAGCCAACTCCAGAGGGACCTTGAAATGTTACACTGTTTTAAAGGTCAGATTCCTTACATTGTGTTACACTCTCCCGGTATTCAAAGGACATTTTCAGCCATCACAGACTATGAACTAATTGTTCATGGCAGTTTTGCTTCCTTGTTTGAATAAGCTCTTCTTATTATTTGCATCAAATATCCTGTTGCTATTTGCCTACCATTGGGAATGTAAGATGTTCCTGCTTGTGTCCAAGCTGAAGGCAGAACTTTTTATGCAACAACTTGACTTCATTGTAAGAATGTGCATCATATTCAGCCCACTTTCTGTTTATTTAATGCAGCTGGATTAAAGAAACAACCAAGAAACAGAAAGGATACATTAGAACAAAAAAATCATGTGATTCATATCACCAATCTTAAGCCTCTCAGCTCATGTACTGCCACATGGTGCATTATAAACCACTTTTTTTAAATAATGCTATTTTGAAACAATTCTGAAAGAGTCTTTGCCCATTTTGTTTTATATCCTTCTTAATTCTTAAAATGATGTCCCTTGATTACATGGCTACAACAGCCTTTGGAGTAATGTAAAGCCTCGAGTTAAAAAAGACCTCAGTGTCCTTGTGATGCCACCATCTCTAAGCCTTGAAGTTGCCTTCTCTATGTCTGCATCACATGCCCTGTCTTACCATACCTCTTTCTTTCCATGTCAATGTGTACTTTGGAGAGGTAATCGCAGCGCCCATGCTTTCAAACTGTGGATATATAACTAGAGAGCAGTCGATGCTCAGGTCTTACATCTGGTGCCCAGTTGTTTTGTCAATAACTCACTTGTCTCAGCAGCAAATCCACTAATGGAGTGACACTGGACTTAAAGCTCATACAGTGAATGCTTTGGCACACTGTACTGTGATATTGGAAAAGACTGTGAGAAATTTCTCATTTACTCAATGACTTCACTTTGCAGGCAGTAAGTAGCTGTTAAACATTGCTCTGAATATTGATGTCAAACACAGTCTCTCTATCAGGCTGTAATATAAGGCCTGCTGCAGTGTCGATGGGGTTGGATTGATTTTAGACTGTATGATAGACTGTATCATAGGTTGTGGAGTAATCTGAAGGAGCCCTTTGTTTGTGTCTGCTGTTGGTTGAATAGAAGTCCTACTGTATGAGTCTGGCTATAAAAGTGTCTCTTGTCCAGTGAAGAGGCGGACTGGAACTGTGCTGTCAGGGCCCATGATAACGTGTCATGTCATCAGGTGGACTGTAAACCAAACCAGGATTTGGACAAAAGCACTCTGATCCTGCTTCTCTTGTATTTATTTGAACCTCCTCTACTCCTGTTGGGAGTATTGGGCCTGAATGTCAGCTCTTATTGAAAAATATTGTCATGATAATTTATAACATGAAACATTCAGAAAGTCTTTGTTTTCTTAAGAGCTTTAGTATAAGTAGTAATGTAGATTTGAGCTCAAACAAATGATTAGTCTATCGTCAAATAAATCAATTTTCTGGTTTCAGCTTATCAAAAATGAGGATTTACTGGTTTCCTGTGTTTTACATCATTGTCAACTGAATATCTTTTGGTTTTAGACAGTTGGTTAGTCAAAATGAGACATTTGAAGACACCACCCTGGACTCTAAAGAAATTCTAACGGGAATTGTCGCTATTCTCTGGGTGATTGATAATAAAAATAATAGTTAGTTGCAGCCCTTATGTAAGACCTGTAAATAACTTTCTGTATTTACATACACATATGTATACAGTATACACATAACCACATATTGTATGTACATACATTATACACACACATCTATATACATACATACAAATGGTACATACCCCAACAAGATGGATACAAGAGGCAGATCTGTGTATTATGCAGGTGTTACTTTCATATTGATTTCCTGTATACAGGACGTAGTCATGTCTGAAGAGCCCTTTGTAAACACACATTGAAAGTTTAAATTGTGTCACTGTCTGTGGTCCTCTCTTCCTGCTCTCCTTCCTCAGGCCGTCAGTAGGGAACCATGTGCAGCTCCCTGAGTCCCAAACAGCCCAGTGGCCCCGGCCTCACAGATATGCAGCAGTATCACCAGTGGCTGGCAAGTCGACATGAAGCCAGCCTGCTACCCATGAAGGAAGACTTGGCCCTGTGGCTCACTAATATTCTTGGTATGCAACCCTCATAATCAACAAATGCATGACACATCTGACTACATACCAGTAATCCTCCCTTACTAAATATCTTTGCTTCTCAACCAATCTTAAATTTCTGTTAATGGAAACTTTAGGTAATAAGTCAGCATCAGGGTTATTTTAGTGTATATATTAAATTATCTATTTTCAAATTAGCAATATACCCATCGTTTTGTTGAAATGTTTACTTTAATCTGTTATAAATATGTTTTTAAATAGTTATATTTCTTTTTGTTGCACTATAATGTCTCAATTTGTAGTAAATTATACATTTCCCACACATTTTGCTAACAAATACAAAGTGCTGTTACTGATTCACTCAAAACACTGTCCTAGCAAAACTTCTCAAAAAGAAAAATGTCCTTATATTAAACATTAATTGAACTGGTATTGCTGATGCAAACACCTCTGCAGGGGACTGGAATCAATCTGAACCTCATTACAAACTATTTTAAAGTCACTAAAATGTGTAAACCAGTTTCCAAGTTCAGACACTCTCCCATAGATTTGCCTTAATTGAATAATGGGGGTCATTAGGGGTTCTCAAATAATGCATAGCCAGTGGTGGAGAATAAACAGTGGGAACATCAGCAGAAGCTTTGTGCAAGGTTGCTATTGCATAATAAATCACCCTGTGAAGTGTACTTCAGCAGTGCAGTCACAAAACAAATGCATGAAGCACTCTGAGGATCTGATTAAACTTCTGATTCAAATCAAATTTAGTTGGGTGTGTTTGAAGAAAGATACATTTCAGGTTAACACATGGTAGACTCAGTATGGTTTATTTGAGCATGGGGAAAAATAGTATCACTAAAAACAGTTATCAATAGTAAAAAGACAAAGTTAAAACCTTGCTATGATGTCTTCCTCTAAAATATGCCAATTGGCAGATTTAACTGTGGCACCAGTGACCAACCAGCGTCAAGACAAAAATGTACTTGTTAGCAAAATACAAATTCTTAAAATTCCTCCACCAGAGGAAGTTACAATGTAAGAATTGAGCAATTGTTTGCTGAATTTCCTAGAGGCTAACCAGCATTTTAAGGTTTGTTAAAGACTGTATCGTCTTTAAGGAGAGAGGCAGTCCACTGATGCACCGCATTAATTGAGGTTTTTTATCAAATTTTGCTTTTGAACTATATTTAGCTGCACTTAATATGGTTAAAACTGTTCACCTAGTTACTCCATGGGACATCCTGCAGACTATATACAGTTCAACAATAATTTTTCAAATAAACTGTTCCTCAAACAGACTCTTGCCTGTGTGTGAACAACCCCAGTTTCTTCCTTGTTATCTCTGGTGGACTGCGTGTTTGCACTGGAACCAGCTGAGCCAGAAGCCTCTGGTCTGCTGTGGTGAGGGATCAAGGACCAAAAAAGCTTCAGAAGCACAAGCATCCATGTGTTTCCACTAAATACACAGTATCGAACCTGTTTGTTGGTTGAAGTCATCTTTTGTGTGTTCAGCACCTTGAAATTCTGAGAAAGAAGGGGCTGATGTGCCTAGCAGCGTTTACAGTTTCAGGTAGGTGGAGCGATGTGGTGTAACGATGAGTCCACTGATTGAGTGGGAGGCGGATGCTTGGTTATACTGATGAGTCATATTGTTGTTGTGATGGGAGGTTGGAGGGACTGAGCAATTTATAGGACCGAGTATTTGATTTTAAATGTTTTTTCTGAGCGCCCTCTGGAATATATTTTCCTCATACAGCGAGGAGCGAGGGAGAGTTTGAGCTCATAAGACGGGAGCTCACTGAGTATTTCTCAAGATTTCAATCTCTCTTTTCTGGGCTCAATTACAACATTTGGAACTCATTAAATGCCGAACCCCCAGACCCCTCCTCCTATAAGAAACAGAAAAGGCATTTTTTTAAGAATCTCTCCGGTTTCTTTCCACAGACACCCCCCTGCCACCACCTCCTATTTCACAATGATCTAACTAAAAAGGAATGGTCCTCTGGAAGTCAGTCAACTGGACACCACATGTTGATCACCGATCTATCTCTGCAACTGTGGAGGATAATGAGGCATTACTGTGCACAATCAAATGGCCCCTTTTCATGTGACCTGGTCTTTGCCACCCTATGGTGTACTTCCAGAAAGTCCCCCCAGATTCCCCCAAGTCATGTTGTAATATTTGAACATTTGGCTTTGCAGAGCTGCCTAAGCCCAGAAGCACAAGCCAAGCTCAATCAGCCAGGCGGTTTGTGAGAGTCAATAACACTGCATCAGGTTCAGCTTCAACTGGGAATGGACTGGAGATTATATTTTATTTCCTTATGCTGTATATATATTCTAAAATGAGCATTTTTATGTGGAATTTATAGCTGGATTCTCTGCTTTCTTTATGTGTCCCATGGTCAGGTCTGGAAATCACCGCTGAGAGCTTCATGGATCGCTTAGACAATGGCTTCCTGTTGTGCCAGCTGGCTGAGACACTACAGGAGAAGTTCAGGCAGAGTAATGGAGGCCTGCCTGCCCTTGGCAACAGCAAGGTACCAAGAAACCTGAGGATTACAGTAGTCTGGCATGATAACGGTTACAGTGAAAACCCTAATCTGGTAGCCAAAGTGTTGCCGAAAGTGTTCCTGGACTGACTTTGAGTTTTGAATGATTCGACAGAGGATTGATCCTGTAAGAGGAGCCATTATTGACGCAGTAACTTATTAGATCATTTTGACTGAAAAACACTATGGTCTCAACTATTTTAAAAATTCTCCTGCTTGGTTAGAAAATAAATCTAGATATACTACGCAATACATGTTTTTAACTCAAATCCAGTTTTCTGTACTGCCACATAAATTATCCCTTGAGATCCAGTATTTCTGAATAATTTATTGGGATCAGACTCCTTGAAAACAACATTATTGAAGTTTTATTGGCTCTCACTGAGACAGGGAACACTAATAGTAGGTTTCCCTCAATAAAATAAAATAAAATAAAAGCTGTACTTATAGAGTCCCTCCAATTTCAAAGAAATGTTGATATCATGACCTTTGGAGAGTAATACAGAGACAAAGAGACACTATATTTGATATCCACCCTGTCCATAGATCTTACTTGTTGAGCTGTTTTGTCAGCTCAGCAGCAACCATGAATCCTAACTTTGCAAGGAGCTCCACAATTTCAGAAAGCAGTGCACAAAGGGTGGGATGGGGGATGGGGCCTGCAGCCTTCAGCAGGGTAAAAAAGAAAAAATAAGGCTGGCAAGGAGACATTAACTGATGGGGCCCCACATCCCCTGTGAGAATTGGCAGAACTACGTTAAATGTTCATTTTTTGTGAGCCTTGAGTGAGGGTTTAATGAATTTGATAAGATTAAAGGGTAACCTTGCAAGTCATTATATGTAATTTAATCCAAGCAATCTGCGCAATCGTATATTTTACTGGGTCAGTGCTCGAGAAAACAAATGGATTAGGAAGTCCAGCTACTGCAAGAAGGTTTGATGTCTTCAGCATATTATTGACAAATCAAAGGAAAATGTAGATATATATATATAGTTTGCATTAAATGAAATGAAATTGTTTCAGTGTCTAGTGCTGAATATGAAAAAACATCTGGTGCTCAGTGGGATTACATGTTTCTAAGAGGGAAACCCTGATTAGGACATGTTTCTGTTCAGAGCAAAGGAAGCAAAAGACTCCTTTGTTGGCTCTTCAGTGAGAGTTGTTGATGTTTGCACTGAGGCATTACTTGTTGATGACGGTGGGTCTCCTGATCTCAGTGTGAGTGCAGCAGCACAGATGTGAGGAAATACTTGAGGTCAGTGACCGTGGGACGGCAGAGGAGTCACTGAAATAGAGGAGCCTATTGATCGTGGTGGAGGCCAGCGGAGGACTCCTGAGACAGATACAAGTCTTGGAAAAAAAAGATAGAGTGGTCACCCTGATCTGCAACTCAGGCTTTGAAATCAAATAAAGTTACATTATGATATTTTATAGTGAGCATGATTTATCGCTGTTTGTCCATGTAATAGCTACTCGCATTAAACGCTTTCAGTTTAATGAGCCATGAAATATTAATCACGCTCTCCAGGCCTGACACTGTACCTCATCTTGTGTCATTTTAAGTTTATAATTCATGTCAAACAATTGTTGCTGTAGCACCCTATCATGGCACTCTATAAGCTGTAGCTGTTTACAGTTTTATTTTTACCACTTTAAAGAGAACGTCCATCTGCTTTCAAGCCTCATTATAAGTTGGGGTGGTGTGTGGAGAGGACTAAGTGATTCCATCAGAGAGAAATGATAAAGCCTTCTGTAGATGCTGCCTCCCGCACATCTTCCCACGTGTTTACATCAATCAATATCAACTGCAGATGAGTGAAGATATTTCTTTCTTGTCATATAACCGCCATGTGCCAAGTTCAATACCACCACCTCATCAACTGTTACAATGAAGTGCCTTAGTATGGAAGTTTAAAGCAAAAGTTCATCATTTTAGGAAATACACTTATTCGCTTTGTGGCAGAGAGTAACATGAGAAGACTGATACAGTACTAGTCCCATTTCTGTCTATTAAATGTGAACCAACAGCCTGCACTTGGTTAGCTTAGCACAAAAACTGGAAACAGGGGCAATAGCTTTAACTGTTAAGATTTTATATCCGTTGGACAAAGCCAGGCTATCTGTTTCCCCCTTTTGCCAGTCTCTATGCTAAGCTAAGCAAAATGGCTGCTAGGGGTTGTTTTTAATGTTTAACAGGCAATGGTATAATCTTCCTATCTAACTCACAGCCAAAAAAGCAAATAAGCCCATTTCTCAAAAATGTTGAACTATTCCTTTAAAATGCACAGTAAAGCTATAAAGCTAGAGGTGTTAAGAATATGCTGCAGATCTACATAAATCATAATGTTTCTAATCTTGAGTGAAAGAAAATGATGTGATTTTTTCAAGCAAAGTACTTCCTTATCCTTATTAATAGTTCCAATCCTTTTTTAGCATAAAGTCTTCCAAAAGTTGTGTACCTTCTGCGCAATGATTAGATATGTAAAGGTGCAGATAATTCAGCAAGCCGCCACAGAAATAATAGTATGTCATTATGATTGTTAGATCAAACAACACTGGCAATGTGGCTGAGATTATTCTCCAGGAATGCAAAGTACTTCAACAACAGAAAGGATCCCAGTAAAAGTCAAAAGGAGAGCCTGGAAAGAAAAGAAAATACCCACAAAAGCCTGCATATTTCCAGCATGAGCTCATTGCACCTTTCTCATAGCACAGACGCACATATCCTGTATAAAACCACAGCAAGGCGCATAAATCTCCCCCAGCAGGCCGTGTGGGGGCTGAAACCCATAAGCGTGTCATTTGATCCCAAATCATAGAAAGCCTGGTAAAGTAGCCCTGGATTTCTAACCCGCCATCTTCCATATTGATCTGTATGGAAAAGGTCCTTGATCCTTAGCTGAGACTAGAACCTCAGCAGATGGAGAAGAAATCAGTGTAGATAAAGAGTGTGTTGGACCAGTCACCCTGGTGGACGTTTGTTTCCTTTATGTCAAACACAAAGTAAAACTTCATGTTCAGTTCTGTGTCCAAGTACTATTCGTCAATGAAAGTTAGGGGCTATTCTTCATCTAAGGTTTATTTTTGTGTGGTGTACATGAAGACATCTACCAACCACTTTTTGTCTCTATCAGAATATTCCCCATCAGAGGATACCGTGTCGGCAGAGCGCTCCATCTGGCTCCTTTTTTGCACGGGACAACACAGCCAACTTCTTGGCCTGGTGCCGTAAGGTTGGAGTTGGAGAAACATGTCTGTTTGAATCAGAGGATTTAGGTGAGCCTGCTCTTTTTCTGCCATGTATATCAGAAAGCTAGAAAATCTGAATGTTTGACAGATGGAGTAATCTACAGACAGGCTTCAGTTTCCTCATAGAGGTACAACACAGTTGGGTTTGGCTGTCACTGGCACTGCCAGGGCATAGGACTCAGATTTCAATCTCCTGTGAATGGAGTGATTGTGCAGGTAGAGTATTACACAGGTTGGACTGCTTACCTCGCCTCCGCTCTGAGGCTCAGAGGACTCACATCTCCAGGCTCCGCTTCAACTCCTTTGACATCCACACAAAGCTCACAACAACAGCGGTCTGCTGGGAGCACTGTGATGGGAGCAGCTTTACCTGACGATAAGGACATCTTGAATACTGTGCTCATGCACAAAATGTCTGGAGTAAAACAAAGGGAGCACAGACAGAAGGGTGTGAGTTAGTGAGAAAGTAGGCCAACGCTATGCAAATGTTTTTCCTCAGCCCAGAATAGGGACATTCTGCTCTCTTCCTCACTCACACACTCAGTGTTTTATCTATGTCTCTCTAATCTTTTGCAATGATTTTATGTGTGATATGTTTCTGAAATATGCTTGCAGTTAAGATATGCCTGGATTGAAATATTGTCCAGTATGTGACCCTGCCAGTGACACAAATACCTAGAATATTCTTACATTTTTGGAATTTCTGACTAATGGCTGGTCGACCATTGCTAAGCAATTTGAACTATGCAAATCATTTTTGAAGGCCAAGATACACACAGTAATCTATCAACACTGTACCTTCACATGCAGTAACATGTAATTGTGATGTATAATACTTTAGAAAACAATAAAAGCTGACAGCTGACACCTGTCTTCTTTCTTTCTTTCTTTCTTTCTTTCTTTCTTTCTTTCTTTCTTTCTTTCTTTCTTTCTTTATTTCTCTGGATGGATTTACCAGTTCAGCAGTAGGTGTAACAACACCAGGTTTGCTATCATGCTGTGGATATTTTGTCTATAATGCATGGTGTGGTGTGTCACATCCATCAAACATCCACACTCACTGTCTGGTCATATATTTTCGGTGAGGTTGTAATAAACCCCCTTAAGTCTATACATACATTCCCAGTCTGAACAATACTCATTTTCATTTGATTTGGGAAAAGCAGGATTGCAGAGTAGAGGGATATTTGAATGCATGAAGTTCATGGGCTAATTTTTCTGTGCCTCTTACCATCACACAGCCATTTGTTTTCACTCATTGCCCTTTTCCAGATACCATACAATGTCTATACGCTGTAATTAACGAATGCTAAAACTTGATCTCTTCTTGTAGTTCTTCACAAGCAGCCAAGAGAAGTGTGCCTCTGTCTTTTAGAGTTGGGACGGATAGCATCACGGTATGGTCTTGCTTTTTCTACTTATATCTCTTTGTTTATTTTAGTTCATCCATGACTATTTTCCCATGTACTTCTTTACTTAATTCTACACTTATGGAATTACATCAGTCTTTGTTTCCTTGGTCAAGGTACAATGTGGAGCCTCCTGGCCTTATAAAACTGGAGAAAGAGATTGAACAAGAAGAAAAGGAACCATTACCACCTCCATCACCTGTATCCCCAGCTCAGCCCCTCCCTCCATCTCCCTCTTTATCTCCTTCCATGTCTCCATCCCCATCTCCAACTCCCACCAAAGTCAGTTCCACCAAGAAAAGTACTGGGAAGCTGTTGGATGATGCTGTAAGTTAGCAGTAACCTCTTGTTTCGCGTCTTCTTTTAATATCAAGGATGGAAACATCAGTAATATGTTTATCTTTGTGTGTGTTACAGGTAAGACACATCGCTGATGATCCCCCCTGCAGATGTCCGAATAAATTCTGTGTAGAGAGACAGTCACAGGGTCGATACCGTGTTGGGGAGAAGATGCTTTTTATCCGGGTGAGTTTATTACAATAAAGTTTATATGTATGTAGCATCTGGTGTTAGAAAATATTTTCGTTTTTGAAGAGTTTACTCTACGTGTTTTATTGGATTGATATATTTCACAACATAACAAAAGGACAAAGAAAACCTCGCAAACATGACACATGTTCATATTTTTGCAAATCCAATTTCATCCATTCAGTTAATTGTCAAATCAGTTTTGGGTTGATAACAATAAGGTTTAACATTGCAGTGCAAACCCCTCTCCATGCACACAGCATATGGCAGTATGTTGATACTTGAGGCTGGCTTTTGGATGAAAGTAACCCATTGTATCTGGAGAGCCCGCCTTTGCTGTGAGGTCTCATTTACTGGTAATGGTATTCCGACAATGTCTATCTTCAGCCAAACATAATGTGGCTCACTGGCTATAAAGGGAAAAGAACATCCACACATTTCCATATGATTTGATGAAGTTATTAGCCAACTTGGAAAATATTTTACTAAGTTATATCACCCAATACTGGTGGTAGTATTAATATCATCTTTAGTTAGTTACATTAATGCACACTTGTGGACTACAGATCATACCTAAACTGTTACACATTCGCTGGACAATATTTACCACATTCCTGCACAGTGTTAAGTTTATTAAATCTTCATCTTAAAAAGATATATTGCACATATTTAGTAATATTTTTTCACATTCTGTATTGTAAATTATATTTACTACTACTTAGCACTAGTACTCTAGTACTTTAACACTAATTATATTTATGCTTATGCTGACTTTTGCGCTACTTGTCTGTACTTGTTACGCACCAATACACCAAAGCAGATACCTTGTATGTGAAAACCTGCATGGCAATAAACCCGATTCTGATTCTGATTCTGATTCTGAATCTTATAATTACACTGAATCTATCAGCCCAGGAAGTGTTACTGGACTTTCTCTGAGTGGAGGGAGGAAGGGTATTGGAGATAGATAAATGGAGGCTAACACACATTAGAGAAGTAGCACTGGTCCCCTTGGGATCCTGGTTACTTGGCAACCTGCAACCAGGATTCACACCTCTAAGAATGTGATTCATGCTGCCTGTATGTTTAGGATGTGAAAAGAGAGTTTACTCTTGGATGCCCTCTGCTGTCAGCCCCTTTATATTGCAACTACTAATGTCAAATCTCAAACAAATCAAATCTCAGTCATTGTAAGGTTTGGATGATCAAATCTGTTTTGAAATATTAGTGAGGGCTATAAGACTCTAATTTCCTGCCAGGATAACATGGGATGCTGTGTAAATCTGAATATTTAAAGTCATTTGATGCCTTTTTGATGACTGAATGCTTCAGTCTTCATTGTGTTGCTGAGCAACCAAGGACAAATGGTGAGAAACTCACGATGTTGGTCCAATGCAGTCTGCTGTACTGTATTTAGTCTCCAATACCTTACATGTCAAGTCAGGCCAATTTTATTTATATAGATCAAAATTTGCCTCAAAGGGCTTTAACAATCTTTACAGCATATGGTTCCCTCTGTGCTTAGACCCTTGATTTGGAAAGGACTAAACTCCTAGAAGAAATAGGAGAAAACCTCAGGAAGAGCAAAAGAGGAGGACAGACATGCACCAGATGTTGTATGCACAGTGCAGACAGAATTAACAATAGTAAAATGACACTAAAAATGACTTGTGTATTATGTGTTATTGCGCGTACTAGTCACAGTTACAGTATGTGGGATACATAATTTGATCAGACCAAAGCAAGTGTTAAACATCTATTCCTCTGTCTCTCAGCCAGCACTCTTCACAGTCAAGACGCTTTAATTAAAATTCCTTAGATTGTGTCCCCCGACCCCCCCCCCCCCCCAGCAGCTGCTTCCACTGAAAAGGCATGAATACAGTTAGGCCAAGTCACTGTCTGTAGGCAGTCATGAAGCAAGGACAACAGTGGGTTGCAGCACATATAAGAGTCTACTCCACAATTATCTGTAAATGCCTGAGAGACTGACCTTCTCAGCTCTGAAAATAAATGAGGTGGTTGTAGCCTCAACAAGGTGGCACAGTAACATCACAGTGTTTGTGAGAAGTGCTGTCCAAGCACAGCCCCGGGCCTCTGTCCTTCTCTGGGCCGCTGAGGAGGAAATGGGCTCCAGCAAGGGTCTTGTCCCAGAGCAGCGTGATTGAAACCCGTCTGCATCACACAGGTCCATTAAGTCCACAGTCACAAAGCCTGAAGCCTGAAGTGATTGGAAGCACTGCCCCACCAGTGCCCTCTTGATTGATTCTTTTAAGAGGCTTATAAATGTTGAATGTTATGCTGCCAGAGGGCAGGAAGCCTCATATGTTGCCAGACTGAGGTGACAATCTCATGAGCTAGTTTACCCTTTTTATCAAACGATTTAGTTTGGTATTTGTCTGAATCATTCTCCTACTGTTTTGTGCTCTTTAAACCCAATATAGCATCCTAAAAGTCTTAATAATAACCTGTTCATTTACTGTTTCTTCGAGAAGAACATTTGATTAAACAAGCTTTAGTAGAGGTGTAATGGTGTGTTGATGAGGTGGGGGGTGGTAAGGCTCCATAATGATGTAGACATGTTTTATGTGCACCGCCTCTGGGGTATGCGAGTGTCTGAGCATCCAATATATCAGAGCCTTTTATTTCTTCTTCTCTTTATTGTAGTGGCCGACGTTGCCATGGTACCCAACCTTGAGAAGGTGCCCTGTGTGGCAGGTGGTATACTTTTGAAGCAAATGTTGCAGATTGAATGATAAAAAAAACACCTCATCCAATTTCTTGGTTAAGTAGAGTATATGCTATATTTTTTTACTTTTTTAGCCATGCTAGTGGCCTGCCGCAGGTATGGAGATGTCATTCTGTCTGTCTGTCGGTCCACCACCTCGGTCATGACTAACTGCCATGAAATTATGTGCGGACGTTCATTCCTACTGACTTTGGCGATCCCTTGACTTTTTCTTCTAGCGCCACCAGCAGGTTGACATTTTTTGTTCCGTAGGGAAAAGTCCTGACAACTATTTGATGGATTGCAATTTCATTTGGTACAGACATTCATGGTCCCCAGAGGATGAATCTTAATGACTCCTCCTCTAGTGCCACCTTGAGGCTCACTTTATGGTTTTGGATGCCATTCATCCAATAGTTGGAATTTGACACAGACATCATGTCCTCTTTAGGATAAATTGTAATAACTTTGTTGAATTCCTGTTGTTATTGTAGTGCCATCATGAGGTCAACATTTTTACGTGTCCAATACTTTGATTTATGACTCAATACTTGCAAAACTAATGACATTCCCATCAGGAAACATGGAAAACATTATACCTGCTTAGCAGTAGCTTGTTAGCACTGTCATTGTGAGCATGTTGGCTTTCTGACATTTGCTCTAAGCATCGCTGAGCCTAGGTACAGCATGGCTGTTGGCTCTTGTGTGTTATTTAATTCCAGAAATCAAAACAGTGAGACGAATCAATCATTCTGTGCATTAGGCTGGTAAGAGATGGAAAAAGCTTCCCTCCAGGAACATCAACCAGTCCGAGGCCCCCAACGTCAATCAACTACCTAGGACATCAAAGCCGTGCTTAACTGTTCATTCAGCTTCTGCCTGAGAGCCAAAGCCTCAATCAGTGAAATGACATTAGTCCTGTAGACCGAAGGGCTCAGCAACAACCATTTCAAGATCTCCTTTGACACACCGACATCAGAAGTGACACTATAATCCTGTTTCTCTCTGCAGATGCTGCACAACAAGCACGTGATGGTGCGTGTTGGTGGAGGCTGGGAGACCTTTGAGAGCTATCTGCTGAAACATGACCCATGCCGCATGCTCCAGATCTCCCGGGTGGAGGGCAAGACGTCCACCGTGGGCAGCAGCAAGTCCCCCAACATCAAGGACCTCACCCCTGACAGCTACCTGGTGGTGGCAGCCCACTACCGCAGCAAAAAGTGAAGACATGAGACTGAAAAATTGCCCTTAATAAAAGGACTAAGAGGATGCCTTCTTGCCATTGTTTACTGCCTAATGGACGTGGCTATATAACAAATCCCTTTTCTTATACATATTGTGGCTATAAACACATTCATGCACTCATGGAAAGCACACTTGTATAAAAGTGATGCTTTGGTTTCGTTTTCTCGGTCAAAGAGAATTCAGTGGATTAAGCCTGGAATCACACCCTTAACAGTGCGTTTTATTTTGTTAAAAATGTGTCAGTCATTATAATATGAGTTAACTGGTAAAGGTAAAGATATACATTTTCTTGAAACGTGTTTTTTCAATCACTAAATTGTATTTTAAGCAATATATCACTTATTGTAGGTAGAATCTCCTCAGTTTTTAACACACATGCCAGATCTATGGTGGGCTACCCGGCTGTATTTGTACATGTTAAACAGAACTTTTTCTGAATGAAACTGATTGGTGGAGGTTTCAGAGCCTTTAAGAAGTCAGTATTTCTTGGCAAGCTGATGTGTGTAATAGTAGACATTTTCAGTAAGGAAACTTTATTTTTTAAATTTGCCATTTGGCTGATATTGTTATCCTAAACACCTTACAGTACATTAAATTCATGGGTGCCCATTAGAGCGGGAACTGCACTCAAGCTGTGAATTGAACTTGACATTATAAGAGTAAGTGGAAACCTTGCTGTCCAAAGAAATGTAATTTACAAAATCTTTACATAATGTGTTTAGTATTCTTTCTAAAAAAAAAACCTGCCAAATCTCTCCTAGAAACCAAACATTGGTCATAAATGTTACGGCTTTTTCTTCATGATGTTTTTTTGTTATAAGGCTAAGAAAATTAAGCAATGCTTAGATTGTTTACATGTTCAATAACTATTCTTTGCAATGTATTTTTATACTATTATCATTTTTAATAATTATTCATTATTAGGATAGCTCCTGTATTGTATAATTTCTATTGTAAGAACATGGACATCACCTGTACAAGATACAGTGTGTAGTTTAGTAGAACCTTGTTGATTTCTGATCGATAATAATACAGAATATAGATTTACAAATTCTTCAATTTGTTGTATGTTACTGGCTTCTAGAGGTGGTGCAATCATTCAAACTTGAATAATCTGTTTCCTAGGTTTCTTACAATTAATAGATATAATTCACAACATTGTAATTATCAACAATATCATTCAGTGTATTCATTCTTTTTTCCTGGAAAATTGATATGTGGGTTTGGTATGAGATCACTTGCTATGCAAAGTAACCCACAGGCTTGTATGTGAAGTACATAAATCAAATTTCAGTTTTTAGATGTCAATGTTCAATAAATTCTCCAAACTTTAAACGTTACAACTTAAAATATCAACTTTGTCTGTAAATATTTTAAGCAGGACTGGGTACGTTTTTTTGACCAAAGCCCAAGAGGAGTCTGCTTTGGAATTAAAACCTTTTTCATGTATACAAGACTGAAAAATATTGGTAAGTATTGGTTCAACAGATCCACTTTAGACTTATAAAGTCTACAACTACCACATATACATTACTGATCACTTTAACCAAATCTAAGTCTTATCTGAACTTGAATCGTATTTCTGTAAAACTGTTATTCTACTCATGAAGTCCACACAAGAGTAGCAGAAATGTGATTTATTGTAGCAAATAACATTGGCTGGATTTCCTGTTCTACAAAATGTTGAAAGCACCGGAAGCATTTAAGGATCGAGTGAAGGCTGTAAGAAATGCATTCAATTAAGCATGTCAAAGTAAATACTTTACTAAGAACTGTACACACTTCACTTATTATTTTCCTTCACTTTCTTCCTGTTTCCATTATAGTTGACATGATTATCCCCCAACATAAAGTGTGAGCAAGCATATTTGCTGTTCACTAAACGTCAACAAACTGTGTGCAAATAGATGTCTAACAAAAGCTTCTGTTTGTCATATGGCAATTCACAAACACATTTCATCTTATTTAAATTAAGCAGGCATCACATCAGTGTTTTGCATACATTATAATTAAATAAAACAATTTTAATCTGTGCAGAGAAAGAAAAACAAAGAAGCCTCGCTTAAGGAGCAGTGGCAAAGACCAGTGCAAAGTATAATAGGCCATTTGTGCTTCCTGATTAAATCAGCAAATTAGCAACTAAATGATGTTTCACCAAGTAAAGACCTGTTTACACCAGCACCTCGCATTGCCTTCCTCATCAACAAGGCTCCCAAGTGATATGTGCACTGCACTGATCTTAAAAGTTCAGTAAATACCAACAACTTATAGCACTGTTTGCACAAGTCTTTGTGTTGCCAACAATTAGAGCCCTAAACAAGGTGAAATTAGTGTTAACTGGGTGCTTATTACTATATGTATACTGATCCTACAATAAGCACAATTACATTTCTTTGTAAACATAAACTGTGTTTGACTTGTGAAATGTGTCATATGCATAACAGATTTTTGAAGAAGTCATACAAAAAGTAATGTGGCCAATATGGATTTGCAGTGAATGTTGACCCTCAACTATGAAAACCAAAAACAGTGTAGTGAAAAAGCTTTATTGTTGAGGACAGCTTTGTTTTAATAAAAACAGTCACCAGAGATACTGCTGGACTTTATAATCATATTCTTTTGTGGTATCTAATGTTAGTCACTGTAAGAATTTCAAATCAAAATCAAACTAATACAGTAGCACGTGTATTTGCTTGCACATTTCAGTGTCATCCCAGACTTCCAAACCAGCTTGTATAACTTGGCAACAAGGGGGCAAGTCCTGCTGTTCTGACTGTAATCACTTCAGATTGTTTTGCATGAAGCATGACAAATGTAGCTGTTTATCTCACATCATAAAGGCAACAAAAAAAAAACAGCAGTTCAAACATCTTTCAAGTCATCCTGCAGCAATTCTTCATGTTGTTTTAGAGTCAAGACTTCAGGTTTAACCATCTAGATTTTCAGCCCACCTGCCACTAGAGAACAAAGAGGAAAAATGAACGGAACAATCTTCAGTCTTAGTGCAGGTTGACATATCAATATAATATCTATCATTATATGAGACTAACATTTGGTTGGTGGAATACTTTGACTTACTTGGTTTAAGGTAAGATTACAGCTGAACAACACATTTAAAATGAATATTATATATATATATATATATATAAAATGTGAGATGTTATGTTGGATAACATCTCAAGTTTCACAAGGAAAGAGTGTTCAAAGATATTTTATTTTTCACTGGTCCTTTTGTAGAAAATATGCAGCTTGGGGGTAAACTAACCTTCAGCCCGCCGCCACCAGACACAGAGGGGGTCATCTCCTGTTTCTCAATCTCTTCCTGTTTTTTCCTTTTCCTTTCAACTGCTTCGGGATTTTTAACACCCCTGTATGCTGTCTGTAAAAGAGAAAAGAATATAATCAAGATCAATCACTAACAGGCAATGGCTTCATTAAGGTGTTAAAAACATATATATAAATATATAAAGCAGTCTTAAAAACATGCATTGTTATTTCAAATACAACTTTTTTCAAAAACCACAAGGTATGTTCAATCACCACTGGCAAAAGGGCATTCAACTGCCAAATAAGGCAATTCAGACACATTCGTGACTGTGTGTTAGGGGCTCAATGCTTTCATCTGCAGTAGTGAAAGTGTGAACTGTCAGGGTGTCAGGAGATTTAAAGATGAAAACAGTGACTTGGAGCAGAAAGACGTGGTAGCTGAGATATTTAGCCAATCCAAAGATTCACCTGAGTTTTCATTCTGGTCCATGTCTACTTACCTTGATACAACTTTAGCATGGCTCTTTTTGCGGGTTTGCAAGTGGCTTTTCTGTACAATAAAAATGTCACTCACTGCACTGTCACGTGAATCTACCGTGAGTGGGTTGTGTGTATTTAATATAGGGCTATAAAGTTATATTACAGTCATTTACAGGATTATTAGGTACATCTAGATAAAACTGGAGCAGTCTGAACAACCCTGCAGTAAATCCTACCTTGAAAGAGATAATAATGCTCCATTTTTGATGAAACCGACGTGTGTTTTGCTGATGAATTGTACTGTGTTATACTGGGAGGTGTTTCTAACCAGAGTTAGTGAAATGTTAGAAACACCTCTCAGCATAACAGTATCCACAATTCGGCAACATTCAAAACTACAGCCAACAATGAATCCTACCTTCATGATAGCAGGATTTCTTGCAGAGCTGTTGCATTTTAAATGCATACCTAATAATCTGGCAGCTAAAAGTGTATCAACACACTGTCTTGACATTGTTTTAGCTCTTCACACATATACAAACACACCATTTAAATTAACCTACCTCTTTTTGTCTCTTCTCGGCGGCCTCAGCTAATTGTCGTCTTCTTATCTCCTGAAATAAAGAAGGAGAAAGGCTTGAAAGCCGCAACTAAAGAAGCCCGGAGGCCTGGAGCGTGTCCAACATGCCCGTGTTGACGGAGGCTAAACACGGACAACGCCTACCGACATTACCTTCTAGGGCCTATTGGTGTCCTGCAGATGATTAATCAAACTCACGCAGCCAATTCATTCAATTCACATCTCACAAGTGACATCCCCGACGTGTCCAGTGACACAGCCGGCGACCAAAAGTTAAGTTGCATCAACTCACTGGATCTGGAGTGACAACGACGTCGTCCGCCGCTCCACCAAGGCACGGTAAGCACATCCCCATACTGGAGGCAGTGAAAGCAACGCAGACAAATGAGTTATCAGCGGGGGGGGTCTCAGCTCGGCCTAACTAGCTACCTAACTAGGTGTTGAGGCAGTTTTTGGGGACGGCGGGGCTGATAGTTAAGGCAACAGAAGCGGCAGCAGCTTCTCCTCCCGGCGGCCGTCGTTGGGTCGTCGGGCATAACGTTACCGTTAGCTGGCGGCGGCTCCTGGCAGCTCACGGCAGCGTTAGCATTCTAGCGAACCGCAAGCGTAAACTCCAAACTACCGCTACGAGCCCCTTCTCCGAGCCGCCCCGAGGAAATTGTTTCAGCTCGCACCTCTTGTTTAACCGCTTTGGCATGTGGAAAGTATCTGCTCGGCGCTCGGACGTCTTGCTAAGCCAAATATTTTCCCCTCCGAGTTTGTTTTGGTCGCAGTTCAACTGGCTGACTAACTGTCCGCCGGGCTGCGTTCAGCAACGTCACGTTCATGAACTGTTCTCTACTGGTAAAAGTAACCGGCTGTCAAAACACAGCGGGACTGGTCCTGTTTTTCCACAGTCAGTGAATCCTAAGCAGTAGTGGTCTTATTTACTACTCACTTCCGTTAACTTCATTGCGTTATTTGTTTGTTTTTATTTTTTTTTATCGTAGAACACTTTGTGCAACATGTTTTAAACGTAGCTCGGCGTGGCCTCTGATGGCCGCTCCGACAGCACCACCGCGTGGCGAAGCACGGCACCACTGTAATAATCACCATGGTAACGACAATAATATAATATAATATATATATAATATATACTGATGTCAGATTGAAATTCACTCACGACTGGCACAATTAACTCAGAGGGCATCTATTGTGGTTTAATAGATGTCCTGGATCCATTACCCTATAAATACTATATTAGACTGCATTAAAGGCAAAATATGCGACTTCCAAACCGATAACATTACAACGCAAAAACACTTTTCTATTAGCTAAATTTAAGGGCATCAAATTCAAGTCAACCTTACCTTTAAGGGAGTGGACGGGCTCTCCTCTCGGTCACGTAAACTAATGAGGACGCTCCATGTGCAGCGAGCGATGCACCATCCAGCAGTTCCGTCCAATCAATATCCTACCATCAGCGGCCTGAGAGTTTAATGTTGTAGCCCGCTTCAGCCGGCCACAACTTTAAACTCCACCCATCCGTCTCCGCTGCACCGCCCAAACTCATTCAACACGGCGCAGGGCGCTGCACGGTGGGGATGGCAGGCTCGTCAGATTGCGCAGCTTTTTGTAGTTCCACAAGTTGTCACTCAGACACTTGAAACTGAGGGCGCACTGCACATGCAATGGAAGTCAAGGTGTCACAGGCTCTTGGCAGTTCCTCAGGTAGGTTCATCTCCCTTCTGAGGGATGCACACGGCGTTGACTGCAGCTGGATGCAAAACTAAACAGCGTAGCGAATTTTGATCTGTAATTATCGTGCTATTTACTCTTTCATGTTTGTTTAAGGGGTTTGGTGTTTGTTATTACGTTTTATGCAGTCAATTTATTTAAAAAGAATATTTTGATTAGCTGTTCGATCTCTTGTAACTTATTCAACTACATTGTCTCTCTGACACACCTTCTGTTCTGTAATTTAAACCATCTTTTATTCAACAGACATACTTGGAGTAAAAGAACACTTTTGGTTAAACGTTTTCCATTATAATGCTTAGTCTGCTATTTAAAATACTATAAAAGCTATAAGTGATGTGCGCAGAAAAGTTAAGTATACAGTATGAAATACACTGTTAACCTATCTGATGAAAACTGATACTATAGGGATGATTTATTTATGAAGTTCGATGAGAATAAATGAACATGCACGCTGGTGAAGCTATGCACACATGGGCGCCTCTTTAATGTCATTTTACGTGAATGAGAAATAGATTAAGTGTTCATTCCTGCAGATTATATAGAACAAAAATGACATAGGTCATTTGATGCGTCTTTTTGGCGCGTGGCGTTCATGTTACTATTGACACGTTTGCACAGCACTCAGGAAAGCTCAGTGTAATGTTCTGCTGAAACATCTGCAGTCTTCCACAGACTGGAGAAAGGAGAGCGTGATTGTTTTCTAGGGAAATCCAGAGAAAATGTCATTCACTTTAATGAGCTCTCAGATGCATCAATGCTGTGGCTTTTATTAGCTGTTCTAAATCATCATTGCCCCAGGCAAAAATGAAAATGGTAAAAAAAAAAAAAAAAAAACTGTGGTTATGTCTTGATGGCTAATAGGACTGTGTTTTCATCAGTGTGGAGCCATGTGGATAATGGTCAGTGGTGTGCAGAGACTCTGAGAGGGACATGGGGGCAAATTGTGACGTGGTGGCTCTGCTGGAAGCTGGGTGAAGTGTTTACCATAGTATAAATAATCAAGCCTTTGAATCTGGTACAGATCCTTCAGTGTGTGCCCCCTCACCCCATGTTTTTGGTCACTGCTCACTGGTGTACAGTGGTGATACAGAGATGTTTAAGAAATAGTCTTTAAAAGACTGCTTCCCCATAGACTAAAAGAAGTGTTGTGTGCAGAAAGCTCCCAGGGAAGACATTTGTGAAAATCTGAAAACAAATTTAGTGAGCTTTGTGCAATGGTCTTTTTCTTGTTCTACTGTTTTACTATTCATTAAGCTATTGGATAAACTACAGCTAAAAAGAAGTTGTGCTTTACATTAGCGACTTTAGGAAAATTATATTTACTTTCTTGCTACAGAAGATGCAGTCTTAACAGTGCTACTAAATAGCTCCCGCAAGTTTCACTTTTCTGTCAGTGACAGTCAAAGTTCTCTGTGGTGTTTTGGAGGACTTGGTTTGAGTTTGCATGATGTTTTACAATGACAGTGATGTTTATAATAGTGTTTGAAGGCTTTAATGTTTGCTTCTTAATGTAGTTTGCCATATCTCTACACTTCTTTCATCTGAAAGTACCCAAAGTATCTGCACACATTGGATTAGGCAAGAGGGTTATGATTTTATGGAAACATTTATGTGGCTCTAAGTGATCTTTGCTGACTAATGTAAGCTGTTTAAGAGACATACAGACAGGTTGGAGTAGCCATCATGTAATGGAAATACTGCAGCATAAATGCCCTCCAGCCTGGATATACACCCCCTTTAGCTTATAACTATTAGGTGATAAGCACTGATGCTCCTTTTATTCAATTAACAAGTTGCTGGAGAAGATGTCCACCTGGCTGCACTCAAACAAAATTACATTTTCTTTATTAGCTGCTGACATTCCCATATTGTAAAGTGTTTGTGCACAAACACTGATTATGTCATGCAATCCCCTAAACTCAATCAATAAAGCCCAAATATGTTTATGTCATTAACTGCAATGTAGTAATTTAGTCATAGTCATGGTAATGGTATTTCCCAGACTGACTGGTTGTGCTTGGAGATATATATATATATACATATTTAATACTTTTACTTGGTTAATGGAGTCACACTTTCCTCAGAATCTCATCACAGATTCAGGGTTACTTGAG
The DNA here is from genome assembly GCA_031216445.1 of Lateolabrax maculatus. Classification (NCBI taxonomy): domain Eukaryota; kingdom Metazoa; phylum Chordata; class Actinopteri; order Acropomatiformes; family Lateolabracidae; genus Lateolabrax; species Lateolabrax maculatus. The sequence goes on from CM062214.1 coordinate 18,644,048, forward strand.
AGATGAATTTAGTGGTCCTGGGCTTTGAAATGTATTTGTTTGAATAAATAATCAATGTGCCAGGAAGTTCATGCAGGAAGCACCTGCTCATCAATCGATCTACCTAGTGTCTCTACAGGTTTTAAATCTTCGGGACAGTAAATTACTGCACTTAGACCACATAGCTGTAATGGACAAGGCACATTTCAGGGGAAGTGATTTTTTCTGACCAGTTTCCTCCGAGCTCTTGTAATCTAGATGCAGCAGTTTCCATGTCTTTATTATTTCTTTGACATTCATCTGCAATAATCTCTGTTAGTGGTGTTTGTCAGTGAAGCACCACAGAAAGTTGACTTATTATGTGTAAGTGCACCGAACTCTACTTTGGATTCACTCAAACATTTTGCTGTATTTTTAAACTGTATTACACCACCCTCCATTCTTGCAGCCCTGGGGTAGTGATTCTGTTGCTGTCATGAATTAAACTGTGCACATTGAAAATTTAGCATTTCATTATTGCACTGTATGCACCTTCATGTCTGACAGCCATGTGTTGTTTTCTTGTGGGTTCCATCGAGAAGAGACGCTGAAGGGAGATGTCGCTGTTGAACCTGTGGAGAGAATTTTTCTGAGATGTAGAGTACAACTGAATGTTTGTGAGTCATGTTGTTTGGACTCTGACTGCAGCCCTGCGGCTCTTCCTGCTCTTAATGAAGCTGAATGCACACATGTGGGAGACAGCACACATCGGCGCACACTGAATGAAAATATCCGACTGTAGATGTTATTTTTCCATTGTAAGCAAATTAAAATGCATTATTGTATGCTAACTTGGTTAACCTTGGGAGTGACTTGTTTACAATTTAGAATTGTAACTTCTATTATGCAATAAGGCCATTACTACAATAATGGCTCAGCGACTATATGGAAAAAGGGCAAACGTGTATTCAGCCATTTTTCTTTTCTATTGTGCTGTTCATCCCCCTTCATTAGCATATAATACTGTGTAGGCTGAAAATTTGACATGTATGTAAAATAAGCTCAAGAATGAACAGTTTATCAATATAGTTTTGAACAGCCACAATAATTCATAATCTAAATTTGTAGCTGGTAAAGGTAACATTACATAATGGTTCAGGTCTTTATATTTACGACATGTATATTCAGTCAGTGAAGTCATTATGCCAACTTTCATTACTTACTAAAATCACCTGACATTTTGCGCTGGAAAAAAAATCCATGGCAACATATTTAGTTTAGATCTCACTAAATTAGTCAGTTTAATTGAGTAAAATCATGTGTCTTGTTAGTCTGTACTCGTTATTACAGAGGACCAGAGAGGCCTTATTATTCCCCATTAGTGTCAAGTATCAGATGGTAAAAAAGAGAGACGTGTTAAAAATGCATGAGGGCAGTAACACAAGAGGGAGCTCGACCACTGTGATCACCTACACATTTTGTTGATCTGAAAATACAAGCTATTACATTTTCCCACTGATAACTTAAACTTGGTATTATGGTTTTTGTATGATGCCCTTTAAGATAAAAGCAACATACTTCAATAACATGATATCAGTACTGTAGACTCAACTCTGATTGCCGCTTTGTCTCACGTTGATGTGTGTGTTTTGCAGGATCATGTCATCAGGACAACTGCATGTCCCTGCCCCTGCTGCAGAGTCGGGCCTCCAGCTCCTCTGGAGCCGACAGGCACGTTCGTATCAATCCCACCATCAGCCACTCAGCATCCTGGAGCTCCTCGCTTGCCAACAGTTTCCACTCTGGAGGCACAGAGACAGAGACCGACGAACACTCTGGTGAGTTTGCCAGCAGCACTTGTGAAAAAGTTTTTTACATGCATTTATTCATATCTGAGATCTGCCTGTGCTTGTTGGGCTTATTGCTGCACACCTAATGTGTATATAAAGTACAAGGTTAACACTGACTGTTTAAGATAATTTCTTAATGACTCTGCCATTGTGAGTGTGAATGAGGCTGTCGAACACCACTGATTAATCCATTAGTCAATTAATTGATGGACAGAATACACCATTGATTTATCATTAGAGTAATTTATCAAGAAAAAACACAAAATATTCTCTGGTTCCAGGTTCTCAAATGTGAGGATACACTACTTTTTTATTCAAATATCTTTGAGGTTTGGACAAAACAAGCAATTTAAAGACATCAATTGGACTATGGGAAAATGTAATGAGCATTTTTGTACTATTTTCTTAAATTTTAGATTAAATGATTAATTGATAACCAATGTGATGTGTAATTTTACAAGCCAGGATTTTCTCTGATACAGCAATATAGAAAGAAATAATTGCTGCTTGGAACACAATTCAATTGATTGACCAATAATTGATAGAGTAATGGATACAAAAAATAATAAGTTGCAGGTTTGACATCAGTATGAAGAGGAAAAGTTTAGACGTGCAGTTGAACTGTTCTGAACTTTTAAAATAACTTCATCAGCAGATCCCTCGGCTGCTAGGCCTCAGAGCAAGTCATCAGTAGTAATTTAGCTGCAAGTATTGACATTAAAGGTCTTTGTCATTCAGGAGCGTCTTGAGCTAGTAGTGTGTTCTTTGATTCTTTGAACAGCATGAAAATGCAGAACGAGAGATGTGTTGAATATTAGGGAAGGTGCAGCTTTGGTTGTTTCTGAATGTAATTAAATATCTCTTCTTACACTTGCTTGTGACCTTTCCCTGAAGTATTTGATTGCTAATTGCAATCTTTTTTTAAGTAGTCCATTACCATTTTAATCAAAGCAGCTATTTTGAAGTTATATTATTTTGTCAACTCATCGTGGACAGCCAGAAAAAGCTGAAAATTAAGTTTTCTCCCTCAAATGACAATTATCTTGCAGCACAGATCTCTGGGATTTTAAATGTTTCAACTCGGAAAATTATTGTTTTTTTATTTAATTGATGTTAACTCTAGTGCCTTGACGTGCCTCTGTTTCCACCTGCACATTTTACTGTTGTTTATGGCAGCTTCTAACATTTATATGTGACCTGGAAAAAATGGAATGGGAAGCATTTTATTATTAACCACACAGTAGATTTATGTGGTAGTTAAACCTGCGCCTTAGTGAGAGGGCGAAGTCAACATAAAACATTGTCTCCTTATCACTGTCTTCCAGTGTTCAATTGCAGTATTATGCAAACAGAGATCTTATTGCGGTTTATCTGAAAGGTCACCGGTCTTATCTCTTTTGACTTAAAAATATATTGAAAGTTAAAAATTTTGTTAGGAGGCTGCAAGAGTGTCGTTCAGTATGGGAATCTTGTCAAATGCAGTTCATTATTGTATATTTACATGCACAGGGTGATGTGCATAATGCAAAAGCCCTCGGAAGTTCTAGTTGGAGCTGAATACTGACGCCTCAGTTAGTCACCTTTTTAACCACAAGGTGGCAGTATTTTATTTATCCAAACCCTCGCTCCCTCTGCAGCGCTGTCATCTGACCTAAATCTCCGAACAGGCAGGAATGGAAGAAATACAATTTTAAATGGGACTGACCCTATAAGAGTTGCTTATTTATTTATTTACTGGCCCAGTGGAAGAAATGAATTTGTCTGGTAGCTCAATGACATGTTATAGGGGTTGGTACGCACAGCCCTGCCACCAGTCCTCAGTAAACATCAGAGCAGTGGGAGGAAGGAGGCATGCTGAGCTGCAAGAAAGCAGATGGTATTTGCATCTATGACAAATGCCAGACTACTCCCAAGAATTCCAGCACAGAAATTGATACACAAAAGTAGGACCGCAGACCGAACTGCAACCTGTGTTATTGTGACTGACCAGATCCCAGCGGTCAGTTCTGTCTGCTCACACAGAAACAACATGAAACACACAGGGCTCCTCTCATGAGGTTTAGATCCTGATTGGAGGTCTGCTGGTCTGTAACTCTGTGTGGTTGACATTGAGATAAGACCGGTGACCTTGCAGATAAACCGCAATAAGATCTCTGTTTGGTTAATACTGCAATTGAACACCGGAAGAGAAAGTGATAAGGAGACAATGTTTTATGTTGACTTCGCCCTCTCACTAAGGCGCAGGTTTAACTGCCACATAAATCTACTGTGTGGTTAATAATAAAATGCTTCCCATTCCATTTTTTCCAGGTCACATATAAATGTTAGAAGCTGCCATAAACAACAGTAAAATGTGCAGGTGGAAACAGAGGCACGTCAAGGCACTAGAGTTAACATCAATTAAATAAAAAAAGTAACCATAAATTTAAACAGACAAATGAAACCAAGGTGACATGGCAGAGTGGCAAAGCAGAGTAATCTCTTATTTTAAGCAAGAACATAAGGATTTTTAAATTAAAATAAAGATACTGCATTCTGAATTCTATTGCCCAAAATATATGCTGAGGTAAAAAAAAACTGAATATCTTCTACATTTCTTCTGTCACTTTAGCCCCATTTGTGCAATAAAGCCAGCATGACAAACTTGTCCGTTTTAATATTAGGCTATAAAACTATACTGCAGCCATATTCAACACCTTGATAAGTTTTCAAGACTGATATAACATTTGTTCTCTAAGGAGGGATCCCCCTGCCACTACAGCAGTCTGTCAGCACAGCTGAGCTGGGAGCCCTGTAGTTGTAAGCTATAGTATTGATTGTTTTGAGTTTTTCTCACAGGCTCACGGTCTTAAATTCCTGTCAAACGGTTCAGCCTAGAAAAAGTCAAATGGTCCGCATTGATATTTCTTTTATTTGTTTTGCATTAAGTTGCAGTTAAGCCTGACTGTGGCTGTTCTGTCAATATGGCTCTCTGTGTTTTATATTGAAGATCACATGATGTCCGAGGGGTTTAGAAAATCTGAACACCATGTATATTTAGAAGGGTTTTTTTTTAATTGATGAAGTTTCAGTCTTTACTTCAAAACAAAATGGCCTGATAAGACAATATGCCAAAGGGGCTTGTAGTGTCTAACGTGAAATGATGTTGATCTCAAAAATAAAAATGAAATGAATATTCTCATTTAAGGGGCTACTGCATCATTTTCTGAGGTAAACTTTTCAGCAGACTGCATTACATTTCATATAGCACTGCAGCCTATTTTTAATACCTCCCCAGACTGTGTGATGCCTCGGGGTACAGGCAGCTTTCCGCACGGGTAAAAGAGGAGGATTGATGGGCGAATCAATGCGTGTCCTCGTCGGTCCACTGGAGAGCCGCTGCCCCTGGTAATTTCCCGCAGCTTATTCGGAGTCAGTGCATCACGACGGAGGGGGACCGTGTCCAGCTCAGGACCGCCCCTACCGCCCGTCACCATGACAACAGCCGTGGATGATGGAGGCTGGGGGGGGGGGGGGGGGGGGAGCATGCGGAGCTTAGACAGGTGTTGTTGGGGTTTGCGCATCGCTCGCTCGTGAGATCGCTCGGCAGGATGGGAGCTGCGAGAGAACACCCACGCCAGCGCGCCGTAGTTTCCCGTGTGTTCCGCGACTTTGCTCTTTGAAATAAAAGGGGATTTCAGTTGACGCCGGGGACCCGCTGAACGCCGCAATGGTGCACCACTCGGGCTCCATCCAGTCCTTCAAGCAGCAGAAAGGTTGGTCGCTGGCGTGATGGTTCCGATCCGTTTCCGAGTTAAATAGTTAAATAGTTTGCGATGTGAAATGGCACCCGGAGGTGTCGGACTCTCTACTTGCTGTGAGTCTGACGCAGAGTTGGAGGTCTTGCAGCCTCCTCCTCCTGGGATGAAGCCTGTTTGTCAACCTTGTGCGCTTTGGTATTTTATCCACTATCTTGTGTTACACTGGCTGTATTACCGAGGTCATTACTGTCAAGCAGTACGATACCCAGATCCAAATTAAAGCAGATATTTCTGAGTAACACCTTGGCTACATTTATCAGAAATGTTAAAACCCCACAATCTATTTAAAGCACGTTTGTTAAATGTTCCAGTAAGGTTTGAACTTGCAGTGATTTGAACTGAAGTCATGTCCATTTGCATCCACTTCCAGGGATCTGCTCAAACACTCATGGCAGAACAGGTAGGATAGTATAAGCAGGGATAATATTATATTGTGCATTGTGCTTTGAGGAAAGATACAAACTGCTCCACAGATCTGTACAGGAGCACGCAGAGTAGTTTGCGTTAAAGTGGATGTTTTGTTTGTGCCATGCACCTGCACCAGGAATAGCTGCACTCAGGCTTTGAGGTTGTGACAGTAATAAAAAAATGATTTGAGGCTGTTAAGAGTTCCTGTCATGCAGTCAAATAGAAAAGGCATATCCTTTCAGCAAGTTATTGAAAAAGCAATGTGAGACTCCAGTTCATTTTGGCGTCCATCTTTGCATTTTGGACCAGAAATAACTTATAACATATATCTGAAATTGGGCAGTGAAGGACAGATAATTGGTCTCCTTCTGCAAATCTATAAGCAAATAAAAGTCATCGTTATGTGTCTTCCATCACAGCTATATTACGCTGCTGTGCCAGTATTGATTTTACACCCTAAATAGGGCTTTTTAGAGAACATTAGTGGTTATTTAATGCTTTGTGTTAATTATTAATGTACTGGTTGTCTAAATTTAGAACAATGGTGAAGAAGCATCTTGTTTTCACGCTGATACAAGCTCACAAATGGAGAGCAGTGACCTCTTTCTTTACCTGGCTGAGGAGGATGAAAGGGTCCTCCTCCTGGCTTCTGATGAGAGGATGCTGAGCTGAGCAGCTAAAGATCTCGTGACTTAGGGATGCTCTGTTGAAGGGGCTGTAGCTCATTTCTCTTTGCTGGTTTGGAGTGTAAAAAGCAAAAAACAAAAGAGCTGAAGAAAACAGAGGACGGGGGGAAGGAGCATGATATCTACATCAACAACAAACTTTTTTTTCTTCTAGCATGACTTACATGCACAAATATGGACTGTACCACATGAATCCATAATAGGTTTTTGGAATTTTGATAATTATCTAAACAGACTTTAGACAAATGATGCTTTTTGTTTTTAAAGCTGGGGTAGGTAACTTGTGACAACCACAGATACCGGATTTTTTTGTCAGAGCATTTGATTAATAATTGAAAAAGTTAAAGTGAAACAAAAATGCTTCGAAGATAAATTGCCTACCCTATCTTTAAGGTTTTATTGTATGAATTGTGTTCCAAGCAGCGAATTATTTATTTCTATATTGCTGTATCAGAGAAAATCCTGGCTTGTAAAATTATACATCACAGAGTCAACCTCTTCCTGGCTTCAGTCCAGCCAACAGGAAACACGAAGCACAAACATGATATCAGATTTATGTAAAAATATGACTACAGGCTTGAGGGCCCATTCAATATTTCAGTGACTGCTAAGTGCACCATTAAAATGAAGGCAAAAGGGGTGAATATTGGCTCAATAAAATCCTGCTAAAGCAAAATTCAGAAATTTATTTAACACCCTATGAGAGCATTAAAAGGCTTGGAGCCGAAACTGCTTGTTCACCATTTGAAAGCTGAATGGCTCTTTGTGTTTCTGTACACAGGGGGTGAAAGGCTGTCTTAGTGTTGCTGGAGCCAAGCCAGTATTTCTTTATAGTTAATCAGTAAAATATAAAATGTATTTAAAAATCAATTTGAAGCCAATATAAAGTGGTTTAAATGGAAGTTAATTCTCTCTCCAAGTTTCCCTTAAAAGGCTTTCTGCTGAGTTGCAGGTTAGACAACATTTTTATCCTAAGACAGAAAACAGAGAGTTAGAAAAGGGACTGATTTTGAAAATAAACATACTGTAAGATGACTGTATCGAGAGCTTTTTTCTTCCTTCCTTGATGAAACATCAACTAAGTTGGTAAAAACTAGAAAATACAGCTACATTTGGACATTCGGACAAAAATGACTCACAACCATCTGATATTACTTTTCAGGATTTGAGTGGATTTCAAATGTTCTTTGGCAGACTAATAATAAACCTAGATTTTTCGGCAGCATGTTCATGAATGTTTTTGAAACTTACTGACACTCTGAATACTCAATATCTGCCAAAAAAATATTTTCTTTTAGATTTTAATGTAACGTGGTTCTACAGTTGAATACTTATGTCTTTTATAAAGCTTTGTTCATGCTTCTACATGTATTATTCTAGAGCGCAAGTATTAGGCAAGCATTTGGATGATATATTAATATTTTTAGTAATTTTTTGAGGGGAAAAATGCCAAACATCTGATGGCTCTGGGTTCTCAGATTTAAGAATTTGCTACTTTTCTTGGTGTGATATGATAGTTAATTGAATAGTTTGGGGTTTTGGACTGTTGGTCAGACAAAACAAGACATTTAATGACATTTAATGACCTTGTGCTGTATGATATTGTGATGGACATATTTCACTGTATTGATGTTTTATTGACCAAACAATTAATTGATTTATCAAGAAAATAATTGTCAGAATAATCAATAATGAAAATAAGGGTTTGTTGCAGCCAAATATTGTCCTGCACATTCATAAGCAGCATTTACGCCACTAACAACCAACTTCTCTTATAAGGTAGTTTCTAAAGAATCAATATTGTATATCGAGCAATATCCTGCTCATCTTCCTCGTGGAAATAGTTTGTGGATTAGTGATTTATTTATTTATTTTTAAAGAAAAGTGTATTTTCATTTGGTTGATTGGTTGGTTCAGTAGTTGCTGAAGGACTGGGAATCCTGTCCTCTGTTAGACTACAATTTTTTATTTTGTGTGTGTGCCGATACAGTAAATGTGTGTATGTGTGTGTGTGTGTGTGTGTGTGTGTGTGTGTTCATTTGTAAACCTTGGTTGCACAGTCCTAAGCAGGCCACCTGTCCTCTTATGCAAGCACACAGATGGTTTTATAGATACAGACATTAATTTCAGGGCAGATTTGGGGAGAACACATATACTGTATCATCCGTGATTTTAACAGGCTACTGTAGACTATCAGGCAGACATCAGTTCTATGTAGATGAGTTGATTCATGCTGTGTAAAAAGTGCCTTTTATCCAATTGAAGTTGACAAAATGTAATTCATGAAATGAATAAACAAAGAGGCTGTTTTGCTCTATATGTGCGTGTGGTCTGGCAGTTACCAGCTTTAACACTTACACAGTCTTTAAATAGTCAGCGGTTGTTTTGTTGCTAGGTTATAAGAACAATACAGGCAGAAGGAGCTGGAGCCCAAAGTTATTCTACAGTTTAATCACGTCTTTTTTGGTGACTTGGTGGCACGATGGAGCTAAAATGTTCTGCTGTGATCTTTATGCTTGTTATTGTTTACTGCAGACAGCGCAGTTCATAAGCATTATCTTATGAGGTGCACAGCAGAGGCTTTGCAGAAAATCCAGTGACGTAGTAGAAATCACAATCAACCCGGGGTCATAAGAAGATAGTGTGTCGCTAAAGGAGCGGGGGAAAAATAGAGATTGAGAGAGCTGAAAGATGTTTAATCTGCCCAAATGATGCAACCCAGAGGTTGTGCCAGGATTGTATAATGATGTCCAGAACCATTTAAACCGTGGGTAAACAGGGGCCATCTGCTCTGAGGTGTGTTCACGGTCAGGCTGTCGGGCTCAGCGGCACGTGAGACAGACGAGAACTGCAGCACTGTCTGTGGAGCAAATTATTAGCTATTTTAGACTGTTTTTTTTCCCTGTTGATCAGTGTACAAAAAAATCATAATTACTTCTACGTGATTCAATGTTTTAAAAAATAAAACATAAAAAGGTCCAAGGGGCATACACTTTTTATAGTCACGGCATAAAATGGTGTTTTTCTTCCCTGATGGTTAAAGATGCTTCATGTTTTAATCAAACAAATTTTTCGGGTCAAGTCAGTAAGCTGTTTTGTGATATTAATTTTGCATCCATTAGCTACAATATATTGTGTCATTATAGTCACTTAAGTCAATAGCTTATGCAGCTGAGTCAATAATTTACAATATGTCAGACTTGAATAGTTAACCATAATTTATCATAATTAAATGGATGAATGACCAAGCAGACATTACTTATTTGTGTTAAATTACTAATTATGTCAAGCCAATATATGTAGCAATGTTTGTGAATTGCTGCAGTCAGTGTGTCTCTGTGCAGTCTACTTATTGTGGCTTTAAAAAACGAACAGGTTGTTGGCCTCTTGTTTTGGGTCATTTGAGAAAGTGCTAGGACTTTTTTTCTCCTTGTCCTGAATAGAAAATTATAATTAATATTCTCCATGAGAGCTGAAGCGACAAACCTGCAGTCGCAGTATTAGTGGTGCAGCAGTTATTATTTTTGTTTTATTTTTTTGTTTAGTTATTTTTTTACCAGTATTCAGTATCACTCATGCGATCCATACCAGACATCACTCATCATTTCCTATTCATACTCGTACTTGGTCAGAAGAATTATTGGTTGTTCCGAAGTACTAACCATGTAACATAAGATATGAGCTGAAATTCAGTGGCTGCTAATGATACTGTTCTAAATACTCCCTGTGAACTCAGCTCAGGCTATGTGTTCTTTGATACGGTGCCAGGCGGAGGATAAAACAATCTAATCGCTTGGAGAATGTTTCTGTAGGAGAGGCTGCGGGCCTCACCTCAGTCCTGCCTCCACGGGATAATGTTGCACCGCCGCAGTGTTTTGGACCTGCTTCTCTAAGTGTGTGTTTTTAATCTTTTTTTTTCTTTGCCCACTCTTTTATTGCTGGGATCCCCTGAACTGCACTCTGTAAGGGGGAGGCAGTAATGATGTGTGTTGTGTTTATGCAGAATATTCCTCAGTTGAAAGCTGTGATGCTCAAAGTGCTGAACATGGATGAATAATTGAAGGTATAGAATGAAGGAACATAGAGGCATGATGGGAAACAGCCCACTGACCTGAATTCTCTGTTTGCTACATCCTTGCATATAATGTCTCGATGCTTTAGTTTCTGCTCAGGTATCTCACTGTGACAGCTTGTAATTGATCATTAAATCATTGATGTTTTTCAAACAAAATGTTTGCTCTTACAGCTGGCATAGAGTAGATTGACGACGGTTGCATAAGGACACATTAAGGAATAGTGCTGTGACAGGGCCAGGGATATGCTCACTATTTATAACAGAATTATTCAAGAGGAGCATAATGAACAAATAACAAATAAACACAACCTCTGTTTTTTTTTGTTAGAAGGAGAAACATGCGTAGACAAGTATACAGTATACATTCATAATGGTGTATGTATACTGTATCATACACATGCACAGAACCCCAAAAAAATGCTTTTAATCTCACATAACCGTCATGGACAAGCTGCACAGGAGGGATCCAAATCCCGGATCACGACCTTCCCTGAAGCTCGTCCAGCTCCCCTTTGGATGAGCCTGAGTGGGTATTTGTGAGAACACACACAGGATTGTCGGCCCTCTTGATTTGTTTTCTTTTTTATTTACCACTCCTGCTTCCCTCCTCCCTGTACAGGACTCACAGACTCCCATACCAACTGACACACACACACACACCACACACAGACATGAAACACACACACACACACACACACACACACACACACACTGACATGCACATACAGTCCATGCACACACACAGGATTAACTTTCTCCCGATAAACCAGTTTTAGCCAGCGCACAGCGAGATTAAACACAGGATTTTACATTAGATGAACCCTTTATATATTTATATAGACTTACACAATGCACTGTCTTCAGAATGTTCTGCACAATTGCTCTGACCGTGGGACAGAGTTCACAGAGCCGGCATGAGACAATGAAGCTAAAACTTTGGAACAGGGCAATGATTGTCAGATAACCATTATTATATCCTTGATATCCACAGAGGCTGAGAGATTTGACCACTGAATTATTTCTTCATCTGCACGTGCTCTGAAATTTCCATGGAAGCAATTTAGTAACACCAACTCTGTCCAATTTGAGGGTCTATTTTAAACATTGACAGTCCTTAGGGCCCACTGTGCCTCGCTCCTACAGGCCCATTAGCTCGCTCTGCTCTGATGTATCATCGCAGACATGTTGAGCCTTGCCGATGTCTGGTGAGGGTGGGGTATCTAAATTTGCCTTTTTACAATACATATGCGGCCATTACGCAACTGCCATTCTCTATCAGATCTATCGATCAGAGTAATGGAGAGAAAGTTGTCAGGGTCTTCTAATTGGACAGTTATATTAAATAAGAATGCATCCACTCTTCAGACCAATCCACAGAGACTGTGAAATTATGGCACTTTAGGCTTCTGGCCTCTTGAGTGGAAGCACAAGGCTCGCACTGATTTACCAGCTTGTCATAAAGCTTGTTGCTGCATTGTTTGTTGAGAGAAACTAACCTTTTTGCTCACTGGACCATAAATATCTGGTTTTTGAAATGTCATTGCATATGTAATTGGCACAATATGACTCTTTACAGACTAATAATATAACAACTGGCAGCCCAGTATTGATTTGAACTATTGGATTTAATGGAATTGATTGAAATATGAGAAGCAACGTAGAGGAGCTGAATGCTTGCTTGTAGACTGTGGAAAAATTTAAACCCTTGGAAAATTAAACTTTATTGTTAGCCTGAAGACAAATTCATTTTCTGACATGGACAAATAGATTAGTTCAAAGTTTACTCATGTCGTATTGTGTCCTAAGTAATCATACCTTAATATATAAAAGACTTTAATTTCACACTATTTTTGAAAATCTGTCTCTTGAGTAGAGTGAAATCCAGCTACAAGCAGTTTCAATGCACATCAACATTTCTATAATTTTCACTTTCTCAATTATTCATTTTATAGCTTTTAGCTGAAGCTCACAATTTTCATTCATTTCATATCTGTGGGGCTGTACAGGAAATCAACAGTGTGATTAGTGGTTCCCCTGGGCCCACAAGCTCACATCTTTAACTGGCTCCATTCTCACCCAACAGCACTGGGAAATCCCATTGAGATCAATGTCAGGAGAATGAGTTATTGCGCAGCTCTTTGCACGGACCCTCAGGATGCAGAGAGTGAATTATCAATGCTGCTGAACATTTCAGGAAGGTCACTGAGAGAATTCCTTACTGGGGGTGAAAGTAAGTCACGTTCCCATTTGAGAGAGAGTGCCTTTATTTCATGAATAAATATGTCAGGAGCTGCAGAGCTGGAGCTGCTGCCTGGTGTGAAGGTCGGTTACAATGACCTGCTTCCGTTGCTGGACGTTCATTATCCTTATTAACCTCTGAGTTTGTCTCTACAATTCATCATTACTGTATTGTTGAATCACTAATTCAATAATCTATCAGTCCCACTATCACTATATTGCTCTTTTATTGATGAAATAACCTTGAAAATGACCTCTGCTGGGATTAATAAAACAATGGCAAGCTAATGAGAAATCTATGTAAAAGGAATGCTGTTTAGTTGCTGCACTAACGTATGCATGCGATTCAGTTTTGTTGTGCACCATCATGCTGCTGTGTGATTTGATGGAGGGGGAGTGCTGATGGTTTTAATGCATTTGTTTAGGAAGGACAGATATTATCACTACCACTGTAGCCCATAAAAGGATGGACCAGTTGATGACTGAAGTGATTTCTCCCTCCCTCCCTTTTTTCCACTCACTCCCTTGTGTTTAGTACATGCTCTAGATCTACTAAGTACTGTAAATAGGTTTTCTTACATTTCCTTTTTCTTTTTTCTCATTAAATTTTGTTTCTTTTTGTTATTGGACATTCTTGCACTTTTTTAAAGTGACTTGTTGTTACATTTTGCAAGATGAGATGTGAACATTAGCAAACAAACAAATAACAAAAATGACAAAATACAACAATAAAAGCAATAATTTTATGTAAAAATGCTCCAACTTGAGTGGCTTCCACAAGTCAACCAGACCTTGGCGTGCACATTATGGAAGTGTTGTGTTTAGGTGCTGAAGTCGCTGCTCTATCCCAGGGGTACTCCTGATTTTGTATTTCACTTTCTTAAAGTTGGCAGAATCACAAGAACAAGATTTAAAGAAGAAGTCACAATTGATTCTGTAGGGGCAGAGATGTCGAGACTTTTAGTCCCTAAGCTCAAAAAAACACTGGATCCTACATTTCCAATAATAATAATCCAGTAGGGTCTTCAGTTTAACCTGCCTGGTAGATATTTCTAAACTTCAAGGTCTTATTTTGTATTGGGTTTTCTGTGATAAATTCTTAGTCAGAGATAAACCTGAAGACACTGTCTCTGATTAAAGTACAGTTTTATTTATCATTGTAGGCATGCACACATGATACAAATATGATATAACGCCACCCTTCCTCTGTCCTTCTTGTCCTCAGGCATGCACACTAGCATCAGCGAGATCCTGAAGGAAAAGAGCCTCAAGCCGTCTCGCCGCAGCCTCCCCTGCCTGGCCCAGAGTCAGACTCATCCAATCAACCTCAACCACTTCCTGTCTGTACCTCTGAGCCCGGGGCCCAAACCACAAGTCGAGGAGTTGAGTCAGAGCATCAGCACCTCCTGCAGCCTCCTCCCCCCACAGCCAGGTCAGTCTGCTGAGAGGAACTTACTAACTTCTTCCAAAGTGCCCACCCATTAGTGGATAAGATGCTTCACTCATGTATTTATGTGATTGCATCACTGATAAATAATATATAAAAATATATTGATTTTAAAGTTTACCCTGTAGGTGTCTGCAGTGGTTTGTCAAAGTACAAAAAATTCTGTATCAAAGGAGGCTCATATTAGGTTTCATGCCAGTTAGCAGAATTTAAATTAGTGATTTGTAGAAATAGGTTTATTTCTGTGTTAGTTATGTGTTGTTACGTGTTAAATTATTCTCATCGTACTCAGAGATGGTTACTACACAAATTTAATAATGTAATATGGTGCATAATATTGATTGAGCAGATTGTGTCAATGCTGCAGGGGATTTACAGTCACATGTGTCTAGTGCACTTTCAGAGGTAGTAAGATAGCGTGGGAAAAGGCTATTGCAAGGAAAACAATACATTATTGTATGGACTGGTAAATGCCTGTTGGAGAGGGAAAATTATTCTTATAAATATCTTGAAGAACATTCAAAAGCCATTGACAGTGAGGGCTCTATTTTTGTCACAGCACTAAGAGCAGCCCTTCAACAAGTTGGTGTTCTCTTGAACTTGAAACGCCCTTTGAATGACCCTTTGGTATTTCACAGCTGAGTGCAGTGTGCAAAAGTGGGAAGAGAGATGCAGTTTCATGCAGATGAGGTTTTTCTATTCAGGTGAAAACGTGGTGCTGAAAATAGACGTCTGGGAACAGGTCAGTTTTCTCTTTGCCTGAGGTGGGTGTATACAGAAGGAGAGAGGGAAGACAGACCAACCAGTGTGGGCTCGCTAGACAAGGACATGATCCTTCACCAGCTTCCCACCTGTGTTCACTTTGACAGATGTGATTGATGGGTCTAAGCTGGATGCACTGCTGCTGGAGAATTTACCCAGAAATTGATATGTGTTTAGTTTTACTGTTATTGTACAAATTGTGCTATAGCCAACAACAGTCAGTAACTCCATATAACAGTTACTATGTGAATTATGCGCAGAAAAAAATAGATTCACATCACATCGCTCCTTGCTGTGTGAAGACACAGCATGACCCAGCAGTCGTAAATTCATTCTGCTTTTTGGATTCTTTACAGTGCCCCATGCTGCCCAAAGTTACATCATCAAGTGAAAATCTCATTTTTCAGCACAGATGACACTTTTATCTCCAAACCCAAATGAACTGAAATGTCTTTCAGTGTGGAGGAAATTCACAGGGATGTCTGTAAAAACATCACCACAGTCAATTTCCCACAACTTTCTGGTGCACTTCTGATATAAGTTGTATATACTGAAGGAAATTGTTTCACATCATTCATTCCGATGTTTTGGATAGTTTTTTTGGTGAGTAATAGTTATATTCTTCCACTTTACTACTCCAGTGAAATCAAAAGCCAGCAGCTATAGCTACTCTTCAAAAGATTATCACTCACTGCTCACTTGACATCTTAAATTAGACAGAAGATAGGGCAGTTTTTTCTACAATCTCAGTCTGGATCAGGAGAGGTGCTGTTTAAAACTAATGTCACAGCTAGTGATTTTGCACTAAAGCCAAATTCTTTCTGCCAACAGCCCAATAATGTGCTCAAACACACATCGGCTACAGACTCTAATTTAACTTGAGTTACTTAATGAAGCTGTTAAGACTTAACTCTATGGTGATTTAAATGAAGTGCTTAGAATATACCAGATGGAAGGGTTTTTTGTCCTCTAAAAATATAATTCCATATGTATTTATAATGTATTTATAAAAAATGTCATTGACACTGTTTGAATAATTTATATTTCTTACATTTGGTTTCAGCACACCAGTATAAAAAGGATCTGACTGTAGCCAAACTGTCACACATGTATTGGTGGAGACACAACCTCTGCTGTACTGTGAAATGCTACATCTTCCTGTAGCTATAGCTATATGTCTTGTTTTAACCTGATAGATGAATTGTTATACTCAGTAAATCTACTCCCTCTCTCATAAAAGCAATACATACTACATACCATTGAAACTGCTTTCATATGTTGTATTGCAAAAGAGTTATTGTTCATAATCTGATACGTTTTCAAAACATTGAGCTACTAGAGCAGTTAGATTGTCTTGCCTCACAGTGTGGGTTTAACAAATCGTTATTTTGTTGTGCACATCAGTGGGATGCATAAAGATTCAGGGGTAAGGAAATACGTTTGGCCCTCTTTCAACATCGATGAATGGTTAAATTGCATCAAGGTGTTGCTCCCACATTTAAATTATTTGGATTTGTATTTAACTCAGATCTAATTTCAATGTTGGCAATTGGATTGAGGAAAATACTGATTTGAGCAACAACAAAAGTCTTAATGCAGATATGATACCTTGTTATCAGTTCAATAACTGTTTCGTTGATCGTGCTGTGTCTGTGTGCAGCAGAGGATGGCAAGGATCACTACGTGGAGGAGTCAGAGGCAACTACGTGTGACACAAGGGCAGATGAGTCGTTTTTGCTACAAAAGCCTGTCACCCGTGCTAAATTAGAGGCCCGCACGGATTCACTTCAGGTACAATAATTATTGCCACAAATGTTCATGTTGTTACACAGTAGTTATTTTGTCACTGAACCACTGGTAAGTGTCAAGCATTAGCAGTCCTGTGTTCAGCATCCCCGCATAGAAAATTCAGAGATGAAATATTGTTGCTACAGGGAAAGAAACGAGCTGGTTCCTCTGGGCTGTTTTTCCGAGATGGGAAAAAGCGGATTGACTACATCCTGGTCTACAAGAAGTCCAGTCCACAGGTGGAAAAGAGGTGCACATTTGAGAAGAATCTACGGGCTGAGGGCCTGATGCTGGAGAAGGAGGTAAAAAAAATAGTTTTGGTTAAGACTTAAGCTTGATTACTCAACTTGGTTCTCACACTCCTTTGTTTCTTTTTAACTCGAAAGCCCTCCTTGACGAACAACGACATCATGTTTGTGAAGGTCCACGCTCCTTGGGATACGCTTTGCAAGTATGCAGAGCAGATGAACATCCGAATGCCTTTCAGGTAAAAGAAAGGCAAAAAAGATTGAACTTTTAACTCTGGAAAGTGTGATCGTCAGCTTTTTCAGTGGCTGCCAACTTCATCCAGTCTCTCTAACTTGTTTTTTTTTTTTTTTTCTTCTTTAAGGAAAAAATGTTACTTTACGGACTGGAAGAGCAAAACTTTGGGCAGGTAAATAGATTTAAGGTATAGGATTATTTTTTTCTGTTGCTCTCTGGGGACAGGAAGCTGGATGCTTCAATATCTCTAATGAAATTCATGAGGAGCACAGCTGCGAGGCCTCAGCCATAATATGAGCTGTGGATGGTGTTGACTGAAGTTATGTCCTCAGTGAGGAACACAAACAGAGAAAGTTTGAGTCAAACCATTATTTTTCTTTTTAAACCAACCACTGAGAGAGTGTTAATTAGTCCAGGGGTCAAGCCATTACACAGACTGTGAGTAAATATACGGTATTTATAAAGTCTGGAATTAGATTTTTAAATTGGAAAGTCTCCCCCTGTGTGCAGTAATCGGTGATTAGGTGGAGTTGATTTAGCCAGGATTTAAAAATACAGGCACTGTTATGTTTATGTAAATTAATGTAATTAATTACATTTTTCAAAACTCACAGCATCCTGGACATCGGGCACATCGAGTACAATACTGTAACTCACCCACACTGAAAGTGCTTTTCTATAATATAATTGCAATCTTTCAGTCAAATAAATGAGGCTGCACAGGCTTATTTGCATACTATTTTTAGAGAGATGCACTTGCGCTTTGATGTGATGTTCAAGTGTTGTCCAGGCTCTGCACAGGACTCTGAATTTCCATCTCTTCATCTCACCAGAACGCAGATAGAAACAGCCCAACAACAAATCACTTAAAAAATTCACAGCAGCATCTCTTATTTTGAAGACCTTTGGTTAACATACTGCATGTACATTTTAATTTTGTAAAGTCTACAAACCCCTTTTTACTTTAAAGGCCCCGAAAAAACTATTTTCTCACTTAAGATCTTAACATGGGTATTTTTTGTCTTTGTCTCTTCTCACTGGTGTCTAACAAGGTGATGTCACATAATCAGGATTTACAAACATTTGAATTCAAACCTGATGAAAGTTGTAGGGTTGTTTGTTTACGTCAATAGTCCACTGTCGATCAAATATGATCTAATCACACAGTCCTAATAAACTGTTAAACACCCAAGAATGTTTCTTATGAACTTAAATTTGGAGCGTTGCTTATTTAGTCATAAATGTATTTGCATAAATATGTTATAGAAAAATACATAAGCTTTGAAATCACATTTTCAGGGGCTTTAAAACTGACGATCATAAGTTCTCTCCAGTGATGATAGGTAACTAAAATGATGTTTGAACCACAGCACTGATGGCAGAAATTTATATATAAGCTTTGAATGAGCCCTTGTAAAGCTTTGAATAGTTAACAGTTAGTGAAGTATGATATTACTTGTCTTGAAGGAGTGCTGGTTTTTAGCAATTAGACTTCAAAACATGGTGTGACTCCTCTCCTCCAGCCTGTGGCTCTGTTTGCAACAGAGCTTATTGACATTGTTAACCAGAATTGGTGCGACTGGACAAACTAACAGCAATAAATGTGTCTGTTTTAGTGTTTTATGATACTTCAAGATGCATATTTATATACTGTGTCAACAAACTATTTATCACAAATACATAATGGATATACGCCATGTAGTCAATAGAAAAGCTCAAAATTTAAGGAGTTGACAATATTGATAATATTGTTATTTCATGTACATTTTAATGGTCACGCTTGGAGAACATACACACACACACACACACATACACACATAGAGCAGACAAAAATCACACAGACAAGAATCACTCGCCCACCTGTCCAACTGAGAACAAAGCACTTTTTAATCTTGTGTGACAGTGATCTTAGTCATTGTGAACAATGAGGACCGTTATGTTCTCCTCAGAGCTCCTACAGTCTTTACTGCTCTAAGAAGAAAAATCTACCCCAGTAGTAAATAGGCTTTATGTGTTTACTAATGGTCTATCACTAACTTAGATCCCTGTAAAACTGAACAAATGGCCCATCTGCAGTTGGTCACAGGCTGCTGGTTTGATATCATGACGTTCTGTACAGAACCTTTCCCCTTCACAACAACATTCATAAAATGCTCTCTGGCAGCAGGGTGTTTTCCCCAGAATTCCCATTTATATTCATTAAATCCATATCAGAGCAGAGCCATACAAACGAGATGGAGACCTCTCCAGTAAACCTGGAGAAGCAGTGGGCATATATTATCCATCCAACTGATTTTTAGTCACGCTAGCGGCATGGTTCTAGGGAAATCAATGTAGGTCTATTGACAGTCCACTACTTTAGTCCAGACTGAAATATCTCCTTAACTACTGAATGGATTGCCATGAAATTCAAGCAAAATCTCCATCTTGGCTTGATGCAATGTTTAGTACAGACATTCACAGTTCTCGGACAATGTTTTTGAATGGCTTTGGTAATACCCTGACATTTCCTTTCCGTGAGGTTGACAGTTTTGTATTTTAACTGACATAGCTCAATAACTATTGGATGGATTGCCATTACATTTGATACACACATTCATGTCCCCCCCGGGATGAATTGTAGCCACTTTGGTGGTGTCTTAACTCTTGTGCCATCATCAGGTATAACATTTTAATTCATCTAATACTTTGGTTTATGACCAAATACCTGCAAACTTGATGCCATTCCCATCAGCCTCAGCTGTACTTAGTGTTTACTGCTAATAAGCATATGTAAGCATGTTAACACACTAAACTAAGATGGTGAACATGGTAAACATCATCATCAGCATGCTGACGTTGGCATTTGGCTCAAAGCAACACTGCCTAAGTACAGCCTAAGAGAGCTGCTAACATGGCTGTACACTCTTAGTCTTGTCTCTATTTATTAAGTTAATTTAACATTAAAAAGGAGATACAACTAAGCAAATCAATGCATGCCATCAGGCTTCACCTGGGCTGGCCCTCAAATCACTCCTGTAATATATAAAAAAAAATAAAAAAAGAATTATCCATTGAGTTGGATTTAGCAAATTGTTATCCTGGATCAGTGACTCCCAGGCTCATGAGTCATGAGCAGCGTGAAAATGAAAAACATTAGTCTGCAGGGTGATGCGTGTTCATGTGTATGTGTATATAAAAGTGTTTTTAGTGGGAGTGAGGTGGTGCGAGCTTGTCAGGGTTGTGTTAGGGGGAAAAGTGAGGAGCCACAATTCCATATCAAAGAAAAAAATCTTCATGTTAATCTGTGCCTTTAATCCTGTTTCCTCTGTGCGTCTGTGCAGCAGGTTTCATCTGAGATGTCGTCAAATAAAAAGCTGGCTACCCAGAAACCCAATGAAGCTGGACAAAGAGGCCTTACCTGACCTGGAGGAAACTGACTGCTACACAGCCCCCTTCAGCAGGGCCCGCATGCATCAGTAAGGAGGACATATACACAACCATTCATGCTGCCACAGAAACTCACACACATGATCACATAATGGCAGTGTCTGAAGCGGTTGTGTTGTATAGTGATATTTATCCTGTTCTGCATCCCTAGTTTCGTTTTCATCCATCACATTCATTCATGTCCAGAGCTCTGGATGTGGAATTTAGAAACCAACTGTTGAAATCTGCACTATGAAGTCTTGTATATTTTATAGCTTTGAGCCAGAACTCAGAAAGATAAAGACAAGTTGATCATAAATAAGATATCACAATACAGCAGCAGATGTCCATGAAATGATTAGATTTCTCCCTCATTCCTTCCTGTTTTTCATTTTCAAAGCATTTCCTTGATGAAAGGCATCATCTGATCTGATTTGTCAGTGAATCATTGCCACTTTTCCTTTGGTTGTCAGCCTTGACATTTTTTGGAAATAATGATACGGGAATGAACACAAACTTTATACCACAAATTGAGTTTTAATGAACTTCCCATCGTTATTGGCTCAGCTGTCATTATGGTCTGTGACTGGACAACGTTGATATACTGTTACATAATGAATATCTGAAGGAGTGTGCTGTTATTTTCCTCCCAGCTTCACTATCAACAATAGAGAGACCTTCTTTTCCAATTCCACCAGAAGCAGAATAGTCCATCATGTCCTGCAGCGCACCAAGTATGAGGAGGGAAAATCGAAGATGGGTAAGGCATATTTCTCTTCTTGATCCTCACATGCTAAACAATATTTCTAGTAGTGTCACATTTGTGGCAGGCGACTCCCATGCTCATTTATATATAATAATGTCCATATATCCATCATAAGTCTACATTTTTTGGAAAAAATAATTTTGTTTGTTTCTGTTAAATGTTTAGCTTTATTCACCAGCAACAACAATAATTCTGTCTTTATTTCTTTCTCTGTGTTTATTATGTCACTACTAAAACCAGCAGGGGCACCAGTGTAAAAGACAAGATTTCGCTGTTAATTTGACTTTAGAGAGCAATAGTAGGGTAGTTGGGTGAATTGGGTCTTTGTTTTTTGTTTTGCTGTGGAATAATTAAAATGTGTGCTGCTGCTCAGCTGCTGGTATCATCCAACTTGTGGCTGATCCCTCCTTTCCTTCTGGCTGTTGTTTTGTGGTATTGCCAGTTACCAAATTGTCTGTCCTCTCCCAATCCACTATCTTGTCTGACTGCTGCCAACATGTTTTGCTGATTAAAGTTTGGCCTTGAAGGGCTGGAACGGATTTCCCATTAATATTTTAATACTGTTGACCACTCTACTTTCCAACAAATAAGATCAGCTCTGCCACAAGAGTGGAAAATCCTTTTCAAATCCACCCCTCCCTGCTCCTGCTTTTACTATCTACAGTTCCAGTCAGGGGATGACAATGCAAATGAATCCACTATTGTCCTGTGAAACAATACATTTTTTTCGTTACTGCTTCATACAGTATAGTACCTGAAGCCAATTCAGTCAGTTTATTGTGATTGAGACAATATTTTACACAATTATGGTCCAGCAAAAATGAAAAGGGTTATTTTCAAGTGCCTGCAGTTATTCTAACCTGAGTGTTTTAAGCCTTTAATGTGCTTGTCTAATGCAGCTTATCAGTTACGTAATGCAGTAAACTGTTATGTTAGAGTGGGTTTGAATGAATCTCTCTTTGGACCCCTCTCTCAATTATGGCTGGTGCTGAATTTTAATGTAGTGTCCTTGTATATCAACATCTTTTGACATGACGTGTTTTGTTTTACTGTAGGTATCAACCGGTTATTGGGCAACAACACATATGAGGCTGCATTTCCTCCCCATGAGGTGAGAAGATTTTTATTTGTGCTGAAAAGCTGTAGAGATTCACAGATTGTCAAACTGTAAAATCCCTCCTGTAATGTAAATTTCCCTTCCCTCTGTCTCGTCAGGGTGGTTACAAGAGCAGACACCCAATTAAGACTCACGGTGCCCAGAACCACCGGCATCTTCTGTATGAGCGGTGGGCCCGCTGGGGAATCTGGTATAAATACCAGCCTCTTGACCTCATCAGGTAATCAGCTTTGAAGCAAGTGACACAACATCATGAGCTGTTTTTGGACGTTGGACGATGAGCTCTGTTGTCCTGGTTATGAGCCTCATTCTGTGTTTGATAATATTCAGGATGTGTTGTTTGAATAGAACATAGAGAAACTACGTTGTTCATCTGTATAAGGTACATGAATATAAAAATATCCAGGTTTCTGATCACAGTCTGCTGTCTGAACAGGCTTATTTCTCATTCCCCGACATCCCAGTATATCTGATATATCTGAAGTGATGGAGTTGAGGATGAGCCCATTTAAGTTTATGGCAGCCTTGGCACCGCGGTGTCTTTTACATCTTATCACCAGTAAAGTAAAGTAAGATTAGAGTGACATGGAATAGTCTGACATTTTGGGAAGTACACTTATTCACTATCCTGTGAAGAGTTAGATGAGAAGATCGATAACACATTTAGGTGTTATGTGTAGAGCTGGATCCAGGAGGCGGTGAGCTGAGCTTTGCATAAACACTGGAAACAGGGGAAAATGATAATGTGACGCCTTGTAAATAAGCAACTGCACCTTGATTTTCCAGGTATTTTATTCACTTGATTTGATAAAAACAGACATTCCCATATTTTTCTTTTTTTATCTATAAATGGTTTCTCAACATTATTTTATGAAATTATATACAGTATATTGTGATAGAAGATTCAATCCATATCACTAACCCCTATATCTTGGTTACAGGAAACTAGTGTATATCATCCCTTATCCTGACACCAAGAACCATTACTGGGATACTAGCGTACATGTAAACATACTGAGGGAATATTTGTCCACGCTTTTTTCGCAGCCATGTCCTTCCTTATTTTTAATACAGCATTGCATACACCCTTGGGAGTTGCCTGATTACTGGAACAGTTGTGTAATTATAAGTCTGTAAGTCTTGCTCAAGGGCACCTTAACAGCAGTGGTTTAAGAACCAGTTCCATTTATTGATTAATTTCCCACCATTATACTGTGTGACCGTTCAGTCCAGCAGCCTCCCTATCCATTAAGCTACCACAACTACCTCATATTACACTAAATACACCCACAACTTCACTGCAAGTGAACACTTCCAGATTTAATTTACAGTCACCACAGTTTCTTGGTGAATTTTGACCTCTACGTCTCTCCGTCTCTCCCAGGAGGTACTTCGGTGAGAAAATCGGTCTTTACTTTGCATGGTTGGGATGGTACACTGGCATGCTGATCCCTGCCGCCCTGGTTGGTGTTTTTGTCTTCCTCTATGGCCTCTTCACTATGGACTCTAGCCAAGTCAGGTCAGTTAAGTTCACACAACCTGCATACCACATAAAATAGTGCACTCCCTTGTATTGATTGATTAATTGACTAATGTAGAGTGTGTAATTTAAAACATGTATATTCCCGATTGTTGCTGTCATTTCCTGATTCTCATCAGTAAAGAGATTTGTGAAGCCAACACTACCATCATGTGTCCTATGTGTGAGGACACCTGTGAGCCGTGGACGCTGAGTGACAGTTGCGTCTATGCAAAGGTCAGTGCAGTTCTGATATTCATCCGTAGTCACAGCATTTCAGTATGTCAGAGTTTCTCAGCCTCTTCTAGCTCCTCACAAACTTCTTACAAATATTTTTAGGTCAAAAAATCTCATGGAACCTAGAAACTAGAGAGTTGTGAAGTTGCCATTTGAATTAGGGAATGTTACGATCACACAGATCATGGAGCTCCAAATGGATTATAGTAAAATAATTACTTAATTACTTTCTTGCCAAGATTTAGGTAAGAAGATCAACACCACTCTTATATCTGTCCGTTAAATATTAAACTACAACTATCAGTCTGTTAGCTTAGCTTAGCACAAAGACTGGAAACCATAGGAAACAGCTAGCCTGGCTGTGTCCAAAGGTAAAACCACAACTTCTCCTTTTTACACAGAGCATGAGAGCGTTATCAATCTTCTCATCTAACTCTCTGCAACAAAGAAGATAAGCTTATTTCCTAAAATGTCAACTATTCCTTTAAAGAAATCTCTCTCATGAGGCCCCAAACTCAAGGATGAGAAACTTTGAAGTACAATGTTTATTATCACAAAGTTTTGACATGTATGTGAAAAAAATAAAGCCGTCGAAATTGAAAATATATCAGACATATTAAGTTTCATGTGTGTTTGTGTTTCTAGGTGACCCATCTATTTGATAATGGTGGAACTGTGTTCTTTGCCATCTTCATGGCTATTTGGGGTAGGTGAAGGCTGTTTGTCCCTTTTTCTGATTTTGTGAACACTTGTTGTATTACGTCGACCGTTCCACGCTTAATAAAAACCCTTCTAGAATTCAAATCTATTTATACAATAGTGTATCTGTCCTCATGTTTCCACTCTACACTCGACTCCGCAATACACGTTAAGCATTTCAACCGAGAATTCAACACAGTAAACACTCTGCAGTGCAAATACAGGAGATTTTCACTCTGAAATACATTTGTCAGCAAGTCGATAAATGACAGTCAGGTTTCTCTGATTGAAAGTCTGCACTTAAACTTCCGCTTCTGTTCTGGTGTAATTAGCCGGATAATTAAACATTTCTCCAGAGGGAGCCGGTATCATTCGGCTGTCAGGGTTGCAGAATTGCACCATGATAGCGGTATATTGCAGCTATGGTTCCCACAGCTATAATATGTTTGTATAGTAGAGTGTGAGCGTTACGCTGCACTGTCTGGCCCAGATCCATTAATCTGCCAGCATGGTAAATAATAACCTGTGCCCAGAGGGAACACTTGGCACATTGTATTCTGTGTTTGGGCTAAATGAAGGCCAAGGAGAGCTGGTGATACGAGGGAGGTCCAGCTTGCCTCACTGACTGAGGTCTGGAGCTCTGAATCCAGCATGATAGCTTTTGGCAATGTGAACCAAAGTAACAGTACTGCACCACTGAGTGAGTGCACTCTAGGTCTGCTGTGTGTGAGTGTGTGTGTGTGTGTGAGATAGAGATGAAAAATTGTTCAGCCCAAGGGACCGAATGTAGGCATCTGAAAAGGCTGCTTTTTTTCTCTCTTTAAACAAAAGTGGGTCAAGCTATATTAAACTTCAACATCTTGAACAGCAGTCAAAGTTGTTCTGACTGAGGATTCATATTCTGGTACTTTTTAAGGCCACAATTCCTTTGTGTGTCCCAAATTATGTTCATCACTGGAATCATTTTATTTTACTTTAACAAATTAAAAAATAACACATGTAGCGCTGCAACCAACAACTACTTTCATCATTGATTAATCTGCTGATTATTTTCTTGATTCATTGCTTAGTCTAAAACCTTAAAATATCTGTTTATTATCAAGTATGAGAAAATAAATGCAGCCAAGTCTCATAATGAGTAGCAGGAACTGAGGAATGTTTGACTCAACTATTAGAATAGTTGACAATTTTAACAATTTCAATTGATTGACTAATTGATATGTTCAGATATTTAAAACATTCATAATGCTCGAAAAGGGGTTGTGTTAATGCTGCACAGCACTGATCGAATATTCATGTCAGTTTTCATTAGACTTTCGTCTTCTTGCTACAGATTCACACGTGTTTCACATATATGTCTAATGAAAACTGACAAAAGGGCTGAGTCAGTAGTATAGAGTTACAGTGTGCTGTCCATCATAGATCATACATGATTGCTCTGCTCTTTTCCACTGATCCGTCACTGTCTAATACTGCTAAGACAAATGTTTCCACATATATCAAACCACATAAGTGTTGATTCTGTGGTGTGTGTGCCATGCAGCTTTTATAAAAGCCCTTTTTTTACTGTTGCGTATCTGTTATAAACCAGAATACATGAAAAGTCTTGACAGAAAAAGATTATGGACAACATTTCTGGTGTTGTGTGCAGCTCAAGTCACAATAGAGGCTGACACAAAGGAAATAATGCCTCCAGACTGAATTCTGCCCACAGAAAGCTTTACTTTTGAAGTCTTTCAACATAAAATGGATCTCGCCTGACAGCGACACGATTTGGGGGTGAAACATTGTGCAAGTAAAACCTATTTGCTGTAGCCACTTTGGCTGAACTTCCCTACAGAAACGAATCAGCCTGTGAACTGATGGCTGTAATCAGTTTCCATAATGGGCCATGCACGTCACTGCAGCCAGTGTTTCACTCAAGATGTTTGAACATGATGTGGAGTTTGGTTCTGCATTGTGCCCACAGTGAATGGCCCTCTGCAGTCACATGATTATTAATCACACTGTCTATTACATATCAAAGTTGATCAATAATGTAATTGATTCCTGGTCCCTTCTGCAGCCACAGTATTCCTGGAGTTCTGGAAAAGGAGGAGGGCAGAACTGACTTATGACTGGGATCTCATTGATTGGGAGGAGGAGGAGGTACGTCAGCAAAATCCTCAAATAGATCCGATAGCATTTGATTACCTCACAATGTTAGTCTACGTTCATGTAGCACATCTTGTAAATTTGATATAAAGAGAAGAGTTATTGCTTAATCAGGCAGGGGTGCCTACAGTTCATACTGGGATGTGTGTTGTGAATCAGGAGGAGCTGAGACCTCAATTTGAAGCCAAGTACTCAAGGGTGGAGAGAGTCAACCCCATCTCTGGCAAGCCTGAGCCTTTCCAGCCCTTCTCAGACAAACTCAGTCGGCTCATGGTGTCTGTGTCCGGAATATTCTTCATGGTAAACCCTTTGATCTTTGAATAATCTGCCCTTTTGGGATTCAGGCTCAGAGTGAGATCACCTTATTTTGTGTGTCACCTTTGGTGTGGTTATAATGCGCCAGCAGTGGCATAACATCTCCCCCTGCTGGATGAAGACTGTATTGAGAGGAAATAGTGGATTTGGCCTTTCTGATGGCTTAATTTCTCCTGTTTACTGGTTACATTTGAATGATGAGTGTTTTGTTTATCTTAATATTTAATTGTTTCTTTATCAATAGCTTTTCCTTTTTATGCTGCACAGTTGTTTATTATATGATAAGATCAAACTTCTACAACCTAAACAGAAAGTGTTCTTCTTGCTTGTGGGCTTATTACAGTTTTTAAACACATATATCATCCCCTCCTCTGTGCTTCCTTTCTCCATCATCTCTGCTTAGATTTCCCTCGTTCTGACAGCCGTGTTTGCTGTGGTGGTTTTCCGCCTCATTGCGATGGAGAAGTTTGCTTCCTTCAACTGGTATTTTGTGAAGAAGAACTGGCAGTTTGCCACTTCTGGCACCGGTGTCTGCATCAACTTTATGATCATCATGTCTCTCAACGTGGTGGGTGTCTGGACAAGCATCATCTGGCACGTTTACAAATTCTGTCCAACAAGTGTTTCATGAAACATTTATTTAGAACTTTGTTCCAGGAACTATCACATCCACAGCCAGAAAGACTTATTTCATTTTTTTTTTTTTTTTTTGCTGAGTTTCCTGTTTGCCTCTCTTGTTCATGCTCATTACCCTCCTCAACCTTTACCTTATTGATGCTTATGAGTACTATCATTTTGTCAGGTGTATGAAAAGGTGGCCTATCTGCTGACAAATTTAGGTGAGCGTTGTCCACATGCTGCATGCATTTATACCTTCATTATCTCTTGCTTCCCAGATGGTTGCAAGCATTTACTTTCTCCCTCGTCCACCCCACAACCCCTGTTTCTCCCCCCTCAGAGCACCCACGGACAGAGTCTGAGTGGGAGAACAGCTTTGCTCTGAAGATGTTTCTGTTCCAGTTTGTAAATTTGAACAGCTCCACATTTTACATCGCTTTCTTTCTTGGAAGGTAGGCTGACTGCCATGAACTCTCCAGTTCCTGTTTACAGTGAAGTTAATGAGAAATTGTGCAAAGATGTTTTCTTTCAAACTCCCATGTCATGATTGCCAAGACTCCTTCCCTTTCCATTCTTACTGTATCGTTATTTTTGGCCTCATGTTTCAGCATTTCCAAATACTGCCTTGACTAGAAATGTAACCAAGCTGTGGTTTATCGGACATAATTAGCACTTTTAAGTGTCTTTCGTGCTCAGGGTTTATTAGTTGAGTCTGATTGAATTTCAAAGCTAATGTTGCCACTTTCAATCTGTTCAGGTTTGCTGGCAGGCCTGGGAAATACAATAAACTCTTTAATCGATGGAGACTGGAGGAGGTGAGTGCAACTAAGCATAACCTTAAGCGGGCTGATCATTGTCTTCTGTTTTAGGTTAAATTTTTGAATTTTCAAGTAATTCATCTATCTAATGATCCGCCTGTATATTACTATGGGAACCATTAATCTCCTACATGATTACTGGGATTTAAAATCAGAATGGGATGAATTGAATTGAATTATCAAGCATGAAATATGGATGTCACAGTTTTTTTTATTTAAATGTATTTTTCTCAGTGTCACCCGAGCGGTTGTTTGATTGATCTGTGCCTGCAAATGGGAGTCATCATGTTCTTCAAACAAATCTGGAACAACTTCATGGAGCTCGGTTACCCGTAAGTACTGTGGTATTATAATTATGAAGTTCTTTCTCTATAAACCATTAGAAATGTTATATTTATTCTCAATGTTGTAAATTCAAGTGATGGGCATTTTACAAACTGTAGGTAATTTTTGTTTCGTTTCTTTGTCCTTGCTCAGTAGCATATGAAAAGGTTTTTTTCCTGCAAAAAGACATTAAATCCTCTTGTGTGGAGCTTTGTAAAAGGGTTCCTGCAGTGCTCAGTGCATTGTCAGAAATAATTGCTTTGAGTTGACAGTTAGCTATTTTCTACATTTTCAGTTTGCTGCAGAACTGGTGGTCTCGTAGGAAGATGAAGAAAGGAGGTGGTGCAGGGCAGAATGTAGAGACTAAAGCCCAGCTTCCACAGTGGGACAAAGACTGGAATCTGCAGCCGATGAACGCTCATGGACTGGTGGACGAATACCTTGAAATGGGTAATACACTACACTCTTTTGAAGTGTTCCGTTTGTCTAAAGAGGGAAGGAAAAATTTCACAGTCTGTAATGTGGTTTGTGCCAGAGTTGTGATCTTTCCTTTGCAGTTCTCCAGTTTGGCTTCACCACCATCTTTGTAGCGGCATTCCCGCTGGCTCCTCTCCTGGCTCTGCTCAACAATATCATTGAGATTCGTCTTGACGCCTACAAGTTTGTCACTCAGTGGAGGAGACCCATGCCTGCCCGAGCCACTGACATAGGTCAGTGTGAGCTCTGACTGCCCCCTCACCCCTTAGGTGTCTCCCACACAGTGTCTGTTTTATTTTTAGATCAAAACCACTTTATACAACAGTAAAACATTGTGGGAACCAAACATTTTCCATCCTATGGCGAAAGATATGTTCCCATATCATCTGCTTCTATACTGCCATATGCTGCACCAGCCCACCTCCCCATATGACTGCAAACAACACCCTCCAACTGCAATATAATATACGACCAAATGCTTCTTGTGGTATGTTGCCCTGTAATTAAAAGAAGAATCCACCCTGAATTCTTCTGCTGTAATGAAACATTATGTTTCAGTCACACAGCATCAGATATCAAAGCTTCTCTGTAGGTTTAAGCTGACATTTACAGATCATACAGAGACAAGTTTAATATAAAAAAGTCAGAGAGATGATTTTTCTCCACTGACCTTTATAGACTTTATTATAATACAGCAAAAAAACATGCTGTATTTTAAGTAAAACAGTTTACAAACTATTTGGTTACATGGCTGCATATATATAAACAATATGACCTTGCACTCTCTGGGGGCTGTTTAAACTCATTCTGGTAAATGATTAACTAAAGAGAAGTAAATGAAGCACAATGAAGGAAAGTGAGCATATCAAGAGAGCTAAATTACAAGACTTCATCACATAATAATTCCTGGAATGTTGATAAATCTCACAAATGAGGGGTTTCGTGATATAATCATAGGGTAGAATTTTCCATCTCAGTTGTCCGTTATTATCTTCTGCTTGATGCACTTTAATGTTTCACCAATAAAAGGCTTTGGAAGCCACACCAAACTTAAGTTACTATGTGTTGTAGATGACCTGAATGCTTTCAGGTTTATAAACCATCCTACTGAACACAAATTTTCCTAACTGTCTTCTTTTACACTTTAGGAAGTAGTGAAAAATATTTATTCTCCTCTGGTTTGGCTGTCAGGTATCTGGCATGGGATTCTCGAAGGTATCGGTGTGCTGGCAGTCATCACCAACGCCTTCGTCATTGCCATCACCTCAGACTACATCCCCCGCTTTGTTTACGCCTTCAAATACGGCCCATGTATGAACAAAGGACACCACCATGAGGATGAGTAAGCATTAGACATAATGTGTAAGCTTTGAATATATCCGGCAGAGTGCCTTGTGTCATGTTCTGACATATGGGCTTCTCCTTTCGTCGTCAGGTGTTTACGAGGCTACATGAACAGCAGCCTGTCTGTGTTCGAGCAGAAGAACAACAGCCAGTCCAGATACTGCAGGTACAGAGACTACAGAGCCCCGCCCTGGAGCTCACAGCCGTATGAATTCACCCTGCAGTTCTGGCATGTCTTGGCTGCCAGGCTGGCCTTCATCATCGTCTTTGAGGTCTGTCAGCATTCCCCGTTTCTTTTGTGTGTGTTTACCAGCAAGGCAAGCAGCTAAAACTAAATCCCCCTATATCTTCTCAAGTTTGTGAAACCACAGAATTTTTTGTAGATTACATTTTTTATACTTTAATAAAGTTATGTGCCGTCATTGTTAAATAAAAACCTCACAAACACAATTTAGGTGATTTTCATGCTTTAATTGAATATTGCCGCTAAAGAAGATCCACAGAATAAATCCCAAATTACATGGTGGTCCAGCTGAAAAAAAAGGCACCATGTTTTCTCTTCTTTCCCTGAAAAGCTGACATGATTGTCCCCAGACAATGCTGCCTTGTGCATTGATTTGTACATTTAGAGAAGTTGGCATAGTATACACCTATAAAACATTATAGGGCATATAAAGTTCTTTATTCTGGTGCATGCAGTGTTAACCTCTCCGTGCTTATTGAATTATGCAGCAAATACTGGCAATTAAAGTGTGTGACTTCGGTGAAAGGTAACTGATAAATTATCAATGTTTCCCTCAGCACCTGGTGTTTGGGATCAAGTCCTTCATAGCGTACCTCATTCCTGACATGCCGAAGGATCTCTGCGATCGTATGAGGAGGGAAAAGTACCTGATGCAAGAGATGATGTACGAAGCAGAACTCGAGCACCTGCAGAAGGAGCGAAAGAAGAACGGACGGCGTTATCACCATGAGTGGCCTTAGCTTTACCCCCACGTCTCCACTACACGCTGCACAGCCCCTAACTCACAGGCACAACCTCCCCTGCCTGCTTATTTATGTATCTTAGCTTTGAGAGTCTAGCTTCACTTGGCTGATTCTGTACACCAAAGACACCCTCTTCAGTAACCAGATCCTCCCCCAAACCTGTCTGACTTCAGGCTCTGACCCGGGCCGCCTCCTCGCCATCTGTTCCATGTCGAGTGTTGGCGCTGCTCTTGGTTTCTGGGTCTGACACTTTTCTTCCCGCCCCAATCCCTCACCTGGCTTCATCCAGCAGGCCCTTGTGTCTGTGCTGTGTCATGGCTTCACTGGACAAACCTGCGCAATTGTAATGTTTACTATGCAGATCAAGGGCTGCAGATCACCACTGTTCACTTTTGGCACCCATCCTGCACTCTCTCTGTGTGGCAGCTAGCACTCCGCTTTGACTCTGCAGTTTGGTGCAGCTCGCAGCATGGCCGCGTTTTTTTCCCGTGTGCATCAGCGGAGCCACTGTTCTGCTGGTTATGTGACAGAGCTACTGTGGCACTTAGCGTTTTCTTGTTGCAAAAGTGATTCTGGTGATGTGGCTACCAAATACAATGGACACTGTTCCTGCAAAGCAACTGTATATTGCCCTTATAGCATGCTGATTAATATCTGCAGCCATTTTGTAAACTGCAAAGATAAAATAACAAAAACAACAGCACTCATCGTGGAGGATGTTAACATCTATTCAGTATATTTGACAGAGAATTCTCTCTCTATATATATATGAAATCATATAAAGTGCATGAAAATATGGTTTTGTACCTTTTGATAGACAAAGTCCCTGTCTTGATGCCTGGTTCACGTGCGTCCGTACTCAGTGTGAGCTGTGTGTAAATCTCTGTGCTACTGCTGAGCTAGACTGTTGTGCGTTGAGGAAATGTGAACTTAGTGCGATTTGATTGTGCCTACGGTTGTGCTCACCACAATTGTGTCACCAACATCACGTGTGCCTGTTTGTGCTGCACGTTCTTTTTTCAAGTGCAAGAAATATTCTCTCTCCTCGTTCTGTTGTCTGATCTTCTGTAAACTCTCTGAACTCTCCTGTAAGGATTTGCTTTGGATTTGAGTCACACCACAGTACCTACTCGGGTCTCAGCTAATGGCTCTGAAACACGTCAACGGTAGGCCCTGTACGTTGTAACGCGACTCCCATCATGAACAATGTATACACTTGCATGCAGGAGCCGCAAATCTGCTCTTCCGCTCTGCGCTTGCAGCCTGTTTTTCATTTTCTGTTGGAAGCCCTGAAGCGTGGTTGAAACTTGGATCACTTAGACATACCTGTGGCTTGGATGTTCAGTTTGCAAAGAACATCCATCCACTGTTCCTCACTCACAAAGTACTTCAGTCATAGTCCTTTGCTAAGCACACGGTCAGATGCGGTCTCTGCTGCTTTCTGACCTTTATTGATGTGAAACTGAGAAACAAGGTTTTGTCAAATGCAGAGTCATGACTTTGCCTTTTATTGTGGTCAGTTCTGATGTCATGGGTTAGAGAACTCAGGAAAACAGGCAGCATGAGCAAAATATTCATCTGTGAGGCTGACTCAGAGTCATAATCATTTCCTGTTCCATTTCATGTTGAGATGGAGAGTTTTAAAATAAACAGTATTAATGAGGGGGTTTTGCATTTTGTAGGTGATGAGTACTTTAACATTGGCCCAAGAGCTTCATTACAGGCCATGTTGATCATATGATGGTAAAAAAGTAAAAGAGTTAACTACATTATACAGAGTAAATGTGAAAAAGTTACACCAATCTAACAACTGAAGATAACGAATATTACTACCCTGAATGCATTGCACAACACTGGAAAACTTATTTTAAAAGAAGTGTACATTATTTAAATGTATTTATTTATTTATGTTGCTGTTCTTTGTATATACATTTTATGATGTATGTAATGGTTTTATACTTTTTTTGTGGTGTCAGTATGAATTCACCTGTTTTCACCCTCAGATAGACAAAGTAACGTCCACATTTCTCAGGTGTCCTCTGAATGTTTGCAGATGATCAACTTTATATCATGTTTTCTAAGATGCAGTCAAAGGTATCCTGCTTTTTTAGATATATATTTTTGCACTGCAGTGCATTTGAATGACTATAATGCACATTCACAGTTAAAAGCATATTCGATTTGTTTTGCATAATCAAAGCAAGTATATTAGAGCAAATTGAAAAATTATAGAATACAATCACACAGTTCATTAGGTGGGCATATGCAGGTCGTTGGTTAAGAAGTAATGGTTTGTTCAAGTTACAATGTTCAATCCAGTGATCATAATCATTTTATTCACGAGAGAGATATTTGTTTTGAAATTTTATTCCAATACTTAGGAAACTTGTCCAGGTAAGAATATCTTCCCTGCTATGTGAACATTGAAAATCTATGCATGTTGTTATCCTTGAGTGCTACATTTATGTTGAACAAGTGCAGATGTAAATGTTCTGGTACATTTGTACTGTAGAGTATGCATGAAGTAACGCTTTGAGCAGAGCTAACTTCTGTAAAGTTGTTAACGGCGTCTTAAACATATCACCTCCCTTTTTTCAGTGCTGATCGTTTTTGAAGGTCTGGACAAGATTTTATGTTTCATGATGTGGCAGAATTTTATACTGTAAAATTATTTTCTAAATAATAGTTTGGACTCCAGAGTGATTTATATAATCTGGCCTAGACTGAATTTCAAAGGAAATCTGATAAAACTAGACACGCAAATCCCCATACTTGCTCTGTTTGAACACTCAAGTGGGAATTAGAATTATGTTTAGCTGAAGTGTTTAACATAATTGGAGAGGGGTCATTTTATAAATGATTAACTACATGACCTTGGATGTTTAACTTGCCCAGCAACTAATAATTTCCAAATGGATCTTTTTCCTGTTATTTTGAGGGCATTGATTCACTTTCTCACAAATGCAAATGCTGCACAGTGGAGGAAAGGCATTTCTCGTGTCATCTACTGTTGACAATAGCACAATATGGGTATTGCATAATAAGTTATAATGGCATGAACTGGCACATCTCTGAAAACATAGCAGTGTAGGGAGGGATTAAGGCTTTCTGTTCTATGCTATGCCCCCTAATAGGATCGTGCTTGAGCAAGTGATGTACTTGACGTGGAAGTACAGTGACGTTAGACCATAGATTTAACTGTATAATAGGAT
This sequence comes from Lateolabrax maculatus, assembly GCA_031216445.1. Lineage (NCBI taxonomy): Eukaryota > Metazoa > Chordata > Actinopteri > Acropomatiformes > Lateolabracidae > Lateolabrax > Lateolabrax maculatus. The sequence continues at coordinate 18,679,538 of CM062214.1, forward strand.
GGTATCAGTCATGACATGAAGTGTATCAATAACATTGTTTACTTTGTTCCTGTTTACATGTAAAAACATATGGAAATGTATAAAAATAATGTAACATAAAATAATTTGGATATCACTCTTTTCTGTAATAAATCATGGATTGTATCTTTTAAATCAAATCTGCTTTCTTTATTTCTGTTACTGTTACAACAGAGAAACAGCCTCTGGGCCTACTTGATATCATCTTCATGACTATCCAAGTTGAACTAAATCTGCTTATGGAACAAACCAGAACACAGCAGACTGCAGAGATTGTTTTTCTTTTCCCCCCTCTAACATCACAAACCACACATCTTCTTGCCAAAGAGTATTCGTATAACATATTGTTAAAAAGATTGTGTTTCTAACACTAACCCATTATTTGAGTATTTTCCCACTACGTTTTGACTGTTTACTGCCATTCCTGCTCAGCCTTCACTCCTAACTGCTTTTCCTTTCCTGTCATATCGGTTAACACTGGCATTCATTTTTTACAGCAAACTCTAAACACTCCAGAAAGAAACATGCAATGGTTTGGTTTACTTTAGCTCTGATGACAGACGTTTAATACTTGTACTATTTCCTGTGTTCTGTCTTTCTGTTGGATGCCCATACCAAGATTTCCTTTCACCTTTCTCTTTTAACAAACAGACGTTATATACTGGCATAAAAATCTGTGGTTTCACATTCTCACCACTCTTGCATCCTAAAGCGAATGTTCAGAAATGGATTCATGCATTTCTATCTTGTAGTGCTGCCACCCCATATAAAGAGCAGTAAATGTTGTGTGGCATTGGAAAACTTAAAAGGGTGTGGTGCAGAAGTATATCTGCAGGCAAAGTCTATGCAAAAAAGGTGGCATTTTGTGAGAAACATTAAAGAAATGGAGGGAAAACTACAAAAACTTTAAATTGAAGAAGAGAGAGAAAAAACTAAAGATAAAACCTCTAGCATCACATCAAGGGGGCACCTATTGTCTTGCAGTGGTGGAAAAAGTACTCAAAGCCTTACCTTGGGTAAACCATCTAAAAATACCAAATTACAAGTAAAAGTCGTGAATTCAGAATCCTACAAAAGTTACATTACAGGGGCATTAAGAGAAAAATGTACTCAGTGTATCAAAAGTAAAGGTAGCCTACTTGTTCTGCAGAAAATAGATTTGACGTGACATTTTTTATTATATATTACTCTTTTTGTGACATGTTGGATCATTACACCTCTTTGTTCAGAATTTGGAGGGGAAATAATTTCAAAAAGGTTTGGTACCTTCTTTACTTTATTATACTGTATGTTTTTATTTAAAATCTTAATCTGTAAAGCTGTTAAATACAAGTAGGGGTCTAAAAAGTTTAATATTTCCCCCTGAACTGTAGTGGAATGTAAGTGTAAAGAAGCATAAAACTGAAATATTCAAGTAAAGTACCTTAAAACTGAACTTAAGTACAGGTCTTGATTAAGTGTGCTTTTATTTTCCTCCACTGCTCTTCCCCATGAGATGCGCTACAGCTACTCTTGCTAAAAGCATTCACAACATATGTTATTCTACATACATTCTAAAAATGTATTATTATTATTTTTCAGGCCGCTTTTTTTGCGAGTCTTCTCCTTCCACATTATTCAACGTAGAAACTTAATTCAAATATCAAAACGTTCAGCTCAATTAGGACATTATTGCTTGCATTCAACTTTTTCATAACATTCATACTTTCCAAAATATTCAACATTTTCCAGAAAATGAAAATGAATGGGCGAAAAGTTAAAAATTTCCACATTTTCCCATTTTTTCATGCCTATTCAACTCTTCTCTACTCATTCATACTTTCAGCTACAAACTCCATTCAAACTTGTAAATGTTCCACATCTTTCGTACATTCAAGGCATTATTCAACATTCAAATCTTATAAAAATTAATTATAATGAAAGTCAATGAGAAAAACATTCAAAACCACTCATCTTCAAAGTCTTCCAAATCCTTCATACTTTCACGTAGAAACACCATTCCAACATTAAAACGTTGACACCACTTTGAACTTTCTGGCATACATTCAACTCTTCCAGATCATTCATACTTTTTACGCAACGTCCTTTCAAAAATCATGAAAATTTCAGAGTGTGTGTGTGGTGGAATGTTCAAAGCTAGAGTGGGGGACCTACCTGGTAGAGTGGGGAGGAGATTGAAACTCAACTCAAAAATTTCTACTCAAATTGCTCCCAGTACCACAATTTTCACTCCTCATACGTGATTTTACATCAGAACGTAGGAAAATTTGTTACAGTCGCAGAAATGTCACTACGGTAGCAATCGGATCTAAACTTTTGGCTCTACGATCCCTTAAGTGACAGGTGTACCAGCCAAGAGCTGCATATACTGCAGTGTTAACTGAGACCAGAAAGTTGAGGAGGGCGACAGAGGGGAAAAGTGCTGTGGCCATCACCATGGCAACCACTGACCATCAGTTTTAGACTTTTTCAAGCATTTTTCAAGTGTAATCTGCTCATGCTTACTTTCAGGTGTAAACTTTATTCAAACCACAAAATGTTGTACATCTTTTATACATTCTTAGTTTTATTCAACTGTCGGCAGTTGACAGCAGTTGGTGGATGTGACAAACAGACACACACACACACATGATTTTGACAGTTTTAGGGTTTTTTAAGCATTTTTCATGCTTATTCATACTTTAAGGTGTGACCTCAATTCAAACCAGAAAACCAGTCTGACCAAGGACTGAGACAGCAGTTAACAGCAGTTGGTGGCTGTTACTGTGCATTATCTTGCAGTAGTAAATCCCAGGGCTCAAACTGTGGACCCTTAAACTGATGTTAATAAAGTATAGGACTACTGGGGATGCACAGTTGAAGGAAATCTCCTAACTAGGGCTGCTTTACACACACACACACACACACACACAGGAGTTTGACATTTTTAGACTTTTTCAGGCATTTTTCAAGTCTAATCTGCTCATTCATACTTTCAGGTGTAAACTTTATTCAAACCAGAAAATCTTGAAGATCTTTTATACATACTCACTTTTATTCAACTTTTATCTCCCATTCATAATATTTCGACCATTTCCCACTTTTCTTACTAATTCATACTCCCTCCAGCTACTTCAACCAAATTCTATCCAGCAATCCAGTTTAGCGCCAGCCTTTCAACAAACATTCAACTATTCCACATCTTTCACGTCACATTTGATGTTTATAGTGTCGTTTTTGGTGTTTTTTCGTCATTTTTTTGTTGTTTTGTTGTTTTTCTGTCGTTGTTGTTTATAGTGTTGTTTTTGGTGTTTATAGTGTCGTTTTTGTTGTTTATAGTGTCTTTTTTTGTTGTTTTTTAATGTTTTTTGTATATAGTGTCGTTTTTGTTGTTTTTTGTTTTTTTTCTTGTTTATAGTGTCGTTTTTTCTCGTTTTTGTAGTTTTTTAGTCGTTTTTTCTCGTTTTTTGTCGTTTTTTGTCGTTTATAGTGTCGTTTTTGTTGTTATGTCGTTTATAGTGTCGTTTTTGTTGTTTTTTGTTGTTTTTTGTCATTTATAGTGTCGTTTTTGTTGTTTTTTGTCGTTTATAGTGTCGTTTTTGTTGTTTTTTTGTAGTTTTTTGTTGTTTTTTGTTGTTTTTTGTCGTTTTTTGTCGTTTATAGTGTCGTTTTTGTTGTTTTTTGTAGTTTTTTTGTTGTTTATAGTGTCGGTTTTTGTCGTTTTTGTTGTTTTTTTGTAGTTTTTTGTTGTTTTTTGTCGTTTTTTGTCGTTTTTGTTGTTTTTTTGTAGTTTTTTCTCGTTTTTTTGTCGTTTTTTGTCGTTTATAGTGTCATTTTTTGTTGTTTTTTTGTCGTTTATAGTGTCGTTTTTGTTGTTTTTTGTTTTTTTTCTTGTTTATAGTGTCGTTTTTTCTCGTTTTTGTTGTTTTTTAGTCGTTTTTTCTCGTTTTTTTGTCGTTTTTTGTCGTTTAGTGTCGTTTTTGTTTTTTGTCGTTTTTGTTGTTTTTTGTAGTTTTTTGTCGTTTTTTGTCGTTTTTTGTCGTTTATAGTGTCGTTTTTGTTGTTTTTTTGTTGTTTATAGTGTCGGTTTTTGTAGTTTTTGTTGTTTTTTGTTGTTTTTTAGTCGTTTTTTCTCGTTTTTTTGTCGTTTTTTGTCGTTTATAGTGTCGTTTTTGTTGTTTTTTGTTGTTTTTTGTCATTTATAGTGTCGTTTTTGTTGTTTTTTGTCGTTTATACTGTCGTTTTTGTTGTTTTTTTGTAGTTTTTTGTTGTTTTTTGTTGTTTTTTGTAGTTTTTTGTCGTTTTTTGCCGTTTAGTGTCGTTTTTGTTGTTTTTTTTTGTTTATAGTGTCGTTTTTTGTCATTTTTGTTGTTTTTTTGTCGTTTTTGTTGTTTTTTTGTAGTTTTTTGTCTTTTTTTGTCGTTTATAGTGTCGTGTTTGTTGTTTTTTGTCGTTTTTTGTCGTTTATAGTGTAGTTTTTGTTGTTTTTTGTAGTTTTTTTGTTGTTTATAGTGTCGGTTTTTGTCGTTTTTGTTGTTTTTTTGTAGTTTTTTGTTGTTTTTTAGTCGTTTTTTCTCGTTTTTTTGTCGTTTTTTGTCGTTTATAGTGTCGTTTTTGTTGTTTTTTGTTGTTTTTTGTCATTTATAGTGTCGTTTTTGTTGTTTTTTGTCGTTTATAGTGTCGTTTTTGTTGTTTTTTGTAGTTTTTTGTTGTTTTTTGTAGTTTTTTGTCGTTTTTTGCCGTTTAGTGTCGTTTTTGTTGTTTTTTTTTGTTTATAGTGTCATTTTTTGTCATTTTTGTTGTTTTTTTTGTCGTTTTTTGTCGTTTTTGTTGTTTTTTTGTAGTTTTTTGTCGTTTTTTGTCGTTTATAGTGTCGTGTTTGTTGTTTTTTGTCGTTTTTTTTCGTTTATAGTGTCGTTTTTGTTGTTTTTTGTAGTTTTTTTGTTGTTTATAGTGTCGGTTTTTGTCGTTTTTGTTGTTTTCTTGTAGTTTTTTGTTGTTTTTTGTCGTTTTTTGTCGTTTTTGTTGTTTTTTGTAGTTTTTTGTTGTTTTTTGTCGTTTTTTGTCGTTTATAGTGTCGTTTTTGTTGTTTTTTGTCGTTTTTTTGTTGTTTATAGTGTCTGTTTTTGTCGTTTTTTTGTTTTGTTGTAGTTTTTTGTCGTTTTTTGTCATTTTTTGTCGTTTATAGTGTCGTTTTTTGTCGTTTTTGTTGTGTTTTTGTCGTTTTTTGTCGTTTTTTGTCGTTTATAGTGTTGTGTTTGTTGTTTTTTGTCGTTTTTTGTTGTTTATAGTGTCGTTTTTCGTCGTTTTTGTTGTTTTTTGTAGTTTTTTTGTCTTTTTTTGTCGTTTATAGCGTAATTTTTTGTCGTTTTTGTTGTGTTTATGTAGTTTTTTGTCGTTTTTTTGTCGTTTTTTATCATTTATAGTGTCGTTTTTGTTGTTTTTTGTTGATTTTTGTCGTTTATTGTCGTTTATAGTGTCGTTTTTGTTGTTTATAGTGTCGTTTTTTGTCATTTTTTGTCGTTTTTTGTCATTTTTTGTCGTTTTTTGTTTTTTTTGTCGTTTAAAGTGTCGTTTTTGTTGTTTTTTGTTGTTTTTTGTCGTTTTTGTTGTTTATAGTGTCTTTTTTGTCATTTTTGTTGTTTATAGTCTCGTTTTTGTTTTGCTTTTGTTGTTTATAGTGTCGTTTTTTGTTGGTTTTTTTATTTTTAGTGTCAATTTTGTTGTTTTTTGTCGTTTTTTGTTGTTTATATTGTCGTTTTTGTTTTTTTTTGTCGTTTTTTGTATATAGTGTCGTTTTTTGTTTTTTGTTGTTTAAAGTGTCGTTTTTGTTTTGCTTTTGTTGTTTATAGTTTTGGTGTCATTTTTGTTGTTTATAGTGTTGTTTTTTGTCATTTTTTGTTGTTTCTGTTGTTTATAGTGTCGTTTTTTGTTGTTTATAGTGTCGTTTTTGTCATTTATAGTTTCGTTTTTGTAATTTTTGTTGTTTATAGTGTCGTTTTTTGTCGTTTTTTGTAATTTTTGTTTATAGTGTAGTTTTTTGTCGTTTTTTGTCATTTTTGTTGTTTTTCGTGTCGTTTTTTGTTGTTTATAGTGTCGATTTTGTTGTTTTTTGATGTTTTTTGTTGTCTGTAATGTCGTTTTTTGTTGTTTTTTGACGTTTTTGTTGTTTATAGTGTCTTTTTTGTTTTTTGATGTCATGTAAAGTGTCGATTTTGTTGTTTTTGTTGTTTATAGTATCGTTTTTTGTCGTTGTTGTTTTTATCGTTTTTGTTGTTTTTTCTCATTCTTGTTGTTTATAGTGTCTTTTTTTGTTGTTTATAGTGTCGTTTTTTGTCGTTTTTTGTCGTTTTTGTTGTTCATAGTGTCATTTTTTGTCGTTTCTTGTTGTTTTTGTTGTTTATAGTGTCGTTTTTGTCATTTTTCATGATTTAGTGTCGTTTTTTTGTTGTTTATAGTGTCGTTTTTGTTTTTTTGTCGTTTTTTGTTGTTTATAGTGTCGTTTTTTGTTGTTTTTTGTTAATAGTGTCGTTTTTTGTCGTTTTTGTTGTTCATAGTGTCATTTTTTGTTGTTTTTAGTTGTTTTTGTTGTTTATAGTGTTGTTTTTTGTCATTTGTGTTGTTTTTAGTGTCGTTTTTTGTTGTTTATAGTGTCATTTTTGTTTTTTTGTCATTTTTTGTTGTTTTTGTTGTTTATAGTGTCGTTTTTTGTTGTTTGTTGTTGTTTATAGTGTCATTTTTTCTCGTTTTTGTTGTTTTTATCGTTTATAGTGTCGTTTTTTGTCGTTTTTTGTTGTTTATCGTGTCGTTTTTTGTCGTTTGTTGTTTTTGTTGTTTAAAGTGTCGTTTTTGTTGTTTATAGTGTCGTTTTTTGTCGTTTTTTGTTGTTTGTAGTTTCTTTTTTATTGTTTTTTGACATTTTTGTTGTTTATAGTGTCTTTTTTGTTGTTTTTGGTGTTCATAGTGTCCTTTTTTCTCGTTTTTTGTCATTTTTGTTGTTTATAGTGTCGTTTTTTGTTGTTTTTGTTGTTTTTATCGTTTTTGTTGTTTTTTCTCTTTTTTGTTGTTCATAGTGTCGTTTTTTGTTGTCTTTGTTGTTTATAGTGTTGTTTTTTGCTGTTTTTGTCTTTTTATTGTCAACCTTTATCTCCCATTCATAATATTTCGACCATTTCCCACTTTTCTTACTAATTCATACTCCCTCCAGCTACTTCAACCAAATTCAATCCAGCAATCCAGTTTAGCGTTTAGCGTTTTTTTTTTTTTTTGCAGGGCGCCAAAGTTAAACCTATGGGTCTGTCCACCAATAAAACATTTTCAGCGTTATTCACATTTTGAGCAGAGCAGTTTTCCAGAGCAGGCTTAATTCCAACCACAGTCTCACATGAAGTCCTCTCCCTCTCGCGCAGACTGCAGACATAGTTCTTGGTCTGCAGGAGCACCTCCAGGTGACTGATGTTATTCATACAGAGCAGATTTACAGTGCAGGTTAGGAAGGTAATCAGTGGGCCCACTGGGACTCTGGCTATAAATCCAACAGCACTGAGATGTAAACAGGACAGGGAGTCAGGGATGACCAGCAGGGGACAAAGGAGTCACAACACTGACGTCCACAAATCATCAGAGCGCGGTGCAGGAAACTGTTCCCAACATTACATTCACTGCTCAATAATCAGATCAGTGTAAATCTGTTTTCTCAAACATACAAGACAAAACAATTTTATTGAAAATACTTTCCACGGAATTCATTTGAGTAGTTATACATTTTTTTGCCATGGTTGCAACGTCTGTTGGTCGGTGCATCACTTTGGTTAATTCACACTGGACTCAGCTGTACTTTATGTTTAGTGTTAATTAGAAAATGTTAATATATTAACATACTAAACTAAGATGGTGAATGTGATAAACATTAAACCTGCTTGGCATCAGCATGTCAGCATGTTGATTAGCATTAAGCCTTACAGAGCCTATCATGTCATGTCCTTGTTCACATGCTGTCAGCGTATTTCTCAATTCATTGACTGATTGAAGTCTTTACTGGCTCCTCTTGTTAAGTGAAATCCATCCTAGATGAGTTTTATGCATTTGAGCTGACAGCACACCTGTAAAGCCTTGTTTAAAATCTTGTAACACTTGTTACTTAAATCATAAACTGTTCATTTAAGTAAATCAAGAATCCAATTGGGCCATTTCAAGCAATCCAAATGTAAAATAAAAAAAAAAAGGATTTTGCACAGCAGCGGGTGAAGATAACAGTAGGTATGCTGGTGAAATGCCTACAAGGGTGAAGGTGGGGTGAGATTCAGATATGACGCATGAGTAACAGCAGTGACAGATGAGTTGACCTGAGTGAAGCCTCCTGCACTGTGAAGCAGCAGCCTTGAATTACTTTGCAGAGCTGGCTAAATGAAGGAACTGACACCTGTACGGAGGGTCAAGGCAAACCTGCTATCAAACCTCCTGCAGCACCATGAAATAACTGGGCAGAGTCCCTTTGATTCCCTCTACAAAATAAATGCGATACACTAAATATGTATATGTATATGTGTGCTGGCGTATCTTGGAATTGATATTATAGGGGAAATGAGGCAATTACTAAACATATGCCTAATTTATGTACATCTGTATCTTTGTAAAGTATAAAGATTTTATTTTTATGGCATTTAATTTCTCCTTCCAGCGGAGGATGCAGGGAGTGCCTCTAAAATGCATGCTGCTCCAGAGTAAACACCTGCAAGTCAATCCACCATCTTGTCCTCACATGTTAAAATGTGATATGTTGCCTCCGCTTGGCCACCCTCGTGTCTTGCTGGTTCATGTCTGGGCTCTGCAGTGCAGATTAATCTGTAAATATCATTAAGCAGGTTTTATGTTTACACACTATTTTGTTAGTTCAGGTTCTGGCAGAAAATGACACCACAACATCGTGATGGGTTATTGTTGTGAGGACATTGATGCTGACAGCCACAGCGCTGAGTTGCTTGGTCGTCAACATTCTCAGTTTAAATGACCAATTGTGTAGAAATTCACTGAAAAGTGGAACCACTTCTGGAAACTTACTTTGAAACAGCAAGCTAAGGCATACAGGAGCTGGTGAAACAGGAAACTTGAAATCATCAGGTAAACAGCAACAGAACATGTAATGCCATGTCAACAGTAATGTTCAGGGACTGAAGAGGGTTGCACATTTGGCACAGGAAGGATACATGATCATGAGCAGTCAACATAGTGCAAATCAGTCTGGCGAGGCTGAGGGACATAATCCTGAGGAGTCAGGAAACCAACACAGGACCATCCTCTTTAAAAATACAGATTTTATATATTTCTGGCTTTGACATTTGAGGGCAATACACAAAGACAATTCTGAATATATTTATTATCAGTGGAAGAGCAGAGTCAGGTTCTAATCCTGGAGCTGCAGCTCTGGATTACGGGCTGATTAAAAACACTCTGTAGATGTGCCGACTCTCTCAGTCGGTGTCAAAGTTGAGAGCAGAGATTTATTTGTCATCAACATTGTTAACACCAGGCATGATGAAAACTCTAATTTGCACTCTTGAATATACATGTGTAACCTCCAGTGGGTTCATTTCCAGCAGATCCATTTGTAGTGTTTCCGGAAACTTCGTGACCTTACCGCTTTTAAACAATGGAAAGTGTGTGGGTTTATGAAAGTGTCCTCATTCAGCTGTGATTTATATGTGTAGGAAGAGAGAATAAAAATACTGTGACAGTGATTATAATACTATAGTAGGTGAAAGGACAAAATGATATGTCTTGAGGCTGGGTTGCATTGTAGTCTATTGAGGTTTCTGACAGTGGAGAAATGATTTCCTCTGCATCAATGGTTTTTCTCCTCTGTGATTGTTGAACATTGGTGCCGAATAGAAAACTTAACAAAAGCCTTTCTGAATAAAAATCAAAACACTGAGGCTTACAGTTGATGCTTTCGATGTATGTTAAGAGGTTTGTGCTCTCTGGGTGTTTTTTTTTTTTTATTTATGGATTGTTTATTAGTAAGAGAAGTCTAAATTCCTCTAAGACCTTGTTTTAATGAAGGACTACATAAATAAACGTCGTTTCACGGCAACTAACTGACTGACAACTTCTCTGAATTGAATGATCAAATCTAAAATAATAATTATTTTGGTTGTGATGAGCCTGGGGTCATTAGGATTCCCTGTGAGACTGTGAGTTAGATGCCTGTCTCTGCAGCCTCCCACACAGCCTGCAGGCCCTTGACCCTGCAGGCTGAAAGGAAACCCATCACCACCGTCTGAAAGGCATCAGTCTAAACTGCAGCCTTTAGGCCTCCGTATACTTACAGACACACATCCACACACACACCCACACACCCAGACACACAAACACACAGACACAACATTATACAGTAGAGGATCAACAAGAACATCCCTCCCAACTCCACTCAATTATATTTGTTGTTACATCTGTTGCTGCATCTGCTTCCAGGCAGCTTTGCCCTGCAGTACCCTGCTCTGCTTAGGCAAGCTAGTCAGTTTATTCTTTCAGTGTTTATGTTGAGTGACACTGTATTTATTCAGGTGTGTTACTTAAGAAGAAACAGAGAAAGCCTGCATGCCGGGAAGCCTCAAGCTGTCTTTGCTCGTATCCTTCATCCAACAGTGTGTTCAGCAGAGCAACAGTGGTGTTCAAACAGACAACTCTTTTTTTCTAAAAGTTTCATTCTGGTGACCCAAAGTTAAAGTTCATGGGAAACACAAAACACGTGCAGTTAAAAGGTTTATTCACGCTTGTTCTAAAAAACAGTTGGAAAATATTTCCAGAACATGCTGAATGTTACCACCACTACTGTGGTGCGGCAGTGACAGTGTACAGACGTGACTCAGACTTAAAAATAAAAGAGTAGAATGTGCTAACTGTGTCTGTGTCAAATTAAGGGTTTAAGTCAGTCAACAGAGGGATCAGCTTCAGTTCAAGTCTGCAGTCATAACTATTCTGTTCAATATTATGAGTGTCATTGTATAATGGTAAATAAAAGGATTTTTAAAGCTGTTTCAACAATAAATCAAATTCTGTGTGTAATGTAAAAGAGGTTACCTAGGAGCCATGAATCCATTTTGTAGTAATAATAATAAGGTTTGTGATGGTTTATGTGAATAGTAAAAAAAGGAGCTGAACTTGGAGTGAGTGTGTTATGACTGCCAAGTCATCTCCGCAATGATCTGCGTCTGATAAATCACCCTGTTTACCCGTGCACTAAACTCTCCTGTCATTTCAAAATCTTCCCTCAGGCCATTTTTTGCGGCAGATATTTTGACAGTGTAATTAGTAATATTGATAAGGGCTGCGCTCCATTTAACTTTACAATTTCCAAGCCCTGTCACTGTGCACGCTGTCTCGCTAATATGTTTTACTGATATACTTAAATGGAACAGAGCCATCCTTAACTGAATTAATTACACCTGTGCTTTTCCTGCTGCGACAAGTCAAAATGTCTGATAAGAACCATTTCCTCCACATTCACCTGAACTCCTGCTCCAAATTCCCTCACAAGCTCCCAATATGAATCTATAGCTGCCATTTAGCTGTTGTTGTTGGGCCTCCTAGCCACAGTGTTTCCGCCTTCCCGTTGTTTGACTGTCTACTTGTTGCTGACCTGTTTCCTGACCAGGTAAATCCTGCTTTTATCCTACGGCTGCTGTCTGTGGAGTCTGCTTTTGGCTCTCAGACCAGAATTGTTGGAGGGATGAAACATACACAGCAGCTCCTGTGTGTAGAATAAATATTAGCCAGTGGCAAGATGACCAAACATGACTGATTTTCCATTCTCCCATATGTACAGATCTTTCATATACTATTCCCAAATCTTCTGTGTTTTTTATATATCGTCTCCATGTTGTGTGGCAACAAAAACACAATCCCTCTTCTGCTCCAAATACTATATGGAACATGAATGAATGGATCAAACAGAGGACAAAAACAAGTATTTTCAGCCGTGTTTATGGCTTGCCATATGTTTTCAGTTTGTGTGATTGTTGCTGACATGCTGAGAGCCGTATTGAGACCACCCTGTGATGATGTAATTGCCCAAGACAGGATGTGCAATAGAGGGGATCGTAGCCCAGGGGACTCTCCCTCAGTGCTGTAATGTAATCACCTGACTGGAGTAATCAGAGTGTGCTCTAACTGCCCTCTCACAGTCTGGAAATCTAAGGGCTCCTTTCTGTTGAAATTCACTGCACTTATTGTTAGAAATGTGATTTTTGAAAATCTATTCTTTCTTTTTATGTGTATGACAAAAAAACAACAGGTCATTTGTTCTTTTATTGCATCTAGTTTTGGTTTGATTTGTCAGAAAATTAATCTGATTTCCTTTTCTTTCAACAATATCAATTGGGCACTGTAGTTTATTTAATGACAGCATTCTTTTAATTTTGATACATTTCATATGATGAATTTATCTATTTATTCTAATATGGGACCAGTGTTATCATCGGAGCTATACAACTAAGTCAGACGGGATTGCATTCAAACCATTTTTATTGCTCTTATCCACTGAGAGAACTTGGTTGTGTTATGTAAAAAAACACTGTATAAGGGAAAATTTGAAATACCATGTCAGCATTTCGTGATTTTGTAAAACTTGCATCTTGACTTGCAATTTGTTAATGAAGATAAGCTCTCGTTGTAGTTACAGCTAGCCTATAAGATAGAAATCTGTCTTGTGTATACTAACTGACATAAGTAGATTATGTTTTTAAAGAAGGTTTCTGGTAATAAAAAACTCTTACATAAAAAAATATGAAAATGCCAATTGAGAGACTAATTAAATACACAAAACACGAGATTAAAACTTGATATATGTCCTGAAATGATGGACAGATGTTTTAATAAGGACTACCATAAAATAACAACTTAGTAAGTTAGTAATTTGAAATGTGATTGGATGACAAAGACAAAATACAATTTTTTGCACTTATCAAAAAAATATCTGATTAAAGGCCTATCTGCACTTTCTTCTCAAATATAAATACTAGAGGTTAATAAGAAACAGTGCAACAGTGAAAGCCTAGTTACAATGTTTCATGTGACTTTTGGTGCGGTGGGAGTAACCAGGGGCCACCAGGGGCCCCTCCCGACTCAAACAGGCAGTCTGTGCCTTTTAGGTGACGGGGGACTGTGTAACATGAGCCGGGGTGAAAAAACTCGGCGCTGGATCCGGCTGCCAGTGCAGATGTCGTTCGCCAAGGAGAGCGAGAGGAGGTGCACGATGGACCCCGTCCCACTGCTGCTCATCCTAGTCACATCTCTGCCATTTTGCCCGGCCGTCTACACGGGGCCCCTCCAGCCGGAGATCTCCAACGGCACCTTCCATCACTTCTTCGTCCCGGACGGGGACTACGACGAGACCGAGGACCCGGAGGACTGCCAGATGCTGTTCAAGTTCTCGGACGTGCACCCGTGCGGGGCCTCTGAGGAGAGGGACTCCGTGGTGCGGGACGACTTCATCATCACCAAGCTGCAGGCGGAGGACGCGGCGCGGCTGCTGGAGGCCATCGGCCGGACCGTGGCGCACGACCTGGACGGAGAGGACAGCTACGGCCGGTTCCTCCAGCGGGAGATCGCCCAGATAGGCGAGGCGTTCTCCGGCGTGGACCAGTCTCTGCTGGAGCTGGAGGTGAAGTTCAAGCAGAGCCAGGAGACCGAGCTGAGAGAGGAGCAGCAGCTGAACGGCCACGCGATGAAGCAAGTGGGAGACATCCGGGACGCGCTGAGGGGGACGACGGACATCTCCGTGGGACTGAAGGACAAACACGAGCTGCTGTCCCTCATCATTCGCAGCCATGGTACCAGGCTGAGCCGGCTGAAGACTGAGTATCTTAATGTTGGCTCATAGTGGGGTTGTTGTGTGTGTGTGTGTGTGTGTGTTTGTGTGTGTGTGTGAAAGATGGGACCCTCCAGTTCAACAAACAGCTGGAAAGTTAATTGTATGAAAGTTCATGAATATCCTTCCTTAGTATCTTGGGTGTCTCTGACCCTTGGGTTATCCTCCTTCCTTGGACATGTGTCATTAAAGGGAGCTCTAATGTCAACACATTCCTCTGAGTCAGGAGGGGGAAAAAGAAGGGAAATGTGAACATAAATTATGTCTGCCTGGAGCCCTCTGTGCCACCTCCGAGGAAGAGTTTTATTCAGAAGAGAGTGTAAAAATAAAAGCTCTCCAAGTGAATTTACCAGCGTCTGAATCAATAAAATCACTGCATTTTTTTGTTTGTATGGTTTAAATTACGTAATTTACACAATTTTAGCTTATAACTGATCAAATAAATGCTTTATATTCATCATGTATGTAGTTTCCACTGTTACTTTTAAGAAAGACAACATATGTTGCAATGTCCTTAACAATTTAATCAAGATCTTTGTTTTCTACTGCATACTTTACTAATTTGTCCTGAGACATACGATCCCATGCAGTGGTGTATTGTAAAAACCATTTCCATGCTTTGAAGCTTGAGGTTTCATAAACAGTGAAAACCTTTGAAATCTGAACTTTTGATTTTCGGCAGTGGAAACTGACCCTCCTCCTGTCAGGTTTTTATGTCACCGTGTTTGTTGTTGGTACTACAAGTGGCAGACTTGACTGGCCCGTCAAGTGGCCCTGGTTAATTGGCGTCTGAAGTCTGTCACTGCCTCCCACTTCCATCTGGAAGCCATCTACCCAAGTATGAAATTTGTTTGTCCAAAGGCAGCCACTGTTGTCATTACGTACTCTTTTGTCTGCCATTATGTATATAATGTGCAGTTGATATGAATTCTGAGTTGTTTCAGATTATGTCATTTTACTAAAAAATTACTTATAAATGACATACAGCTTGTTTAAATCTCTAAAAAAAAACCTACTCTTTTGCTCTTCTGCAACATCTTATTTCAGACACACCATTAACTCTGCGGTGTCACACACACAAACTAATGTCAAGCTGTCTTAATTTGCAGTGCCTTGACTTTAATATATTTTGAATGCCTTTGGTAGCAATCTGTTTATTTTCTATATTTAACTACCATTTAAAACGTTCTTATTCCAGCCAACGTCTGCAACAACCACAAAGTAACTGCCATAAGCGTGCCCACTTTTTACAGAGATAATGTCTCTGCAGATGTGAGGGAGCCAGATGGGCTGCCATGGGCGCAACTGGGTGTGATTTCCTCTGTCTGGTTTTCCTCACAGTCCAGCTTCCCCTGAGGGACCCCTTTTTAAAAAACAGCTCTCTGTAGCTCAGCACAGTGCGGGCCAACCCGCCAAATAACCCAGAGCTGCAGGAGCTCAATGTGCAGAGAAACCCTATATGTTTCTATAGCTCATAATTTTCAGGGGCACTGCACAGGGCTCATAAGATTTGATTAAAAGATTTGGTTAAACTTTCCACTGTGTAAGTGAAGGTAGAGCAGGTCACGAAACCGCTCATAAGCAACACACCCATCTTACTTAATTTGTGTTTTTTGGCTCAAATCATTAATTCCACCTATAGAAAAATATTTTTTCTGTAGATTGGTTTCAGGTCCCTGATGATTTGAGGAAGGAGAGCCAGAGTGTCAAGCATGCTGTTAGAAGAATGCATTCTCCTTACTGACATATTTTAAAGACAAACAAAGAAAGGTCAGGAATGCAAACCAGAGTTGACTGGAGATCCCTCTCTGTGCAGAGCACAAAGCCCCTAAACCACATGCCTCTGTGGTGTTATTGTTAGAAAGATGAGAGCTACTTGAATAATATAACTGCTGCTAGTCCTATTGTTATTACCACTGCAAAGAATACTCCTGTATATTACAACTACTACCACCACTACTAATAGTATTACCAACCTTCAGCTACATCCGCCACTAAATGTTTTTATGTCAGGAGTCCTTGTTTGAAGAGAAGACGTAAACTTGTCATTGCTCACGCTTTAATGTGAATTGAATGATTTTGACAAAGATAATTTTAACTTAAGGTCCACTTACTAGCTTTTTCAGGGTTTTTTTTTAACCACATCTCATGGTCCTCATCATCAGGTCCATATATGGCAACTGAGCTTTTTCAGGAGCTTTCAAATGCATCTCAGTGGACCAAATCCATAACACTGAGATAACTTTCACTGAGCAAGTCCATTCTCTGATGAAGACCATGAGATGTGGTTGAAAGCTTCTACAAAAAGCTTGCAAGTAGACCTTTAGAACTTCAACAAACATTCACGCCCAAGTGTAGAATTAATTTACATTTTTAACAAATGTTATCGAAACAACAGCCTCTAATGATATTTACTCAGACGCAGTGGCGGAGAAGTACTCAGATCTTTTACTTATTTTAAAGTAGCAGTACCACCGTGAAGAAGTATTCTGTTACAAGTATAAGCCCTGTATTTAACATATTACTTAAGTAAAAGTAGTCATTAAAAAGTACTCATTATGCAGATTGACCCATTTCAGAATCATATATCACTGGATTATAACTATGGATGCATTAATGTGTAAGCATCACTTTAATGTTGCAGCTGGTAAAGGTGGGGCTGATTTGAGCTACTTTATATACTGCTGGGAAGCTTGATCTATAATAATACATCATCATTTATTAGTTGATTATTTCTATTATTTCTATTTTGTATTAATAATTTGAATCGGTTATCTAACTAGTAACTAATGTTAGTGAAGTAGAAGTAAAAAGTAACAGAATTCAAGTACTTACTTGAAAACTATACAATACAAAATGTATTTTACTCAATCTAAATTTACTCAGACACCGCATTGATGTTCCCCCTTTGAAGGACTGCCAATTTTTACTTATCTATATTTCAGGGGTGAATATATTTTTTTGTCCACTACATTTATCCGACAGCTGCAGTTAGAAGTCACTTTGCAGAGTGATGTGCATGCAAAACATTGACTGACCTTATAAAATTGGATGCACAGCACTTAAAACTAGCCAGGAGTATGTGGAGTAATTAGGCTGCTTACATTACTAAATTACTTTTTAATGCTGTGGGCACATATAGGACATGTAGGATTTTCTCCTCATTAAACACACACAGCGCAGGTGTTTTTCATCAGTTTCACCACAGAGTTCAGTGCAAAGCAACAACTAAGTAACGCTGCAGCAGGAACCACTCTTTACAATGAGTTTTGATGTGTCAATACATTTTACTGCAAATACCTTCCTTGGTTTATATATACAATTTAAAAAATCTAATTTGTATGGATTATGTATGGACATATGGATATGCAGTTTGTACAAGTCATTCATGAGCAGTAAGACAGAGTGGATTACTGCTGAATATTATAATATACGGCACATCATTTATTATGTCATGGACTTATAATTACTTATGAAAACATTCTCCAGTGACCAATATGGTTTTTAACTAACAACTGGGATTTATTTCAAGGCTGCAGCTGCACATAATAACTCTATGAAGATAATAAATATAATTTGAGCATTACAATAGTAAAGAGGATGCTAGGGAGCAGTGAAACCTCAGGAAATGAGCGAAGTCAGCGACGGCATTAGATGTCAGAGAGATTTAATTTCTCATAAAGAATGTGGGAAAGTAATTACAGCTCACAGTGGCTGGTATGCATGTTGTCAATGGGAAACAAACAACTTTTAATAGTAATCAATCATAATACAAGTGTAACTGTATGCTGTTGTCAGAATTAAGTATGTGATCAGAGAGCTTTTGATGCAGTTATCTGGTTCTCATTTCTTTTTTCATGGATCATTGATGTTTATTAAATGGGATTTATTTCACTGTAATGCACAGCAGACAATTAGTTCACTTGTTCTGTTCTATTTTATTTGGATTGTTTTATTTCTGCCAGTTTTGCCACTCAGTTTTGGTCACTGACATTTGCACATTAAAGTGTTCAGAAGTGGTTGAATAAAACCGACTCCGTGTAGTACTACTAGACATAAAAACAGCTGCTGTTTAAAAATAATGCTGTAAAAGTTTTGACTCCATTAGCAGGCCTCTATGCCTACTGACATACAATACCAGTGAACTCATGTCATAATGCGAGAGAAAGGACGACCACAAAGAAGTTTAAATGATGTCACTTCAGTGTGTTACACAGGCAAAAAAAAAAAATTGCTTTGCATGGCTGTTTTATTTTTCAAAAATATTTTGATGGGATAAGACCTCAAGAACATCAAAACATTTCCTCAAACACAGTTTGGTCTTAATGCTCATATTTTTCCTTCATTAAACACAAATGCATCTGCATACATACAATTCAAAAAGTACATGTACATATCTTCTTGTTTTGAATGGGTACATAATGATACACAGTTGCCCTTTGAAATGTGACGGTACACATCCATAGTTTGATCTTCAATACAGATTTCAAAGTTGTGCTATTGATCACCTGCCAGTGTTTTTATTTTTCTCTTTTTTTCTTCCCAAACTAGCAGATTTTAAAGGAAGGAAAAACTTTGTATAACTATTCTCCTCTTGAAGAGCAAGCAATAACACTGAACAGTTCATTCAAAAAGAGGGACAGAAAAAAGCACCAGAGGAACTGAAATCATCTTCAGTCAAATGTCACCTCTTTTTTAATTTTCATGTGAGCGAGAGCCAGTGTCCTGTGCTTTCTCTGTGCCAAGCTGTGTGAAGGCTCCCTCTGCTCTGAGTCCCTGGGTAAAACTGTCTCTGCAACAGGGCTCGTCACTGTTTCAGGATGAGACAGGTGTCTGTTAGATGCGCGGTGGCCTGTCACACACATCCGTTCTCCTGCCTGGGCTTGTGCACCACAGGGGTGTGCGGAGGGTAGAGGGAAGGAGCGAGTGTACACAGGAAACCGGCCAGCAACGTCAGGCCCAGTCCGCCCCATGCACAAAACATGGACCAGCCGTAACCATGACTGATGTCCTCCGGTATCCCAAACATGTAGCGAGGGTAGCGCGACAGCTCAAAGTTGATCCCGGCCACACATGTGCAGAGGGAGATTATGCAGCATGTCCCTGCCAGAGAGGAAGAAGAAGAAGAAGAAGGAAAAAAGTGAGGCTCGACAGCAAAATGTTTTCATCTCTTCTGATGCATCATTTCACCACCCTCTCTTTAGCAAAGACCTTACTGCCCCTCTGTGGTCAGTCAGGGTAGTGTTCTTTGTGTACATCTTACCTCCCATGAGGAAGAGGAGTCCAGCCACATACTGCATCAGATCATGCTCCTTACAGCAGCCTAGCACTCCTATGAACCAGCCGAACAGGATGATGGACACGGCCATGCCTATGAAACTGGCAGTCATCCTCTGGAGGTCTGCAGAAGCACACAGGAGAAGTGACAGTGTTTGTTTGTGAGCGATGCCAAGTTTCTCTACATCAATTCATCAGATTATAAGAAAGGCGTTTTTTTTTTTTTTGTTTTTTTTTTGGGAACTCACGGAGCGCGTGCCACTCATCCTGCCTTATTGTCTTCGTCAGATTGATTGGCAGGTTTCTGGGGAGCACTGATGATGAGTAGTAGTATTTTATTGGCGTGCAGCGCGGAACCAATCCTGTGGATGTAAACAACACAAAGAGGATGCCACATAAGCACTGAGATGAGATGAAAAAGGATATCACAAGGCTCTCTGCTGCTACCCCCCCCCCCTTCCACCACCCCCCACCCATCCACCCACACCATTGTACAGTAGCTTATTGTACGCATCTCGAGGCTTCTGTTACTACAGCTTGCCCTTTTGTGCTGGGAAATAACACGGCACGACGACTGCACTGTGACTGTACTCCGTGCCGTAGCCCACTGCGGAGGCCTCGAGGGTCTCTGCGCAGCATCAGCACCCTGGATAGCGCATACGTGCACAAAGTATTTACTGATAGCGCCTCACGCACACGCGCACGCACACACACACACACACACACACACACACGCAAGGACACAAATATCCCAAATAAACCCATTATAGAAAAAAAAAAATATCATCTGCAAAAAAACCGAACCTTTAAAGATCGAATCCTCCGTCTCCAAGTCAAATCCCTCCCGGTGGCACTTTCTCCACAGTCCGGTGATGGTGGAGTTGTACTGCCGGCTGCAGAGGGACTCCATGGCCGGGGCAGGAGGCAAGAAGTGCCGCTTGGCCCGCAGCAGCATCTCGCCGCTGACGCTGGAGCCCCTTCTCTCCACGTTCTTCTCCTTGGGCAACATGCGGAGCGGAAGGTTGCTGTTGGAGATGTAGATGTAGCCGGGGTCGTTTCTTTTGTTTGAGTAATTCTTGCAGCGTTCCCGGTGCCTCCTCGCGTCCGTCTCGTACCAGTTGTCCGTGCTGATCGCGACCGCGATCAGTCCCAAGGCGCAAAATGCCAAAAACAGCCCGGCCACGGTTAAAGTCCTCATAGCAGCCATGTTCCATGCGTCTCTCGCCTCGGTGCCCCGGTGAATCCACGGGACAGCGGGACTCCGCTCCCGGCTGCTGCTGTCAGTATGTGAGGTGGGGAGCAAATTCAGCAATACATGGAAATCTGAAATGCAGATAAATCCCGAAAGCCCTCATTTCCTTTGATTTGTCAACCACCGCCGAAAAGAGATAAATAAATTTGGGCCTCGATGAGCTATTTTGGTTGTCTCCTCTATGCTTCTGAACTCAGTCTAGCCTAGATACTGGCCAGTCCAACGTTTCTCTCCAGTAGATGGAGACAGAGCAAACATTTGAGAGCACAACAAGCCCCAGGCCTGCACTTACAGTAGATCATGACCTGTAGGAAAAGATGGGCAAAGTTTGACAGTCATGCTAGAGGAAGTGGCCTCCCTCAGGTTTTTAAGACTTATCTCCTGTGTCAGCTCAGCTGCTGCAGTCTCAAGTGTTCACTTATGAAAGACAGGCCACATTAAACCTCACAGAGGGCCTCATTTTTCTCTGTCTGGTGTACAGGAAACAGTTTCATCATATCCAACAGACTGCCTCTGGTAACTTTCCATCCCAAAAGGGCAAAACATATTTAAAAAAATACAATGGAATACTGTTTGGTTCATTGTATGATTTTGAGGGAACTCATACAGATGAAAAAAATTTCTAAAGGTGTGGCTGTTTAGCCACAAAGAGCATCATACATGGTTCAAGTATTTGTTTTCAGCTAATAATGTCTAGCAGGATTTATGGTCATGACAGTTGTATATATGTGCATCTGGTTTTTGTTCTACATGTTTTGGGGGAAAATATTACAACACAAACAAGTCAAATGGACACAGTGACTCCGGACATTTCAGTCAGGTTTTCACAGGTTTCATTCTCTTGGTCAATACTTCCTCAATTGAAACCATAATGCCAAATTAAAAGAGGAACAAGTCCGATTCCAAACTTCACTTTTGGTTTCGGCTCCTGTGTTCAGTAACTCTTTAAAAAATTCCTATCTTACTGGGGGGGGGGGGGGGGGGCAGTGAGAGAACAAGTAAATCATATTTTCCTGCACAGCAAGTGCGGAAAAACCAGATTTTTCTACTTAATTATATATATACATATATATATAAAGAGTTAAATAACAATGTAATGTTAGTCAGGTTTCATCTTGTGTTGGGAATGAGTGCAGGATTAGAGTTAATGGTGATCTAAGGTCACATCACTGGAGCACTTAAACTGATGATGGGGGAAGTTGAAACACACAAGCACACCACTGAATATATTTCATAACAAAAAAGGCCTATTTTAACCATTTGACTCTATGCACAAATAGCTTTAGTCGTTTTTATACATGCCTCTAAATCACACAAAGTGGATACCAATACAAAAACATATTTATCATATGGTTTAATATAATTTTAACATAATAACACTGTAATTGCTTATAATCTATTTAAAAAAGGGGGGGGGGATCATTATGCATTGTTGTCGATTATACCTCTTAAATATGCAGGAAATGTATGTAAATATGATTGGCTCACACTTTTTTCGGTCACCAGGAACTCGCTGATCATATGAATTTGTCAACTGGATGATATGAATATAGACCGTACAGGGTCCAGCTTATTGCTCACTTTCAGTTCCTATTTGTCTGGTGAAGTCAATGCTCAGGGACATTGCGTGGTTCTAGTGAAGCAATAAGAAAAAGTTAACATTCATCACAAGCTTCAAGAACCAGGATTCTCATGCTGCCTTGTTTACATGATGGACGGCTATGTCATATCGTCTGTAAGTGTTACTGCTTTATTGTTTCATGTTTGCCGTTTTACAAAAAAGTTTTTGATCATAGTTTGTGACATTGAGAGGATCTATTACTGGTTGTTCTGCAGTTTATCTACGTGTTTTTATAACTGTTTCTTTTTTAAAAAAAAAAGGTGCTTAGTGACACAGTTGAATTTAATTCATTGATTAACATGAATATCTGAGAAGAAGACTTATTTTTGGAGTTTAGTTTCCTGTTAAAAAGGAAGTGTGTATTTGTTTGCTTTCTCAGTGAAAACGGGGAAAGTTACCCTTAACATACTGGTATGAACATATGTTATGCCACTGGTCACCTGATCTGTTCTGTTACTTTACCCTATTCATTTTCCTGTCTTGACATTCTATTAAAAGCGATAAAAATAAAGTAAAATAAATAAATAAAAGTAATTCTAGTGTATTAGTAAGTAGTCTGATTTCACTTAATTTTGGCAGGACAAAGAGACTCAAACCTTTACTTTCTATCGGACAAAATCTGTTTTCCTCTCCAAAGGCCTCAGAGGAAATCCTTCCAATTGAACCAGAGGATTATCGACCACCTGCAGAGCTGTACCCCTACCTCACTAATGTGGGGGAGATTTATGAAGGTGAGAGGACTGGATTTATCTGTTGAAAAGAGCCTGAATCACTAAATGTGATTCCACACGTGAATCACTACAGTGCCTTTACCTTCTGTCATGTTTAAGACCACAGATGGACCTTCCACTCTGAGCGCGTCCAGCCGACGGACTTTGAGAACTCTCCAGTGAATCACCTGACAGAGCTTCAGTCTGTGTCTCCTCAACAACTGATACAACCCTACCGCTACAGCAGTGAGTCTCTGCCTCCTCACCTGGACCCATCACTCGTACCTCTCTCTGTGTCACCACAAGTAAGTCCATGTGTACATTTCAATGATGGCACTAGTGTGAAAAGACACAATCTCTACTGTACATATGTGATTTGAAATATTGATATGGAAATGTTTGGCATCATCATAACCACATAACCAACCAAAAACCACAATCCTAAAGCAGGAAAAAGCTCCCTAAATATCACACAAGGTCAGTTTTGAACGTGATCTTATTATTGGCGTGCATTATTACTGTTTTGCACTGATGAAAAATAATTACTACTACTGTATTATGTGATTCTCATCAGTCATATTACTCACTATACAGTATTTCCCCCGAGTGAAGAGACATTTACCTGCTGCAGTCAAGTAAATATAAGGGTTAGAACAGGAGCTAAAGACACTCACAAAGAAAAACTAGGGTTTTGTTAATTTTTCTACTTATGGTTATGGTTGGTTGAGCCTTTTCCCCTTTTTAAGTGTAAATGAAAAAAAAATTAAAATGTTAACTAGGGCTACCACTAATGATTACTCACTAATCATTAGCAAATAATCTGTTGATTGTTTTCTTTATCAATTGTTTAGTCCATAGAATGTCAGCTGACTCAACTTCTCAATAAATCCAACCAACAGTCTAAAACCCAAATATATTCAGTTTACTATCATAGAAGACAAGAAAAACAGCAACAAATCTCAAATAAGAAGCTGGAACCAGGGGATTCTAAAGCAAAACATGACAAACAATTACCAACATTAATGCTGATTAATTTCCGTCAATCGGCGATCAGTTAATCAACTCAATTGTTTCAGCTCCGAGGTTAACATACATAAACGTGTGGATGTACAGTACATCCTCCAGAATTGAATAATAGGTCAAACAGAAAGGGTTCTTTGGATTAAATCTGCTGCCACCAAATTAATGAACTAAACTTAAAAAAATGCAATTTGATCTAAAAACAATATATGATGTGGACAGTTAGGGATATTTTCACTGAAATGTCATCTACAGCACGTGGTTTTGCTAGGCACTGAATTCTATTTTGGCAGAGTTACTTCCTCTTTTAGTACAATGATAGTGTTTAAAGGAAAATGTCAGCCAATGAATAATTGCAAAACAAAAATTTGCAGCTCTATCAGTCCCTAGTGTAAACTTGAACTATGACATGCTTTTTCTCCTAAAGATCCCATATTACACCCCAACCCTGTGCTACCAGTACCAGCCCTCTGCCTCACCTGGCCATTACTACTCAGAGGAGGAACAAAGAGGAATCAGTCCCCCACTCGAGGTATCCGAAGGGGAAGATGAATTTGGAGACCACAACCACTCCTCCCTCAGGAAAGACACTAGTGAGTATTTTCAATGCAAATTTTCTAGTGACATCAACCAGACCAAATGCAGTGAAAGACACATTAAAGCCTGGAAAAACTGATAACTGCTAGAAAAAATTTGCTTGACTGAGTCCCATATTTTCACATCCAGACAACAAGAAGAAAATCCGCTTGTACCAGTTCCTCCTTGACTTGCTACGAAACGGTGACATGAGTGACAGTATCTGGTGGGTGGACCAGGACAAAGGCATCTTCCAGTTCTCCACAAAACACAAAGAAGCTCTGGCCAGCCACTGGGGTATTCAGAAAGGAAACCGCAAAAAAATGACCTACCAAAAAATGGCTCGAGCTCTGAGGAACTATGGTAAAACCGGAGAGATTAAAAAAATAAAG
The DNA here is from genome assembly GCA_031216445.1 of Lateolabrax maculatus. Taxonomy (NCBI): domain Eukaryota; kingdom Metazoa; phylum Chordata; class Actinopteri; order Acropomatiformes; family Lateolabracidae; genus Lateolabrax; species Lateolabrax maculatus. Next base: position 18,704,250 of record CM062214.1, read on the forward strand.
AAAAAGCTAACATACCAATTCAGTGATTTAGTGCTGAGGAACCTCTACCCACGCCAGTATCCCCACTGATAAAAGAACAAAGGCTGTTTTTCTTTACGCTGAAATCACTAAACTAGCCAAGATTTTGTTTTTCCTGTATGCAATTTCACCACATTTTTCTACCAAGTGTTCCACCTATTTATTTGTGATGCCAGTGTATATCCTCTACAGCATTTGCTTCCATATAAAGTGCTTCATTTCAGACTCAAATCAAGTGTGTGTGTGTGTGTTTTTTTTTTTTGTATGCAGGGATTAAAGAATGATTAAACATCAGGAACAGCTTAAAAAAAACACAACATTCAAATGTTTTTACATGACCTTTTTGTCCTGAATGTGTGTAAATAAATATGATATGTTATTCTTTTTGTCAGATTACTCAAATTAACTGAATCCACCTTTAAAGAAGCATCTGTCCCACAACTGTATGTGTGCTTATTTGAGAGCATGGTGTAGACTATTTCTAATTCAATACAGCAAAATTTGAGTGGGCAACATGGCTGCAAATTAATGCATCATTGTTTTTAAGCCTTGTTAAAATTGGAGGAAGGGAGAATGTAAAGAATAGACAGAAGACAGCTGTTAGTAGTAATAACCAGACAGAAAGTAAGAAAATAAGATGCATGTTAAGGGATTTCAACATACAGTTATGAAATAACAGATCTACAAAGTAACAGAAATAGAAAATGTAACCGAGCACTTCATGCACAAATTAAATACAACTGTTGCAAAGAATATTTAAATGCAGTTGCAAGAAATGACTCTGTAACTATAAAAAGACATCTGGCAACTGGCAGGGCCCTGACCACAAAATCTGCTGTATTTCATGCAGGCCTGGGAAGACGATAGACAACTGATACTGAAAGGCAAAAATCAAGTATAATATTCACACAGAGGGAGAAGAGAAGTCATATCATAGGCTTATATATAATCATAGACCACACCTGATGCAAAAACAGATATATGATCAACCACAAATCAAACACTGGCCGAGTCTCCAGAGGATGAAGACCCGGATCGAAACGGACTGGGAAACACAAGAGCCATGGTCAAGTAGATAGGCAGGTAGGTGTGCTCATGATTTACCACATTTAAGCCATAACTGAGCAACAGATTTTGGTTTACAACTGCCTTATTTTGAAGCACTGTTGTTCCTCAAAAAGCTCCTCCTCATACAGCAGCTCAAATTGTCACCGGTCATATTCGCACTAATGCCTGAGGCACTTGTTGTTTAATAACCTGTTTAAAAACAACATATAACCTCATTCTATAACCAGTTTCCTCCTTGTTGTTTGACGCTTCATCCGTGAGTTTGATTCAACTCACAATAATGGGCGAGCGAATGACATCACATCTGACGTCACGTTAATCAGCCAATCAGAGCCTCGGACGTTGTTTCGGTGCAAATTTCAAACGGCGTCGACTCGACAAACGGACGCGGCTCCAACACAGAAAACCAACCGCGTCAAGAGGGATTGTTTTTTTAATCAGTTTTTTTTTTTTTAAACTGTCAGCGGTGGCAACATGAGAGTGAGGTTAGTAACTTAATATCTGTATTAATTGGAGCCTTAATTGTTTACGTCAGTAATAGTGTTTTTAGTTAGTAAACGTACTTCCGGATTAGCCTGTTGGGGTTTAGATAAAGCTACCTAGCTGCGCTGTGAGCACACGGCGCGTTGGGACGCAGCAGCTGTCTGCGTGTGTTGCAATGGGTAATTTCGAATGGTAATTAGCCTCATCTTTTATTTTGTTAATCTCGTGTTACTACGTACGTGTGAGCCGGTGTTAGTTAACGTTACAACGAGCTAATGCTACAAAACAGCGCCCGGAAGCTCCCGTGCGTTAGCTCGCTCTGTGGATGAAATGATTGAGGCGTCTAACGTTAGATCTTCGCTACTCACAGAGTCTGCCACCTGATTTTAAACGACTGGTTAGCGCTCAAGTTAATACTGGACCGGTTAGACGAGTGACAGGTTTTTATGACCCAGAAAAGTGACCCGCTCAAACCACTGCTTCTCTTCCAGTGAAGTCCACGCAGCAGAGTCCGTTGCCTACCTCAACAGGGCGCAGGTCAGGTTGCAGGATATTTGGGAAGAAATCGGGATTCCTGAGGAGCAGCGCATACAGAGAACAAATGATGTCCACAAGCACATTAAAGTGAGTCCCCACGACAGTTCAAAATGAAATGAAGGTTGTTGACCTTACAGAGCCTACAAACTGACACTATGTCTTGGTTCCCTGGTCTGTAGGGTTTGCTGGACTTGATGATCGCTGAAGAAGAGCAGCTCAAGAAGAGATTACAAAAAGGCATCGAGTCCTGTATTAAGGAACTTAATAATTTGTACAAGGAGCTTCAGCTGCCCCCCTTTGAGGTACAGTCTCATTTAGGATTGCGTGATTGGTTTCTTAAATGTGTCTGAGAAAATTGCCGACATGTTTGACTAACTTCCTGGATTTCTGTGAAGGAGGAGGATGGCTGCACCATGTTGCAGTTGGAGAAGAATAGCCGCACACGTCTAGAGGTGATGAAGGAGCACAAGAAGCAAAGAATGGAAGAGCTTAAGGGCCTCATTGGCAAAGACAGTGAGCTGTGTGGTATTTTGTGCACCACCCCATTTTGCATCGACCCAGACTCCGTCCCGTCACTGAAACAACTGGAGAGTTATCGTGCCTACCTGGATGATCTGACCAAAGAGAAGGTGTTACTGACTTTCTGCTTCTCTTAATCACTTACTTGCTTTTTCTTATTAGGGTTGTAACCTGTCTTGTCTTTTCAGGAGCACCGTCATAATGAATTTGTGAACGTCAAAAAGGAGATCATTGTATGCATGGATGATCTGGAACAGCACCCAGAGACCAGTTTTGAAATGGATGTGATGTGTGAGGATGAGGAGGCATTTTGTCTGTCAAATGACAATATCGACGCTCTTAAACTACTCCTCAGTCAGGTGATTAAGTGATATTTGCATCTAGATGTTAGTTAATCCAACGCTATGATTTAACCGTCTACAATATCTTGTATTATTTCGTATTATAATGGATGTATGATGGGTGCTTCCTTCCAGTTACAAGAACGCAAGACTGAGAATGAGATCCGTTGTTCAGCTTTCCGTACTAAGATCCAGGAGCTGTGGGAGAGACTTCAGATTCCCCAAGAGGAAAGGGAAGCCCTGTCTGAGCATATGGTCATGTCAAAGAAGAGAAACATGGAGGCAGTAAGAAATCTACCTTTTTGCGGTCATTTACACAAATCATAAGTGATTTCAGACAGTAGTGTGCTGTTTTACCTAGAAACTCTCACCTACATAACATGTTTTAATAACGTGCATTCTCTCTTTCCAGCTCCAGACTGAGGTCCAGCGTCTAGAGGTGTTGAAAATGCAGAGCATGAAAAGTGTCATTGAGGCCATCAGAACTGAGATTGCCCTTTTGTGGGAGAGATGCTTCTACAGCCAGGAACAGCAGCAAGCCTTTGGTCCATATCATGCTGGTGAATATCTGTTGCATAATAACAAAGCCCTTACACTGAATATATGCAGGTATTCATCACAAACGGCGCGTGTGTCTCAAGGCATGTTTTCTTTTCCAAGATGATTTCACTGAAGACCTTCTCAACCTGCACGAGGCTGAGGTCAAAACCCTGAAGAAGTATTATGAGGACCACAGAGAATTATTTGAGGGAGTCACAAAGTGGCAGGACAACTGGACCTTGTACTTGGAGCTTGATGTAAGTACCATTGTGAATTTAGAGGGGAAGCATTTGAAACTAATGTTTTAAACTTCTCTCTGTGGTAATGCATGTACTTTCCATCTCAGAGAAAGGCTAATGACCCTGCAAGGTTCAACAACAGAGGTGGAAACCTTCTGAAAGAAGAGAAACAGAGAACTGACCTGCAGAAAAGTTTGCCTAAGGTGAGGAAATGTTTAAAAGTTGTGTTTATTGGCAGGTTCTGTCTGTTTAGTAAATACAAAACAGAATTGCTACTCATGCAGTTTTCTGTTTGTATGAAAAGGTGTTCCTGGAGATTCACAGGAAAAAAACACTTGTCAAGTTAGATTAATTGGCAATAAAACAAGCTCATGTGAACCATATGTGAGGAGAGTTGGAACAACTGGGAGGGTGTTGGTGCATTACCAGTTTTAGCCAACAGGTGGGGATATTAAAACATGAATTATTTCAGTCCATAGTTCCTGGGCACCATATTTTGACATAGGAATGGCCTGTTAATGGACTGTTAGGTGGTGTAGAATGACAGTCCACTGTTGATATTAAATCTGATAATGTGACCAGAGGGTAAATGAGTGTTTCCTGTTTGTTCTAGCTGGAAAAGAGTCTGAAGGCCCAAATTGATGCTTGGGAACAGGAGCATGGCAAGGAATTCCTGGTCAATGGACAGAAATTTCTTGAGTATGTGCAGCAGCAGTGGGATCAACACCATACTGAAAAGGAGAAAGAGAAACTGGAAAGGGTATGTTATTACTTTGATTAAAAACTACACTGTCTTAACTTTCCATGTCACAAAAGTGTCGTCAATATGACTACATTATTTATTTTTGGTTTGAAATAGCAACTGAAGAAAACTAAACAGACACAGGAGGACATGTTGTATGGAACTGCAATGAGAACACCATCCAAAAGGCGGATAGCAGGGACTCCCACACCTGGAAAAATAAGAAAGGTAAGATGGTGGTGCAGTTTTATTAGGTTTATTTCATGTGCAGTGACACTAACTGACGGTACCTGGGTGAATGTAAAGGCAAAGGTTGACCCAACTTTTTCCTCTGTCAACTTAGCTCATTGGCACCTCGACCATCTCCACTCCTAACAGCTTCCTTAGCTCAGGCCTCGGTGGAACCATGTGCCAGTCATCCATCCAGAAACCACCTCTGTCTGCCAGCAAGGTATGCTCACTGTCTTCCTTACTCGCATTATGTTTTTGACAGCCTGTCAGACCTTGAGGGTCAGATTGGTTCACTCAGTATCTGACTCTCTTGTTCTGAGTCCATTCTTTATGGTAGTTGGGTTAGGCAGGGTGCAATATTTTCTCAATATTTGTTTAACTTCCATATGGATAACTTGTCAGGGCAGTTATTTGTATGACCTGTGTACTGGTCACCTTAATGATTAAACTGTGCTCCTCATTTTGTCAGCATTAAGTGTTTTTCCATGTCATACAGTGATAAGAAAACCCATCTGCCGATTGTATATGATGCTTTACAGCGTAAATGAAGCATTGAAAAATTATACTCAGATGTGGCGAATGTGCTGATAATGGATGATGCTATAGATTTTGTTTTGTTTTTTGTTTTTATGTTCTTTTCCCCTTCTCTCATTAAGGTTCTATAGTTTGAATTTAAGTAAAATGGAAAAAGCTGGCAAAAAAAAAAAACACATTGTCATTCTAGTTGGTCTTGTTGTAGGGTCTTGGCCTTCGAACCCCTGGACATGGAAAGACTCCCCGTGCACTAGACCGAAACAAGGAAAACATCTCCCATCTTAATAGAAACACTCCGAGTGGCACACTAAGGTCTCAGGATACTCAAGATCACACCTTCACCTTTAACTCGGTTGCTGGCTCCTATTCGGAATTTGCGGTAAATGCGTTTTTACAGATGTTTAGTTCCTAACTACAAAAGGGCCACTGATGTACAATTTTTAATAAAAGAAAAAATACTACATTTTCCTGGATTACACCATGATACCACTAAGAGCAATATTCTATTTTAAAGTCAGTAGGGTTATATAGTTAACTTAGTAAATGTATGGCTTAACATGTAATAGTCATTTGGCATTAGTTGAACTAAAACAGAATTTCAACACCTGGACATATAAGTCTTTGAAACTACATTTTGTAAATCTGATGGAAGATTTTCCCTTTTGAAAATGTCTCCCCCTATAGAAGGAAATGGTTTTGAAACCAGGAGGAAGATCAACTGTCTTTTGGTGTTTTGTTGGCTGTACAGTAACAATATCAGTAATTATCAAATGGGGTGACAAAAAAAGCAACCATGCATTCCTCTGCCAAGACTGCATGATGAATTTAATTTATATTAAACCTTTTATTTTATTATGTTAGTCTGCATCAAAATTCACATGGTGGTAGACAAACACACAATGAATTCACATATGAGATTCTTTTTATTAGATTTAGGGTGTTAAGTCATGAGAAAATACTGAAAAGTTCTAATATGTAAATTCTTTTTTTAATTGATTTTATTGTCGACCTACCAAAGTCACTTGTTCCGTGGGCCACAGTCAGACCACACTACTCCTGAATCTTCTAAATCTGGATGTCATGATAAATTTCCATTTCCTAAATGAATATATGCATTAGTATTTCATTTGACTTTGACATTTTTACTCCTTTTTTTTTTTTATATAAAATGAACAAAGATATTGTCTTTACAGAGAGACTTCTCGAAGGCTTCTAAATCAACTGTGACGTCAGGACTGCTGAACTCCACCGTCGGTCATCAGTGATGGGTCAAAGCAGCGGCTCCGGCGCCGGAAGTCCAGCTCAGCGGTAGTTTGGTGTAGTTTTCATATAGTGGACAAGAGGGAACTTTAAACTTGTAAACTTCTTACAAAAAACTGTAAATATTTGAATCTCTGTCAACATTTTGAGTCTCCATTGATCCTGTTTTTGTAAGACTTAATTTCAGGGTTACTGCTGGAGCAGTTTTCTCTGCTGTATGTATTTTGTTGCAAGTTAATGATATTTGTACCAAGGCTGTTGAGGCTTTTTTCTGACATTTTTCATTTGGGTGTACAGCCTATCAAGTGAAACGCTATTAACCGTATCTAGAGCACTACTTTGTTTTAGTAATGTAGCAGTTAGCCAGAGCACAGTGACTTTCTTCCTCCAGCTGGAATTTCAATTTAAATTGGCTCTTCAGAAACTAAATATTGAGTGCTTTTTTTTAAATCAAGCTGTAAATAAATGTTTTTAAAGAACACTCAACCTTAGTAAGTGTACCTATTTATTATCTTGTCCTTTTTAATTCTACCTGAATATTTACTTTCTAGCCTGTATGGTTAGGTTGCACAGCTTTAATGTTAGCTCCAAGTCAGAAGGCAGTATCTGTTAAGTATTACATTGGACCACATACTGAATCTTTAGTACATTTCACATTTAGTAGACGAATAGTAAAAAATAATCCTTTCTCCATGCAGACTAGAAATGGGAATATGTTCTATTTAAGCCATGCGGGTCATGAGTTCTTCAAGAGCCCTCTCACGGTGATTTTCATGAACGAGCAGCACTTCTTTGATTGCACTTTGCTGGAAGCCCATCTCATTAAACTGAGTCAGAAGGCGCAGGAACTCGGCAGCCTGAAATAGAATTTAAAGTAAGGAATATTAAATACACGTTAAGTTGTGAGAAGGTATGACTTGGTGTTGCTTTTGTTAAGTAAACGCTGACAAGCAGGAGTCACCTTGCTCTCACAGTTCTGAAACATCTCCAAGGCCTCCTCCACCTGGGCTTCATCGTAACCCAGGTCACACAGACGGTCACTGGCTACCAGGTATTTTAGGATCTGTCGATAACAGGACAAATAATTATGAGAATTGGTTAAATTATGTATGTTTTTATCCTTCTTAAATATTGGTGCTTGACAGATTAAACAATTAGCACTCTAAGTGCATAAATAAGACTACGTTGCCAAGTTGGGAGTCCAAGTGCAAGTAAGGATCCATTTTGTTGGTGTTTTTCCTTTGCCAACTTGTTTCGTCTTTTAAGCCAGTGGATCTCTCCCATTGACAATTTGTTAGACATTTATTAATTACAATTAAGTTTAAACACAAAGGTTCGATGGTTTATTTTAATATGTATGCCTAATTGTAATTTTGCAATTGGCTATCAAGCCTGTAATGACTGAGGGCAACTCAAAAGTATTTCATTTATGCATTATCAGGGTTTCTAAACTATTAAAGGTGCTCTGATTTACAACTTCTAAACCCAAGAGGTACCTACCTTCTCTGGGCTGTGATAGCCGGTCTTTTGCAGAGCCAGAATGGCTGTGCGTAAAGGGTAGCCCTTCGCTGTGATGGTTTCAAGTAGCTCCCTCTCTTCCTGGCTGAGTGCCGACAACAACTCTGATACGGAGTCAAAGAAAACCCCACGAGAGCTGCCAGTGGAGCTCAGGGCCTGATGACCAGGGCAGAACAGACCAACAAAAAAAAAAGGTTATGAAAAAGAAGTAAGTAGAAAAGAGATGAAGGTATGACAAATATTGTTCTCAGAGACACTGAGACAAAAATTTTTTTAAAAAAAATAACCTTTTGTCTGCGGTTTTTGACAACAGGCCCGGCAGAGGAGGGCCGTTTCTGCTGCAGCCTGGATGGAGAGGGAGCAGCGGGCGGTGTGTTTTGGGAGAGCCTCCTGCCCGCAGAGCCCAGTGAACGCAGCCTCTTCTTGCTGTTCTTCGGCCCCTGAGGGAGCGGGCTGGCCTGCTGTGACCTGTGCTGCTCCAGCGCTTGCAGAGGTTGTCTTCTGTCGTGGCCCGAAGGTGAAGTGCCCCTGAGGCTGTGAGACGAGCCGGGCCTACAGTGGTGAGTGGAAGGGCCGGCGTGCATGTCTTTGACTCTGGAGAGCGGGTCTTTGGGTGCAGCGCTGCGGGGCCGCTCTCTGCTCTTGATGGGGCGGCGTGCATACTCAGCGGAAGAGCCCTCATTATCACCGTAACCGTCTTCATCCTCAGAGTCAGATATGAGGAACTTGACGGTGCGATGGTGCTGCCAGCGAGTGTCTGCAGAGTTCAGGCTGTGACTGCGGGGCCGGGGGCACGCGGCCCCCGCGTCGCTGCTCCTGCGATTGGCCCTGCGACTCTCCTGGGGGCTGCTGAACATCAGCCAGTAGGGGGGGCAGGACGGGGCCTGACAGACTGGCTGCTGCCCAGTTAAAACCCAGTTCTCCAGTTTGAATCCATACTGCAGTAAAAAAAAACAAACAAAAATAATACAGACCTAAAACAGACCTTTTACACAGCAGACATTATGACTTGTCAAAGTGTCAATAATTAAATGCAACAGTTCAGCACAAAAGAAGAAGACAAAAGCAGTGACCTGAGACACACAGATCCATTTAACCTATATGCTGTGCATTTACAAAATACTTTTAAACTTCCCATCAAGAATTCAATATTTTTAAATACAAAACATGTCCCTTAAAATGCAATCTTGATTATCCTTCATTACAATGTCAAAATAATCAACTTGGGTGTTAATTATACAGTGATAAACATATTGTTTTTTTTTTCCAACTACAATTCTGATGTAGTTCTGCATAATAGTTGCACTCCAAAAGGGATTGTATTAAGATGAGTGTTTTTGTCTGTAAGATCTAAAAGCCACTGAGTCAAACAGATGAATTGCTCCCAGAAAGACATTCAACCTAGGAAAAATGTGAATGTTCACTTGGATGTGTGACCTCATTGTCTCGTAGTATCAGACTGCAGTCTGGTATAGTGATGTGTGGAGCTGTCACGAGCTGCACTTCCTCCTCCAGTGGACCCAGTAAGGTCTGAAACGGGACATCCTCCAGAGTGTTCATTTTCACCAAAATGCACCAGCAAATAACCTGCGTCAGAGGAAGCACATAGAGTTATTGAGTTTTAAGTTATAGAACCAGACCTTCATTGCAATTTTATCAGTACTAACCTTTGTCAGGTGTTCTTTCTCAGGTCCACAGTCCTCTGAAGGATTGACAGGTGTTGGAGTGAATAACTAACACACAGATCATGGAACGTGATAAACCTCTTTATCACTAAGCCTCTGACATCATATGAGGAGTTGTTTACCAATAATGCCCCAGACACGTGCCGTAATCATACCTGCAGAGGTACAGTACAAGTATGGATTATTTAAATATATATATATATACATATAAATTCATACCAGAGTAATACTAAAATTATCCAAAAATATCACTTATATTTCCAATTATTTTACATTAGATTATTCATATATTAACAGTGTAAGATATATTACCATTTTTCATCAATATTTTATAATTTCTTTAGTTCACTGCAGCTTTTTCATCTACGTTCAAAGCCCCATTTCAGACAGCGTGACTTTGTCATTTCAATGTGGATTTGAAGGGGGATTAGGGAAATGCTGAGGTATCGGGAAACAGAACAGCATGATACTTTCCAGAGATTAGCCGATTACATAAAGGTGTGGTAGCAAAGCAGTATGGAACATCACAGTCTATTCCATTAATCTCCTGTTTTATTGATTTATGTGTTGAGAATGTCTGAGAAACATGTCGTCATAGTGACTTTGGATAAAAATAAATTCATTTAAAGTGTATGTTCTGGTCTGCAGACATTTAGAAGTTTAAAAGCAAAGAAAAATTAAGTCTGTACAGAGATATACATTTTATTTATATATTTTAAACAATCACAATAAATGTAAGATTCACAAACTTGGGGAGTTTACAGGTTCTGTAACAGACCTCTGAAAACAGAAAACAGCGGTTTTAAAACTTTACTGAAAGAAAAGGAAACTTAAAGCAAATGGAGAACAGATCTAGTTTAATCTCATTTTATAGCACAAATAGCAATTTAAAGAGTAGCGTGCAGCATGGTTCTGTTCAGTCAGAGCGCATCTAGAGGAAGCTTGATTACAGACATGTGTACTGAGGTACCATTTAGTAACAGCATATTACATCACTAAAGGTGAGGTTAGTTTCCAACGCTGGGGCACGCACAAAGAAAAAAGAAAAATACCTGTGCTCTTCTGAGGAATGTCTGACAAAGCAGGTTTAGAGCGGCACCCGGCAAACTGCCAAAGAGATTATCTGTCTGATGATGATTTAAATCTGGACATGAAGCTTGAATGTCAGGTTTAACGGGTATGATTCAGTCATGTATATTGAAGGATAGCTACTCCAAAACAAAACTTCAGAGGATATTTCATTAACACTAATCCTGCTTTGTGAGACGACATACAGAGGTCTGCAAGTAAACACATACATTCCCTAAAGAGTGGGCTAGACGAGGGAGCAAAACACTGAAAAATAACCATTCTGGCTGTTCAAAAGGTCACCATTATTTCTGCTCTGTTTAGTGTGCTGGTGCGTTACACGTCACGATGTGTTCTCCTAAATAGAGGTCATGTCATACAAACTGCTTACAAACGCTACCCAAGCAGTGTAGCTCAACATTTACAGCCCGATTTTACTGTGAACACCATTATTACAATGGTGATAAAAAAGAAAACATCAAAATTTTGATGTGCTCATGGAATATTATGCCCTCGTGATATTAAGGCATTACTTGACATGGTAACGTCACATCCACACTTTCTCAGCGCCCCACGTTTTCAAGTGTACAGTATGATCCCATAATTTCCATTTGCTTCCCATGCCATGACTGCCCATAACCACAAAAAGAGAAAACAAATTAACGAGCTACAAATCCTTTCATGAATAAAATTGCATTATCTTTATATAGATAAAATGTTAACAATCCCCAGAGATTGAAATATTTTATAAAAGGTCCACCCTTGTGAGTGCACCGCTAGAGAATTAACATCTGATGCACGGGACCAAAGTTTGTTACACTCTCTTAACTTGTTCATCATGAAAACACTCCTCGGTGAGAATCAGCAGCCTTCATTACCTCTACTACAATGTCCACGGCTTGTTTGACAGGGGATATCATAAACCCAGAGTTGGCATCCAAAGGTTTATAGTGATCTAACGATTTCAGACACATGTCTTTAGGTGAAATAAGTGACATGTGGTTCAGTTGTTCGCAGCGTCCGCCTGCCGAGGCCAGTTCTCCTCCTCAATGCCAGAGTCGTATTCCTCCTCTGCAGACTCCTTGGCTGGAGCTCTGAAATTCAAATGGAAGCTTGAGTTCAGATTTCAAACCACACAACGTTGGAGACTCAGTGCACTGGGCTTAAGGAATCTGATCTCTAACATGACACACACATAGCCCTGTCCTGTAAGGAGAGAGATACTGACCTGACATATCTGGGTTCAGATTTTCCTAGGACAACATCTCTGTCCAGCTCTACAGCCATGATGTCAGAGTTCGGCACCTCAAACATGGGCTCTAGAAGGAGCTTTTCCTGTAAAAAAAAAAAAAAAGGAGGACATGTAATTATTGTGTTACATCAAGTAACAAGTAGCAAGTTTGATATACTTGGCAAAAATCACATACCATGATGGATCTGAGCCCACGAGCTCCAGTTTTTCTCTCCAGAGCCATCCTGGCTATGGCCCTCAAGGCATCTTGATTCACATTGAGTTCACACTGAAACAAAAAACATTGCAGATTTAATTTAATTCTATATATTATTCAGGTATAAAATAAACCATTGTGGAAACATTTCTCACAAATAAACTATTTTCCTGTAGATCGGATCCAAAAACGGGTTGGTACTAGTGAGACAATAAACTCCCATACAGGAAGGACAGTTTGAGTAACAGATCCATGAGTTGACGGCTTATTAGACGCCAAAACACTGTCCGGAGAGACAGGATTTTATAACTACGGAAGGTTATCATGGGGCAACTACTCTATCTTGTGTCTTAACAATCACAAGGTAAACAGTAGGAATACAGTTCATACAGAGTTCACATTACAAATCTACCAGGAATGTGCATGTGTGATGACGCTGCATTGCGTTGTGTTTAACGCAGCGGCCCCATTCAAATGATTGAGGGGCCTGTGGTATTCTAACACTGTCCTGTTGCCTGTCTGGACACTGCTTAACACTGTACTGTAGTCTCCACTATATCAGAGCCCTTACTTTGTCCATGCTGAACAGAGCCTGGTACTGGGGCACCACAGCGTTGCGGGGTTCAGTCAAGATTCTGACTAGCGTTTCTTCATCTAGGCTGTGCAGAGGAACGACCACAGGGAGACGGCCAACAAACTCTGGGATCATTCCAAACTCAATCAGGTCCCGGGCCTCGACGTGCTTCAGCAGCCTGTCCTTCTCCTCTATCTCTGCCACTGTGTCCGTCTCACCGCTGGTGTTGGCCAAGTCTGCGGCAGCCGCTGCACGGCGCCCTTTCCCCAGGTTGGAGGGAGTTCCAAAACCCAAATACTGAAGAGTCATAAAACATTGGATCAAGTTAGAGGCAGGAATGATAAAGGAATCCAACAGGAATCTTGGCTGAAAGTCTGACAGTCGCTACATACTAGCTGTGCTGAATTTACCTTTTCATTCTTTCTTCTGCTGATGATTCTGTCAAGTCCGTTGAAGGCACCAGAAGCAACAAACAGAATGTTTGTTGTGTCTACCTGCACTGTTTCTCCTCTCAGTTTCCTTGAGTTCTTCTCAGGAACATTGACAATTGTGCCTTCCAAGAGTTTAAGCAACCCCTGACAGAGAGGAAAAGGGAAAAAAAAAAAAAAGGTCCAAAACACAAGTCTAAGTCAACCAATATAAGACAAGGACGAAGAAAACAAATACAGTGATATCTGTTGCTGCTTTTAAAAAGTACTAAATTCACAAAATATAATGCTGGCAATTTCATTATGAGATCAATTTCTATAAACAAATTGCATTCAAGTTTTATTTTGGTGTAACTCAGGTTGAATACTGACCTGCTGGACTCCCTCTCCTCCTACATCTCTCAGCTGATGGATTCCAGGCACACTGCCAATCTTATCAACCTCATCCAGAAACACAATACCTGCACATGAAACACAACGACAGGGCCAAGGCAGCCTGAGTTTCACTTCTCGTAATTACCTGCAACAGACCCTGTGTGTACATAAGTTATTATAGTTTCGTATTTTTTGTTTGTGTTTTGTTTTTAGTTTTTGGTTTCAATTCAGTTTCCAGAGTGGGTTCGCTCATTTCAGTTTAGTTTTTTTTTTTTTTTTATTAGTTTTAGTATTAGTTTTAGTTTATTTTTATTATATTACTGGGGGTATTTGTCAGGGACAAGACTTGATAAGTATAACAATACAAACAACACTTCATGAAGGTAATTGACTCAGTCATGTAGACATCCCTGTCTCAATAAACATAGGCACCAATGCCTCCACACAGTTGTGTTGACAAATTTGACCAAATTGACAAAAACTAAAACTGAACACATTTACTGTATATTCTTATTATGTTTCCTTTGTAAGTACACAATATTGTTTGAGTTAGTTTTCGGTCTAGTTTTTATTTCAGTTAAGTAAAATGTTTTTTCACACCTAGTTTCAGTTTTTAGTTTAGTTTTAGATAACTGTAATGACCTGTGTGCATACATGTATACTTCAGATTTCAGCTAACACTATACTACACATCATTCACTTTTTATCAGTTCAAAAGGTTCAAATGTTTAGAAAACACCATCCTGTTCCCACTGTTTACTTTTGTAAATTCCAGTTTAATCCAATGTTTTTTTTAAACTAATTTCTACTTCCTTCCTCTTACTGCTTGCATGTCTAACCAGATCAAGCCAATAACACATTGTGTGCCGTGTAAGGAATGGAAATTGGAAAGGTGACATAAATGTGCAAATTTAATTTATGTGATTTAAACATAAACACAATTTAATCTTTACACGGGTAAAGTCTAGTTAAATTAAAGGTAAAGTTATTAACAAAATGTTTATTTATATTGAATAGAATTTATATTATATAAATCTATATGAAATCTGTAACAACTTTTTTGTTTTTCTTGTTTTGTTTTTACACTATGGACTGACAACTGTTAATGTGGTTATATTTACATAACAGGACTATAGTTTCAGAAACATAACAGGGTGGTGATAAATACATTTTGATGTGCTGTTATTGCAATTTGTTTTGATTGTCGTTTTAAACAAAAAACATATGGTCTGATTTTAACATGAGAAACAACACTGCTGTTAAATTTAGTCCCTCTGCCCACCTTGCTGTGCTTTATCCACAGAGTAGTTGGCATCTTGCAGCAGTTTGGCAATAACTGACTCGATGTCTTCTCCTACGTATCCAGCTTGAGTTAGTGTGGTGCAATCACAAATTGCAAAGGGAACATCCAAACAACGTGCCAGTGTCTGTGCCAACAGTGTTTTTCCTGTAAAAAATTAGAGGAATCAATATAGAATTTATTTTGTCAAAACAGATCCATATTTACAAATAAACTGCATTTGGCCGTGTAAATCTTAATGATAAATGACTGAGATTCACTGTGCAATATTACAATTTAGGACAAAGTTGACAAAAGACGAACCTGAACCAGTTGGACCAAGGAGTATGATGTTGCTCTTTTCCAGTTTAATGTCAGTGTGTGTGGAGTCCAGGACCTCCCCGCCCCTCCTCTCCTGAGGTGCCTGCTGACTCGCCTGTTGCTGCATGGACGCTCCCAGAGCATTTCCATGAGGACTGATCCCTGCAATCTGCAGCAGTTCTGCAACAACAACCCAAGCCAAGCCAAGCCAAAGGGTTAGCTTTGTGACTGACTAGTAAGAACTTCTTTAAGAACTGTATTTTCACCGTTTCACTATAAAAGACGCAACTGAACACTCTGTATATGAACTGTTGTACAATTGAAATAGGCCATTCACTGATGATTTAAGTTTTAAATTGTGTCATGTACGGGCCACAAATATGCATGCCCTAGTCTGTGCCAGTGTGGAGTTATGTGATGACACAGGACCTAAAATAGCATGAGTTCAGATATGAATGTAGGTCACTGGGTTATCATATCTTACAGTCTGGTCAGTCAAAGATTAACAAGCATAATTTTATTGCTTCAATTTCTCTGGCTCATTTGTACAAATGGTAAATCAGTGAATAACACACAACAATCAATCACCGCTCCAGAACTGGAGCTGCATTTCCTATATATATATATATATCATCTGGTTTCAATTGATTAATCATTTTCTAATCTAATTCTTTAGGTTGAGCATGATTATAAATTCGTGACTAAAAATATCTATCAAGAGAACAAAGCTTTAATTGAGGAGCCACAGAGGTCTGTACATTTTGGCATTTGTGCAACTCATGAAAATAAAGACTGTTTAAGTGTTGTTATTTTTAAAGTGGCCACTGATAAAGACAACACTGAGGAGGACCAATCACTTACTTGTGAATCTGTATTCATCCTCTCGTCTTCTCATCTCTAGCTCTACAGGGAGAGGATGACAGTACTCAAATCAATATTATCGTTAACCATTACCATTATGACATTATCAACACAGTCCTGCAGAAACGTTTATACAGTTGAGTGTGATAATTATTGAACAAATGCCAAATAATACAGATTATATTTCACTATAAACTATATTTTATTATTATCATTATATAATCAAAGTTATTTGTGTAGTTTTTTTTTTTTTTTTTTAAAGAGTAAATGGCTCTTGGTTATGCAACATATTAATGTCTAACATATAGAAGATATTGTTCCCTACATTTTATTGCTTCAATGTGACAAACTAGAACAACTGCAACTGTATCTGTTTCAGCACTTGCATGTCAACAAGTCATTACAAGCAGTTATAATCTTTGCATGATTGCATTTCCTATTCCTATCCTTTACTTTAGAACAACTTTAGTTTATTTAAAACAGCCTTGTTTTTAGACATGCTATATTTCTATTTTTAAGTTCCGTTTTAAAATAGTGTTTTATCAGTGCCGGAAACCGATATGGTTGCATATTGTTGTCACATTTCATTCCACCTCACTTTCTGCCCATATTTCCTGTCCGTCTCTGCTGTCCAGGATGGAATAGTGACAAACATACCGACAAACATTAGGTAAAAGCTCAACACTATATATTTGAGTAAAGCGGATTTTGGCCATACACAGAAGATACATATGTAAGTTTTTGTCAAAGTCACGTGATTACCAAAATAACTTTTTGGTGCTTTTCAAAACTTTAATTTGCTCTCTTATGCACTGGTGCACTAGTGTTCACACATCCGACTGCAACAATGGTCTGGGCTACAGATGGAAAAGCAACAATTAATTGATTAATGTAAGTGATCAGTGGAAACTAAATGAATTGAATGCAAGGTCTGTAGACGACAAGAATACTGACCACGAGGTGTAAGAGAGGGCTGTTTTTCCACCTCCACCTGCTGTCGACTCCCAGCAGGGATGTTGTTGTAGATGCGCTTGTAGTGATTGTACACTGCAACTGCTAACACCTTTTTTGCATAGGACTGGCCTACAACATACTTGTCGAGGTAAGCATATATCTGGGGAAAAAAGTAATTTATACTTTATAACAGTATAGACGTATAATAGACTGCCTGTTACTACAGAATGTTTAACAATTCAATGAAAGTAATTTAAAAGCATATTTTGATATCTTTGGTGTCAGCTTCAAAATCTCACCTTCTTTGGGGGAGGGGGAGGTTTCTGTGCAAATGCCAGTTTCACTGCCTCCGCAGCAGATTCTGGCTCTTTGTTTAGCCCCTTCTTAGAGTCAGTTTCAGACAGAACCACAAAGAAGTGATGGCATTTCTCACATTTGACAAATCGTGTTGATGCTATAAAAACACAAAACACAAAACACAACACATTTAATACTGAAAAATGTCATAACCTGTATGAAGGGAACGGTTATATATTTACAGCTTAACGTTTTTAAAGAATGCATATCATGAAACTGACACTCAAAACAAAAATAACTGTAGTGTCAAAGGGTTTCTCATGGTGCTGAAATGGAGGAATTCTGTCTGCTGTCCAAAAATTGTCTGTTGCAGATTTCGGTTGCACGCAAGTTATGTGTTGGTCCTGCCCAGAGAAACATGCGGAAAAAACTACATGATATACTGCTACGTTGTGTTTTATTTTTAAATGATTTTTAAAGTTATGAAGACTGAATTCAAATTTCAAAGTTTAGTATCAAATTGTAATATTTCAGCATGAGAATGATCTATATATTGTCTGTGCATTAGCAAGACACAATGAGTTGTAGTTCCACTACCTAATAATGTTCAGCTTGTAAGTTTTCTGTATTATTCCGTATTCTGTGTAAAAATTTACTTTTTTACATTTAAGTATTAAACCAACTTCCACCTCGTCGCTGTGGGACACAAAAGAACACGACTGACTTACTTTTAACAGGATATGAATGGTACATCACAAACATCCTCTCTTCCAGACAACGTGAAAGTTGTCATATTCAAAAATATACCTACGTAATTACAGGTGCAGCAAGTTATAAGAAAAGTAATAGGTTGTATGTCGTAATGTCCCTGCACACTCATAATGAAAATGTTCGAGTAAACAGAGTTAAAATTAAAAAGGTAGAAAGTGATTTTAATTCCAATGATGGTGGACTGTTGTGACTTTTTCCTGGAAGTTATTCGAGTGGTTGAGCAGTCACATGGACAGTGGTAGACGCACCACTGGCACACACTTTACAATGTCAGGCTGTCTGAGAAGGTTATAAAAACAATCCAGTGCCACAATCCTTCATCTGATTATTTGAAAGGCGTTTTCTTAGGTCTTTTAACAATCCAAACCACTTCTTAGTTAAAGTAAGCAGCAGCTTATAACTCACAGTTGATGTTGCAACACAAAGCAGAAACAATGAAACCAACACCTCAGTGTTTACTTGCAGGTCTTTATTTTGACCAACTGTGCCCAGAAATTGGGTATGGTGGTTTGTGGTGAACCATTTATGTGCTGTGTACTTACCATGTGTATATATGTACTATGATGTACTTGCCCTCAGTTTGTTTTTTGTTTTTTTTAATTCAGCCAATGCACAAACCATGTCCTCATTTTTTCCCACTCCTCCTCATCCATGTTGCCCTGCTGCAAGGCATTCAATGATGTTGACCAGTAAATAAAGTAAATGGCTGTAATAAAGTAAACTGTGTCAGATCCAGAGGGTGCTGATTGGAACGCAACAAAACATCTGTGGCAGATGTGTGTTGTGATGTATTACCTTAATACCATATTCCTTTACACCTACTACTCTTGAATTAAAGTTTCTACATGCACTTTGAACATTTTGTCGAAAATTAATAAATTTACTCACATACAAAGGTCTCTACATGTGTGCAGGGATCTCCACATTTAGGGCAGCGTAGCTGGCTTCCTCCCTTGCCTGATCCTCCAGAGCCAGATTGTCTCTTTCCTTCACTGATGCTTTTCTGTGTAAACACGACAGCACATATTGAATTACATTACTTCCATCTATTCCATGAACAAAATGGTGCGTAATACCACCATGGAATACAGCTACAAATGAGATTAATCCTCCAAGACATTACCTTTCCACCATCACTTCCACTGTCTTTTGTTGTCCCATCTTTAGAAGCATAGCAGACCGCAGTCTCTGAAAACGACCTCACCCGTACTCGGGGAGGTAAATGAGTTTCCCGAGACCCCGGACGACTCAGAGAAAACAACTGGATGCGGGAACAGGACAATCCTGCAACAACAGCGACATCCTTTTTTATTCCCAACAACATTGTGGTTTCTGAACAGACATTTCATATTATTGACAATGCACATGTTATTTTGTGTGTATGATTGTCTTTATCTATACAGCACACATTACTCTGGATAATAATTAGGAAACAAGCAAATTGCGAAACAATACAATTTCATAACTGCCCCTGTTTGCCATGTAACTAGAGCTGTGCCAATTAGTTGGTTAATCCATTATTCCAAACATTTTTCACTATTTTGTTACACTTAAAAGAACAATCAATCGGTTGAACAAAAAAAAATCCACATATTAATAGGTAATGAAAATAATTATTATTTGCACCCCTACCTGTATTATAACCATAATTAGTTCAAAACTCATCAGATGAGTCAATAAAAGCAACATATTGGCCTATGGCTATATTTGTATCAGTTGAACACACTGTATATTCAAGTAATCAATATTTAAGAGCAATAGTTCATAGTCAGAGGCTCAGAGTCCATAGTATTCATATGTGCTGTGGACATTTCATACAGGAACACACACACACACACACACACATATGTATTTGTCATTAGGTGTTTTTTTTTTAATTTTCCAAAAGTGAAGGTATCTGGCAAGCTGGTTTATGTAAGAAGTTATATTAGTTATTGCGACATAATATTTGTTTGTTTGTTTATCTTGTGTTTTTTCATGTGTTTTTTACGTAAGTTAGGTCACAGCTGTGCAACTTTACGAAAGACTGTGTGATGTAACGTGAACACTACCACAGTTACTGAACATGTCTCTGCCTCTCCCACCTGCTGGTGACTTTACACGTCCGTCACAACAAGCACAACCACACGCAGCACAATGTCACCCGGCTCTCAGCCTGCCGGCACGGGGTGTACGTTTCCCTTTCTCACCTCTGTGTGCGGTGTTCAGGAACAACCTGGCGGCCGAGGTGCACGGACAGGACATGGCTCTTCTTTTGGGCTCAAAATCCTGCAAAAGCAAAACACAAAGTTGAACGCGGTCGCACCGAGGCCAAAGTAGCCGAGGAGCTAACGAGCGGCGGCGGACAGGCCGGCCTCCACCGTCACTGTTAGCATTAGCGACGCAGGTCGTCCACTGCGGACATTAATCGTTTATTAAACTCCCCCCTGAAATGTATCGATTGATTGGGCCACTTAACGCTACTGATAGACGGTGAAATGAGCGCCGTAGCTAAGTGGCCGGGTTGAGTAGACAGGTAACTGCTGGCTGCTTCAGGTAGGCCCGAGCCGGAGCTGCCGAGTGGACGTGACCGACAGCCGGTGCTGCACCGCGGCCGAGCTCCGGGGCTTCACCCGCTGTGAGCGGCTGCCGGTCGGCACAAGTCCGCGGCCTAATCCGGCGTTACACCAGGTGCGCTGTTTTTTTTTGTTTTTTTTTACTCACAGAGCTCGATGAAACCAGTCCGGTCTTCACCGCCCCTTCCCAAGAAAAAAGAATAAATAAAAAGATTTTGCCAAGTCACTGCAGCTTTCGCTCTCTTTTGTTTTTACTGTGTCAAACTAATGTCACGCCGTGGGGAGCGCTTGGCTTCGTCGGGCCGCGGTTTCCCGGACGGGACTCGACCCAAAGTGATGTAACGTTACCGCCCGCTGTTGTCAACTAGGTCGGTTACCTGTGAGCTGGCTGGCCGTCCCTCTCCTCTGGGTAGAGCGGCGGACAGGCGTGATTTAATCAGAGGAAACGGTGTAAAGTAACATGGAGGTTTGCCTTGTGTCTGCGCGGTTCAGACCCATCCAGGTCTTTTGCAGATCTTCGGATCCACTGGGACGAGCTGCGTTCAAGGGACCCTCGGGCAACATTGACAGAGGTAGGGTCAAAGTGTGGTGCGTTTGAGTGATCCACGTAAATGTGTAATGCTGCCTCGAAGCGGAGATTCAGGACCATTTAACGACGGTAGTGATAACGTACAAAGCTGTGGTGTTGACCAGATCTTGTCCTCTTGTCTTCTTCTTGCAGTTTAAGGCCCAAAATCAAAGCCGCGAAGAGGGAACAGTCAACAACAGCCAGATAATTACAAACCAGAGAGGAAAAACCAGTTGTTTTCTTTTAAACCAGGATTATGTACCATATTCTGTAACAATCCTAGTCACACTTTTCTATTTGATCTCTGGGCATAATTCCATCTTTGTATAAATCAATATTATCTTCAAATTTATAAGTGGCATTTTAAAAAAAAACATTTTCCTTTCACAGTAAAGAGAAACATGTGGTATACTTTTCTTTGGAGCCCCAGATATGCTGTGTTGTCTCTCTCCGCTGGTTTCCTCTTTTAAACAACTATCCTTCACTTTTAAACTACAGACAACCGTTAGATTTTAGGGCACCTCAGCTTTCTGATCCCTGCAGATCCACTGAAGATAAACAAGCCAGCCAGTAAACATGTAAGAAGTAAGCAAGAAGCTGTCTTGTTTTCTTCACAAAGAGGAAATAACTTCCTTGTGGCTTTGTGGTCAGAATGGTCAAACTGGGAAGGTAAACCTTGTCTTATGGATATTGGACCAACTCATGTGATTATCCCTAATCTTACCTCTACTTTCTTTGAGGGACACTTGGAGGTTGGAACTCCTCTCCATGTTTGCTTCAAAGTGTAATGTAACTGTGAGAGTTATGACCTGCAAAAACAACACACTTAGATATACATTTCAAGTCTGGTCTCAGTAATTTAAAGTATTATTTCTGTCCCAAAGAGAAGGTCTCCGCTCTGCGTCTGTGAGCTGAGAATACAGCCGGGGCCCCAACACAGATAGCTCAGTTGGTAATCCAACCATGGCTTTTCCGTAGGCCGTGGCTCTCTTATAAATTTGCACGCTGCTTCTCCGGTGCATGTTCGCGACTGTCACAGTGAGGCCTCGTGGTCAGGGTGCTCTTCTGAGTTGCACAGCATTTGGGGCATCGCCGAGTTCTTGATCTGTAGCTCTCAGCCGAAGCTTTTGCTCCTCACATCATGTAACTACAGTGTATCTTCAATATCACACAATACACTTGGGAAAATATTATCTTTATATATAATTATTTTGACAATGAACATTAAAAATCAATTCAAACAATGAATCCTGGGACAAATTTGGATAGAACATGTTGTCACAAAACTATATATAAATATATATATATATATTTGCCAAACCTAAAAGCAGACTGTTGCAGCTCTGTGAATCTCAACAAAATTATTTTTTTCTGTGATACAATGTCCAAATTTCCATTTGACATGCCATGTGGTGTAAATCCAACATTGTTGCCTCCTGGAATCAACACATGTACATCAGTAGTCTGTAATCTTGATTTGACAAATGTGTCACACATTTATTGCAAACAATGTCCAGTGTGATCTATTAAGCATCCACCAGCAACTTCCTCCTGTGTCGATCCTTTCACGTAAACCAACTAAGATTTAAAAAAAAAATTGTATTGCTCATTTTACAAGGTTAGTGGTTATTTTTAGGTCTTTCTGAGTTTAACTTTGCAAGTTTTCACACTTCCGTTGTCCCACATGTACAAAAGCTTTTTGTTGGGATAATAAGACAGCATAGACAAGATGCCACTAGCTGGCCTTAAATCAAAACTTGCATCCAGAGGGCTCTCGTTCATTAAATCAAAGGCATATGTAACTCTTCTGTCTTTGCCATCTGTAAAATACAGCACGCCACATACAATGAAAGCATTTCCTGCTTTAGTTGTAGGGTAGTGAGTGTTAATAGCTGACTCCACAGAGAACGTGTCAGGGTTAAGTTTCGCAACGATCGTATTATCACCTGTATCTGACGCAAAAATGACCCACAGTCCATTTTCATCCACAGCAAACTTGAAATACGTCTTTGAGTTGTGGAAAAGATAAGTCAGGTTGCGATATCTGCTGTTTGCCATGATCAGAGTGTTTGTTCTCCTGGTGTTCAGGTCAAATCTGTAAAATATTGATTATGGGTAAGTTAAGAAGTACAAAAGTTACACGCAAAAACAAATACATACATGTTTAACACTACCACTTACTTTATGAGTTTGTTTGTTCCTCCATTGTGAAAGTAAAATGACTGCCTGTAAACAACATGACCACAGCCCTGGTAGAAGCTCCTGATGTCTATAACTTTGTTGCTTGTATTTGGAAATGTCGAAATGTTCCTGTGCTCCACCAAACCTCGACCTGGGAAAATGTTTCTGTGTTAAATCGGCAATAACTCACAAATATCTGTGATGAATGGCAAACTGAATGCTAAATCACCTGCAAAATGCTCGGCCAGCCAGTATTGACCTCCATCCATCTGGGACGCATCGGACATCCAGGACCCATAAGTGCTTTGCATTTGGATGGCTTTCTCCGGACATTTAATAGTTTTGATATTGCACTCTAAATGAATGAAGATGTGTACTTCAGATAATTCAGATAGATAGATAAATTACATAATTTGAAGTGTAATTTAACAAAATGTTCTAACCGATCCTTGACCATCTCTCATTGGGTGTCACATTGATCTTGTTGTTGGCACTGAGTGGATATGAAGAGTCTGAAAAAAAAGGAATAAGAAACAGGCTTATTGATCACACATTGTTAGCATATTTTTGGCTGTTTATTCTGTTTGTAGCCAATAACAACAACAACTGGTGATCAGTGGTGATTTTAAATCATACCACTGGTAATCTTTGGAATAAAATAAAATCTTAAAATCTATGTTTTAAAGATGATGGATGGGCTTTAAGAGAAAAGAAAATTGTATACAAAATCTAAATGTATAAAATGTGTAAAAAATATGGTACACAAGACGTTTTCTTACCACTTTTCATTGGTTTGTCAATAATGTTTCCACTATTATTGAAGGCATCCTTCTTTTTAGCCATGTCTACAGAAAGTGAGGCTGTAAAATGAAACATATATACAGATATATACATATCAAGTCAAATTATTTATATAGCCCAAAATCACAATTTGCATCAGCAGGCTTTACAATCTGTACAGCATACGACACCCTCTGTCCTACGACCCTTGATTCGGATAAGGAAAAACTCCTCAAAAAAAAAAACTTTTAACGGAAAGAACATACACTTTTGGTGTTATACTGCAGCATCATAAATCATACAAAACATAAAAGCAAATGTTTTTAGGTCACTTTTACATATTATTCAAAACAGAGTGTTTCCTACCTGTTAATAATTTAATTGGCGCCTCTGTAGAATTTTCTCTTTCGGCAACAATCGAGGTGCCATGACTGTCGTCTTGATGAATTGATACTGGCTCTATAAAATAAAAGTAGTTTGTCTTTACAGTGTCCCCTGCTGGTTGTTTACCAGACAATAATGAACAAGTTAATTGTACAGTTTAAGATTGTCCTGAAACAACTGTGGAATAAATCTAAATCAGTAAAGGTCTGAGATTTTATATTTGTGGCTTGACTTAACTAAACAGTATATATAATATGATATATATTATAATATAGTATAATATTTTCTTACCACTTTTCATTGGTTTATCAATAATGTTTCCACTATTATTGAAGGTGTCACCATTTTGAAGGTCTGGAGGAAGTAGGATTGTAGAATGAAACAAGACATTATGTAACATTCACAAATACTAATGGCACCTTTAATTAGGATACAAAAGACTTTTACTTATAATTAAAACATAAAATACCCGTTAATAATTTAATTGGTGCCTCTGTAACATTTTCTGTGTTGGTATCATTCAGTGTGTTGTTGCTATACTCTGGATGAACTGATACTGAGTCTAGAAAAAAAAAAGAAAAAAGTTTACTATGTATACTATATATATGTTAAACATGCTTTTATAAAATAAGAGTTAGGTCTTACAATGACGTTGGTCACCAGATTCCGTACTTGTGTTTAGAAGTGTTTGAGAATCAATGACATTCAATACATCTCTGCTATTGTCACCTGGATGTGGTGTTGGTGGTTCTGCAGAAATAAAGATAAATATTTTCAAAACTTTAAGTTTGAATTCACAAACAGCATATTATAAAAATCTTTTACTCATATAAGTTATTGCTGTGTACTACTCTAATTTGAAGCTTTAATTCACAAAGCTTACTCACCAGTTATTGTCCATTTCTCGTTGATGGTCAAATTTAGCTTGTTGTTGTTCTGGGGTGAATATAAAGAGTCTAAAGAAATAATAATTATAAAGACTAATTCAATATATATATTTAGGAGATATATTGTAAGTATTCCACAACTATTACACATATTATTATATTATATATAACTTTTAATATTTAATTAAACTGTAGCAAACTGTAGTCTAATACCTGTTTGAATATACAGTAGCTAGTGCATGGATGTTGTTAGATGATAGATGGTTTCTTACCACTTCCCATGGTTGTGTCAATAATGGTTCCACTGTTATTGAAGGCGTCACTGTTTTGGTCTGCAGAAAGTGAGGCTGTAGAATGAAATTAAACATTATATATAATTTGTTATACAAAGTTATGATCACTCACTTTACTCGGTATTTCCTACCTGTAAATACTTTCATTGGTCCGTCTGTAACATTCTTTGTGTTGGAGTCATTCAATGTGTTGAGGCTGAAGTCTAAAGATGACACTGATTCTAGAAAATAAAAGGTATTGAGTTTAATATGTTGTTTCATAATCAAAATATAGTTTGTTCAATGCATCCTGCATTCAGCAGAACACTACTGCAGCTGATTTGACTATGTTTCCACCAGAGAAGCTAATTAAAATGTATTGTCCCCAGTGGTGGAAAAACTAAAGTACATTTACTCAAGTACTGTACATAAATGCCATTTTAAAGGTACTTGTAGTTTACTTGAGTAAAGTAAACTACAATCATTCTTATGTTTTATATAAACATAAGAATGTGTCCTCTTTCATGCATTTTTAATTGTATGCCAAAACCTTACCAACACAATTCTTTTATTGAATGTTTATGTCATAACCCTAATTTTGGTCATATTTTTATATTCCTTTCTAATATTAAGGATGGCTATGGGATTAAAAAGGGTACTGGAATACCTACTGAGCAAAAAAACAAAGAAATCAGTAAAGAGATCTGTCAATGAAGTGTCTCAGCCACTCAAACCGTTGCTTACCAAGTTCCTTATCTGTGTCTGGAAGGTTCTCAGAGTTGGTAACATTATAAACATTTCTGGCTTCATGAGCTGGATGTGGTGTTGGTAACACTGTGGAAAGACATGTGAGATTTAATAAGATGAGTACAATAGGAAGTTAAGATCAAATCTGTGTGTACGATATTTAATTAAATTAGTCACAGCATCTCCTACCTGCTAATAAGTTAACTGATGCCTCTGTAACATCCTGTGTGCTGGTTTCAATCCACGTGTCTTTTCTGTAGTCAGGACGAGGTGATACCGACTCTTTAGGAAATGAAACAGAATTTGGATAACCATGATTTTTTTAACTGAACCAGGCAGTATGTGATCATGTTTATAGTATTGTCCTGACACAACTGGAATAAATCAAAATCATTAAAGAGGTCTATCAATAAAGTCTTCCTGACACATTTAAAATGGTTGTTAATTATATATGTATATTATATTTGTGCCTTGACTTAACTAAGCATATATGTGAATTGGTCAATACTGATAACAAATACAGTATATAAAATATAACAGTTTCTTACCACTTTTCATGGGAGTATCACTGCTGCTATTCAAGGTGTCACCATTTTGAAGGTCTGGAGGAAGTAGGACTGTAGAATCAAACGAGACATTATGTAACATTCACAAATACTAATTCCAGCTTTAATTAGGATACAAGAGACTTTTATTTATGATTAAAAACACAGTTAATACCTGTTAATAATTTAATTAGTCCCTCTGTAAAACTCTCTTTGTTGGTATCATTCAGAGTGTCATGGTTGTACTCTGGATGAACGGATACTGGGAACACTGGGCGAAAAAAACATTAAAATACTGTGTTAAACATGTTTTTTATATGATAACAAATAGGTCTTCCCACCACTCAAAAGGGTAGCTTACCAGATTCCATACTTGTGTTTAGAAGTGTTTTAGAGTCAGTGACATTCAATACATCTCTGCTATCATCGGCTGGATGTGGTATCTGTATATCTGTGGAAATAAACATTTTAAATAGAGGAGTTGGTACAGACATTATGTATTATTATATATCATAGCTCTAAGTAACAAAGGCCTACAATCTAAATAATTAACTTTTATAAATGTCGTTCACTATATGTGAATTTCTTCCTACCAGTCTTGTTAACTGTCGAGCTGCTGATGTTTTCTGTGTCGGTTTCACTGAAGACCTCCAAGGTCAGTGAAGGAGATGAATCTAAATATGTAGAATAAAAGCAGAAATTGAAGGTTAACTTTTGGGATTGTTTTTACTTTAAAACTTCCACTACTAATCATAATGAGATATTCTTAAATGCATGTGAAAAGCAAATTATTACACCAATAGCTTAAAAATAATAATCAACAATTAAAATGTTGACTATACTATACACTGTGGTGTATATGATCAGGGCCATACCTAACCTGAGGACACTGAGGTAATGTCTATATTTTGGGGTGGTATTTGTTTTATTGTTTTTTAAGATAATATAAATAAACAGTTAAATGAATAACATGTTATGGGATTTAAATATGTCATGGTGAAAAAGAAACATGCTGATTCATTGTAGATAACGATTCTGTAGAGATGTTCTCACCCATCAAGATGTTGGTTTGATGGATGTGTTCTCTGGCGGTCTTGTTTCTAATTTCATTAGAATACCAAGCAGGACAGGGTGGACCAGGTGGGCCTGGTGGACCCGGTGGACCCCTTGGACCCATTGGACCAGCAGGACCTTCAAATATACACACACAGTATAAGTAAGTCAGACATGTAAAGTTGACCTAATAATCAATACTGCTGGTCAATGACTCTTTACAACAACAGCAATAAATACATTTGGTCCCACATAATACGGGATTAGTTCACAAAAGTAGTGGTTCAGTTTGTTTATTAAATCCCACAACAGGACAAAGTGACCTTCTTGCTATTCTTGGGACCACACCAGTTGGCTAAACAAGTCAAGTTTGTCCTGAAAATATACAGATTTTGGATGCAGTCTGAGTGACTTTGTGAGACATGCTGTCTCTCTCTGTTAATCACATGATTCATATCAGGTCTCAATACGTTGTTGTCTCTCACCCTCAATGAAAATGTCATTGCAGGTTTCGCCTTTCAGTCGGGGAGGCCCAGGGTCTCCTTTGGGTCCTCGTTCTCCTTTTTCACCGGGGGGTCCTAGTCATTGACAGGTGTCGTCATTAGCTTAAACCAATGAGTTGAAAATGGAAATCCAAACTAAAAACAGGATGACCATGTATTTATTGTAGGAGTGTTAACCTGTCAACAGATGATCTTAGATGTTTTTAAGCATGAACTATTTTCTCTTAGTGTTAAATGAATAAAATCGAGCTGATATGTGATGCAATCAAGAGTCACTGAAATGTTCCAGAGAATGAGTGAAAGATAAAAACGCTGTCCGCAGTTCAAAATAGCAGCAACAGCAAACAAGCAGGATTCCGGTGTAAGCAGCCCAGTAAACATTTTCAAACCACAGCTGGAAAATTGTAAACTGTTTAAAACTTGCGACTGACTTCTGTTTCTGAGTTTCTTTGTCTGTTCTGGTGCACAGTTCATCTGGGGTTAGTCTATAGGCAGGGGTAATTGGATATCTAAGACACAACAGATCTGTCACCTCTTTTTCCTCGTCTCCCCTCCGGCCCAGGCACACCCTGTGGTCCGGGTGAACCAGCTCTACCAGGCAAACCTAACAGGCAAAGGTAACTGTGACTGTAGTAACAAATTAAGCTTTGTTTAAGTAATTGATGTAGTTAATTCAAGTTCCTATTTTTACCTGGTGGTCCAGGAGGGCCTGGGGAAAAAACATAAAAATATTGACCAAATCAAATACAGAAGAAGCACCACAAACCATAAAAACCACAGTGCTGTAATGGACAATATTTACCTGTTAAACAAATTCCTCTGGAGCTGTTACACAGATCTATGAAGGCTTTGACCTGAAATACAGAAAAACAGAAAGAAACAGCAGGTAAAGTAAGTGTTGAGTGTAACTGCTTTCTAAAGATACACATTTTAGTTTTAAAATCACTTGGATACAAACAACTTTGCTTTTCTTCTAAGGCATGTTGTCAAATGTAACTGTGTCATTTGCTCTCAAGATCTGATGCACTGTCTTAGTTTCATTTCATTAATTATTGGTCAATTAATTAATTTGTCAGTTAAGACAATATTAACTGAAAACTATTTTGATAAGCGATTCATTGTTCATGTGATTTTTTTAAAGGCAAAAATTCCTTTGTTCCAGCTTCTTGAATGTGAAATTGAATATCTTCATGTTTGGACAAATCAAGCAGTTTGACGACGTCCCCCTTGTGCTCTGGAAACTTGCGTTGGGCATGTTTCACTATTTTCTGACATTTCAAAGCTTCAACAATTAATCAAGAAAATTATCAGAATATTAATTGATAATGAAAATAATTGTTAGTTGTAGTCTTAATTATTATTTGTAATTATTAATTGATCATACCAATAATAAAACTGGGCTTCCTTTTGGTCAAATTATTGTGTATCACTGACAATAAAAATAAAATACAGTAGCAGTCTCTGAAGAAATGCCAGTTCCCAGCCGGTGTGATTACAGTAGAGGAAGGGGCCGGCAACAGTCACGCTTCGCTGCTCAAAGTATTTATCTGGGAAACATTCATTGGAAAACCAGATGTCTTCTTAATTTCTGCAACAGACTCTTCAGATTCTTTGCATTACAGGGACATGCTTCTTATCCCAAAAGGGAAAAGAGAGGAAATGTTTCTATTAAAGATGACAGCAAAGAGTTGTTGATTGCTCCCCTCTTCTGTCTCATAATAACATAATGAGAAATTCATAAATCTCCCTTTTCTTTTTCACAGAAGTACAGTAAACAGTCTACAGTCTTCGTAATAAAAAGAGCCCACATTCGAGCACTTACAGGAACCATGGAGTATGTCATCAGCATCAGCATATCCTTCTCGTCTTGGCTTTGTGTTGGTTCTCCCTTCTGGTTTCGTCTGCTCCGGTGGAGCTTCTTCAGCTCTCCAGCCTCTCCAGGGTCCATGGGCAGGACTCCTGCGTGCAGCCTGCAGCTCTGTGACAGCACCTGCATCTGGGCGTCCAACCTGACCAGCTCCTCTGCCAGCTCTTTCTGTCGAACCAGCAGGAACACAAAACCTGCTGAGCTCAGGAGCAGCAGCACACACATGCCCACCAGCAGCACTTTCCACGCGAGAAAAACTCCACTCCTCTCCTTCATGTTTGTTCCCTGTTTCCTGGTCCTCCACTGCAGAGTGATCTGTGCTCTGAAATATACAAGCACATACAGCACATTTCTGAACACCTGCCAACAGATGAGACGTCAGAGGGAAACTACGCTCAAGCTGTAGAGGGATAAACATGTCAAAATCTGTCTGTAACTACATGAGGGAACACGTGATGCATTGCACAACAACAAGCATCTGGGACACAGTTAAAATCTATGGTCCTACTTGATTCAGAAGCAACTAATGGGCAGATAATTGAGAATGACATATCGTGCAGACATCTCATCATTCTGGTGCTTTTCCTCTCAATATTGTCACCAGTCCGTCCCACACAAAATTACATGAAAGTGGAATAAATAAGTTGTGAACAAGGGGAACATTCTTTGGGTCGACAAAAGAGCGCTTTCAGTAAAAGACTGTGGGTGTGTGGATGTGCACGGGTGTACTGAAATTTCCTTCTAATAAATGGGTTTTCATGTTTTTCATTTATTGCATTATGCATTTCCAAATATATAGTTACACATTTTTTCTCCTCTTGTGTTGGTGGACAAGTAACATTAAAGTTTCTCCATTTCCAAAAGATTTTAATTATCCAGTTAAGTCTCTACTACAATGAGGAAACCAGGTTTGTCATTCAACTTGGGATAAAAGCCCCCACCCAAACCCCTAAATGTGAGGCCAACATCTTGATCAACAGCATACCAGCTGTACTGAGCTTAACGGACAGCTCATTATAAACCCACAGATTCTGCATGGTTTCCCCTTTTTCATTCTGCTTCCATGCTCATTTTGTGTAGTGGAGCACTGACCCCCATTTCTAAATTACATTTTTAAGACTTAAGTTTTTAAATTATACAGACTACATTTTCTCTTTCCCCTGTTTCCTTTTTTGAATTGCTGGGTAAATCCTTGCTCCCTTTGACAAGGGTCAGTCTGACCCAGCTGATTAATTCCCTTTGAATAGCCTCCTTGCTTGATGAATTGGATAGTGGGGTTTCTTTCTTTTGAACAAAGATAAATGTGAAGTAAGCCCATCTAAAAAAATTATCCAGTGCACAAATGATGAAAGACCTTTTTTTTTGTTCTTTTTGAAGCTGCTTTGTGGTTTAGACTTGCACTGTTATCTAGCCTGCCATGTAATGGTACTTGTAACCCTTAAGTAGCAGTGTTTCTAAGCAACCAATAAGTGAAGGCTTTAACTGAGCGTTTATAAACACTTGAATCACTGGGATTTATTTGGTAGAAGAATGTTGATCATCTTTAAAACCAGAGTAGGAAGCACCGCATCTCTTCAAACTGCAGTCTCATTTGTTAGGAGTAGGAGAGAACAAGAGAGGTAAGTTATATTTTGTAATAATTTGTTATGAAGACTCAAAAATGCTAAGAGGAGTAAAAAGATACTCTTTTAATGATTACAAGTTGTAATAACATCAAAGCATACATTATCCTGAAAAACTTTAACCCAACTTGACTTTTTACTTAAATTAAATCAGGTGGACTTTGGTTCCTGTATTGAGAGACTCTCTCATGTTTCTATTTGGCAATGTTCTGTAACAAATATTATATTTCTTCCAGAAAACAGGAATGTGATGTTTGACTGAAAAGTGTTACAAATCCAAATACAAGTTTTTGCAGTGTGTCATCTCAAATCTTATTGGATAAACTTCAACAACTTTCAGTTTTTCATGAAACAAGAAGTGCATCTGGGTGTACCGGTATTCTCTACTTAAATACATAGGAACTGATCCTGATTTCCTCAGTAAACTCGTATTTTCTGATTTTAAATTCATTGTGCTCATTTTAATCCAGCATGATACACTGTGTGATATTATTTATGTCAACAGTGAAAGGGGTAAATTACTTTTGCCACTTGCTGTATGTACTATCTTGGGGAACACACTAATGTTATGAGTATGATAAACATGTAATACAAAAATAAGGGGAATAATCTGTCACCCACCCTTACATTGACCATAGTGAGATATTACATGTGGGATCTTATAACACTACCGTGATGCAAACAGGTCATCATAAAGCTTTATGTGGGTGTATTTTGGTTTAAATGTGTGCCGGTGCTGTGTTACATCCCAGCACTGAAGGACAAGAGAATTACAAGGGATGAAAAGGAAGGCTGTCCACAGATTAAGGTTCTTCTATTTTGTTTTCACAAATGGATGAGTTTAGTTTGTCTGTTGGTTACAGGAGACAGAAGCTTTATAAACACGAGTCAGACCTGCTCAGGTGTGTGTTCCTGGCTGGAGCTACGAAGGGGATGCTGTTGCTGGAGACACTCACTGTTGGCCCCATGGTGGTTGAGACAGCATCTGAAGTCATCACCCTTCTGCTCCTACTGCTGCTACTGCTGCTGCTCACTGCCTGGAGCCGAACACACCGGTCACAAATACCAGGTAAGAGGCCTCCGCTTCTGTGTGTTTTCAAGTGTTTTTTGTGCCCCTCACCACATAAACATTAGAGCACATTAGAGTTTGGCCAGTGTTCATAAAGATAAAGTCTATATCTTTTCTCAAAGTCACTTAGCAGACTGCTTAGCTGATTGCTAAGACAAGAAACTGAGCTGGGATCTATTATGCCTTAAATCCTTACCTATTTCTTTCTGTTAGGTCCGTCCTTCTTGGCAGGACTCGGTCCAGTCCTCTCCTATGGCAGATTCATCTGGACTGGGATAGGAACAGCGAGTAACTACTACAACAACAAATATGGCAGCATTGTCCGGGTCTGGATTAACGGCGAGGAGACCCTCATTTTGAGCAAGCAAGTCTTTAAATAAGAAAACTCTTTAAACTCGCAATTTATCCCACGCATCTGTAAAAAGTCAAAGCCTGGCTTCTCTTGTAGGTCTTCAGCAGTGTATCATGTTCTGAGGAGCGCCCACTACACAGCCAGATTTGGGAGCAAAACAGGGCTGGAGTGTATTGGGATGGAAGGGAGGGGTATCATTTTCAACAGCGATGTCGTACTCTGGAAAAAAGTGAGGGCTTATTTTTCCAAAGGTGAGCAAGTACCTCAAACAGAGAGTATAGAGTACTGTGCTGGCTTATTTCACCTCTCTTTCTACACATCTCCACATATCTAACAAACTAACAAACTTAAGTCCAACCCCTGCTGAAACACTGCTTCATTGTATTTGAATTACTGTACTGTCTCATGGTTGTTTTACAGCTCTGACAGGCCCAGGCCTCCAGAGGACAGTGGGAATCTGTGTGAGCTCCACAGCCAAACACTTAGACTGCCTGCAGGAGATGACCGACCCTTCCGGACATGTGGACGCTCTCAATCTGCTGAGGGCCGTAGTGGTGGACATCTCCAACAGGCTTTTCCTTAGGGTGCAGCTCGATGGTCAGCTGCATGTTCACTGTCTTTACATTCTACACTCAAACAGTGCATCTTCTGCCAGTAAATAATATTTCCAGTTCTGCAGCTGATTCTGTTTTTTTGTTCCGTAACTCAGAAAAGGACTTGCTGGTGAAAATTCAAAACTACTTTGAGACCTGGCAAACAGTTCTAATAAAGCCAGATATATTCTTCAAGATCGGATGGCTGTACAACAAGCATAAGAGAGCAGCGTAAGATCCTCACACGTCACAGTAATTCAACATTTGCCTTGTGATTTCTTCAACCTACTCTTTGTGTTTCTGTTTGTGCCAACAGCCAAGAGCTGCAAGATGTGATGGAGAGCCTTCTTGAAATGAAAAGAAAGTTTATAAATGAGTCTGAGAAGTTGGATGATGATCTTGACTTTGCAACAGAGCTCATCTTTGCTCAGGTCTGATTAATCTAAACCTGTGTCACAGAGTTACTGTCCTGATCATGTGTGTTTGTTCTGCATACCTTAGCTTTCTCTTTAACAGAACTTCGGAGAGCTTTCAGCAGATAACGTCAGGCAGTGCGTGCTGGAGATGGTGATTGCAGCACCTGACACACTTTCTATCAGCCTCTTCTTCATGCTGATGCTGCTGAAACAAAACCCAGACATAGAGCTGAGGATAGTGAAGGAGATGAACACTGTCTTGAGTAAGTGCATTTGGGCTGTATTAATCTCAGTTTCACTCCATGACAGAGAAAAAATGATCCAACAATCCACGAATGATGCATTTTCATTTCCAGGTGAAAAGGGTGGTGAAAACATTGATTATCAAAGCTTGACAGTGCTGGAGAGTTTCATCAATGAGTCTTTGAGGTTTCATCCTGTGGTTGATTTCACAATGCGAAAAGCTCTGGAAGATGACAATATTGAAGGCACTAAAATTACAAAAGGAACCAACATCATTCTCAACATTGGTCTCATGCATAAGACTGAATTCTTCCCAAAACCCAAAGAGTTCAGCCTGATGAACTTTGACAGAAAAGTAAGTCTGCTGATTGTTCATCAATATGTGGCTCTAGAAACAAAAAGTTCAGTCTGCACCTTCTCTGTTTGGCAGGTGCCCAGTCGTTTCTTCCAGCCCTTCGGCTGTGGGCCTCGTTCCTGTGTGGGGAAACACATCGCCATGGTAATGATGAAGGCCATCCTGGTCACTCTGTTGTCTCGTTATACTGTGTGTCCTCGCCAAGGCTGCAGCCTCAACACCATCAGGCAGACCAACAACCTGTCGCAGCAGCCCGTGGAGGACGAGCACAGCCTGGCCATGCGCTTTATCCCCCGAACGACACAACTCCAACACAGTCAGCACTGAGACACAGAGGTTACACTTAGATGGAAACTACTTAGTATTGCATATGTTGATATATTTCTCTCTATATATTCTCTTATTGGTACAATGAAGGAAACAAGATTGTACAAACAAATCTAGTACTCTGGGTTTTCATAGTTCTATATTTCTTAGTTTTTTTAAGAGAAAGTAAACACTACTTGCCTAATTTGATGTCACTGACTTTTAGCGAACACGGTTGAAGGTTTAAGCCGATTATTAATTACTATCCATTATTAAGAATTGTTTTTTAAATTACATGCATGTCCTAATGTGGTGCCAACTTGCTTTTTTTTAAGACCTGGATTGATGTTCATTTAGATCAGAGCTTGACATTTTTCTGTATATCTATTACAAATCTATTCAAAATAAGTGTATTTTTAACATTTTTGAATATACATTAATCAAAAAATTGTGGTGCAAAATCATTTTTATGTGATATGAGACATAATGGTTCTTGTCACTTTATCTGAAGTGATTTGATTTACTGTAGTTCCTGTCACTGATGATTTAAGAGTTTTGACTCGCTGAAGGCCTCTTGATGATTTTCTAATCACCAGCAGATGTGTTACTTGGGTGTGGCTTATATAACATACCAGTGCTTGTGTCCTACTCTTATTGTTGATCTTAAAGAAGGCCTGAGGGCTGACACATCATCTAAAAAAAAGAGAAATGCATATGGAGTCAGAGTCTTAAAACCTGGATTGAGACAAACAGCTACAGTTTTTTATTTTGTTAATCCCAATTCAATCCTATTGATGAAGACAGTGTTATGTCACATATATATCTTACATACAGTTTGTTTCCTTTAGCATTATGGGAGTTACTGTAATAAACATTATCAGTTAAAATATGGTATAGTAAGTAGATCTATAAAAAC
The DNA here is from genome assembly GCA_031216445.1 of Lateolabrax maculatus. Lineage (NCBI taxonomy): Eukaryota > Metazoa > Chordata > Actinopteri > Acropomatiformes > Lateolabracidae > Lateolabrax > Lateolabrax maculatus. Next base: position 18,740,555 of record CM062214.1, read on the forward strand.
AAAAAGGTAATGTTGGTAAGAGACTGAGATTATTTCTTTTTAGGGTCTCAGTGAATGGAAATGTAGACTGTGCAACACAGGCAGAAAATTAAATGTTACTAATATTTTTTTACATTTGGTGTATGCTTAAAATACAAAATGCTCATTCAATAATTTTTTATTTTATTTTTCTATGTAGAAAATATCACGAGAGGAAAGAACATCAGAAAATATTCTCTTTGCTGAATTAATCTTTGAGTCAAGTCCAGCACATTTGTTCCATAGTTATTACAGATGTATATCATACTATTTAATGAACAATCATTGAGTCAAAATCAAGTTAATTTAAATGTGTTGAATTTATTCACAAGTTAGCAGAATGTAGTGACAGGCACTCTAAGAAACAATGATTTTCTCTGTACCACAGGCACAAATCAAACACGCCACCTTGGCATTAGAACATAAGGCGTTGGGTTAAAGTTAAGTTTTAGACACACTGTTAGCTTCACACTGTGCATCAAACCACGACACAGACAAAAAAAAACAAAGGTAAACTTTCCCTTTCGGTTGAAATAAATAAAACAGGCTGATACAAGTCAAATCTGGCACCAGCATAATCAAACAATACATGAAGCACAATGATTTTTTTTCTTTCAGAGAAATTAATATAAAATATTTTGTGTAAGAATATAAATCCAATAAATATGTTTTTAATACTGCATTGATACAAAAATATAATAATCAAACACCACTGAAATCCACCTCTCACCAGAACTGACAAACCAGAAACATGAGTGCATAGATCATCATCATATCACACAGCTTCTGCAAAACATAAAGGAAACCGAAATGCTCTTCAACCTAATGACGGACAACACGGACATCGCAGAGTGACATCTTCATTGCTACATTAAAGACAAAACACAGCAATCATAGATATAAGAAAACACATAACTTTTGCAGTCGGATGTTAACGTCAGCATAATGTAATCCATTACATAAAACAGGGATGTAAACCTCTTTTTGCTGCATTTAAACTTCAACAGTGAAGACAAGCAAGTTCTTATTGAAAAGCAGCAAGTAAATAATAGTTTTAGACTTCAGGGTATTTTAAATACTCCTATAATGGTTTGTCCATAGCAGAAATAAACAAATGAATTTGGTACTAAAATATATCAATATCTTCCGCGTGCTTCTCCCAAAACACCTAATAAATAACATCCACCAATTCAATGCAAGAAATGTGTTATTCTTTTCATTTCATTCAGTATTGCATCATTCAGTATTGATTCACTTGAAAAAGAACTACAAATTTTAGTTAATAACAGCAATGACATGCTTTAAGATGCTAAGTGAAAAATTTAGATAAACCTTTATGTCTTTGTCTAATCATGTCATGTGAAGTAGTGTTAAAGTAGGACATAATCTCTCAGGGATGCAGACCTGGGGAGCAAACATTTTTTTCCCCTTAATCATACTTGGTACTTGATACTCATTTCACTCACAAACCATGTGTCAGCTTTTGAAGCTTTTAAGTCATTGTGGAGCCCTGTAATCATTTTAAGACATTTGTGTTTCTCTGAAACATCAAACACAATCTTTTGGCCATGAGGTTATTACCAGCTATGACTGTCAAACAACTGTGATCGTGTGAATTATTCCCCCCATGGAACTGTTAAAAATAAATGATTCGTGAACACAAAAAAAAGAGGAAGAGATAAACAAATGGTAAACACTGAAATATCAGGATGGGAATGCACAACATCCGATGTTCTGTCTCCTGTTCTGTTCTGCACTACTGCACTGTGTACCTTTGTCCTCAGTGGTCAGGTGGTCATGCTGCTCAGTGGTGTCAGTGGAGGTGTTGCAGTCGGGTGTTAGTGCTCCTGTAAAGCTCTCTGACAGTGGTAGATCAGGCAGTCGGGCAGTTCAGGGACTGGAGAGCGCAGCCACACCGCCAGCGTTCCCACATGCACGCGACAGTGCATCAGACATGGCTGATCCTGGAGGAGCCGGCAAGCTACAATACCTTCCATACCTGCAGGGAAAAATAATAGTAACAAAACTAAGGACTTGAAGATTCATTATAGATCTTGGGAACATCAGTTGAGAAAATAGATAAAAGATAAAATAAAAGATTTTAAAAGACTAACCAGGGGCAACTTATGGCTTTGTTGCAGTTTAATTAGTAAGAATAACCTTTGTGTTTTTTATCTAACTAGTTACCACAACAAATACATCTGAGTACTCTAATACATTACAAAGTAACACATTAAGCCAGTGCTGGTTATTCCAAACATCAAGCATCAAATCTTACACAAAGTAGTGTTGGTAAAAGTCTTACAGCTCAACGTTGACATTTTAGTTTACAAATAAACGTCTGTTCACCTATGATCTCCACGACATGAAGCTGAAGTTTCTTCTGAAGCACATTCAGAGTAGCTGTGAGAGATTCCTGGCCTTTGCTTATCAGTGTCAGGTTCTGCTTGGTATCGTGAGAGAAGGCCAGCCACATTGTCCCGTACTCCTCTGTGGACACAGTCAAAGGTCTGAAGGAAACATGCGACATTAGCGGTAAGTAACTAATCATCTCTGCACAGCCTTACTTGGAAAAAATAAGAAAATATTTCACCTGATGAAGCTGGTTAGAGGCAATTTGTATGAGAACTGCACTGACTGAGGCGTCCCAACAGGAAGCTGGTAAGATACCATCCCAACCACTTCTACATGGACTGAAGGCCTCTTCACGGTCAGGGAATACTGACATGCTGCGACACTGTGGCTTCTCACCTCCTGCACTGGACTGTCACACACATAGGATATCTGAAATAAAAATAAACAATAAAATGCCCTTTAATACGAAAGACCAATAAGGAGTGTATTACACATCACTAATAATTTTTCTGCTCAATAATTACTGTACCTCAAGTTCATCTGAGTCAAACTCGGGTAGTATCTGTTGAATGTCAGAGTCAGAGGAGTTGTAAATGAATACAACTAGCACTAAAGAGTCCTCTTTCTGCACATGACAGGCTGAGAGATCCAGGCTTTGGTTGGAGCACAGCGGAGTGATTTCTGAGTGGGAGAGTCCAGAGAGCTCTGCAGGAAGATGAGAACTGAGACACAAGTCTTTAGGTCTGTCTGGGGCTTCATGTGGAGCAGGCTCAGCAGCTACCACACAATTATCCCTAATGAGAGAGGGGTTACTCTCCTTTATGTCACTGTCAGCTAACTCTACATCACAGGTGCCATTCGCAGTAGTGAGGCCCTGTGAGAGTGGGGGTGTCTGTTTGGGTGAAGAAACGGCAAGCTCTGAGGAGATGCTGGAGTCCAAGAGGTTGTCACACAGCAAGTTATCCACTGTGTTCGGAGTAGAGACGAGGGAGTTGGATTGGTCACTGGCACCCGAAGACGAACCCGGGCTTTTGGCTTTTCTTCCGAATCGCTGGGGTGTAGGCTCAGATTTTCCCATCTGTCAAAAAGAACAGTTTTAGTTGTAACAGATGCATTTGTAGTAATGCATAATGTATCAGCTTTTTGTCATTGTTACAAGGTGAACTTTCGCAATAAACATTGCAAAGGGCTGCCATATCACATCAGAATGGCTAAGAATTACAGAACCAGTAGGTCATGTGTGGAGCTGAAGCGATTAGTCAACTGTTTTGATAACTGATTAATCCTTTTTTCAAACCAAAATGCCAAACCTGTTGTGCTTCAAGCTTCTCAATTAGATGGCACTTAAATCTTTATCTAAGCTCATACAATATCAGACAAATGTATCACACCTTGCAGCTTTACATCACATTGTGCAGCCCTTCCTCAAACAGATAAAGAAGAATTTAAAAGCTCACCAGACACACAGAACTTTGGGAGCCCAGGCCGACAAACAACGAAGATGCAAGCTGCTGTTTCTCTTGTTCAGGCTCAGGGTGCGGTATCGAAGTGGGAGCCTGGCTGTGTGAACTGTCAGCCTCTGCCTGTTGGCTGGGTGAACGAAGGGGACTGGGAATCTCAACATGGGCAGCCTCTTCCACAGGTTCCTTCTGCGCCAAGAAGCCCTCTCTCCCCCACAACCTCTTCACACCATCCAGCTTCAGAGTTGTAGAGCTGAAACAAAAATCTAAAAGTATGAGTTCCAAACCAGCCATGCATTTGTGTAAGTTATTTTAACACGGACAGCACAAGGATGCACATTGTGTATACCAACCCTCCTTTGTGTGAGAGGTCGGTGCTGTCGCCTGACAGACCAGAGCTCATGGACAACAGTGTGGGAGACTGTCTGTCAGCGATGCTGCAGGAGGACATGCTGATGGGCAGGGACAGGCTGTATGGCTCCAGGTTTAACGCTGAGGCAGACAACACAGTTAGAACAAATCACAATAAGGCAGTGCATATGCTGCCAAAGCTGCCACAGCCCAAATATTTCAACCTTCACCTTTTGCCTGGGCTAGTTCCTCCTGGCGTTGATGGGGAGGCTTGTATGGAGCAGCACCAGCAGCCAACGCCTCTGACACAAATCCATCCAGAAACGACAGAGAGGAATCCACCTGGAAACCCACAACAACAACTGCAAGTTTAAAATTCTCCTTTGATGGGGATGAGAAGATAATAAAGTTCCACAGGACCTGCAAACTAGACAAGCAAACAACTAGACAAGACAATAACATTACTACTACATTACATTTTAAACAAACAGGTAGCTTTTGTGTATTTTTATTCTTGTTCTCTACTAGACTGACACCACATCCGATACTGAATGGAGTTCTGTGGAAAACCACACCTATCAGATTGCTCTAGACATGCTGAAACAGCCACAGTGTTTACTGAAAATGATGATACCCATTATTTCGATAAATACTGTCATAAATCTAATTGTGTGACATGGAGGGCAGGTGTATGCAGGTTTTTTCCAACCATCAGATAATGAGCTCTTCCTCTGCCAGAAAGGATGACTTATAAATTGATATCATTTGTTGTGGTTCCAAGAGCTTAATCATTACAGCGTTTTTTTCATCTTACACCAAACAGCAGCTGACATTCTAAGTCAAATGAAATGTTTCTGTGTTTTCAGTAAACCAGGTTTCTATGAGTATGGATTGTATGTATGTATGTAACCTCCAGGGGTTCCAGGCCGGCGTCTCGAGGTAGCACCCTGGCTCGTAGTTCAGAGTCTTGGCTGAGGTGCTGCAGCTCCTGAGCCCTCTGTCTCAGTACTGTGTCCAGGGAGCTGCTGTACGTTTCAGAAACCTCCTGGGCCACAGAAACACCTGCCCCGCCCTGACAGAGCTTGGCCATTGCGAAGAGCACCCAGCTCTTGGTTTCACTGCTGGTGTTCTTCATGTCCAACACTTTGGCCAGCAGCCTCAGGACTGTGGCCGGTTCAAGTTCCTCCCTCAGGTACGAGTATTCACCGAGGACCTGTGCATGGCAGAGAAGGGGAAAATTCAGTATTCAACATACTGTGCATTGAATGTCACTGCAAAGTATAGAATAGTATGTCGTTAAATGTCATGCTTGCAACTAATTACATTTTAACTACTATGTTTTAAAACTTGCACTTTTAAACTTTTTAAACTTTTTTTTCTTGTAGTTATTCTTACCAATTTTCATTGAAATGCATCACTATACTACACTGTATGCTTTAAACAAACAATGTATTCCATTTCTTTCTTCTGCACCTTGTTGTCATTATTATCATTACATAGAAAATGTACAAACTGCTCATAGTACTCATTGTGTAAACAGCACTCACCCAGCTGATTACTTGGAGGAAGCGCTGTGGCAGTTTGCCAGGCTCTCCTTGCAGCAGAGAAACATATGAATCCACAGCAAACAGCCGCAACTTCCTGTCTTCCTCCACGCTGTCAAATCCTGGGCCATTAAAAGGAAATGAGCATTACATTCTAATCAATATCGGTGTCAAATTACTGAACTGAAATATCACAACATAGAATAAGTTGAGTGTGTGGTTATCTCACCCTCAGACAGCAGTTTAAGGAAACTGTTTGGGATGTCAGGCTGCATCATGTCTCCACCCACTGAAAACACTGTGTTCATGGTCTCAATGAACCATTCATTGTCTGGTGCATATGTATAATGGTTTATAGGAAAAAATCAACACAATAAATAGGAACAAACAAGGTATAAAAAAATACAACAGCATGTTAAAGGATTCGATTTGTGTTTTTCAACGCAGAACTAACTTAAATGTTTTGTTTAACAATACTTTACCAGTAAATTTAGTATTGAGAAACCAAGAGACTCGGCTGCATATCACTGGGCTTCAACACAGTCCAACAGAGTTATCATTTACATGTATTTAGGCCTTGAACCACCAGTATAAGTTCACAGGAGAGTTCTAAATGGTTTTATGTTCCACTGATAAAAAATAGTGTTGCAAACCATGCTTTCTACCAGGTTTATACTGACTTTGTCTTAACTACATCTGTGTCAGAAGCAAAAAGTTGTGCAAAATAAAGTCCATTCATCTTCATTGGAGGCAAAGTTTTTAACTGTCCGAACCAATAGGCTTGTTTGTCAAGACATGTACTACCTCATCACCATGATGAAGTTATACTATGCACAACAGTTAATCAACAGAAACATTGTAACATATGAGATGTAGTCGTGGGCTTTTGAGTGTGGCTTGCCCCTTGAATCAGTGAAGAATTTGTATTAACTTATATTTATTATATGACTGAGGTTTATTTTTGTAAGGGCTTTCCATTTTTCCAGGTGCAGTGGGCCACCAGAGGTAAATTAATGTATATTTAACACAGAGCATTGTCTCTTGCTCGTCTCTTGCTCGTAGTATAATCAACATACTGAAAAAGGATATTTTTCTGCCAGTTCTGCCACCTTCCCCACCAGGTCAATGGTAGTGTAGTCATCGTTATTGATGCGCAGAAACTCCAGCATCTTCTCGACAATGACTGTGACATTCTGGGCGTTAGTGATCCGAAAGAGCAACTCCAGTGTCTACAAGAAAACAGAAAAAAAAAAACATAATGCTGTAAACCCATTATTTCATGACACCAAAATCCAGACTACAACATTATCTGCCTCACCTCACGCTTGATGATGAGGTCGGGGTGATCGAGACACTCTATGATGGTCATCTGATGCTGCAGGGCCAGTTTAGGATCCTGCTGGACCACATAAGTGAGGGCCTTCAAACCTACAGTAACAGCAAATAAACCGATTTACTACAGTGAATATCGGAAATCATGACTGTCAGTGAAATAACTTAAATCAAAAGTTTTCTTTGGATCTTACCAAGATATTTGAGATTAATCTTCTGTGACAGAACAAAGTTGCCAATGCACTTTGCAGCTTTTTCCAAAAGTTCAGATTTGGGATGAACTGTGTAAACACATCTTACACACTCGTATAATATTGCTGGAAATAAAGAGAGATTTTAGCAAGTGGTTGAAGAAAGTACTTAAGTGATTTAAAACAACTACATTTACAACAAAAAAAACTCTAAATTTTATATACCATAGGTGATGTTATGATTAATCTCTGCTCTTCGTAATGACTCGTCGAGGACTTCATACATGATCTCACTTGTACTGTCAAACAAAGAACAGACTCACAACTTGCAAGGACTTGAGTACAGAGCACAACCACATGAAAGCATAAACATCCAGTTCATCGAGGGACAAAATAAGTATTAATTACCTCTTGTCATTTTTCCCAAGTAAGGACAGTATTCTGAGAAGCTGAATTTGAAGCCATGGAGCAGGGACACTATGATAGTTAAAATCCATGGGCAGTTTCCCTCCCACCACTTGCTTCAGTATGGTGACAAAACTTGCGGTCAGGTCCTTATAACCTTCTGGATTCTCCTTTAACAATAGAAAATATGTGACATGACTGGATTACACCACAGTAGATCAAACCAAGATGTGTGCATGATGCTGTGTGGTGAGTCCAGAGCAACAAATTACCTGGATCATCTGTAAGTAGATGTGTAGTGAAGCTGTCATGACACCAGGATCCTTGTCACACAGAGCTTTGCGAAACTTGTTGTGGATGTGTTGAACTTGATTCGGTGCTATTAGGTAGAATTTATACAGAGCCAGGACTGCTTTTCGTCGAATGATTTCTCTACAAATATTTTAGGAGAAACCCTTATAAATCATAATATTCAAGCAGATTTTTCATGATCTAGTTAACCATATGGATGAATACACTTGAACTTGATTGGACTGGAAAGGCAAAGAGTATTTCTTACTTTGGGTGGTTAAGTTTTTCCTCGACCAGAGGAAGGATTGCAGGAATCATATCTTTGGGGAACATCTGGCTGACAACAGTTAGTGCCATGCACACTTCAATAAGGTTTGTGCTCTGAAGATCCTGAAAATCAAAAATATATCAGTGTCATTTATTCAGACAGACAGATGACAAATGCTGTAAAACTTAACACCCACCTTTAATACTGTGTTCACGAGGAGAAGAAGCAGCTCGTGACATTCGTTCAGAAACAAAGACACAGCGAGATAACCTGCAAATCACACACAAAATGATTTTTTTTGCCCAAAGCAGTGTAGGAAGATGAAGTGCAGTTGTTTTATAGTTAAATCCATAAAGTTGTTGTGATGACAAATGTAGTGTGGCGATGTGCTGATCATGAGACCTAAGTGACTATGACAGAACCACTGGTTCGGGATGCTGAGGAACAAGTGAGCTTTTCATCCAACTGCAAAAATAACATACCAACTCTTTTCTCCAGAACAGTGCCTTGTTGAGCCAGTTTGATGGCATGAATATAGCTGAACGAAGCCTCATAACCGAGCATTTCACAGTAAATTGCTCTCACCATGAGCTCCTTCATCTGCCTCTGAATCAGATTATGAAACAAGGAACAAGTAAACACTTTAATACTTTTCTGGCATCACTGGACCTGTTTGAAAAATCCGTTTTTTGGAGAATCGTACCATGGAGGTGTTGGGGGAGGACACCTGTTCTTTGATGGATGTTAGTTCACGTTGAATAAGTTTTTCCTCCTCCTGAACAGGGGAAACACAATTAGTGATTATTAGATCAAATACTAGGAAAAAGCCTGCTAAAATTGGCACTACTGTGCTCTGTTTGCTGTCGTTGATCGCGTTAGTTTAAAACATGATACTTCAACCCGTGAACTACATATCAGGATCTTACAGAGAAATGCTTCCAGGTACTTATTTCACCAATTATTTCAAGAAGGTGAGAAAAAGTTTAAAGTCATGGTAACAGAGCCACTGAGGCATATTTAAACCTTTAGATATTAAAGTCTATAATGGGTAAGCTGTACTTTAAACTCTGCTGATGCTAAAGAATAAGCTGCTTCCTTTAATTAAGTAGTTGTCAAACCCGCCAACATTTAATGAAATGTTAATCAGTGGCTGCTACAGAGCAAAATTAGATGCACCTTACATTACTCTCGACCACGGCCTGAAGTACACAAAGCCAGCGCACAATGAAAATCAAGTTGTAGAGACTTTTTTTAAGTAGTCAGTGCATCACTGTATTACAAAATCAAATACTTAGGAATTGGCTGAACAGCAGCAATTTTTCACGACGTCCGTATTTGCCTCCCAGGTTTAACTTTCCTGCAATACAGTTTGTGAACGCAGAGCATATTGGCAGCTGACTAATATATCTAATGTCTGATTTTATCCCAAGCACATGAACGCACCACCAGGGACAAGTTTTTAAAATAGTCCCAGCTGATTATTAATATAATATATATTCTAATAACGTCACAGAAACGAGAGGGCGTCTGTAAAAGTGAGCACGGAAACTTTAACACAGGTTAAAACACATAAACTCGCCTGTTTCTGAGTTAGCACAGGCAGCTTAGCACGCTAACGTCAGAGCACATCAACAACAACCGACTCGTCGTGTTTCACCAAACAGAAACTCTCTCTCTTTAAGGTTTCAGGGACGGACTCACATGTTTGGACGTTAGCTCGGTGATCCCTCTGATCAGGTTCCCCAGTTTCGAGGTGGCGGACAGCTTGGCCGATCCGGGCTGGGAGTCTAAAGACAGGAGGCTCGGCAGGGCTGTCAGGGTCCTCTCCACCACGTCGCTCATTTTGGCGGCGAAGAGCGAAGCTTGGCAGCAGTTTCTTTACTTTCTGAAAACACTTATTGGATCATCTGTCCATCCCAGCACGGGTTTATTAAACAGAGGCAGGGGAAGTTGCCTGGTGAACGGTTAAAAAGATCACAGGAGGAGAAATGCTGGTTTGCCAGTCGGCCATTGTTTTGATTCAGCAGACTTGTGGATGACGTCACTTCCGCTTTTATTTGGGAAACTTTATTAGAAACCTTAAACAAGAACAGAGGCTCCCAGCTATAAACATCTCAGAAAATAATCCTAAAACAATAAGATAAGGTGAAGAACAATAATGAGAAAGTGACGGTATTCAAAACTCAGTTTATTATGTTTGTCATACTTTGATAAACAGTCCTTTTGTATAACTGTACACTAAACTACAATAAAATAATTACAGTAAATATTAAATTACAGCCATTGGACAACTGCATGAAAAGTAGTACATTCTAAGAATTTAAACATGTTTTTATATATTAGTATTTATATATCTAGTGGTAGACCACAGGTTCAGGGTGTCTGTAGTGACTGAATGTGCACATAAGTGGCTTCCACAGCTGGAAACACACGGAGATGAGACGTAAACCATGTTGTAAAATCATAGGGATGGGAAATCCACATCATGTACATGTACGTTTACCTGTTAATGTGCTTTCTTTACATCAGAATAATATTGTCAGGATTAGTTGCTGTTGAGAATGGAGAAGGATTGCTGGGCACAGAAGGTGTGTCATTAAAAATACACAAATCTGCTGTCTATTTCTATTTTTAATAAACCACAAATTTGTACTTTTGTTCATAATATTTCATACCAGTGCTACTTCATATCCAATTTTATTTTTAATTAACTTCAGACTAACTAATATTGATTCACTTCTACAAGCCTAAGCATTACCACTATCCCTCATATTCCAACCTTTTTTTCATTTTTAGAGAAGCCACATATCTCCATCCTCCATCCTCCCTTCTCTCAGTCTGTGCCATGAGTAAGTCACATAAGTGTTCACATAAACCTTACTGCTTCTCCTGCAGATGTATTTTGTTTCCTTACATCCCAGCTTCTTCAAAAACTGCATTCCTCCAATATTTTTTGTGCAAAAACCAAACAAATAAATAAGTAATGTGGGCACATACAATACATCACTTTATTGTGTCACTTCTATGCTAGACTGATGCTAGTCACTACCAATATTACTTTTTGCAATATACATTTTACATCTTTAGTTTTAACCATAAGTACTTCTGTGCAATTTTCTTTCATATTGTAATAGAAGCGTGCCAGTTGGTTTAGTTACTCTCTGACATATGTAAATCTACCCTGACCATGAGACTGGAGTATATACAACGCTATTGATATGCCCTATGTACAACCAAAGTGAGTATCTATCTCTGTGATTGTACTCTAGCAAACAGAAACATCAATGTGTCTTCAGTAGGTCTGTCTACCAATAAATCTGCTGTGTCTTCATCCTTAAGCCCAGATCTGGAAAAAAGAAACAGCAGACATTACAAAACATCCCCACAAAAGTCACTGCAGATTGCAAAGTTGTCAGATCAGAAAATGATAATGGCCATCTCATACCCGAAGAGTGTGGTCCCAGGAACCTGTGCAGAAGGCCGTCCCATCTGGGGAAACACGCAGTGTACTGACACGGTTCTCATGTCCAAACAGAATAGAGACCCGTGTTCCTTTGAGAACATCCCAAACATTTATGGTGTAGTCGTTGTAGCCGCCAAACAGTAGCCGTCCTGAAAGATAAAAAATAAATAAATACTTCTAACAGCGTAACTCAATAATACAAAATAAACAATTTTAAGTTCTGATTGGTCATTAATTGCTGTTTGGTTGAATAACCAGAATAATACTTAAGTGACAAAGTGTATGTTTCTTACCACTGAGAGAGAAATCAACACTGGAAACCCCAAATATGATGCTCTCTTTGGAATAAATAGCAACTTCTCTGTCTGCCCTTAAGTCATACAGGCGGCACTGTAACAAAGGTCAGTGTTAGAATTTTAAAGAGGATTTTCAACACGTTAAATACGTAAATATCTAATTACTTACTGTAGCATCATCTGAGCCAGAAGCAAATGCATCTCCACTGGGATAGTATCTATTTAAAAAAGGAACAGATAGCCACAGTTTAGAAAAAAAATACTCTCCAACAGTATGTGTAAGACTTGAATACATCTGACTTATAGCGACTCCTAGTGGTAACATATACTAGACATATTTGCACCAATTTTCACCTGGATTGTCTAATGTTTCGACAAATACAAACATAGGCTATCAGAATAATTTGAAAGATGTTATAAAACAGCATTTTCTCACTAAATGATGAATAAAAAAAATATGCTTATCTCTATACTTATATCAGATCTCAAAATTCACAGAGCATTCAAAGAGGCAGTCACTTACCGAACACTATTTATGTCTGATTCATGAGTTTCAAAGGACTGAATACACTGTCCTGAACGCATGTCCCACACATTGGCCTTCTTATCACAGCCCTGCAATAATATGGGATAATGATAATGCAGAATATGACAAAATATTTGAAATAATTCAGTGACGTTTAAATAGTAATGAGCTGTAGTGAAAGCAGAGGAGGAAGAGGAGGTGTCCTCACCCCTGAAACAAACGTGTTTCCAGTCTCGGAGGGGGCCAGGTCCAGACAGAGCACGTCTGCTGCGTGTCCATGGAAACTCTGCAACAGCTGCCCACTCTCAACATCCCATAATGCACATGTTCCATCCCCGCTGGACGTCAGGATCTTTAACACAAGCAGACAACGAGGAGGAGGAATTACGGCTGTTCTGAAGTTCAGTAAAAATGGGCCAACACGTGGCTATAAATGGATTGTCTTTGCCGTGTGAAACATCATGTGACCAGGATATCAAACCAGGAGCGACTGGCTGCTGTGAATTATTAACCGAGTGGGGAAGCTCTATTCACTGAAATGGGGATGCTGTGATTTCGGATTAATAATGAGAGAGAAATAGTGATGAATAGAAGGGCAGCCATGTTTGGAGGAGCCTAAAGTGTCGGTTAAAATAGTAAAACATGAAACACACAACTACTATCTCTCTTAACATTTTACTGTGTGATGCATGTGGTGAATGATCGCACCTGCATATCCGAGTTGGTGAAGCTACAGGCAGACAGGTAGTTTGTGTGCATGGCCACTGACTTCTTCTTGGCAGCCAAGTTCTCATTCTTGTCCAGAGACAGAGGATACACGGAGCATTTGTTGTCCAAACCCCTGTGACAGAAAATAACCCAAGTTTACCAAAAACAAAACAACAGACACACCACATTTGGATTATCACAGGTAGTAAGACACTCACCCACAGGCTACAGCACAGCCAGAGGGGGCGTAGGCGCAGGCCATCACCCAGGTGCATGGCATTGTCACAGCATGCTCCTAATAGACATCAAAAGACAAAGCTGCATGAGCCGCACCGGGACAGTGAGATGAATCAAACTCATTAGGCATAATTAGTGCAGAACAGAATGCTTTAGGCTGACAGACATTAGCGGTGTTATAGTTCTTCCGAAAAACAGATTAAACTGGCTTTTTAAAAGACATTTTTAGTGGTCAATCTTCAACTATGATAGAGATTTCTGGTGTCCCTTCCCCTTTTGCATCATAGTCTCCATCTGCAGTATTATGGCACATAGATTGGATTTTCTACTTGATATTGGGGTAAGTACAATTCTCAATTAGACACTCAAAAGATGATTTTTCAAAAAAAAAAAAAAATTCCAACCAAATTGTCCAAAATTGGTTAGGCAATGCAAACATTGTGAAGGTGTCACTTTGGGCTCTGGGTAATTGTGACAGTATTTCTCACTTTTTACTGAATCCAAACCGTACAATCAATCAATGAGTGGAGAAAATAATCAGCAGGTGAATCCATAATGAAAATAATCATTAATTGCAGTCCTATATAAAACAAAAAATGAACTACAATATATAACAGTAACAGGAGACTTTTAATACTTTAAGTACAATTTCCTGATTATACCTACATACTTTAATTTATACTTTTACTAAAATGGTTTTCATTCTGTAATAAAATAGCTGTAAATTTAAAAAAATAAGTTACCTTGTTGGTAGTGAAAGCATCCCATACAATCACTTTCCCATCCTGCATCAAGAGATTAGAAATTAGTACAAAACTAAAGACACTGATCCAATTACAAACTCTAATGAACTTCGAAATGGGGAATGAAGCAGATAAACAGGAGCGCAGAGTGTGTGACCTGCGAGGAGCTGACGATCCTCCTCTTGTCCTTACACCAGTCCATACACAGAACTTTGTTGCCATGTCCCTTCAGAGTTCTTCGGGTCTTCATGACAAACTGACCCAGCCCATCCACTTTCTCCGCCACCTGGTGTACTGCACGCACACACACACACACACACACACACACACACACAATGTACAATACATTAAACCCTCTATTGTATACACCCTCAATTAATATTTCCAGCAGCATTAAGGATTAAACAGTAGGCCTGGGCTAAATGGAGGAATATATTGAATTAATCTGTGATTCATTTTCCACGTCCTCCATCAGCTCATGAGCATCTCATTAAACATCTGTTACAAATAGCCTGCTTTTTCCCACATTTTTACTCAACATCTCTGCCGTTGCCATATTGCCGAGGCATGATTGGATAAATCCACTACATGGAAGAAACTGGGATGGAAGCACTGGGCTGTAAAATGGGGAGGAAAAACAAACCGACGTCCCCTGTCACATCAGAGGTAACATCAGGTCAATAATCCCCTTTCGGCAAATTCACATCCCCTACACAAACAGTAATATTTGACCTGTCGATAAAAACACATTCATCTGCACTGAGACATTTGCGGTTATTTGTCCCGTCGCACTGTGAACGCAGAGGTGAATCAAGGCCTCTCCATTTTCAGCACTCACGCTCGACATCGTGCAGCTTCGCTCTCTCCTCCTCCAGCTTCGACTTCAGCGTCTCCGATTCGGTTTTGAGGTGGGCCAGAGTCTCGTTCAGCTGAACCTCCTGTGTCGCCATTTCAGGGATGAGAGGGGATCTCATATATTTCCTCTGTGCAGGCGGCGATCGGCGGCGAAAAGGCTTAAAGCGGAGCTAACAGCTGATGCCGCTGTCATGACGTCAGAGGGAGAAGATGCTCCTCCGGTTTCCAGAGGAGGAGGAGGAGGAGGAGGAAGAGGAGGAGGAGGAGGGTCCTGCATCCTGGGGATGCTGCTGCTCCACACAGGCTGCATCCTCAGCAGCACACGGCCTCGCTGCTCCCGTGCAGAAATGCAACATGCAAATGTGGCATTTTACCAGATAAAGCGATTTATTTTAATGGGAGCAATTATTAAGAGAACAGTATCATATTAAATAGCTGTTAGAGGAAATATATGTTTAAAGAGATATAGTAAAATCGTATTTATAATCCTCTGTGTTGAGTGAATGATTAAAAACACTGCTGAGTTTTATTGATTCTACTTTCACTCTCACATTTTAACACTGAGGTCATGTCCTTGTTTTGTTTTTGTTTTTTTTACCTGGGGAAGTTTACATTCCCCAGATGCATGTAAAATAAAATACACACGGTGGGTATTTCATTGGTTCATATTTCAGTAATTTTGGACACAATATATTTATATTTCACTATAAACAAGCTAAATAAATAAAAACAAGAAAATATTCATTTTTTCCAAACCAGAATTGTATTCCTAGCAGTGCCAGGGAATTTTATAGCAGCATTTAGACGACATGATGTTTGCTGTTGGGAAAAAAAAAATTAGGGTTGCTGTCCTCAGATGGATTGTTTCGACCAACAGCCCAAAAACCTAATGATATTCACTTTACAATTATATAAATCAGAGAAAAACAGCAAATCCACAGCCCTGAATTTTAAATATATGGTGTATATTGTTTATTAAAAGTGTTGTACATATCTACATATACAATAAGATACAGCCATAGGCCACTGGACTATGAATTAGTCATGAGAAGTGAAAGGTCAAAGGCTGGTTGTGTCAGATCCTGGTTAGGAAACCCAGATGAAGGCTGCTCGGGACCTGCAGCAGCTCCAGAGCCTGCGAGGACGGACAGAAAGGAAACGTGACCTGGAAACGGTAGTCTGAGTCCAGCATCAGATGTGTGGACCCTTCGCGATTCCCAAGTAACGACTGCAACAAGGAGCAGATTGGCATATTTAGTGAAGTGCAAGTCAAAGCAGGAATCGCGCTGTATTTTTAATTAACAGCAGAGCTCACCTGAACTTTGCGGACAAATGAAGACGTCACTCTTTTCTCAAAACCATCAATGGGTGTGTAGGAGTTCAAAATCTTGACAATCTACAAATTTGAATGTGAGTTTTGTTTAATATCAGAGTGAAACTGGATTTTTAAAATTAATAAATAAAATACTGCATGTGTGGAATGAATAAGGTACCTGAAGGGGGTTGAGTTCAGTGCATTTTTCAGAGATCTCCTTGGCGTCGTCATCAGTGGACTTGTTGACTTGCAGTAGCCAGGCGGCCTGAGACAGCGGCCTCAAAGTGTCCATAGCGTTAGAGCTTAGCAGTTCCTTCTCCTTCAGCCATTCCTCCAGGTAACTGATGTTGCACCTAAACAAACAGAGAAGCTATGAACTAATTTTTGTCTGCAAAATAATACCCTTTTATCCTCATAAGAACAACCACAGACCTGATTTGCATTCCTTTCCTGCAGGAACACATATCTTTGCGGAGCATGATGTTGTTGAGGGTGGTGGCGCCGACTAGGAAGAACAACTGCTTGATGGCCTGTTTGATGAGGCCCTGCTCCATGCCATGTTGGCTCATGGTGGAGAGGAAGACACTGAGCTGCTGAATAATGGAGGAGATGGTGTGCGTCTCTGAGTCCTTGTAAATGCTGTTCGAACGCTTCCTGAAGCCGGTCGGCTTCATGCTAGAAATCCCCTGTAAACTCTCGTGCTCCAACATACCGGGTACTGTTGGACAAGAAAGTAAAGTAAAGTAGCACATTGTAGGTTGCTTATAAACGCTGACCATTATCAAAACCTGCATGTGATAACGATGATCTTTGTTAAATACCAATTGCAGGAGTGAGGGTCTTTTCCATGACCGTGATGAACTGATGGTAGATGTGGATGGCCAGGTCGCTGAGAATCTGTCTGTGTTCGGACAAATCAAAATTCTGCAAGCAGTTCTTTTTCTGGCGAGGAGTATTTTGTTTCATGAACTCCTTTTGAGAACAAAGCAAAACAAAAGAATGTCAAAACATGCCTGATAGTGTACACAACATTATCGACAGACGAAAACCATGATAGTGCAGAGAGGGTGAAAACAGTAAATTCAGACCTCCTCCCCGCTGTACTGCTTCAGACAGTTGAGCAGCTGATACGTGTTGGAGAGCCAGAATGACAACAACTCAAAGTCTTTGTGGTGACTCTGAAATGAAAAAACGTCAGTTGCATTTTGCTTTCATTTATTTTCAGCCGCCCAATTATATTCACTAGAGATGTGACAGTTTATCCTTTTCAGATCAGTGATATCACAAAGGGAAATAATATAAACTGCTGCCAACTAGCTCCCTAATCTTAGATATGGTTATGAATAATAGCTTTTTGATTATAACTATTATTTATCAAGCAAATCTATGGTAGAGATAAAGGCTATTAGACTGAGATTTATCCTCACCGTGATGACCTTTTTGACAGCACTGATGGTTGCGCTCATAAGAGACTTGAGTTTGGCTTCATCATTCAGGTAGTCAGCATGGCGGATACACATGAAGAGGATGTGAGCTGCCAGACTGGGGATCATACTGACCACCACACCTTTGGGCTTCAGGTCTGTGAGTAGAATGTAGCAAGTTAATTCCCATAATACATGTAGAGGAAGGCAGACAATCTCACAAAATGAATGGCTTTGATGTGACAATATCAGACGAATAGAAGTTAAACAGAGGAAAAATACCCAGAATGATGTTTTGAATGAGTCTGGGTTCATCCTCTCTCTTGTACTCCAACATGCCAAGGTAATCTTTGGGAACGGCAGGCGCAAACGCTTGCTTCGCTGTGTGAGAAATATTAAAGTGATGAACATGGAGGAGTTAGATTTATTTTACAATGCACATGAACAAGCCACGGTGCTACCTTTCTGTGACGTTTCAAGACTCTTTATTTGGTTCTGCAGTTTTTTTATTAATCTGCCTTTCTGGTCGAGCTGCTCTTCAAAGTCCTGAAAAAAGACGTAGAATTTGTTACTGTCTCTCACACAGACACAAGACATGCATTCACACACTCGTACTTTATCCACACACACACCATATTCTCAGCAGTTAACCGTGAAGTCTCCTGTGTCAGTTTGATTTTGGCCTCACTCTCCATCAGCTGCTGTCTCTTCAAGTGATCGTTCTCCTCTTCCAGATCCTCTACTCTGCATTGAAGCTCCCTCTTCAACTCCTCCAGCTCCTCAGCTTTCTCCTCAAAGTGCCTAAAAAAGCACCAAAAATCAGAATGACTCAAGAAATCACCATCACTTCTTTAATCAAGAAACTGACTCAAATCTGACCTGCGTTGTGTGCTCTCTTCTTTAATCTTCCTTTGAAGAACGTTAGTGATCTCCTCAGTCTTTTCTTTTGGATGATAAGGACAAAAAATAAAGAAAAGAAGAACTAAAGTACTAATCTGCAAAAGAGCTTCATAGTGAAAAAGTTAGAAAACAAAATACTCAGATCAACCTGCCAACTCTCTGCTCTGCTCCTCTGCATGGGCCTCCAATTCTTGTTTTTGTCTCTGCAGCTCTGAAATCTGTAGTTTAAGCTCTGGTATAACCTGGACCGGATTTAAATAAGGGAAAGCACAAATTATGTTATGTTCTGTTCTGGACCTCATCTGTCCCATAAAGTGAATTATGGAATCAAAACTGCAATAACGCACTGAGTTCTCACTGCTGAGCCTGGACACCTCTTGGCGAATATTCTCGTTGACGTTACTTTTCTCCTGGAACAGGTTTTGCAACTTGCTGTTCTCATTTTGAAGGTGGTCCACTTTCAAAGTCAAGCCCTCCACTTGGGTCTCATAGCTTTCCTTCTGCTCCCTGTGGTGGTTTTCCAGTATTCTGCCATCAAAGGTGGAACCATGTCAGACATGATCAAGTGTACACGGGTTTGTCACACAGGTACAAAACTCGATAACACTGATATTATGTGAACGGATTTCTATAGTTGTCAGTAAAAACAGACCTGGTAGCTTTCTGTAGGCCATCGAAGGCTGCCAGCAAATCTTCAACTTCATAAATCTTCTCAGAGTCGTCTGGAGCTAGCCTTTAGAGAAGCAATGTGTGAGATGAAATGCCTAAATGAGATATAGTACAGCTACGTGAGTGAAAGGAAAAATAAAAAATATTTGGATTACCCCAAAAGCACCTCCTCTTCAACAACGCCACCAAGAAGTTGTCTCATAATATCGTTCATTTTAGCTGCAGAAAAATATTCAAGGATCATCAGCAGTCTTTATTTATGTATGGGTATCATTTCATAACTGAAGGTATATAAGTAGAAGTACCTCTTGCTTGTTCCGACTGTTCCTTCATCTTTCGGTCCATGTTGTTTCTCTGATTTTGCATGTTGTTGAGATCTCTGCGTAGCTCGGGAATGGCCTTGACGTGTTTCGTGAGCTGGGTGATCTGCTCCTGCAGGTCAGAGTTCACCCGGCTCCCCTCCTCCATCTTTCTCTGCAGACCGACTCTCTCTTCTTTCAGTCTCTTGATCTCCTCTTTCAGAATTTCCACCTCCTTCTCATGGTCCTGTCTCTGGATCTCAGAGTTGTTTTCTGCAATTCTGCCAAGAATCATCTCATCAACTAACTGAATAAACAAGCTGAGCCAAAATTTGCTTTGGCTGAAATAAACATTTGCTCCGTGCTGTAGATGAGGCACATTTTCATTACTTACTTTCTAAGCCTGGCTTCATATTCTTTCTCCTCCAGAAGATTCCTCTTTATTTGTTCAAAGCTCTCTGTAAGAGTGTAAAACCGGTCACAAATTTGGTACAAATTGCAGTAAGAGTAGCAGACATACTGCAAGAATGTGACACCTTTTACCTTTGGCCTCTTTGGTGGAAGCTTGAAACTCTTTCTCTAAGTTCTGCTTTTCAAGGTTTAGTGCATCTGTTTTCTTTTGAAGCTGCACAATTGTCTGGAGTGAAAAATAAAAATGTGTTTTTTACAGGGATCATTAAGTGGGCTTCATGAGCAATCGAAGACAAAGACACAAACAACTTTTTAAGCATCAACTTCAATACTGACCAGACTAGCATCCTCTTTGGCTTTCTTCTCTCTTGCCTCCAAAGAAGCTTTCTGGTTGGTTGATTTTTCCAGTTGTACCTCCAGACCGTGAAGCCTGTCCACGGTTTGAGAGTGGGAGTTGGCCAAGCTTGTCAGTCTTTCCACCAATCCATGGTTCTCTTTGTTCTGTGAGGATACAGGGATTCAGTTACGCCCTCTACATAACAGTCACAGCTGAAGTAACTCTGGAAGCATCTTTACCTGCTCTTCAATCTTCTTTCTGAGCTGCTGAACCCTGTAGGAGAGCTGAACATTAAGCACCAGCCGACGCATGGTTTGAAAGCGCCGTCGAGCCAGCCATGCTCTGGCATATTTCTGTAGAACCAGGGCTTTGTGCTCCTTCATCATCTGAGAATTAACAAAGAGAAAGCAGGGTGTGCATCACAGGTGGTTCCGTTTTGTATTTTCATCATACTAAACAAATTATCAAATCATAAACCCTCAGTTGCAGACCTTGTTGTACCGATTCCGGGCCATCCAACCTCGTGCGAAGGCCTGGATGGTGATGGTGGCCACACGGACTACCTGGTAGATCTGTCTCGTGCGGTAACCTCTCCAGTGTCTCTGGATCACCACTGTTGCCCAGCCCTGCTTCAGTGCTGCAGCGCTCACTGTTTTACTGCAAACAAAACAAGTGGGCGTACATGTCAGAACCCTGACAGATACAACAGGGGGCGACGACAAAACTGTAAGTGACCGGCTCTAACCGGATTGTCTTCTGTCCACGAATGTACTGCTGGAGGATGATGGCTGCCTCTCTCATGCGCAGGTACTTCCTCCGGTGGCTCCACCCGCGGACGTGTTTCTGGATGGTCACGCAGGCTCCTCTCAGTCGGTCCAGGCGCAGCTTCTCGAGATAAGCTACCTGACCAGCGCGGAAGAAGATCTTCGTCCGACCAAACTTGTACTGGTTGGGGTCCTAGCGGTCAAACCATGAGGCCAAAGTGATACACAAACATGCAGTGCACAATAATGCATGGCAAAGTTGTATTTAAAGGCAGCAAAAGGGGCGGCTGACCTGGATCAACCTTTGCAGCACGTTCCTGCAGGTCTGTTTCTTGTCACTGAGGTCCCCCTCCTGATGCGACATTAAGATACTGTATCGGCTGTAAAACTCAATGTATGTCCACCTACAAACAAAAGACAAGGTAGCCATTACAACATGAGCATGAGGGGATGAAAATAATGTCATTTGGCGAGTAATAGAGGATCACCTGGACGGATAGCTCTGTGCACTGATACGAATAGTTTCAAGAACTCCACAGGCTCGCAGCTGCTGCACCACCCTCCTGGAGTCGTACCTCAAACACACAAGCAAACGCACACGTAAACCAAAAACACAAACATTTGCAAATGATTCAGGTGAACACAGAGTGGATCATGTCAAACACGGTTTCATCACTCACTCAAAGGGGAGCTTTTCATCGTTGGGCTTAATGCAGCGCACGTAGTGAGGGGTGGTAGCATTCAGTGTTTCCATCAGTAAAGAGAGGGAGCTGCAGAACTACATTCAACCACAAAGTTCATGAAAAACGATACAAATACAAGTTACAGGTCCCATATTCTATACAAGTTGGTAAATACAGATTATTATGGCAACTTCAATGAGGGAGTTCAAGCTCTAGTGAGCAGTGAGTAAACATTTCCACCTTATCTCCCACAGAGGTTCTCAGCTGTTTATTGGCTGGCTTCACTCCAGGCCTGGCGGGCCTCACTTTAACACCTCTCCTGTTCACAGTGCTTTGCTCCTCCTCTTGGAAAAAGTTGGCCAGAAAAGGAAACTGATAACAGTTGCAAGCAGGAGAAATGGGTTAAAATGAGAAGAACAATGCTGCATGGGTTTGCTTCAATCATACAGACACTTTGATTTTTAACCAATAACCAAAATAAAAGGGGGCCTTTGATTACCTTACTGGCTCTCATAATGTCAACCAGTTCTTCATAGAGAGTGTCTCTGTTTTTTTCAAGAAAACCTCTGCATTGATATTCCACCTGTTAATGGAAGAAAACATAGTTTAAAAAAATCTGTCAGGGATCCAAAAGCATTAACAGTTAATAACAGTAGGAGTAATGTTTGTTACACCATGGAGGAACTGAGTTTCTAAGGGTCACCAGACTGCACCTTGTCTGCAAAGTGTTGAATCACAAATGCCTCATTTGATAACCTGGGCTTCTCAAACAGAGGATTGGCATCTAGGTATTTGAACAGTTTTTGCAGCCAGCTTTGATCAGTGCCCTGAGGAAACTGTAAAGTAAAAAGACATATGTACTGTATAGGAGACACAGCAAGCATAAAAACAAATGTAAATCGTAAACATTCACATCACGTCCATTCAGTTACCAAACATTCTTCATCAAGCAAGTCAAGGATCCCCATCTTTGCTTCAATCAGGTCAATGACCGGCTGATTGTCATAGAAATCTATCAGCGTCCATGGGATGTCCTCTTTCATGTACTCCTCTTGCTCCAGCTTGAACACATGCTGATTGAAGACAAGAAGGACAAGCGAATAACCGTCTGAGCAGATAAAGGGGTGTATGCAGTGTTTTGCAATGATGTGGTTGGATGGCGATTAATACCAAGTTGAACTGCTGTTGAAGCTTTTCATTTGCATAGTTAATGCAAAACTGTTCAAAGCTGTTGATGTCAAACGTTTCAAAGCTGAGGACAAAAGAAGTTAAGATCACATCAAGCATGGCAGCTAAAGAGAATTACAGAATTATCAAGCAGCTGAAGAAAAAAGCGTCTGCATTACCCATAAATGTCCAGAACACCTATGAAAGCGTGTTGCTTTCCTGGAACCTGCAGCGCTGTGTTTATCCTGTTAATAATACAGTCAAACACATGGGCGTAGATCTGCTTGGCTAAGGCATCTCTGGCATTTACTGCCTGTTTCTTGGGCACCGGCTTCACCACCGTCTCAGCCACCAGAACGATCCTCCGGTGGCACAGCCAACGCATCAGCCCCTCCGCGCTCACACCCAGCAGCTCACAGAAGACTTCCAGGTGTGGATCACTGGGCTGGAAGATGTGCGAATCAAGATTTGTATCAAATCAGGTTCAAGTTTTCAGATCGAAACAAAAAGCACTTTAAGGCTTGGAGAGTTGAGACTCACAGGAACTGATGATCTGTCACCTCCAGGGTCCCTGATTTCCACATTTCCCAAATGCAGAACGGCTGCAAAAACTTTGAACACATCTGACTGGAAGTCTTCCTTCAAACCTAAAGAATCAGAGAGAGGAAAGTAAGGCTGACATACAAGTTTAAACCCTAAAAGCAAGTTACGGTCTAACAGCTGAAGCGGTTTTTACCCAACAGTGAGAAGGTCCGTCGAGTCTCCTCCATGTCTTTCTTGTCATCTACACCTTCAATAGTGGTCTCACCGCCCATGCAGGTGTACCGGAACTTATCTGCGCTCACTACAGATGAAAGGAATATATAATTCGGCACACTTGTAATAAAATAATCCCACAATAAATATGTGTGTGTTTGTAAGATTTAGATGTGTGTTCTTAGTGAATCAGATTAAAGAAACAGCAGTGAAACAGGGGCTGCTGCGTCTTAAACCTGCAGAATAAAGCTTCAGTACACACACTTACACAGTCTCAGATTCTTGAACTCGGGCAGGTGAGCACAGGAACACATCTGGTAGAAGATGTGATAGTTTCGCTCGTTGTCTGCCTGAATAAAACAAGAGCATCATTATTATGGATCAGATATAAGAATCTTAGATAGCTCCATCTCATACACTACCTGAAAAACGACTCTGGATTTCTCTAAGAGGTAAGTCCTCATGTTTGCTCCGATGATCCGGTACCTCCTGTCAAAGCTGATCTCTGTGTATTTCCCAAAACGGCTGCTGTTGTCATTCCTGGTGGTCTTTGCATTTCCTATTGCCTGAGAGAAAATCACCTCAGGACATCAGGTCTCTTTTCAAGTTATCACAGAGATATAACTGGTCTTAATGAATGTATTTGGTGCAAATGCAAATGCGAAAAAAAAACAAACATTTTGCCAGTTGAGCACCTGGTCCAGTAAAATCATACCTCTGTTATTGGATTGGACGCCAGGACTTTGTCTTCAACTCGAGTCTTACTTCCAGATTTGCTTACAACAGCAAAATACCTCATAGCGTATCGAGCAGACACTGTTTTACCGGCTCCAGATTCACCACTGACGATGATAGACTGGTTCTTGTGGTTTCTGATAAACAAAAGAGGGTATGTACACTGTTGTAACTAGGCTGTAACTATACTTCCTTATGTGATCATTTCAGCCTTTTCTTTTTACCTGGCCATCTGTTTGTAAGCCTCCTCTGCCACTGCAAATATATGAGGGTCCATGTCTCCCATGTTCCGGCCTGAGTAGGCATGAATGATTGCATCTCCATAGATGTGAAGCGGCTTGTATGGATTTACAGCCACCAGTATAATACCTGAAAATGAGGAAACAGCACAGGCTGAGCAAAGAGCACAAACTGCCGACTAACACCTCAGTGCTTGGATATATTAAAAGACCTAGTTAAGACAGTTAAAGGTTTTCAACAGTACCACAGTAGGTATAGATGATTCTGGACTCCACAAATCGCACTTTGAGGTTATGCAGGACCGCAGGTTCATGCAGGTAGCTGAGAGCGGTGAGGTCGTTCTCCCCCACCAAGATGTCCGGGTTGCGGAGAGGAGGGAGTTGTGGTTTTGACGGGTCAACAGGGTGGCAGTACTCCTGCACAGTGACAGGTTATGTACAAGAGGCAGGTCAGCCGTTGCTTCTCACCGCCATAAATCCACAATGCAGTTCCACGTGAAGGTTTTATTAGTCACGTTTTACTTACAGTGCCATCTTCAAGAAGCAGCTCCAGGACATTGTCCCCAAAATGGAAGTCTTTCCTAATCTCGGCTGATTTCCAAACATGTTCTGCATCTGGTATCCACACTCTGTTGTACTGCAAGAAGTTAACAATTTAACAATGCTTAGCTTAATACAGAGTTATTAAAACATATAACACTGCAAATGTAGTGCTATTCACTGTGTCAACATTTACTTAACAAACTTTGAGGACCTTCATTTATTTTTAATTTGACCCCAAGTCATTATAGTTCACATCTACATTAACAAGTCATAAAGATGAACGTTTAGAAAGTTAAGTGACAGTAAACAGCTGAGCATTTAGACTTTAAATTCCCCTGGACACAGCCTCCTTTACATCCCTGCAACTGCCCTGAGCCCTGACAAAGTTTCCATATGTCTCAGTAAAACGGCATTAAGGTATTATTCTCTCTATTGTAATAGAAACAGGGAGCTTTTCTCTTACCTCGGTGTACAGTTCCAACAAAGCCATGTTTATGCATTATTGTTTTAACTTCTCTTGTCGGTGTATTTGTTGCCACCTGTTGTTTCTCTGTATTTTCCAGGTTGCCAACGAATTTCCTCCCTGCATAACTATGACAGAATCACCGAAGTGAAGCTGGACAAAATTACAATACGTTTCCGGTCATAATTTTCAAAATGTTACTCACTGAATTACAAATATTTTAAATACACTTAAACCACTGTTTCATTATACAAATGCTCCCTTTAAATGTTTACCCAAGTGTCTAACAGGTTAATTTTAGCTTCAATTTCTATTATATGCATTACTAATGTTATACTGTGTATTGATTTATTTCACTTTATACTTGTTCTCTAGTCTGACTGAAGACTGACTTGGCTCTGAAGCTCTTCTTATATTTACATACATTTTGTTAAGATTATGAATAATGATCTGTAAAGTGGAACTGCTCATAACTCACGTCCACAATGAGACCATCACCTGTGATGTGGGGGTAAAAGTACACATTACTTATTTTAACGGGGTCACAAGTCGTAAGACTGGAAACCTGCGCTGCTGAAGACCATCTCGTCTAAAAGCGACAAACTTGACGCTTTTATTCTGAAAGGCCGGTCGCGCATGTCCCAGGTGTGTCTCGTGTCTTCCTGCTCGACTTGTCTCTCACCTGCTGCGGACTTTGACTGGGTGACTCCGCCCTCCCGTCTTGTGACAGCAGATCCAGTGGGTGTGCTCGTTTGATCAAGGACTGAGACAACAAAAGAAACCGGATACAGCCCTCAGACAGCCCATCATATGTGAAGATACTGTAGTTAAGCAAAAATGATAAAAAGTAAAGTAAATATTTCATGGCCTTATTCACAATATCACTGCACGTGTGAACTGTGGAGATGCCAGTTTACATACAGACTTCTACAAGGAAACACAGCAACACATTCCTGGTGTGCAGGGCTGACAAGCTTTCAGCCCAGAGATTAATAATTTATGAATTTTTAGGCATTTTCATATGTTAAGCATTTGCAAATACAGAACAACGACGAACATGGAACGATAAAAGATAACATGCTTTAGCAGCGTAGTTTAACACCTCATGAGGTAATGAAACTCTCTGAGCGGTATTTTTAAGCACTTCAAACCATCTTACTGAAAAGCCAGCCTTTAATATGACCGACAACATTAAGACTGGTTAAAATACACACTTGAATTATTTTCTGTTCCTTTACCTTGTCCTGACATAATACCATCACATGACATTAGTAGTTACAGAAATATAAAGTTACAGAAATAAAACAGTGCTCCTGAATTTCATCTTGAGACATTTAAGATGCATGGTGATGTTCTAACATTGCTCATGGTTGTCCATTTGTTTTAAAGAATTGTCCACAGAAACACACCAGGATACATTTAGCTATCCCAGTAATCAGAAACCTTTCACCTGCAGATGTTATGATGTGAAAAGTCACATTTCCTTACACGAGTTTAGATATTATTTTAGGAAAAATCATACCCATGATCAATGCATTAATGAACACTTGAATTCACTAAATACTATCAACACCTGTATCAGAAGTGCCTAAAGAGATGACCTTTAAAATACTTTTTTTTTTGCAGATTCACTGTTCATACAGTTGTTACTCTTTGGCTATACAGAGTTGAAAAGCTGTTACATAGATGCTTGTAAAAGAATGATCTTATTCTGCTGCAGTACTGCAATGATCAGTGACAGTGAACATATTACAACTGGTACAAACTTTGGTAAAAGACAGTTTTAGGTGTTTTTACTCCGGTAAACAGAATTAACAGGTCACTGGTCTAGATGCGGGTGAGGAAGCCCAGATTGAGGCTGGTGGGGATCTGGATGGTCTCCAGAGCCACAGATGAGGGTGTGAAGGGGAGGGTGACGGAAAAGATCTTCTTGGTATCCATCATCAAGGTGGATGACTCCACTCTGTCTTTCAAAAGGTTCTAGGAAAAAGAAAGGCAGATATAGTAAAAATAAAAAAAGCTGATAAATACTATTACTAATCACAAGACTGAGTGTAAAAGGGCACACTTATAAAACTTTCCAGCCACTCACTTTAACAGTTGTGATGAAAGTAGCTGACACTCGCTCTTCAAATTCGATTACTGGGGTGTACAACGTCAACACTTTTACAATCTGCTGAGACAAACAAAAAATGATCAAAGCACGAGCAAGGCACCATGTCTACAGACTGAGAAGGCTGAACATTTCAGGGTGATGGACCTGTGCTGTGGTGAGGGCGGCACACATGTTGCAAATAGCTTGGGCGTCTGCCTCCGTCTTCTTCTTGATCTGCAGAAGCTGTGCAGCCTGTACGAGAGGCTCCAGAGTCTCCTTCGCACCGCAGTCTGCCAGCTCCTTCTCCACCAGCCACTCCTCCAACTGCCAAACATTGTACCTGAAGGCATTGGACAAACATTTCAGACTGAACCAAGGTCCTGTCAACAAGGTCCAAACCTCACATCTGTTCTGTGAAAGTTGAAATATTGCTTGTATGACAAAGAAAACAATTTACTGCAATTTTAAAGTTAATAAAATATAAATATATAATATGCCATTCACTGTCCTATCATAGTGTGTGTTAATGTGTTGAAATTAAAAATTAAATATATGACTAAATTAAGATAAAATGGCAATTCACTCTGATTATCAGGCTACAAAATTCTCATACCTTCATATTTGGTGATTAAACATTAAGTGGTTCAAATTATGAATTGACAGTAAACATATCAAACTGGAAGTTATCAGTCTGCACTCCTCTCCCAACGTTCTCTTGCATAGACAAATATCTACATAAAATATGTATCTATGTATGTACAGTATGTTTATGCAAGAGCGTTGGGGAGAGGAGCGCAGCACATCGTTTTATATGTCCATGCTTTCTTGTGGACTCGTCCTCCAGCAGCAGTCAGGCAGTGTGCGTTCATGTGTTTTGGGGGTGGGGGTGTTGGTGGGGGTGGCTTTGGAGGGAGGGGTGGGATTTCTTTGGTTGGATACTTTCAAAATCTAGCTTCTCTTGCTGGTTTCTCCAAAGTTACCTACCCCAGCTTTAAAGTATTATATTAATATGAGTATATCATTTTAAATGCCACAATACTATGAAGATGCATAATGTTTACAGGTTTTGTAACAATCACAGCAGAGGGTGTCTGAGATATTGCCTGAGAAAGCCTGATTGATGTAGGCAAGGACCAACACACCTCAGCCCACACTCTGCTGCCCCTCTAATTTCACTGCATTAAGTGTAATAACAACTGACCAATGACCACTCTATGCCGTACCTGATCTGCAGGCCTTTACTCCAGGAGCACATGTCCTTCCGCAGCAGCAGGTGGTTGAGTGTGACCGCACAGATGATGTAAAACTGCTGCTTGACGACCTGTTTAATGACGTCTGAGTCCATCCCATGCTGACTCATGGTGGTGTGGAAGAGGGAAAGACGCTGCAGAAGGACCTCCACGGTAACAGTCCCCTCATGGAAACTGGTGCTTCTCTTCCTCGTGCCTGTTGGTTTGGACCCCAATACACCCTGGATTGTCTCGTGCTCCAGCATGCTTGCCACTACACATAAGACACAAATTGAAGAAAAATACATTGCTTGTGGTTCTGTTATGGTCAGGAACAACACAATGTTAGTAATTATGTATAGAGAGATTATGTCGCTTCACCAATCAGGGGCTGCAGGGTGTCCTCCATGCATTTCATGAGCTGGCGATAAATTTGAATGGCCAGGTCACCAAAAACCTGCTGGTACTCGGACAGCTCAAAGTTGGCCAGGCAGTGCTCATTCTGCTTAGCAGTGTTGTGCGTCATGACGACCTACAGTATGAAGAGGTTGTACAGACATCCAGGGTTAATTAAGGGACACATACAACTGTAAACATAACTCTGGCATCAAGGCCTTCTCAACTTACCTCATCTCCACTGTACTGCTTTAGGCAGTGCATTAATCTGCATGTGTTGGCCAGCCAAAAAGACACCACTTCAAAATCATCTCCTCTCCTCTATTGAAACAGTGTAAGAATTAATTCAAAATAAATGCATAAGTCACTTTCTTTACACAATTCAAAGTTATATACTACACCTTAATGACCCCTTTGATGCTGCTGATGGTGGAATTGAGCAGAGTGCTGACTCTCTGATCATTGTTCACATTGTCTGCATATCGTAGGCACATGAAGATGATGTAAGCTGGAAGCCCAGGAATGAAGCTGACTGCTACACCACGAGGCTTCAGATCTGAGAAGATTACAACAACTCAAAATCCACAAAAACTCTGTCCTGACTGATAGATGCTCTTCTAAAAACAGTTATGATTTGCTTGAACAGCACAGGTTTAACATACCTATCACCACATTCTTGAGCAAGCGGTTCACGTCACCCTCCCTGAACTCCAGCATGCCCTGGTACTCTTTCTCCTTGCGGGTGATGTTCACTGCTCTGACAGGAGCGTTCATCGCAGAGGCAATATTCCTTTGATGAGCACTCGCTAAACACGACAGAGACACAATCACGGGATTACTGCCATTCTAGTGTCATCTAGGAAATATACTGAACGAACAAAGGCAGTGCCACGTGATTACCTTCAAAATCTTCAACCTTTTTGACAAAAAGTTTAAGTTGTTTTTTCAACTTGCGTATGGTTTTGTCTTGTTTCTCTTGCTGCTCCATGAGTTCCTAAAATTATGTAAATATACTAGATCAGCGTGAGGGCAATCCAAGCATTCATACACAGCATAGAAGTGTAATTTTAAAACTGTGAAATTAAAACATCTGTAAATAGCAACATGGTGAAGATTATTTTTGCCCAGTTTAAACTCTTAAAAAATCTTTTTTATATTATTGAACATTTGTTTATATGCTATTCTTTGCTGATACAACTTCACAATATTTCCTCAAAGAAAAATAAATCTCATTTAAAAAGTAAACTCTAAGAGGGGCCTGTCATATGTTCAGATCCAGTATTTGACAGAGACATCTAACTATGTATTTTGAGGGATCTCTGCATTGTTTTAATAATTACAGTCACAATAATTGTTAAGAGGCAGAGTGACAGATCTGGCAGTCTGGACAGCCAGTGAGCAAACCCACCAGGTTCTCATTAGTTAGTCGTGTGATCTCATGGTTCAAGCTCGCCTCAATGCGGGCATCTTCAGGCAGGAGGAGGCTCTGGGCCAGTAGCTTCTGCTGTTGCTTCTTTTCATGCTTCAACTTGTTCACCTCCTCAAGCAGCTCCCTATACTTCGCACTGTGAACACGTTCCTGCTCCTGCATCTGACACTCCAGGAGTCTGGAGGATGGAGGGATAGTATTTAACTCCATATGGCATGAACGTGCTTGAACGCACTAAATAACTGCAGAATATTATTTCATTACCTGTTGGTCTCTTTTAAGCCTTCATAAGCCAGCCACAGCTCTCCATCTTCATTCAGTGTATGTATGTCAGCAGACCTGAGGAACAGCACCAGAGAATATAAATAACACTTAACTGTACCACCTGATGGGTTTAAACTGGAGTGGGATCCACATGGCTTTACCTGTCAACATCTTGATATGAGGGAATTTCACTCAGATCTAATTTCACGCTTTCCCCGAGCGCAGAGTCCTAGAGGTCAGTTCATATGGGATAAATTATATCAGATATTGAAGATGTCTGAATGAAATACGAATGTAATAAATGTAACAATGTAATTTATTTTCTCACCTTATGTTTAAGAGCCTCTTGGCGGACCATATGTGACCGGAGGAGCAGAACTTCCTCTTTTCTCATCTCCAGCTCCTCATTGGAAGAACCGAGTTGCTCCAGCAGTATGTTGTAGGGCAGAGAGCCTGGGGCAGGTGGCATAAATTCACTGTTCTCACTGGTCAGAGACTTCCGCAGCTCATTTAGATCCTGCTTCAACTTCTTGTTCTCAGACTCCAGTTCTTGCCGCTGCATTTAGACAAACATAAAGAAAGCAAACATCTACAAATTACTAATTTGTTGTTCAGTATTTCAATACAAATGTGAGTTATCATAGAAAATGGTTTTAACATATATAAATTGATAGAGGATGGCTCATTTACATCTCTTTTTTGGGATGTTGGAGGAGATCTTGCTTTGATCCCAATACATGTACCTAACAAAGTCATACCTTCAGTGTTTCCAAGTCCAATTCTGTTCTGCCAACAGTTCTCTGCTCCTCCACCTGCTTTTTAGAAAAATATACACATAATGTGAGTATCAACCATTCAACCACAAATATTAACCACAAAAATTACTAATAGTTTATTGTTATTTAGTTCTCCTCTGTTTGTTTAGTATTTTTTAATTTCACCATTACGAAACAAGTCTGGTGTTTCAATTCGTACTTTTGCCTTCTCTTGTTGGGCTTCTTCTTTCTTATCCAGCTGCTGCCACAGTGACTGTTTGTCCTGCTCCAGTTCCTTCACTTTTCTCTGGAGCTTCAGAAGCACTGGCAGGTCCACTGTCGACTGGCTCTCATCCTAACAAAACACAGCAGGCATTGCTTGATGAATCTCTTCACAAACTAACTAGAATGCTGCACTAATAGGATTATAACACAGAGAAGTGTAAGAAGAGAGAGAAGAGTGTCCAGTTCCCTGCAGGAGCTCTGTAAAAACACTAATAAAATGCCGTAAAATCCTTTTCAAGAGCAAGAAATCATGTGAATCCAGGTTATTTTTCCACCATAAAAACTCCTTGTAATGGATGGTGTTCACACCACATAGCTGCAATTCTTTGTCAATATATAAAATACAAATATTTTACAGCAACCTTTAAGCGTACAGAGGGTGAATAATTTTTACTCAATAAGATACATTTTGGGCACAGTATCACTTTCAGGAAATTCTGATAATGCACCGTGATATTGTGTAGTTCTCTACATTACCTCTGTTTGTATAGAGCTGTCTTCTCCCTCAGTAGAACTGAATTCAGATGAGTTACTGCTGTAGTTG
This sequence comes from Lateolabrax maculatus, assembly GCA_031216445.1. NCBI lineage: Eukaryota > Metazoa > Chordata > Actinopteri > Acropomatiformes > Lateolabracidae > Lateolabrax > Lateolabrax maculatus. Next base: position 18,773,300 of record CM062214.1, read on the forward strand.
GAGTCTGTCCTGCTGTGACCAGATTTGTTTGAACTCTGGTTAAGGGTTTAAAAAAAAAAGAAAACATGTCACAGAAGGAATAAGCAGCCAGACGTAAACTTGTTCCATGATGAGAAACATTTTTCTAAAGCCATGTTGAAATCTATAGATCCAAATGTATCAAACGACAACTATTGTTGCAATTGCACTGTGATGCTAAATGAAGTGTTCCTCACAATGTTGAGATGCATCTCTTCCTTCAGGTCTCTATGCCGCTCCTCCAGATGCAGATGTTCACTCAGCAGACTTTGGTAGCGAGAGCGTTCTTCAGTTAAGTCCTTCTCCAGCTGTTTTGTATCCTCAACATTGGTTTTAATCTCTGAAACAAGACAGTTTTTATTTTATTTATTAATTCTAAATGCAGCCATTGACTGTGGAGGTTTGAGGTGAACTGCTCAGTACCTGTTAACTGTTGGGCTTGTTCCAGGATTAGTTTGTTCAGTTCATCTTTCTCGCTGTTCAACAAGTTGTTCTTCATATTAAGCTCTTCTACCACCTGATTGTGAGAGGGAGCAAAATAAGGTTTTCTTAGTCTTTATTCCTATTCGTTATGGCTTTTGAGGTTCTAGAAAATAACAAAATAACCTAATAAGTTCCTATTTTGCATTTAATTCTGCCATTTTGTAACTCAAAAGTTTCCCAGTAAATTCTATCATTATACCCCATAGGCCCCTATAGTTGATTTGTGGAAACATAAAACCTAAATCTAGGACTGCTCCATTCTTTACTGAAAATTTTGTAAAAGCAAACTGAAGAATCCTAAAAAGATGTGCATGCAGCGTAAAGCAGCATCAGCCGTGATGGGATCACACAGCAAGCAGTAGAAGCAAAAGCCTACCCAACATTAACATAAATATATCAAAATTGACAAAACACACAAATTCATGAAAACACAATTTGAGCAATGAAAGATTAACTGATTGAAACACTGGGGAATAAGAACACACCTCTGCTGTGTGGCTTGATGTGGAAACAGTTTAGGGGTGTACAATATGATTTTTAACTAAAGATATCCCCACCAAATTATGTCATTAGTCCCACCTATTATCTTTCCAGATAATTAAAGGAGGAGCGCCATGTAGACACTTTTAGTGAAGTTGCCAGGCCGTCAGGCTGGACACATTTTGAGTAAGTGCAGTAGGCCTACCTGTTGTGTCTGCTCCTGGTAGACCTTTTTCTGCTCTTCCAGGTCTTCTTTCTCCCTGCGGGTGTTTTCCAGCTCATGCTGAAGGAAGGATAGCTGCTCCAGTAGTGAGGGAAGTGTCTCTGTCTTGGCTCTGGCCTCCTGCTCTGATCTATGTAGGTTTTCAATCTCTCTGCTCAGTTTCTCTCTCTCCATAGCCTGGGTCTTCTCCACAACATTCAGCCTCTCACTGAGCTCTCTGTTTTCTTTATGCTGCAGGGGGAGATACACACACATGCTGTGCATGTGATACGACAACTCCCAATGACCCAATGTTTCTCCAGCAACAGTTTTTTTTTTCTTATGGTAGATTCCAGAGTAAACTACCTAACACAGACAAAACTAGATGTCCATACTCACACAACACTCACCTGCTCATTTATCTTGTGCTGCAACTGCATTATCTTGTTCTCCATGCCAACATTGAGCTTCTTGAAGTGCTCTACAGAACGTGCCTCCAATTTCAGCTTCTTTAATTCCTTCTTGGCCCTCATGCGACGCACACAGCTCTGCAGCAGGATGACGAAAGCCAAGGTGCGTCTATAACGCCGTCTAGCCAGCCAGCCTCTAACCCATTTCTGGATGACCAGAGCCTTCTGCTCAAACATCAGCTGTGAAAAGAAAAGACAACTATATAATATCAAGTTTATAAGTGATATGGTAATGACAAGACTTGCAATAAGTGTTAAGAAGAGCTAAAGTGAAAATCCAGGAGCTGTGTGTACAACATGATGGCACGATAATTTCTACCTAAAAAGTGCTAATGCATATTTTATTAAATTAATTGTATTAATTGCATTAGTGCGTCTCAGTCTTACAAACCTGTTGCGAAACCATTTCACAGTTTCAAACGTAAACATTCAAAATGTGTTCAAGTTTATTTCCTGTTGCGGTGTATGTGAATGCCATTTACTGACAGGAAGTAAACATGGACCCAAGCTGTTGCCTAGCAATGCAAGTCCAGTGAAACTGTCTGTATACATTTGAGAAAAACATTTAATTTTAAAGTGTAAATGAGGTCAACAAATTTAGTATGAATAGTCAGTCTCTATTCACAATACTCAATGTTTAAAAAGGTTTAGGAAAACAATGTGGTGTGCTCTGTGAAGTGCTGCTACAAGGCTTCACTACTTCAACAATGTTATTACCGGAACCTGCCACATCTGGGCTTCCTCTGAGCTGGGAACTTTTCCACATTATATTTAAGAGGCAGTAATTCCTGTTTTCTTGATGGCACCTGGTTGTTGGTGGTCATAGTAATATTCCACTATCAAGTTCCTCTATGGGCTGAGAAAATTACCTTTAAAACCCTTTCAAACTCAGTGGAATTATGTAAGTAATTGACTACAACACCTTCCAGTAAAGGAGACCTTGCACATGTGAAATTATAACTTATCTTATTTTTAAAAGGCCTCCAAATTTTTATCAAGCACCACATTACCTGATAGTACTGCTTTTTAGCCATGTAGGCCCTCAAGAAGCACTGAATATTGATAGCTGCAGAGCGCTGCCGCTGGTAGCATCTCCTGGTCCTCCACATACGCACGTTCCGCTGAATGACAACAGCTGCTCTGGTTCTTCGCAGAAACTTAATGTAACTGACAGGAAAGAAAAAAATGTGTAAGAAATATGCTAGAGCAGCTTAAAGTTGATCAACCTCTTATTCTGTTGTTGTTTAATGTCTCCACTCACCAGCGTGCCTGGTGACCCCGCACATGTCTCTGTATGGTGATAGCAGATTCCCTCATCCTTAGGTACTTTTTGCGGGCCAGCCAGCAGCGGATAGTCTTCTGGATGCGGACACAGGCCATACGCAGCTTGTCAGAACGCAGCTTTTCCAGGTAAGCCACCTGACCAGCCCTGAAGAAGATCTTGTTTTTGCCAAACTGATACTTATCCTGGTCCTAAGAGCAAAACAGAATATGCAGCAGCATATAATGTGTAATATTTTAATGGGTCTGTGAAAGTTTATTTTGTTATTGACATTGTGGGAAGCTTTTATACAATTCAGACATACCTTTATAAGTTTCTCGAGGAGATTTACGCAGGTTTGTTTTCTATCAGAAAGCACATCCTTTTGCTTCATGAGGACACGATAACGACTGAAGAATTCCTGATAGGTCCATCTACAATATTCATATAAATAAGAGAAGTTGGATATATCATTTTTAAAGGTTTATGTATAACATATAATTGTGTGTGCTCTGTACCAGATGCTGTTGTTGATATGCTACCTAGATGGGAATCCTGCTGCTGAGATCCGGATTGTTTCGAGGATACCACATGCTCGAAGCTGCTGCACTGCCCTCACAGGATCCAAGCTTTATAAATGATGACATATAAAAACATCTGTTACACAAATTAGTGTTCTACTTTTTCATCTTGTTGCAGATAATCGTGTGATACAGAAGAGTGATCCTCACGTGAACGGAGCTTTCTCGTCATTTGGCTTGATGCAGCGTACGTAGTGAGGAGTTGTAGCGTTCAGTGTGTCCATTAGCAAATGAAGCGACTGTCGAAACTGGGTAAAAAAAAAAAAACAATGACTCCGTGATAAGTAAATATGGAAACTAATGATTTGTAAAAATGCGCTTTTTGGTGGTATTTATTTTCTTAAAAGGCATATAAACCTGACCAGCTGAGGAAACCATTGAATTAAATATAATTTTCCCTAACTTTTCCACAAAACTGTTTTTAACTATGCTTTTTTTTACCCATGACAGTGAGAACTAGAACTGTATGACACACTATCGCACACCACCAAATGTCATGTTTCCTGCTCTTTATGCTCTCACCTGCAGTCCAACAGTCTTCTTATTATCCCTCTGACCAGCTCTTCCAGTGTGACTAGTAAGCTTGTTACTAGAACCTGATGCCTTTTCATCATCCTCAAACAACTTCAGCAGCAAATCAAACTGAAAAGATCATATTCCAGAGAGCAAAGCAACAAAATACAAAGTTATCATTGAACAGCAGATGGCAGTGTTTTCGATCTAAAATTTAAAAGCAGGAGGATTTCCTCCAATAGTTGTGGTTGAACAATTCTAGGGTGTGTGCCCAGGGACTTGCAACCCAAAATATACTTTACAATCAATCCCTTTTAGTTCAAGAGGTGTTGACATTTAACTCTTTTGACCTCTACAAAGAGAGTTGAAGGACTAGGAAGTGAAAATAAACTATTTATAAATTATTTCACCTTGCTTTTTTTCAGCACATTTATCTGATCCTCATTGACGGTGTCCTTGTTTTTCTCCAGGAAACCTTCACACTGGTACTCCACCTAGGCACAAAAGACCAAGTCACAAAGTGTTCTTGGACTAAAAGAGCAAAGGTCATATTCATCATTCAGATTCTGAAGTAGACAGTACTATTAGTGCTGCTCTAATAAATAAAATCATCAACATCTGTGGTGAAGGCATGGAAGTCTAGAAGCAGACTTTGCAGACAAAGTAATTACAATTTAACACTTGTCTCTCTTGGTGCTTTTGATTAGAAAACACGAGTCATCCATCCAGCAGTCCATTTTCCACACGTTCTGTTCTGTTCATGGTAGGGGATGGCTGGAGCCTATCCCAGCACACACTGGGCAAGAGGCGGGTTATACCCTAGACAAGTCATCGGTCCATCACACAGTTAACACATGCTTAGTGTGTTTGCAGTGAGGCATGCTGACCACTGAGACACAATCCCACCTCAGCATGAGACTGTGTTTTACCTTGTCTGCAAAGTGGTGGATGATGAAAGCTCTATTTGATAACCTGGGTTTATCAAAGTGAGCATTCTGCTTCAGGTGGGTGTTGTACAGTTTCTGGGCCCATGTGTCATCAGAGCCTTTGGGCATCTATGGAAAGAGGAAGAGCTGACACATCAGTTAGTCACGGCCTTACTCATAACTCCAAACATAACAGGGTGGAGATTCCTCCAGTGGAAAGTAGCTGAACAGAATTTTGGTGGGAAAAAAAAACAAAACATTAAAGTGGCATTTTACTTTGCACTCTTCATCCAGAAGGTCGAGGACACCCAGCTTTGCCTCAATGAGATTAATGCACGGCTGGTTGTCGTAGAAGTCTATCAATGTCCAAGGAATCCCCTCTTTCATGTACTCCTCTTGCTCCAGTTTGAAGACATGCTGGAGGAAGTGGAGGAAGCTGAAAATGATTTACGTGTGCGTTTTGACTACAAAATGAACGTGTTGAGCAGGAGAAAACCAATACCTGGTTGAACTGTTGTTGAAGCTTCTCATTGGCATAATTGATACAGAACTGTTCAAAGCTGTTGACATCAAATGTTTCAAACCTGAGGAAAAATACACGTTTAAATTAAAACAACATGTTGGGTCATCTAGGGAGCATAAATGGAAAAACAACAAACCTGGAGATGAAAACATACCCGTAAATGTCAAGCACGCCGATGAATGAGTGTTGTTTCGCTGCAGATTGTAAGGCACCGTTAATCCTGCCCACAATCCAGCTGAAGAGTCTGGCATAGACGTGTTTGGCTAGTGCATCTCGACCATTGACCGCATTCATTTTGGAGACGGACTTGACAAAGGTTTCTGTGGTCGTCTTGAGTTTCCTGTGACATAACCAGTGGGCCATTTCTTCACAGGGCACCCCCATCAACTCACAAAACACCATCAGGTGGTAGTTATCTGGCTGAAAATACATGAACAATAATGATCTAATACAGGTAATGATCTACACATCATCTGTACAACATCCGGACATAAAATCAACCAAATATACTAGACAAAATATCTCTTGTTGTTGTTGTCCAGGGTAATTAGTGTTTACCAAGATGCTGCTTCTGTCAGCCGACTGATCTTTCACCTCAACATTGCTAAGATGGAGAATAGCAGCCAGAATTTGGTAAATTGCCATTTGGTAACTTTCGCTGATCCCTACAATGCAAACAGAACAACAAAACAATAAATGATGATCAATCATGTCAGACAATCCAGAAACAATAAAAATGCACAATACTAATACAAACCAAAACTCACCTAACAGTGATAAAGCTCTCCTGGTATTATGCATCTCTTTGGCATCGTCCACTCCATCTATGACTGGGCTCTGACCCTGGTTAGTACAGTGGAAGTCATCTGCGCAACCTTCAAACATTAATCATATCAAATATTGTACTAAATAGATCTGTTACAACTGGTATTGCAACTGAATTTGTTTTGTTTGCAAATCCTGCTAAAATGACAACTGTCTCATACCTAACTTGAAAGCTTTGAACTCTGTTAAATGTGAAGAGGCACACAGCTGGTAGAATATATGGTAGTTCCTTTCTCCGTGGGTCTAAGAGTAGTGGAAACGGATGTCAAATGGGAACCAGGTCAATTAAACAAGTACTGCAAACACATTCAGTAAAATTGATAGCTCTTTAGACTGCAGACACATTCATGAACTGTAAGCACATTGCTGAACACAGGCTTAAACTGATATCAACAAATTTTGTCCTGGAAATAGTTGATAGTTGCTCAACATAACCCAATGTGTTGCCATCTTTCTGAGTCAAGGGGCAGGCAGGCTAAACTGTGTGTTGTTTGTTATTACGTTGCTAAGATATACACGTTACATGTTACATGCACATGACACTGTTTTAAATCAATTAAATGGCATGAGAAACAGAGATAGAAAGATAGGAAGAGCCACATTCAGACATTGATGCTCGTCACATAAAGACCTGCAGAGAAATATTCAAATTTACCTGAAATACAACTCTAGACTTTTCCAGTAAGTAGGTTCTCATGTTAGCCCCAATTATACTATTCTTTTTGTCAAACCCAATCTCAATGTATTTCCCAAAGCGACTGCTGTTGTCATTCCTTGTCGTCTTGGCATTCCCAAGGGCCTAGAAGAAACACACAGAAGGTTCTCAGTAACTGTTGTTATTTTAAAATGTTATCGTATTTTCCTGCAGTGTTAAATGTTACCTCCATGATGGGGCTGGAGGCAAGGACTCTCTCCTCAACATTGGCCTCATCAGAGGAGCAGCTGACTGTGGCAAAGTAACGCATAGCGTACTTAGCAGAGACAGTTTTGCCAGCTCCCGACTCACCACTCACTATGATGGACTGGTTTTTTCCATCTCTGTGTGAAAAGATGTAATGACATACAGACCAAATATCAGCCAAAACTAATTTAGGATATCAGCGTAAAAGGAAATGAATATTAAATTTGCTTTAAATTGTGAAATGAACCTGGCCATCTGTTTGTATGCCTCCTCTGCTACTGCAAATATATGGGGGTCCATGTCCCCCATGTTCTGCCCACAGTAGGCATTGATGATGTCAGCTTCATAGATGGGAAGGCTCTCATAAGGATTAATGGCAACCAGGACAATTCCTTAGTACCACAAGAGGAAAAAATTTGTTTTATTTGCAGCATAAACTTAAGTTATCTGACATGGATTCAAATTAATGAACAATGAACCCTGAATGTAGCAGTTTTGTGTGCATTTGGTTATTTATCCCAAATTCATACACAAAAATTAGTTTTAGTGTGTGTTCCTTTAAGAGCAGCCTGTGCTCCAATAATCAGCATTATGTTCTGTAAATTATGTCAGAGTGTTCAGTGAACAGTGCTCCAAAGTCTACAGTGACAGTGATAGTGTGAGTCAAAGGAGATGACGCTTATTACCACAGTATGTGTAAATCAACTTGGAGTCGACAAAGCGCACTTTTAGATTGTGTAGCACTGCAGGCTCATGGAGGTAGCTGAGAGCTGTGAGGTCATTTTCCCCCACCAGGATATTAGGGTTTCTTAGCGGTGGCAGGCTGTTGGTTCGGGGGTCAATTTTGTATTCCACGTCCTAGAAAGACACAAGAAGTTAGCTACAAGTACCAACAGTATGAGCTTAAAGACTCCTTTTAGAAAAACTGCAAAAACTGTTAGGACAACCAGTTAAAAAAAGTTAAAAAATTGATGGTTAAGAACAAAACATCTTCATGCATCAGTTGATCAGTTAAGGCCAACTAGCAAACACTGAGCTTGGCTTGTTCATGTTCACTCACGATAAAGCCTGGGCCTTATTTCCATACCTGAAGTGCATGCCCAAACTCGACATCACAGCTGCAGGTAGCAACAGGGCCGAGTGAACATTTTTTCTGCCACACTGTTCATACATTTTCATCCATCAGTCCAGCTGTTTTGACCAGGTTCTCGGGTCCACCCCAATTGACAGCAGAGTTGCACACAGAGGCACGAGGTGTTTGTCCTGCCTGAGAACCTATGTGCATTTACCAAACACCACAGCTGCCTCCAATAATCCCAGAGCACACCAGAGATTTATGAGGCTCCATTGCCAGTATTCTTGCAGAGATATGTGTGCATGGCTCTCTGACAGAACATCACACACCCATTTCCACCTCGGTGCCTCTATCTACCGGTGTGTACCTGCATATGTGTGTGTGTGTGTGTGTGTGTGTGTGTGTCATTTGCCTGTCTCACCGTGCCATCCTCCAGCTGCAGAGTCAGCGTCAGGTCGCCAGGAGTGTAATCTTTGATAAGCTCTGCTGACTTCCACACTTCTGCTGCATCTGGGAGCCATACACGGGCATACTGATGGACAGGAGGGGGGGACACAGGGTCAAAGCCATTCAACCAACTGCTCTTACAGTAACACAGACTTTTACAACAAAAAAAAAAAAAAAAGAAAGAAAAACACAGCGGAAACCGCAGTGACATGTACCTCCGGAAAAAATGGCACGACAGCTAACTTGAAGTCAGCAGACAGCAGTCATGCGTATAATGTGGATGGATACGGTGTATTTTAAGTGGCAGACAGATTTAAAAAAAAAAAAAAAAGCCCTGAAGCTGTGAAGTCAACACCTGTAAGTGACTGTAAGGAGCAAACAAATATAATTAACGCTAAATTAACAAAAACGCTAGCGTGATGAAAACCGTTGAATGAGCCGGACAGCCGACACAGACTCACTTTAATCCAGTAACGTTGCGCCTACCTTGGAGTAAAGTTCAGAGGCTGCCATCTTTCACTTCGCTCCCGGGAGCCCCTCAGAAACTTTCTCCGCCCGCAGAGACAACACTACACATTTTGCCGACTCCCGGAGCGGGGAAACGTGAAGTTTTTTTTTGTTTCCCCCGAGCGGCTCGGTGCGCTGAGCCGGGAGGAGGATCCAACTGCTGCCCCTCAGCCGCGCGTGCCCCGACGGCCCCGGCACGTTCCGCTCTCGTGCCGCTTGCGTGCCTCCCGGCGGCCACCGCGCGAACTGCAGCGCCCGGGGAGAGGCTGCGTCAACCCGCGGCGTCAACCCTGCCGCCATACGACTCCTGTGGTACCGAGATATATATTTGAAGAAATTCAAATATACATTTCACAGTTTCAATTTGTCATTTCAAAGTCCATTTTCTTTTTACATTTAATTGTGGTCTGGTTATCCTGCGTACTAAAATGTGATCATAGTTTGCCATTTTCTTTCTTAATTTGTCCCCTTTTAATTTTAAATACTGGATGAAACAACCCCCCTGCCTCCCACTCCTTCCCTAACTGGCAAAGTACTGCTATATTACTGTATAAGGTAGACGGTATTTTACTGACCATTAAAAACTGAAACTTAATTTTACATCACTGGCTATATTTCAGATGAAAATAAAGGTACTTGCATGGGAGTGTTTCTGACAGATTTTACTTGGAAGGGTAAGGCTTTACACGCAAAAGACTCCACACCAGGATATGGAGAACCCAACACAATAAAATAGTTATTGGTCAATACATTTACATTTGTATATATATTTATATCTGTGCATAGTAGTTAAATGTTTATGCTTACCTCGGTTCTGCTTTGTTGTTCTTGTTTTTTGTCTATTTCTGTGTGTGCAAATTGAGCCCAACGGAAAGACGGGAGTCAAATTCCTTGCATGTGAATACACACATGGGCAATATAGCTGATTCTGATGCGTCAGTCATACAGCATTACAGATGGGTGCATGCTATAAGAATACTTTATATCTTACAACAGTATTTTCATTAATGGAGTTCCCATTGTGGTAACCTTAAATGTTGTTATATATTTCTATATTTAACTACGTCTTAATCGGAAAATATGAATCTTTTACTAAACACTGGCTAATATATTATGAAAATACAACAACACTTAAGGCACACTTGTCTTCCCGTAGATTTTAGACACATTTTTTTTTTTGACTACATCCTAATAATAGTTTTATCCTCTTAGGGTTCTACTCAAGTACAGGTAAACTGCAGGCAAGGACACATTCAATTGAACAAGTGTACTTAAGATATTATGCAAAACTATTTTATTTACAAAACAAATGGCACAGTGTGACTGCACGGTAAATGCACATGCACACTCCAGACATGTCAAGGGAGTTTCTTTCCATAAAATCCTAAGTGATTCCAGTCAGACAGTGACAGACATTGAAAGACATTTCAGGCAAAAATTCACAACTAAGATTCTCACTGAGGGAGCAAATATTGCTCAAGAGGAACAACGGTTCATTACTTTTAAGGCCATTTTAGAGGTCGGGATGAGATGGAGACCAGCAGCAAGTCTTTGCAAATGAATGTCACTAAAATGAATTAAAATACAACTGGCTACAAAGTGTGTACTCTAATCTTCAGTGCTTAGAAAGCACAGACTCAAACAGCTTCACAGAGAGGAAGGGACACAATCAAAGATTAGGGAAAAAAAAAAAAAACAAAGCAGGTAACTTGTCACTATTTAAACGGACATGCCTCCACATGAGCAGATGAGTACTCAAAACAGTTCCCCAACTGAAAGGCATATTGTTAATGTAAATCACACTTCTACTTCACATACACATCAATGCAAACTGATATTTCTCTGCCTGTGGTAATAACTCATTATTTTTGCCTCTGTAATTATCAGTAACATGGCAGAACAAGGTGCCTTTATGGTGATAAAAACAGATCTGCTGTAGTAAGACAGGCAATTTGCATGGAGGCATACATCCATAAGAGTGAAAATTTTCAGTGAAAATAAGATAGCACCAACATCCATTCATATTTACGAGTGTCATATGTTAAGAATCAATCACTATTCAGTCTTTTTTTAAGATCTTGAGAAACATTTTCACCTATTACTTTGTTGGATTTAACTAAGTGACAATCCAATGCCTGATAATTGCCAATTTTTCTCAAGAATTTGCTTCATACATTACTTGTTCTTAGAGAATAGATACAAAGGTGGGAAATAAACAGAAATGTAAACGGCAGGTAGATATGAAGTGGGTGTTGGAATGGTAACAAAACAGTAAACATAAAACCAATCAACCAGCCAGTTTGCTGGCCACAATTGAAGTCTTTCTTTGAGGCAGGTCCTGAGGTGTTGGGATGTGCCCCCCTGTGATCTCAGTCTTCTCCGTTGGGGCTGATGGCAACTGTTTATTCTTCATTTTTGCCTTGGCCATGTTGTAGTCACCAGAGTCAAAATACTTTTGCTGGACAAACAAGAAGACATAAAGTGAGAATATTGTTAGACTGGTATTTTTTTTTTTTTTTTTTTGTTAAATGGGTGGCTAGCCAAGTTCATCTATGAAACGCACCCCCTTCTGAAGTCTTTTCCTGAGTAGGTCTGAGCCTCCAGGCTTGGCTCCAAGGTTGGGATATCTGGCCTTCAGTTTGGCCTCCTCTGATTTCTCTGGACTGATCACTTTGTCCTCCATTTCCTGTGGAAAGAGCACAGTGTGTGGATGACTTGATGGGAGAAACACGGACATTTCGTGGATATGACATTAGTGATTACAGAAACTGCACTATATACATTCTGCCAGCAGCAGTTACAGCTAGTATGGCTACTATTTATGTTTGATGACATGCAGGCGCCGCCATGAGGGAAAACTCCAACTGGTGTTTTGACTAACGTTAGCATTAATCTTAATTTGTCATGTTTAACTACAGCATTAACCGATGTTAGGCATGATATCAATCAAGGAACAAGTGATTGCTGTAACCTTCTCGTTGGCCTAAAAACAGCAGGTTTTTCTTTTTTTTTTCCTCGGCGGTAGCATCGTTACTGTCATTAGCCAAGAGTGGCTAGCTGCAAGCTAACTAGCTCGCGCTGTTAGCCGCCTGCTAATTCACCAGATTCGACGCGCGAGCAGCGAACAAGTTACATCTTTAAATAGTTCAATAGTTCCTCGTTACAGTTTACCTGCGGTTCCTCTGAAGACCTCACAACCTCCTCGGACATAACTGTATTTAATCCCTGGTCTGGTCGCAAAACTGTTGCTTGTAACCGTTGAACCGTCTGGAAGATGAGAGGTGGATCTGGCAGCGACTAGTAGGCGGGCGAAGGACGGCAGCAGCCCGCAGCCTGTCCAGCAACAGGCCGGAGAGTCGATGTCAGAGAAGCAGATGGGTCGATGCGCTTTTATTCTGTACCTTATACATACATGTTGAGTTATTAATGAATGACTTTATGCGTGGACACAACATCTTGATCTATAATATATTTAATATGTTGAAAATATAATGTTCTTGTAAAAATCTACTTTGGAGAAATTCCTATTTAAGACTCTCCATGCACTCATCATTGCCTCAATAAAACAATTCAGTATAATCTAAATTATAAGCGGAATAATTTGTATGTTTTTAAAATGTTTAATAAGAAATTATGCTTTTATTTTTCATAGTATTTCTTGTCAACTGTATTACATCTCTCCTCATTTGAGTTGAAGTTAGTCCACCTGCTGTCACAGGTTGTAAAGGCCAATCAGACTTTCCACATTAGTCAAAGCATCTCAATCCATGTTTATGGATAAAAACAATTGCTGTGAAAAAAAGAACATCACATTATCTCTCTACTTAAAAATATAAATTTTTTGTAATTTGTATACCTCTCATACCAGCACATGTATACAATGGGAGGTAAAATGGTTTGATAAATGAGCTTTTAAAGTTGCATTCAATTTGTGGTTAAAATATTACGTACTTGTGGTTGAATTTATGATTTTTACTGATAGCAAACTACACTTACAGTAAAGGTTACACATTAGTGAATCCCATTCTATGCTCTATGAGATGCTTACTTCATACATGACATACATCATTTGTGGTCATTGTAGGAAAGTGCAGCTCACCTTCTCTTACTCCATAATGTTCATACACAATGACCTTTGCAAATTAGGGGTTGATAAGCAGAAATCCACATGCAACACAGAAGTCTTATGGTTTCTCATACTTGTAACGAATATTCAAACCACTGTTCGTTTTGGCACTAACTTCCGTTTTTGTAGCCTTGGTTAAAGGGGGTTCGTCTCATGGAAAATAAGACACAAAAGAAGAGCAATTCGCAAAAGATATTTTTTTTATTTTGTGTTGGTTTTCTGCATTACTGCAAATCACTAGACTATGCAACAGGAAAGCGTAAATTCTCTACAGCCCCAACTTACACACAGAAGAAAATAACTGGTGGTTAAACATGTGGTTAACTACTGCTGCTGCTTCAGAGGCTGATCTTTGTTAGGTCAATGCTTTCAGTGGTTGTCCATCATCAGACATTTGGAAATTTGAATATCAAAACAGAAGTACAATATAATTCAAGGTCAACCTCCTCATTAGTTTCATCAAACAAACAAAACCCATTGGCTTTAAGACTAATTATCTTCATCACCCATGACCACGTCCTCTTGTAACTTCTGCACCATTTTGTCTTCCATTTGTTTGGCCTTTTCTGTAAAAAAAGAAAGACAAAATCTGAACAACACTGAAATCACAGACTAACCTTAAAGACATTCATTATGCAATATTTTGTTAATATAATTAATAATCCATAACTAACAAATATCTGCAATTAATAAATTGTAATGGTTTTGTTTCAATCGCTGTCCACTTGTAGTGAGAGGGGAATGAGAGGTATGAAAACTAATCGTTTTTCATTGTGTGCAGACATAAGGTATTTTTTGTTTAGTGTATCAAGTTGCATGGTCTTCTTTGTCATGTGCTGTACAGTGTAAATGTCGTTATGTCTGCTACTGTCACACTGGACTGTATCTTGTATGTATTAAATCAATGTCAACAGTTCAAATCCCTTGTACATTATTATGTGTCACTTGGCTGTGGTGACTCTACAAATACTTACGTGCATGTGGTGCTTTGACAAGGTGAATATTTTTCTTCACTTCGTTGATGGCCTCTTCTTTGTCCAACTGTTTGCCCTTCTTTAATCTATAAAAAGTGGAGACAAAAACAGTTAAGGCGATGCAAACACTGTCTTCTAAATCCTGCCAATAACATATTTGTTATGTAAAAAGTATTTAAGAAGAGAATGGTAGCTGAAAGACGAATTCAAAACATATGCCCAAGAATGTACGCAAAATTACTTGCTCACCTGTTCATGATAAATCTTGCCTGTCGTTTCTGTTTTATTTCCTCCACCCTCTTCATCGCCTCCACTGTAGGAATTAAAAGTGACACATGAATCTTCAGTTCAAAAAATGACAAAACATTTTCACAGCGGGTACATGTGATAAATATATTTATACATTACCTGTCTTGTCCCACAGCTTCCTGTTGTATTTAACAGGCAAATTTCTGCGTTTTTCAAACTCCAAAGAGTTATCCTGAAAGAGAGGATGTTTGTTTGATAAGTAACAGTATAACAAACGAATGGCTCTTACATGGTGCTTTAAAGACAAACAACTCACCACGGTCAACTCCTTTCCGGACGCCTTTCTGAATGCTTTGGTCCATCTGGTTTTTCTTGGGTTACGCTTCCTCTTGAAGTTCTTGTGGCATTTTGATCTGCAGAATCTGAAGGCCTACATTTATTTAAACAGAGATGGAAAAAAATCATTTTAGATTTAACTTAATTAAACCACAGGACTTCGAATGGATATAAACAGGAAGACCTGTAAGGGTTTTTTTTTTTTCTTTTTTGCCAGAAGCATAAAAGGAGTTTTGTGGAATTACAAAGTTCTACAGAGGGAGGTGCAGATTTGCTATGTGCTTATGTAATAGAGTAATCGGCTTTTAAAGCCTGAAAGGTGTATATTTTTATATTTTATATTTACCTTTTTCCAGTAACACCATACAAATTTATTTTTTCAAGGTCAGATTTGCTTTATTGGTATGACCATACTGCCTTAAAAACACTACTACCATGATGATTGTAAGATAATAAAAAAAAACACCCCAAATGTTTAGGCTACATTTAGGGAAAAGTCAATAAGTTAGTTTAAAAATTAGAAGGTATTATAAACTTTACTAAGTAAAAATGTACTGTATTACAATAGCGTCCCAAAGTCATGATTAGCCCTTGAATACTTTTGTTTTTTTCTTTGTTGTGACTGTCAGAGGTGTCAAAACAATAGCGATGTGTAATATTAAGCACCAACCACACATTTGAGCTTTTAAAATTTTAGTTTTAAAACATCGCTGACAACATCTGTACAAACATCATAAACTTCACAGAGATGGTATGTGAGATCGTTGGGGTGTTTATGTTTTGCCCGAGCTCCTGTTTTACCTTCAGAGGGCGCAGTTACTCCATAAACTAAAACCGAGGCCCTGCTCGTTAAAGGTCTTCACCAACTTATCAAAGGCAGCGTGGATCTAGCGTTCATCATTACGAACTAATGACGTTATGTATTTCATCCCCACGTTGTAAATCACCTAACACTGAGGTATATAATCTCCACGTTGAGAAAATGACAGTCTGTCAGCGACTGAAACCGAGTCCTGATCCCACGTGAGAGACTACAACACGTTACGTTAGCGCGCTAACGTTAGCCAGCTGGCTAACAGACGAACACTTTGTCAAACGAGAGCTTTTGTTAAAAGTTTCACGATCATTCGGGCAGAGAGACAGCGACATACCTTACAGTCGTTCCGCACAAACATCACCCCATGCCCTGGGTACACTGGTCCCGAGCAGAAATAACATTTTTCGATGCGCATTTTCACAGCGGAGCCGCTGCGTGCAACGACTGACAAAACCGAGACCGCCCCTCCGATTCTTCTTCTTCTTCTGCTGCTGCTGATGCTGCTGCTTTTTCTTCTTCGTCGACTCTGGCAGCTGAAGCGCCTGTTGGGATGTTGCTGCCCCCTGCTGGACTTCCTGTATGTTGCAGGACAGTTAGTATTCTTGGGTTGTGCTTGGACTCAACTGAACTGTTGCATCACAGAATATTATAACCTCACATTGTGCCATAAGACCGTGAGTTTAAATGGAGGCCCAAAGTGTTCAATTTTAAATAAATAAAGAAGACATTATGAAATAAATAACCATATCAATAAATAGAGTAAAATATATAAATGAACCAAGAAACTGTAAAATAAATTAATGACTCGTTAAAACTCAACTCATAACTGTTAAACATTGTTAGATTTTTTTGGTCTGAACAACAGAGTTTGGATTAGATATTCACTTTTATTTCAATGTAAACGTATATTAAATGTGCCCTTTTTTTAAAAAAAAAAATTGTTTTGATTCCATTATGAAATCAAAATTTTTGATAACTTCCTGTCAATTTGTCTTTTAGCCAATCATAAAGTGAAAAGGAAAATAATCAATACATTTTACTATCATGAGCTGAGTTTCAATAATTTATAAAAAATAAACATAATGGTTATTTTACATCCACGTGTGACTTTATACTGATTTTGCTCCATATAATTACATGCAAAGAATGAGCTGATGAATCAGAAATACTGTCGATTTCTCTTCGTTGTGAAAGGGCTTAAAAGTGTGAGTAGAAGAGCCTCAGGTGAAATCTTTACTCAGTGTCTGTTCATTTTCATAATGTTTTTATTAAACAGAAAGCATAGTTTGTGCTTTCTGTGAGAAAAGTGACAAAAAAAAATGTGTGTAAAGAAATAGAAATCATCAAAATTTGCCCACATTCATCCAAACAAAAGAGAAAAACTGTATCACTACAGGAGAGAAACGTATTGTCTCTACTGTTTTGAAATAGGTTGTTTTTTTTCTTTTTGCCGTCTTTGGTGAAGAGTTTTTAGTGTTCTTTTAGTGTTGATGGTATAGTTGTTCAGAACACAACGCAAATTTGAGTATCTAAACAGTTTCATTGTCTGTCACATATTCTCACAGTCAGCACTATTGTTTCCAACAAGCTGTATATGTGGTATGTAGCTCTATGCAGTTATTCATAAATTCCTTTAATTTCTACTTTTCAATAAATATCTAAAACGGGAGTTTGATTTGCTCACAAACACACACACAGGCACACACAAGCACACACACTAATACACCCAAAAAGACAGTGCAACACAAAATGTATTTTTCAACAATTTTATTATCTAGTATTTGGGATCATCTTGAGAGTATCAAAAAAGTCTGTTGCAACATTTCAACACTTAAAATTATTTGTTTTGTTGCTCACTTTGGTTTAAAAGATTTTTTTTGGTATTCAAAAGCAGAAATATCAGAAAACCATAACTTAAATAATAACAGTTAAGTCTACACTCTAAATCTACATTTGGCACCTGAGTTCAATTAGCAAAATTATCTGTGGCTTTCAAATTAACCTTTTATATCAATTTATTACACAGACAAACTTTGAACTTGAAACCAGCCTTATTAATTTAGTAAAATGTCACATGAAAATTGGGAAATGTTTTTGTTGACAACACCACGCTAAAAAGACAATCTAAATTAAAATTATCAATGTAACCTAAGTATTCAGATGAAATCTCATGGTGATAAAACGACAGCAGAACAGTTTATGACATCTCAAGAAAAGAAAAAGTAAAAATGCCTTTCTAGCAATCAAAACCATTGGAAATCATATCACATTTAAATGCAAATAATGTAAATGAAAACCAAAGAAAATCACTAAATAACAGAGACTTCAAATTTCTTTGGTTAGGATTATTTGTATTACAAAGATATAAAAATTGATTATGTTGCTCTTCACACATTGGGTTTCCATTTTGATAGTCAGAATCCTTCATTGTCACACCTGGACAGGAAATATTATGGAGAGAGAAAGTGAATTCTCCCCCATACAGCAATATTGGTGAACGGTAACAGATGACACTCTACACAAAGAATAAATATCATCATCTATCACTGGCAGGACACACCATATCTTTGGTCTTGTGTCAATAATTTCCACCTCGTAGTACCAAGGATCAACTGAATGAAAAGCCATACCCATCTGAGGAAGCAGACAACTCTTTGGATAATAGCATCGGCATCACCGCTGCGTTTTGCAATGGTCTAGAAGGCAACTGAGCACGAGCCGGGGAGACTTGTGCTAAAGCCTTCACCAGAATAAAGCATCAAGAAAATGTACACTGAGAAAAGTATTCAAACCATCATTCTAAGGGAAATTTACATCATTGGCAAGAACAATATTTTGGCAACGCACCCTCAATATAAATCCACTATATTTTTGGTTGACTTAGAATATCTATTGTATTATCAAAAACTCTTTGGGTACAATGTTTCCCGTCTCTGGGTCTCATATTTTATAGTATGCAAAGCCATTTTGATATTAAGGCCATGTTAAAGCTTTGAGTTCAATGCACTGAAAATGCCAAACATATTATATTTTATGATAAAGCTCAAATAGTTTGACAATATCTAATGCACTTATTTTCACAACATACATCCTTCACAGACAAACACTGTGAAACAAAAGCTCTTTCAACCGTGAAAATAAAAGTTTGGAGAATCTAAAAAATGAAGACCTCTAGATAATAACGCCCCATCAGAGGTAACAAGACATGGCAATGAAATGTTTTCACCATGTCCCCTGAGTCTGAGATAATACTGCACAATATGTGGTGAAAAGGAGGTAGTAATGTATGTACAACAACAGAACACGGAGGTAGATAATCGGTCAAAAGGGCTCAACTTCACCCTCTGCTCCAGTGGAAAGTAATTAAATACAGTGAAAATGTATCACAGTACATTTTTGACATTCTTTTTAACATTCATCATGGGTGAGCTTTGGTTTTGGACACACAACGCCAAACACAGATAAGCAGGTAGAAAGTTAAAAAAAAAAAAAAAAATAGCATTCATACAAAATCCTGAGGTAGATCCGAAGAAAAAGCACATTTCCTCCATCGCAGCAGCTGGCTTCCTGATCCCTTGTGCCTCAGCAAATAACCACGGGGCTCAACTCAGGAAGCAAACGAGGTAGAAGTGGCGTAGCTCCGGCTTCTGGAGAGTAGATCGAGGCCATGTGATGTCAGGAGCCGACTGCTTGGGACGTGTGGACGGCCGGATGAGAGCCCTCTGAGGTGCAGCAGAGCCGGGGAGCATCAGGGGCGGAGTGATGGAGGGGATGGCTCAGCATCTCCTCATTTTCCACTTCAAAAGACTGCTTCAGCTCGGCGACAGTGGTAATATTGTCTGACCCAAAAGACTCAGGTCTGGAGCTATGGCTGGTCGAAGGGTTGCTCATCTCTTCATTGCTTTCTTCGTTGGAGTAGTGTCCAGAGTCACCCGTTTCTTGGCTGCCCTCACTTGTGTGAGAGCTCTCAGAGTGAAAAGGTCCATAGATGATCTCCCGGGACGAAGGCGGCAGGGGCACTGAACCTAAATGCTCCTCATACCTCAGAACTGTTTTTCCAGCTTCGTACAAGCTGGCTCTCCTCTCGACCTAAGGAGATAGAGAGGATACAATTGAAATTAAGATAAAAAAGAAAACTGATGAAAAAGAAAGCTGATTCACCAGAATAATGTTGTATCACTTACATCACTTTCATCTTGATCCCCAACCTCCCTCTTGTAGAGCAGCCACCTCCTGCTTTGATTCTTGCTGTTGACTGGGCCGCCACTATTTATAACAATATTAGATCCACCCTGGAACAAATGAGAAAATATATGAGAAATACAGATTTTTCTCGTTGCTCTTCTGATCAAAAACTTTGTAACTGTGAAACTTCAAAATTCAATTTCTTCAGCAGTCATCACAAGATCATTCAGTCTGTTTTGTTTGCCTCACCTTGGCATCTATGAACTGTTCACTTATCATGGGTAAGAGGGCTTCCACATTCTCTGTAAGGTGTCCATTGGGCAGGGACAAACCAGCACGTGGATCTTCAGCAGCTCCCACAGCAATGACTTTGTGACTGGAGGATTTTCTATTAGTCATACAAAGATAATAATGTAAATAAATGTCAGAAAAAAAACTACAAACAAAAACTATCTTTTACAACATAACTGTTTTTCATCATTCCAAATAATTATAATCAGTACCTTGGTCTGCTCTTACTGATGAGGATCATGGCACACATAACAATACAGGCCAAGGCGATGCTCACACCAACAATGATCCCTGTCATAGACCTCTGGTCTATGTGGTAGAGACCATCAGAGAACACTGGAAGACAAACAACACAGTGTTTCACATTGGGGGGGGGGGATTACACATTAGCTACAATGTGATACAGAGGAGAGATAACACTGAAGGAAAACAGAAGTTAATACTCTCAGCCTAGAAACTGCTGTGCAGGACTTGATGTGCATTAATAAGTACATTAAGCTTTTATCAGAAAAAAATATAGAACATAGAAAACAAAATACTGTCACTAAAACTAAATCAAATTTTAAAAATAAACCAAAACTAATAATTTCCACAAAATGGAAAAACAAGATTTTAAATCTAACTTAATAATGGAATTAAACGAAACTGGAAGTAAATAAAAACTCTTTATTATACCTATACTGAACCACAGTTTTGTTTATTAATGACCAGGGTTAAAAAGAGTTGCTGACCTACGCCTCCTAGTGGTTTGTTTGCTACCAGAGAGGAACCTTCATTCACTCTCCAAAGACCACTTTTACTAATGATTATAAATCCAAATACTCGTGTGAGAATTGCAGACTTTTTGATTATGTGCAGCAATAAACAACAAAGTGTATCACCTCACTGTAAAAATTCAGTTTAACCAACACAAGATACATAGATTTAATAAAGCTGGGAACATGTTAAGCCTAAGAGGCATCACAACCGTACTATTAAAGTATAGCCTGAGAAATACTTTTCATATAATCATAAACTTGATGCCATGTAAGTACCAGCTTGATATAATATATGAATCACACTTATCAAGATAATCATGTATGCTCCAGTGTTTCTTGATGCTTACCTGTTGTATCTGGGAAGTTGTCAGAGTGCCTGGGGTTCTTGCTGCGGTGGGCGTTTCCACGCTTCAGTACTAGCTCCACAATGTTAGAGAAAGGTCCGTCACCGACATGGTTGGAGGCAGAGATTTTGAGCAGGTAGACATTACCCGGCTCCAGTTTCTCCAGCAGGGCCATTGTATGACTTCCTGTAAACAGAAGCAGAAAAACACAGCAGGATTAGAAATACAGACAATTGACAATGGTGAACTTAATGTTGCTTAAATAACTGTATACAGCAGGTACAGCTGAGGCTGGAGAGCTCAGGTGATATACAACCTTATACCCAGTATAACTAGTAGTGAGAAAAGGTCCCTAGGTGGTTGGTGACACACTTAACACTATCTTAGGTTTTGTAGATGGGAAACATATAACAAAGTAAGATATACTGAAATGTTTCCTGAGACAAAACGTTACTATAAGTTTAAAAGTTGCCCTACAGCACCGCCATTCTTACACCATGGGGGATAAAAGTGCTTTAGGTATATTCAGTCGTTAGTTTATTGTGCTTAATGGAATTTATCTATGTTATGTTCTGCCATTGTATATCTTTTAAAAATGCAGTATGATTACTAGAAGTGTTTGTAAAAGGTGGTGCTCTGAAAAAATACTTTGTGCATTGCTGACTTTACAGATGACATGATCCAGTACACTACTCACCCTCCCTCTGCATTATTTGCCAGCGCCCAGCGATCCAGGCTTTCTGGGAAGCGTACAGGATGGTATAGTGTGTAACCACCACATTGGCCTCTGTGGGCTCCCTCCAGGACACCAAGGCAGTGTCATCCTCGATCAGAGTTACTCGCACTCCTGCAGGTGGATGGCTAGGTGCTGTACAAAGAGCAATCATATTCATAATAAGCAACACTTGCTGAGAAATTTATTGAGAAATATCCAATTATACATATGCAATTATCTGATTATCTGACAAAAGGATGTTACAGTAATGTTTAATATATTACCTGCTGGCAAAGTCTGATGGTAAACAACAGAACTCCAGGGACTCGACATTTGATCCACATGCAGACGCACAACAAACTCATAGCGAGTGTTTGGATCCAAATTCTGAACCATCACACTCTGTTTGGTACTGTGGACAAACAACATTCTTACATTATAGGCATTTGGCAGACAATAATCCAGAGCTACTCATTGTAAAACATGTGCAAATGTAGGGTAAATTTACATTTCTATATCATCATTACAACCAGCCAATGATAAAAAGTACAAGCCACACATCTTTCACAAACATACAGTGTGACATAACTTGCCATCAAAACAAAATATTTTGGAGGCTTTTTTTGTTGTGCCAGAGGTAAAATACTGAATTTGTTTTGGTTCTCAGCTTACATTTGTAGGTAGCGTATAGCAGAAGCGTTGTGGGTGCCCACAGGTGTACAGCGGACTGTATAGCTAACAGTCTTTCCGGAGGGGAAAGCAGGACGGCCCCAGCGCAGAGACACTGCAGTTGAATTGTTGGCCAAGACAGTCACGTGATCTGGAGGCGGAGGCGATGCTACCAGTTGGTCTCTAGCTGCTAAAAGATGCAAACAAAATGCATACTTTCATCACATCTCTCAATTTGAGAAAGGGTCTTATTTCATTTTAAGTTATAAGATGTTTGAAATAAACAATAGAGAAATGTACTTACACACACATCCTGGAGTACTGATTGTTTGGTCTGTCTGATAGCCATCTCCAGCTTGACTGACAGCCAGAATCTTGACATGATACTTTCTCCTTGGATCTGGAATACAAATAATTTTCAGCCATTTTTGCCCATGTTGCTCAAACTAAAACTGATTTGGTTGGTCAGACTGAAATTACAATAATTGCACAAAGCAGCTTTTTTTTTAAAATGAATAGTCCAACAGGGGGCCAAATATTTGGTTAATAATGCCAAAGCCTAAAAGATCACTATTAAAATACCATAAGTGATGGTAAGTGAAAAATGGCAGACACATTCACAGTTAGCTGCAGGAGGGAGATTTTTTTAAGGTAGCAACTGGCCATTCCCCGTGCATAGACAATGCATGGTCTCCTGAGTCACCCCAACCTCTCATTTATCATGTGTTGTCATGTGTAAGGAGCATGAGAAAGATCAACCAACCCCAAGGCCAAGAATTATGGTGACATGATCAATAAGCTCTATGAAAATAATCATGAAAATATAGTCTTTCCCTTTTGAAAGCCTATAAAGATTTTACAACTATGAAACCCTATTAGCACAAGTTTGTGCTTTAAAACACAACACAAACAAATCAACAATCAAATCAGTCACTCAATTAACAGAGGTGAGATGAGGTAAATTATGAATGTAGTTATGGGACATACAAGGCATCATCAAGTACTGGATAAAAGACATCAGAGAGATTATTGAGGTCTGGGAGCCTGGGAAGCTTCCATTTGAAAATATGCAATCAAATTTTGTGTTTTAACTTGAAAAGCTACTATCGCCATAGTTCCTTAATCCAGACGTTTTTTGGGAGTGTTTAGATTTATTTATGCATTTAGTGTGAAAGGTCGGCCTATGGTTATTGACCAGTGAAGGCGTTGTGTCCAACCCTGTTGTGGGGGCTGGGCCAGGGGCAGCGTTCAGCTGCTGGGATCCTAGGCCCATGGGACTGGGGGGGTTTGACTGGGGTCACCAGGTCAGGCCAAGATAGAACACAAGGAATCTGGGCGCAGGACTGTGGGAGCAGGGCCTCTTTTGTTCCCTCTTTCACATTCTTCCTACTGCCCTTGCTTTATAGCCTTAAACTTGGAGAAACGCAGAAAGAAACATGGCTCCAAAACAGAACTTATATTAAGATCCGTGATATTTAGGAATATAGAACCAATGACAAAAGCTTGTGTGATTATCAATATAGAACAATATTTAAGGGTTGTAAGTTATTACTACCACAACATTTAATTTAGAAAACGTTACTAACAATCTACCCATTTCTATTTACTTTTGGGCTATGAACTGAGTAGGAACCACACTTGGATTGAAGACTCACATCAGACAAAATTATATTGTAACAGTTTTGATCAGTATGGCCCTTGTTCATACTGCATACATATTGTTGTGGGTTATTTACATGGACATCACAGATGACCAGTGGGGGCAGGGACTTAATGCAGGACTGCTGTCTCACGGTAGAGGTCAGCGGCTCGGTCCAGCTCTGGCCAATCCCAGGGGTCTTTGGTTGTGTCCTCCAGTGTCCAGCTATAGGGGGGTGGTGACCAGGGTCTTACAGGGAGGGTCTGTTGCTGAACACAACACAATGGCCAGGGGTAATTATGCAAGATGCGGGATGGGAAAGGGTAGTGGGAGGGACATCTGGACCCTGACCTCCAACCCTGGGAGCCTGATTTCACACAATACTGCAGCCGGACTGGAAAGGGCTGCTGGTTAGGCAAGAGGGGTCAGCTCATATCGATCAGAGGGTGAAAATGCAAATGCAGCATCCAACTGCCCACTGATTTAAATTGGTAAGACCCATTTGGGTGAGATCCCATCGGTCACTCTCTGTTGTCTCTGTACCAAATCACAGGTCTAGATGGTAGAAATGCACTAAGATGGTCAAATATACATAATGATATATGGTTTTCGTCCACACCACTATCCTGTCATCTCACAACAACACAGCTATGACAACAAGAGTGCATCACTCACCAAGGCCACTGATGGTGTAGGTATAGGTTTGTGCCTGCAGCTGGATGGTGGGCTGCTCTGGTTGGCCTTCCTCGTGGTAACACAGCCGGTAACCCTGGACAACCACGGATCCTGGGGAAGTTTGCCAGCGTGCCACAATGGAGGTGCAGTTAAGCGGCTCAAGTTGAAGAGTAGGGGCTGAAGGAACTACAGAACACAGACAACCGGCATGGGATCAATACACATTCATATTTTAAAATAGTGCTGAGCACAAAGGAAGACTAAACCTATGAACAAAATGAAACAACAGGACACTGGGTATAGAAAAAAGAAGGATGGAAAATCTTCTCATTAACACAATGGTTTTTCAGAAGTGTCAAATCAAATTGAGAATTTGGGATGTGACAGAATTATAATGTAAGCTGCATATTGGAAGAAAATGCATCAATACGCATAACATTTTAGAAGACTGTTCATTTAATAGTATTCATGTTCGAGACCTTGCTTTCAAATAGAAAAGTATACATATTCTGTCGGCTGCGCTGCTCTACATCTCCTATATATATAACTAACCTTTTCAAAACAAGAAATCTAGCTTTGGTGGACAAACAGCCTCCCCCAACACACCAGGCCATGAAAAGAGGCTATTCTTTTCCCCACATAGATGCCTGAGGCCCTCTCTTTATGACCCGTGACTGAGGCCACTCTAACATCACTGACAGCGAAGGGCAAAGGTTCCTGGGTAACCAACACAAAGAGTGTGGGACAATGCTACAAGAGCAAACTCTAGTCATAAGCCGGCCACTCTGCATGAGCTCTAGTGATCCTCCTGGTATTCTAAGAGCAACAAAACAGTGATGTGACAAAAGCAAAAGCATAGCCAGTTGCAAGTTTGACACCATAAGCAAAGCATGTTGTCTTCTTACCTGAGAATAAATTCAATCATGCATGAAAACTTAACCACCAACGCAAAAAGTATGTGAACAAAACTGCTCTAAACAACCATGTGATGAGAATGCACAGATAAGAATAACATTCAGCTTTCAGCTCTCAAATGTTTGTGACAACATTTCCCATTCAGCCTTCTGCAGGTTTACCTTTGCTGCTGGAGGTCTTAGATGTACGATGCGAAGTCCATGCAGAAGGTTCACACCAGCCCACACGGGTGGCTGCAGCCATACGGAGCAGGTAGATGGTGTCAGGCTGCAGGCCCTCCAGCACATATTCGGTGCTGTTCTGAGGTAGTTCCACAGAGGTGACAGTGTTGTCCACAGCTGTACGATAGGATAGTCTGTATGCAGACACCCGACCACGGCTCAACTTGGCAGGCAGCGACTGCCAGCTCACCTGGATATCTGTAGAGCTGTGGCTGGTCAGACTTAGCTCTGGGGTACGTAAAGGCACTGTGGACAGACAGGGATATAACAAATATAGATAACTCAGGCTGGCAAAAAGGTGAACTTTCATAGTTCTATTTATTATTATAAATTTTGTGTTAGTGAGTAAAATACATAAGAAAGAATTGTACTAACAACAGCATACCCATCCCCCCTATTTCCACCCAAAATGTGCTCTGTACACACATCTCTTGCATGCATTTTAGCTTAAGTACCAGAGTGATTTATTGCAAGGAATGCTGGGAGTCTCCATGCTCTATGCTTACCATCCTCCAGGGTATGTTGACTGACTTGGTCTGACATACGACTGGCTCCCATTGGCATATAAGCCACAATGTAAAAGCTGTAGTTTCGAGCTGGCTCAAGGTCATCGATGATATAACTGGTCGTGTCGTTGCCAATAACAACTTGGTATTCTTCGTTGTTTAGACCTGAGATGCAACAGATCATGAAGTAGGTTAGGAAATAGGTTAAGATTATACAAAAAAAAAAAAAAAGACTTCTACGAAAGATTGTCAAGCATGTAACATGTAAACAGTCAGTGTTTTGAAAGGCTTGCTGCTTGCAGTTTCTGAATGTCACTTATCTTTTCTATAAACATGTGTAATGCAAAACACAGCCACTTAACTGCTTCCAAGCCTCTTAAAGCAAACCTACTTAAACATCTAAAAATGGGTTTACTACAAAGGCAGACTTGACTCAATAAACTTACTTAACTGTCAATTTATTGGTTCAAGTTAAATATCTCCTTACATTATAGGTTTGCAAGACCGTGAGACTTTTAAAAAAGCTATCCTGTCCCTTTAACTGCAAGCAAAAATGAGCTGGGAAGTGGACAATGGGCTGGCTAAGCCTGTTGTCATTTCAGTGAAGTTGCCATTCTGAGTCCTCCTTGACCTCTGCTCTGTGCAGCAACAACAGATGGCCTTCACCAAGGAAAGTTGATCATATGTGAACGTGAGAGAGTGAGATAGCTTATTGTGGTTGTCTGTCATCTTGCATCTTGTCAAACCTTCATCCCTCTCAGTTCACAGCTGATCTGTTGAAGCCAAATAAAAAACCTGAAACATAATTAAATGTTTCTTCCTGTTGGTCTCACCTTCAGCCTTCATATAATGGATGGAGTAGGCAATGACTTTGTCTGCATTGTAGAGAGGTCTCTCCCAGGCCAGTAAGATAGCAGAGCTTGAAATGGTCTCAGCATGGATATTTCTCGGTGCACTGGGCCTGTCCTCAGACATGACAACAATAAGGCGAGCCAAGGACAGCACAGAACCCTGTTCATTCTCTGCTATGCACTGATAGATGGCATCATCCTCAGGGATGATCTGGGTAATCACCAATTTACTGTGAAACAAGAAACAAAATATTAACAATCAGTAATAACCATAGAAAAGTAACCTCATGACATCGTTTTTTAATTGATTAAGGCAGGTTTTTTTTTCACGTTACATAGTTATGTTTACTTGCGACCACTACTACTGTTGTGCAATACCTGTTGTACATCTTAATCCTCCCATTTAAGTGAACCTCTTCTCCATTCTTTAGCCAGCTGATGCGTGGCAGGGGCACTCCCTCTGCTTGGCACATAAACCGGGCAGTGCCTGCTCTTGGACGGGTCTGGCTCTCAGGCTTCTCAACAATGGATGGTGGCACTGGAACAAAGGTGTAAGAGAAAAATGATGAAAACAGAGTTTATTGCTTAACATTTACTAACCCACAAAACACTTTTTCTAGAAGCAGGCGTTGACTTATTCTCTGAATATAAAAATTAGTTCACATCTGAAAAAGCTGTTGTTGTGTTATGGCATATGGCATATAAGAACCAATGCAGTACAACCACTCAAGAGTTAAGTGTACCTTTAACTGTGATGTTGGCTGCAGCAATAGTGTAGTTGCGGGTTCCAGGGGTGGTGGCCCTGCAGAGGTAGACTCCACTGTGCTTGGAATTGACATCAGTAATAACCAGGTTCCCATTTCCCAGCACTTTGGCTTTGTACACATCAATGGGTTTACTATCAGCACGGCTCCAGGAGATGATGGGCCAGGGATTGCCTGTGGCCACACACTCCAGCACCACAGTTTGGTGAAGGGGAACTGTGACATTCTGAGGTCCAGCAATGATTCTGGGCCTCTGCCGTGGTTTAGGCCCTGCACCTTTACAAGAAAAGGAAAATGTTAAATAAATAAATAAATTCAGTGTTCCCTACATAATATGATGGTTTAATGCTCCTTCCCAACATCCAGCTAATATAGTATCTGTACCTTGGTTGACAGTCAGTGTGGCCTCTCTACTCTTCAAAAGGCTACCGATGTTAGTTGCCACACACCGATACTGTCCAGCATCTTCTAATTGTACATTGTGGATCTGAAGGACTCCGTTGGGCAAAACAGTTATTCTGGGAACATAGAAAGGTAATGTTAGGGTCAAACTAGAGGGCGTACTTGGACAGCAACAGAATATGGGAGCTGTTTCTAGATTACACATACATGTTAAAAACAAGTGGATTATATGGAGACTGAGTGACTCAAGGCATGTCTGCAGGTTACCTGTCTGTCTGTAGTGGTAATGTGCTTTGGTTGAGCTCCCAGGTGATGGTGGCAGGAGGGCTGGAGGTGACTGCACAGGAGAATCGTGCCACCAAGCCCTCAGTCATTACCATGGGCACAGGATGCAACACAAACTCTGAGATACCTATGGAAAAAAGAAAAGATCTATCAAGCCTGGAAGTATTAGCAGTAGAACATTTCAATTAAAACCTGCCTTATTAACTTGTTATGAAAACAATGGGTATTTGTTTTAGTACTGGGCTTATTTACACCGATATTTTGCAGTTATTTGTTTGTCACTGATTAAATATATCACTTGCTTTCACCTATGGTAAAATATTATCCTGTACCTTATGCATGCAAAGACATTGATGGATGTTAACTGATTCTATGAACGGTATTGATCTCTGTAAGACACAATGATCTTCCTTTTGTGCAGATGCGGAATCAGGTCTCATACTGACCAGCTGGTCCAATCAATGGATCAATTGAAGAATGACATTGAATGATGCATTGTTATAAATAAAAACTAATCAATTCAATCTGCATAAGAAGGATTGCAAGCCCCCACTAGGAATAGGAAAATATCTAAAACAACGTTGAAATATGAAAGCAAACCTATGTCTTGGAGAAGTCAGGGATGACGCACTACATACAGGCAAAATGTGCCATTTTGTCAGTTTCATGTCGCACATATTTTACAGCTATGTATATGTAAATTGTCTACTTAGACCCTGCTATGTAGACACTGATTAAGTATAAATATACTATACTATAAAAATAAATATACTTAATTTAAAATGACTAAAACAACTGTGCACAATTTGATGAGTCACATTCTGTGTATGTGCATTCAAAAGGTCTTAAATATAAGATCACAAATACACAACCCCCAATCTGCATTTATCTCCAGAATACTTTGTAAATTATGACCAATGACCTTCATTCATTAAGGTGATAACTTTCTCCCTTCCCCCTCACTCACAGGAAGGAAGTCAATATCATGTTAAAGAAAATCAATACCCTGTTCTCCCACTGAAACTCCACATTAAAGAGCAATCCTTTAATTCAGGACCTAATCTCATCAATATTACACAAATACCCTAGTAACCCTTTTTATGTGTAGTACATTAGGGGTTTAGCCTAAACCAGGGCCAGAAAAAATTAACCTTTATGGTTTGTTTCTGAATCATTCCTATTATTAATTTTGGCAGTAGGTTTTTGTTTAGGTTCAGTACATGACAACCAAATCCAATGCCAAAATACATTTAATTATTCTCCAGTGGTCAGTATTACCATGAAGTCTGGGATTATCCATATATTCTGTCTTTAATATATCATGAAAAGCTTTCAGCACCTGAAGTTACAAACAGGATGTTGTTTGCTCTGTGAGATAACAGACCATTTTCACTCTTGCTGACTGTTGTAGATAGTGGGTGTGGCCTGCACAGACTGAGCTGCTAATATGGTCACCTCTGTTGTAAAATACAAATCAATGTCTAGGTCAAACAGCACAAAGGTTTCTCTAAAGAGGTCAAAGTTCGCTTCAACCCTCTGTCCATACAATTTTAGTCCAAACTAGGAGCCAGATCGAAGTCAGTTATACCATTTGTTAACAAAAGAGAACCATGTGGTTCTTATGTTGTTTATATCCTATATTAAATGCTGCAGTGGTAATAAATTTAAATAGCAAAGCACACAGTACTTATTTTGCATTATTGTAAGAAATATATGGGCTAACTGACACCCTCTGTAATCCAAGAGTTGCTGAAACGGGTGACGTAGTCCAAGAACGAGAAGGAAAATACTTCCTGAATTTGAACATGTTCCAAAAAGATCAACACTATTTATTGGAATAGCAGGCCCGTTCATTCACGTGACAAACTGGCCTTTCCTTAACAAAAGGGCTCTGCTTGACAGGTCAACAGAGGGACTGATCCAGTGAAAGGGATTGTGGGCTGGGAGTGAGAACAGCAGGGCAGCCCAGCCAGAGCAGCCCTGTGACATCACAAAGCCTTTCCCTGCTGACCCCTGACCCCCAGGACCTCTGGACAGAAGGGGAGCACAGAAGAGGCCCATCCTCCACTCCCCGCCTACAGCTGACCAAAAACCTTTAACCCTTTCACTGACAAAGGCTGGACGCCACACCAAACTTGACTTTTAAGGGGTGGTCATCTTTTAGCAGATAAAAAAATAGCAGAGTTGGTGTGTCTATAAACCTGTGTATATTTATAAATCTTTTCCTATGTGATAGTTGTATCTAAGTCTTCATAGTTTTGAATTGTTGAGTATTAGGACATATTGCCTAAAACTTTCCATCAAAATCAGTATATTTCAGAAGGTCATCCTAGTTTCCATGACACCACTCATGGGATATCCCTTCTAAGACCTGTGAAAAGGTCCATGGTAGACCAGGCCCATTGAATAGACACAGCTGTCCTGTCCACTGATATGTGGACAAACAAATGCCCTGAAAACCAAGCCTTTTCTTCTGGGGCGGTCAGGGTTACTCCAAACAAAGGCTAAAAGGCAAATGGCCTTTCAGAGATTCCTCTGTGTAGCAGACCATTCAGCAATTACACAGAGCCACAGTCTGCAGTGACAATGTAATCACACTAACATAAGATGAGAGATAAGGCTAATTCCTAACTTTTGCCAAAATTTCCTGCACTTTCATAAGTGTGCAAGTGGTACTTTCCCTCAAAACAGGAAAAATAGTACTCAGGCTCACTGCCGCCTATTTATGGAGTATTTATGAGCTTTTAGATTGACTCTCCATCTATCTTTAACTGTCTCTTAAAATGATCCTATAACTGGACTGACTGCTTTAAACTCAAGCATGGCCAAGTCTGAACAACTTCCAATAACATGGAAACCCAGATTTTAGAGGTTTTTCCTCAGTAAAGAAAAAAAGAGTGGGGTGGCGTACATCTGCTTCCCATCTCCAGGTTAATAACCCATGAACTTGCCATTCTGATGCCTGCATGTTGACACCACAGAGTGTATATCACCAACACCTTAAAACCATCCTCATCCTGGTCCCAATAGTGGAAAACAGAAATAAAGTCCCTGTTAGCCCCAGAGAATTCCTCTCACTCTGAGCTCCATACTTACTTGCGATGGTCAGACGTGATCTTTGGCTTAGGATAGCTCCATATTTGTTTTGGGAGAGGCACTGGTAGAACCCTTCATCTGATTCCTCCTTGGTATGCTTTATCTTTGGTATGTACAAGGAGCCGTTGGGCAGAAACTGCATGTGCTCGCTTTCTGCCAGACGAACGCCATTCTTTAGCCACTTGATGGTGACTGGAGGCTGCCCATGAGCCTGGCAGTCCAAGACAGCAGGGTCCTTTGGTAGTAGAGTAACATCACTGGGCTCCGTGATGAAAGACAACTCGCTGAAACATAAAACACCTAGGGGAAAAGAATAATAAATTAGTAAAGAGTTGGTTATGATCCTGATTAATTAAGGACTACAGCTGCACATCAATTACTATATACCCTGACAGACCACATATATCATGTAGACTAATGCAGGAATTTTATCATAAAACTGCATTGATATAACAGGACGTAATATCTTGGTATAACAGAGACACTATATGTCCTGACACAAATGTTAAAGTAATACCAGCTGTATTAGGATGGTTATCATACTTAATGTGCAATGTGCTATCCTGATAAAAAAACAAAAACCCAATTTGTTTTTCAGAAACAACGATGTATGGTGTGGTGTTTTAACATTTGCTATCACAAACATCGGACATGAAGTCGGTGAGCATCGGACTAACACTTCACTGACACTAGTGACAGAGAAACACAGGACTACTACAAAGCACGCAGTTAAAGTTTAACAACCTGTCTTTGTTATCTCCTGTTAGTCAACGTGGTTGACCGTCGTCTTTTTAATACTCAGTTTGTGTTTCAGAGAGCTAACGTCAAAATGTCAGTTCACGTCTCAACGTCGGGCAACAGTCGGCGAGCGGACGTCAGGTCAGCACGCTGACAATAAATCGGTAATAAAAGCCAACAAAAAAAACAAAAAAACAGACACTCACTTGATAAAGGAAGCAACAAAACAAAAAGCAGCCAGAGCCGGTAGACCTTCATCTTAAACTTCGCCATTTATCGGGGCTGCTGTGTCATTTCTCCATCTGTCCCGCCGCGGCCCGCCGCTCTCCTGCGCGCTGTGGTCGCTTGTGGCGGCGGACGACCAACGGCTCTACGGGGGTACCGGCTCGCGCATGCGCAGACGGCGCGGGTGAGGTCTGGGGGACCCCAGGGGCCCCCGGGAGGAGCTGAGTCCAAATGTGGGACTGGAAAATGTCCCCCCCTGCAGCTGAATTCACTGCACCCACAGGACGATGTGATGATCAGAGATTGTGACCCTTTCAAAAAGATTTCCTGATCTTTCTGTGTAACACTGTAACCGAGCAGGGTCTGTGTGGCCTAATAATGTGTTTTTATCTTCATATTTGGTTGTTTGACATAAATGACTAGGACATCTCCTAGGAACTCCTTAAAATTACATTTCAATATAGTTTCTCCCTCTGGTACCCTCGAGTTTTGCCTCTTCTATGTATGTGTAATCTGTCCTTTTTCTTTCTAACTGTCTTGTTGTGATGTTGTATATAAGTATGTTGTTCCAATATTTCTCTTGTAAAAACATATCTTGATCTAAATGACACTTCCTGAATAAATAAAGCTTAACCAACTAACTTTTCAGGGCGGTACCAACTATATTGTTGTTCTGTTTCTCTAAGTTCACTACTGCTTTGCTGCTTACTGTTTACTACTACTTAGGTCTGTTTGTCTGTCCTGCGAGAGAGAGCCCTCCTTCTGTTCCTGAGGTTTTTTCCTGTTAAAAAGGTTTTTAGTGGTGTTTTTCTTTCTTTAAATGGAGTATTTATTTATTTCAAATTGTTAAACACTATATAAAGCTGAAATGCAGACACATGTCAAGTTCTGATCAGATCTATAGACCACATCCCTACATACAGTGATTGTCAAACTACAAACTGATCAGTAATCAACAACTGACTTCTCATGTAACTGATCTTCTTTTCTGCGCGTTACATATTTAAGATAACAAAATAAGATAAACATAGTGAATTATCAGTTACCAAGGCCACTGGTAATAAGGTCACACTGAACAGCATCTGCCTCTACCACAAAACCTGGTAATTATGAGGAGATATTGATGGCTGCAAGTCAGCTGCCTAATGAATTCAGATATTGATCCAGCGACCGTGCCTTTTGACAATGACCCTCTCGTCTCCCAGCCCTCATTCAATAGCTATACAATGGGCTCCAGCTGTGAGATCAGCCATGCTGTATCAGCAAAACACCCATCCATTGGTACAGGTAAAAGCAGTCATCACATTCAGACTGGGAAATGTGTTGTGTCTTCCAAAAGACATTATGGAACTTACTCATAACAATATGTATGAATGGTTGTGTGATGGTTTTAAGGGATTACTGCCACAAATATGCACCTCCACACTTCAATATGCAATCAAATGAGTAGAGCGGAGTGTAATTATGTATTGATTAGAGCTAACTATTGATTTAATCATTTAAAGCCTTATAGTTATAATTCAAGGCTCAAAACCAATGGCCAGGTTCATAGCGTCCCATAATGTGTTTACTCAATAGCTTAGATTTTCAATGAATGGTTCTATATCCAGGACTAATGTGCATCTAGTATTCTAGTATTTAAGTAATATGTTTGTTATTAGGAAACACACTTATGTTGTAGTCTATTAGTCACGGATGGTTATTAACTAGTTCACTGACATTAAGTGTGTTACTCTGTTAAAACAACAGTTACTGACATGCATCAGTTGGCATATGAAAAAAAAAACTAATATTTTATTTCTCTGGACACAGGACATGTTTTCTTCATGCTCACAAAACTTCAACTGATGTCTTTATTTGTGAGAAGGATGTCAGTATGTAAACAAAAGATTAGGGTTATCTGTACTGCTGCCTCACTATAGTTTTACATTCTTTGGTTATTGATATGTTGTCTACAAACAGGAAACTTGATCGTGTATTGCTTGTGAAATCTGTCGACTCACGTTGCCAAATGTTGTGATGTTGAGTTTGAGGTTACCGCTGGGCTCCACATGGCTAAAGGTTAGGCTGTTTGGCCATGATCAATAGGGTTAAGGTCATTAACATGTTATGAATATCAGGAGGCCCTGGGAAAGCAGGGCAGAGGACCAACAAACTGGGCTCTGATTGGCTGGAGCCCGTCTCTACCCCCCACTGACCTTAGAGGTCATTTGAAGAGCTAATGACCTCTAACCTCATGCCAAGAGGGTGATGAAGTGTTTTAAGTTTGCATCGACTTGATTGCTAAAATATTAAATGTGTGGTGTTTGACCAAAAGCAAATAAACATCTGCATTAGCATAATGTTTGGAAAAATCAATACCATCATGTCATAACATGGGGATAGTCAAATTAAAACTTTGTTTTTGTTTTGCAATGTTCGTTTCTTTCCTAAAAACTTACCTGGTGATGTTTTCACATCACTCCACTCTCATTTGATCGGACAATATAGAAATTGTTTGGCAAATAACTACAATGACTACTAAGTCCTGTAAAGTTAATTCTAATGATTTGAAGTAACTTTTTATTTACTGCATAAAATACAAAATCATCAGCACATAAACACACAAGAACCTTCTTTAAAAAAGTTTATTGGCTTTTAAAACCACTTTAAAAATCTCACCAGTGAGTACTTTCCATTGAAAAAAGAAACAACGCGTTTGCAATATTAACAAGCTACTGTACATTAAGCAGTACACCAGACAACACCACAGAGGAGGGTTTTTTTTTTTCTACTGGTAGAAATGGACAAGATAGTCAAACAGAGTTGGTTCTGGGTCAGTCAAAGGTAAAGAATCAGAGTCACTGCTTGATGGAGCTCCTGTACTCATAAAGAGGTGCATTTCCTTCATTCAAATTCAAATATCAGTGCCTTATTGTTAAAGAAATTAAGAGGAAAATGTTTCATTTCTTCACAAATGCCTTTTGCAAAATAAGAATATGTAAAATCAACAGAAAACAGTCATCAACATAACATATAGAACAACATTAACTTAGTAAACAGCACACAACAAAAGTAATGTAACTCATGAAACTAGCACTGCCAGTCTGGTTAACAGAACCTGCCCAAATCACAGAAGACAGTGGTTACCAAGAATACAAAGTACAACAGAAGTCATCACACACGCGTGCGTACAATCATTTATCAACATAATGAGCATGTAGGTTTTAAAAGGTTATTTAACTTTTTTTTCCCCTCAATGCTTTATATTCTCATGTATGAGAATGAGTAAGAAATGTGTATCTCACTGAGATTAATGCACATTTTGCTACAAGACAATTAGTCATTTTCTGACATTTAATTTTCCTACTCATGTCTTCTCATAAAAAATATTTTTTTTCTTTTTTTTTGTGGGCATCCATCATTACATTTGTCCATAAAGATGTGGCAAAGCCATGTGTCATAAAAATTTAGTGCAATAATGTGAACCTCCAAAGTTTGTTGAAACATGAGTAATCGTTTTTTCCAGTGTCTGCTGAAAGGCTTTGAGCACAATGTCTGTCACAGAGATGTTTGCAACCAGCTAACAGTATCACAACTTTTTTTTCTCAATATACCATGCTATTGATCCTGCTCAAAGCACACATCACTTCTGCAACTGCAGAGACCTATTATCTTTGAATAGAAAAAAAGTAAAATAAAATCAGCAAGCGAGACCAGACAGCATTACTTTTACGACACATTGAGCCAGAAATGTAACACACAACATACAGTATCTTGTCGACTATAGATCTGTTAAGCTTTTTTTTTCTTTTAAATGGCACATACTTAACTAGATTAATGGCCATAATATAGTGTCTTGATACATCAACTTTCTATGTATCTATTCTATTTACAGATGGAGCTTAAACATGACTTATACAACATTGACAATAGCCAAAAACTCAAGCAAGCATCCTACTGTATCACATAGCCTATCTGGCTAGCAGTGATGGTTTCAACATGCTTTCAGGTCCATGGTTACCTATAAAACATAGGACAGTGACCATTTCACAAATTTACATACTGTACATAAGATTTATGCATTTTAATCCTTTTCCTCAAATGGAATAAAACTCTTTTATATCTCCGAGGCGGCCCGTTTCCCATTGCTGTTAATGTTTACTAGGAGTGTCTCTATGTGTAATAATCTCTTATGTTATTCAAACAGATCATCTTTGGTATGGAAATAAGGCTGGATTCTCCACAAACTTAATAATTTCAGTTCCTCTTGATCTCAAGATGACATCAAAACATACATGTCAGCCTCTAGCCTTCTATGTAACTAAGCCTTCTCCATACCATTGATATTCTTATCCAAGCTGGGAGTATAGCATGCCAAAAAACACAAATCTCATGACTGAAAGTGTGCCTGCCATGGTTTTCATGAAATGACAGCCTATCAAATTCCTCTAAATCCATTACTGATAAGGGCACACACAGTGTAGTCGTTAGCCTATACAATACGCATTTATATTGTAACACTGCAAAACAAAAACAATAAGAAATAGTACTGAAAACATCAGAGTAACAGCTGCCTTGATATGATGAAGCTCTGGATGGTTCTGACGATTCTTAACATTATACTATGTACAGTCTCTCTAAAGATGGCATAAGGCCTTGGACTTTGGGAATAAGGCAGCCAGTTGTTGATTCCTTTCAATGTATAGTCCACAAAGTGGCCTGAATTCCCATCATCTCCCTACTGATTCATCTACTCCCTTTATAAGATATTAAACAGTACAAGAAGTATAGGCTTTAAGAAAAATTTCA
The DNA here is from genome assembly GCA_031216445.1 of Lateolabrax maculatus. NCBI lineage: Eukaryota > Metazoa > Chordata > Actinopteri > Acropomatiformes > Lateolabracidae > Lateolabrax > Lateolabrax maculatus. Next base: position 18,811,084 of record CM062214.1, read on the forward strand.
CTCTTGGACAATGCTCAGATGTCAATCAGTTTTCCACTGATTTGGTATATGATAAAGTATAAAGATTATGTCATAAATTCAGCACCTGGCAGCATAAGATGCTACCCTTTTTAATATTCAGATATGGCAGGCAGATGTACTAGAACTATAATGTGCATATACTACAATCCCAATATTGTCTCCATTTGGTTGAACTTGAACTGCACGCACTGTAAATAGTATGCAACAGCATACGTTTTTGGTCTTTTGTGCCAAATTTCCTACACATCTCACTTTCACTAAGTGTTTGTTGAATACAAATATTGCATTATTGATTGGTTATAACATGGAAGATTATGTTTCTCTGAATGTTCATACCATACAAACCTGCTCTTTGTAAGTGCATGCTGCCACCAAGTACTCACATTTTTTTTCTTGAAATGCTTACATTTCTAATTTCAGATGAGGGAGAAAAGTGGTTAAGTACTGAAACTCTGGGTGACAGATGAAAAAGGAGAGAAGTAACTAAACGTCAGTAGGGGAGATTTTCTGGTAAGCCTGGCACTTTTAACAGAACGAATGGCAAAGTCCAGACAAATCCCAACAAACTATAGTTTAAAAACAGATATATTACATACGCACCAAACAAACAACAGAGAACAGAAATCATACACCATAAAAGATAACATTAGCCCAGCATCTCTACTGTAGTAGGCTGGTCTTTGCTTTCTAGCCAGTCAAAACCAGAGTTCACAGTATCACTGCATATCTGCTGAAAAAGCGGGTCGTTCTTCAGTTCTTCCAGTGTTGAGTCTTCATATTGTTCCTGCTGTTGATTAGGGTCAAACAGCAGGTTGGTGTCCAATGTGTTAAGGTCAGTGATGCTACTGGACAGATCTGAGGTCAGTCTGATGTCGTTTGAGAAGTCGGACGCCACAGCGTTGAGCTCCGAAGCTACCTGACCCACCAACTGGGAACTGGGGTTGAGGCCATCATCCCCCAATAAGTCCTTGACAGTGTTGTTGAAATCCAGCTGTTGTTGCTCGTCCTCTACATCCTGCTGCTGTGTGCTCTGGAGGAGGAGCTGTGGTTGTGTCTGACCAGGATTCTCCTGGAGCTGCTGCTCGTCTTGCTCACCAGGACCCGCTTGTGCTTGGCTGTCCCCAGTGGAGAAACTCACCTGTTCTCCACTGCCAGTGGTGAGGTAGCCATGCTGCTGGAGCTCAAAGGCAGCAGGGCTGGAGCTAACAGGCAGCTGAGTCTGGTGAGCAGTTCCTCCAGTGAAGCCAGGAGTGGTCTCCAGGATCTGTGTAAGGTTCATACGGGCCGTGTAGTTAGATGGGAGGTTGTTTATTCCCAGGCCACGGACAGAGTCATCCCCATCAGCTTCCATCTTGCTGAGAAGAACATTGGTGATTTTGGCGGTGTTACTCTGGCCCTGCACGGGCAGCATCTCACTCTGCATCATGATGTTCAGAGGGACAGACTGGCTACGCTGCACCATGCTGTGGACAGAGCCGACTGTGTGGCTGTTGGACAGGATGCTGAGCACCTCGGAGGTGATGGGGGAGTTAAAGGGCGAAACTACGGCTCGGGTGGTGGTCGTGGTATTCGTGGTGGTGGTTGGAGGGCCGGTGTTGCCACTGAAGTTCCTCTGGCGCACTGCAGGGCTAACACTGCGGCAACGGAAAGTACTGGACGCAGATGAGGTTGATGCCTTGTTGTCTAATGGTGCAGGCACAGCAAAACTCTCCTGTTTAGTGGGAGTAGTTACACCTGTTACTAGCTGCTGCTGCTGTTGCTGTTGTTGTTGTTGTTGTTGTTGCTGCTGCTGCTGCTGTTGCTGCTGCACTGGGGAAATGGGGGTCAAACGGCCAAAGTGAGCAACATCCTGTCTCGACTGAGCTTGAAATGACTGGCCGGGAATTGCAAAGGCATGTGGTTTACGAAACTGGTCATCGACCAGGTCTTGGTAGCTAGGCAGAATGCCAATGCTATGGTTGGACAAAGGACCTGCAGTGTTGCTGTTGTAGCGGTTGTTGATCCACTCTAGTTTGGCCTTGTCAGGGTGTGTTGCCATTGGCCTCTGCATGGGCTTAACAGGGCTGCTGGACACAATACTGGCGTCATGATAACCTGTGATGCTTGAGTTAATGGGAGTGAATGCAAAAGGGTTCCTGCACTCCACCGGGCTTGGGGGGACGCTGCTGCTGCAGTTGGAGAGGGGTGTGCTGATGGGGGTGTGGCGACCCATGGCTCCATCCACAGGGGTGATGGGAGCCATGCGGGAGCAGGGGCTCTCTCTCGTCAGGCTGTGTCCAAGCGTCATTTCAGAGGTGGGGGTGGGTGTCGGAGTTGGAGTTGGTGTTGGAGTGGGAGTTTGGACAGGAGTGGTACTGCTGTGGGCGGAGTGGTAGAAGGTAGTGCCAGCCTGGTGAGCATTCAGGATAGAGCCTTGACTGCTGGCTGACTGGCCTTGTAAAGACACCTCAACACAACTGCCAAACAAACCCTTCAGCTTCATCTGCTCCTCCATTTGGACTAGCTCCTCCACAATGCTGTCCTGGGTCATGTCATCATCATTGAACGGGAAGTAGTCCATGTTGGGCTGAGAACCTGCAAAGTCAACCATCTCCTGCGTGAGGGTGAGCTGGCCCGAGGCCTCGGGGGGTTGAGCTATAATGGAAAGTTGGTCAGTGGGGGCTTGTTTGTGTTCTGCTGGTATCTGCTGAGCAAACGCCTGCTTCCGAAGCTCATCAAGCTGTCCCTCCTCCCATATTGTGCTCTTTAAGTCACTCATCACAGAGGCTTCGTGTGCTCCTGAGTTGGCTGGTATGGCACGAGGGTCCCTGGTGATCTGCTGTAGCAACGCCCGATCAGACGTGTTGTTTCCAGCTGCTCCAGTGCTGGTATCAGTGCTGAGAGAAAGGTCTTCGTGTTTCACCACCAAGGCCTGGGGTGCAGTCTGGGAGCCCTCAGTGCGTGTGATGGGCGAGTCAGAGAGTGCAAGGATCTGTGTGGGCCCTATGGAGGTGTGTTTCACAGTCACTTTGCAGGGGGCACTCTCTGGTCTGGCAGGGGTTCCCGGTCTGGAGACCCTCTTCATTGCGGAACTGACTCCAGGTTTGGGATTGTCAATTACACCCAGAGGCTGCTGGGAGATGAACACCCTCTTCACAGGAATCACATGGGACTCCCCGCCTGGGCCTGTGCGCTTCCTGGGGCTCTTTGCATCTGAACAGGGATCCTTCGACGTCGGGGTAAGAGCGGAGGAGCCACTGGATGACATGTTGCTATTTAAGTTGTGATTATCAACAGTCAAGTACAAAGTACTGTCATGGCAGTTACTGTTATTGCTGTCCTGAGTCCCAGCTACAGCTACCGAGGTGGGAGGGGATGTGGGGTCATTTTTTATCCTCGCCACTCTGTCTGGTCCGGGAGAAAACTTAACCAGGAAGCTCGGCTCACTGGCAGCCCTGAACTTTGCCACTCTCTCCTCTTTGGCCCCAATAGCAGTTTTCTCTGTGCCATGGGTGGGGTTATTGTCATTGCCAGCTTCAGACACCACTTTGGTGTCAGTGGAGAGGCTTGGAGTGGAAACTGGGGCACTGGGTCTGATTGCAGGTGAATGAAGGGCAGCTGAGCTCCCGCCGTGTAGGTGCTGGGAATCGTCTGATGCGGCTATGGTATTCACTCCCGCCGAGGCAGGACGCACGGTTGTACTGCTACTGCTGGGAGCCAAAGCGATGGCCGTCATCTTCACCACGTTGACCGAGCTGACGTGGGGATTGGGCATCACAGTTTTAATGGGGCTGTTGGTGATGAGCAGGGTGGGGGGTGAGCGCAGCGTGATGGCACTGGTGGCGGAGGGCTTAGGCAGAATTTGGGCGTACCGTGTACCATGTCGTGCCAGCCGGTCACCCACAGGACTAGCTGAGATATTCTGTGGAGTTTTGGGGGACTGTTTAAGAGACTGAGTGACCACTTGGAAGTTCACAGGCAACACTTTCCCCTCTGCTGTTCCTACAGGGCTAGGCGAGGTCATCAACTGCCTGCTCCTCTGTACCTGTGAGAAGAACAGTGAGAATACAAAATTACATTTAGGCACATTTATCAATAGCGTATTTGAGCATTATTAGTGGGAAACTTTTAGCCACATACCGTGACGGGGCTGGGGACAGCTGCTACTACGATGCCTATGGTCGGCTGAGGGGAGAGCAGAGCAGGGCTGCCACAGGGGATGGTGGGGCCGGGGGTACTGGCCTCGGTTCTCTTCATCTGGGCTTCGCTGGGCAGGGGTGAGTGGAGCTTCTGCTCCTGCTGCTTCTTCTGGATCTTGCGTTGCAGTTGCTGCTTTGCATCAACAGAGGGAGAGGGCAGGGTCTTCACCTGGGGCTGGAAAGAGTTTGCCTCAGCCGTGGGCACAAACGCAGAGGCTGGAGTTGGCGTCTTCATACCTTTCAACAGAAGAAAATGAAAAGAATTATGATTAGCAAGGCTACAGTGTCGAGAAAAAAAAAAAAAAGCACTTCAAACCAGGCGTACGTAACATATCCCTCCTCAAATAACACATCAATATGACGCTGTCAACTATGATGTACAGTACACAATGAACTTCATAAACACACACACACACAGACAACAGTAAAATTACAACACCAGCAGATCAGAGGACGTCTTTACCTGTGGGTGTTCCGGTCATAACAGTGAGTGCAGCCATAGACTTGGTACCAATGTAGTGGCTATTGAGCAGGAAGCGAGCCAGGTCCTCCACATTGTCAAACTGACGACTCAGGACCTTTTGGGCCCACTCACACACCAGTCCACAGGCTGCAGATCTCATTTCATCTTCAGCGCTCGGGGACTGGCCTGTTGACTCCATCAGCTCACACTACAGTCAGACAAAAGAGAGCAGCAGGTGGATGAGCATCAGACCTTTCAAATAACTAGATATCTACTGTATGTTTAAATTTTTTTGTAGTGTAACTTACCCCATCACCAGATTTCTGCAGATCCAGGTTGGGTAAGGATGGCATGTGAACAAAAGCTTTCTTCCTTAACCCGCTATAACAGTATGTGAGAAGGAGTCAAGGTGTCTAAAACATAATGGCTCTGAATGTAGCAATGTATATAATATGCTGGTTTTATGTTGGGTCTGCTAGTCATTTGCTGTTAAACTATATGAACACAGAAACTTAGCTGACGTTCAACAAGCTTTTTGGCCAAATAAAGTTAAAACAGAACTTTATTTAGCTGAAATTGTCTATCAACCAATCTGAGTTGCTAATAATGCGATTTAATTTCATGAACACCAGGCAAAATGAGCAAATATTTTTTAAACTTCATTCAAAGCTGGAATTTTAATATTTTTGTGTATAATACGTGCCATCAATTTAGATAATGCATAGCTTATTATGGCAATTTGTGACTCATTCCTAGCAGAAAAAAATACACTATTTGCCTCTTCAAATCTCTGAATGGCACCACTACATGTCCGCAATTGACAAACAGCATCATCTAACTTGCTCACTGTTTGAAGACTATGTAGACAGAATAGAGAGAAGCACAGACAAATAAAGACATAGGAAGACTTTGTTGACATGTTCATCAGAATTAAAGGATATTTGGATTTGCCCCTCATGCCCAGTCGACGTGCCTTCATGTTAGGAAAGACATTCTTCATGATCTTTCCAAAGTCTGCTGCACTCAGTGGATTGTAGCCGAGATTGTCACAATAGCTCCTGCAAGATAAGAGAATCCGCCATAAGATTACATGGTAGAACATACGGTATATGATGTATACTTCGGCTCCCCTCCACCTCCACTGACCCCATTGAGATCACACACTCACTTGTATTCATCATACACCTCTTGTTTTGGGAGGGAAGTCTCTGGGTGCTCTTCTAGGTGATTCCGTATCCAGTTGAAAGCATACATCTGTTGAGTACGGCTTGACGACATGGAACTCTGATCACTGAAATTGGTACATAGGAAAAATAAATCTAGTGAGGAAGTGCCCTTGACTTGTATGCATCATTTCTTGTTAATACAGAAACTTTAATACCATAATCCAGGAGTGGAGGACCCCCTCTCATTCTCAGTCCAAATGGGCAGAATTTGGGGGTTGGGGTGATGAATAGATATGGGGAAACAAATGAAACACAGACAGCTAGGTATAGCAAAAATCTACATAGATCAGTGGTTTGCTTCATAATGATAATCAATCATACAGCTGAAAAATGAATGGTAATTTCTTATGAAGAAAAAAACTCACCAGTGACTGAGACCCCTCAAAAAAACATCACAAAGCAAAAATAACATTTTTAAGAACTATCAGCCTAAACTGTGACTGCCAGTAGCCAGTGGATAGTGACTTGAATTTTTGACAAGCAATGAAACAACAGTGCCAATAATGTAATGATAGCCATAACAAAGCAGCCATGTGTGTGCGAGACAAAATAAAGGCCAAAGTGGAAAACTTGAGTAAAGTGTGTGTCTGTGACATACCTTTTGTCATTGCCACTGCTGGGACCAGAAGGCAACTTCAGGTAGAGGTAGAGTTTTTCAATGTCTGTAAACTTCTCAACATCTTGCTGTAAAATTAAAAAATATCGCAAAGGGGGAAAAAAAAAAAGATTATTCATATAAAACAAAGTAGCATGGTAGCCTAAAGCTTTAACATTATTTCCCAGAGTACACAATAAATGTGTGCTTCATGAGAGTAATATGGAATAAGGAATGAACATGACATTGACCAACAGACTCAAAATCTTATTTCAGACCTAATTGTTAGGTCTTCACAACTGGACTGGCAGAGGACAAACATATATGTACGCAGAGAATTTAGTCCATCTGGTTCATAATTTTGCGCAGGTTTTTAAATACTACACAGGTATGACAATTGCACACAACCTCCTCACTTTTGATTCCATCCCAACTGCTTTTCAATTGGTTTGTAAGAATGGATCCATCTTACCTCTTCCTTTTCTATTTGCCTCTTTGTTGCTAGGGGAACCAATACTTGAATGAATGAGGTGAGAGCTGTCAGCCAATGAGCAGTGAATGAAAACGCTATTTACTACACTCCATTGTTACAAGCATGGAGTGAATTACCCCATCACTGCTTATACCATGGTTGGACCTTCATTTTTTTTGCACCATCCCCTTAAATATTTTCTTTGATTTCCTAAGATGGCCTTTACACCTGGCATTAGCATGTATACTGGTAACCTGGGAAACCTCAGACGTTTGATGTTGATTTTAATTTACAAAATCACGATGCCACCTCGCCACCTGCATATTGCAGATTCTATTTCAAAACAACAGCAATACAAACAGACCAAACATTTAAATTAATATTGTGGTTTCAATTGTTCCTATGCTGGTTTGAGCCATACATTTATTTATTATTATTCATTTTTTAAAATTTCATCCATACTGTACATGCAGGAAAATGCTGCCTTTTATTATTAAGAAGGATGGCATCAAATCATCACTTTTTTAGATTTTAGTTTGGGCAATATGACTATATATTGTGGGACAATTTCAGGTCTGCCCCTGTCTGTGTGCAACGGTGTCAATGTGTAAGATAAAGTGCTAAAAGGTGGATACTGTATCAGGACTTGTGATGAAAGAGAATAAACCTTTCTGCCGAAATCTGCCAAACACCAGGCAGACTTGTTGAAATTAAAATACAGACTCTTAACTGTCTGTACTTTTTATTAGTAACAAACTATGGACAAAGCTTTTTCATGTAGCTTTGATGTCACTGACATGCCTTTGTTGCTGAATACAAGGTGTGGGACATTTCAGCTCAGATAGATACAGACCAGATACAAATCTACAACAAAATGTGCATAAATAGAAAGCTTTTACATTCACACGTGGCAGAGATAAATACATCACGTCTTTTGTAACTGTCAAAAAAGTTTGTATATTGCAAAAAATCTACTGGATCTATTTACAGACCAATATAATCCACACTACTGTTACTATAATAATAAAACTCCAATATAGGACATTTTTTATGTTATTATCATAAATTAATTTGTGTTTCTATTGCTGTGATAAATATTAGGAGAGCAAATGTAACCTTCATGGTTTCAATTGATTTATGTACATACAGTTGGACAACTAAAGCTCATCAGGCATGAAGTTGTTGAATATGTTTTTTCTTAACAAATGCTAGGCTGCACATCTGTTCTTTTGATCCACCAATAAACAGTTATATGTGACTTTCTCATAATAAGGGGGTGGTAGAGTGTTAGTAAACAAATAACAAAGACTTGGCTTTTATAAGTTAAACAGTCTGTTATGGATACTCACCAATATGCTGTCCACTTTTGATTGTACAGATTTGCTACAATGAGAAAGAGAGAAAAAGACAGAAATGTGAATAAACATGACTCCGCTTAAAATAACACTGATGCATGATCATGTATCATCTACCACCACTTTAATTTTAACATCTTAAATTATGATACAAAATTGTATTTGCTAAAAATGTATTGCATCATTAAGCTGTAAAATGTGATTGAAACCAAGACAAAGTGACATGTTAGTTATCTATACCTACTACTACTTTGTAAAGTATTCTTTTAATACTTAAGACTTAAGACTAAGACTTTTTGCACACTTTAATGTTATAGATTTCATTAAAAATGGATTGAATGTATTTTTAGGCCATCAATCTATAAACAATAGCCAAATTAAAAAAGTAAAAATATGTTTTAGAATTTTTTTTGCAAATTTATACCAAATCTAAACTCTCATTTGCATAATTTAGACGCTTTATTCTGTTCTTTGTGGAAGCAACTTTTGGCAGATCCTGTAAAATTCCCTCAGGTTGAATGGGAAGCATCTGTGAACTTCCATCTTCAGGTCTCTCCACAGATGTTTCCTGGGGTTCATGTCCAAGCTTCAGCCATGGACACTATTCATTTTGTTCCATCGGCCTTTTTCACACCACACATTTTAACTTTTCGTGGTAGGCAAAGCACACATATAACATTAACAGTGGCTCTGTTCTATTTAAACATCCTAGTATGCCATGACAGAGCGACAGCATGCACAATACCAGGACCCTAAAACTGAAGCAGCTAAATGGAATTCAGCCATCATTCATTTTACACCTTTTTTTTTTTTACACCTGTGCTTTTCCTACCTTGACATGATGAAATACCTTCTGAAGAGATTTTTTCTACAGTTCATAGATTTCAAATTCAGAACTTAGACCTACAAATAATGTGGTGGACAGTAAATCTACTGCACTCTTTAGTTGATAGGGGTTTACAGTGACTTCAGACACAACCCTGGAGATAATCAAAGCAGGTCCACGAAAACATGCAGAGCAAAAACACTGACACATTTTAATGTAAACGAGCGACTCCATCTCCCGAAATGACTAATGCATCTGCAAAAAAAAAAAAAAAACTCTTAAAAACACGTTTTCACCTTGTCACCCTGATTGATTGTGTGTACAGGTAAACTGAATCTATACCTATTATAAATCACACCTGCACAAAGGCACAGATATTAGTGGATTTAGTGGATTTTAACATCAGTCCACTGACACAACTGATTATTACTAATTCCCCGAGCCACAGCAGAGACACACATGTCCAGGCTGCACCCCACTGTCATTATTAACATTATTAACTCAGTGCGCGGCAGCCTCTGCGGAGCTGGCTTGACACCTGTCACCCCCGAGCATCAGCCCCGGTGTCATCTATCACATGGCCTCCTATGGCTCCGTGCTAATGATTGTAGCCGCCGCCGCCGCTGTACGCGACCCGTCGTTAACGTGTCATTAATGCACAAACAGGCAGCGTGCAGCAGCGCCGCTCCCCCCCCCCCTCCCGGACCCCGGGCCCCCCGGACCCCCGGACCCCCGCCGCCGTGTCCCGGCTGCAGATCCCCGGCTCCGCACGGGATCACTCGTGTTATTTCCCCCAGCCGCTTTGTGCCGCTCGCAGCCTCCCTGCCTCTCCGCCAGCTAGACGCGCTAATCGGGAGGCTACGGCTAGCGAGAGAGGACAGCGCGGCTCGCCCCGCAGCGCCGCCTCCATCCTCACCAAATTGAATTCTTGATTTTGAACTGCAACGCGTTGGCCTCGGGCCCCTGGAGTCCCGGCACCAGCGCTGGAAGAGAGCCGAGTCCCGAGGCGGGCTTCTGACCAGGCTGTTGTTGATCCTCAGCCATCGCGATGGAGGGGTGGTGGGGGGGAGCTTTAACAAGTAGGCCTCATCCCCGGCTGCGCGCTGCGCCGGACCCACCGCTGCTGGAGCGGCTCAGTCAGCTAGGACAGCCCGCTGAATCCGCCGCGGAGCATGGCCACGAAACACCGCGAGCTGAGCCTCGGACAAACGCAAAACCCCCCCCACCCCCCCAAGAAAAACCACAGGCGCAAAAACAAAAACACCCGGGAATACAAAAGGCATTTCGAAGAGGTCTCTCCGCTGCCGCAAATAGCACGCCTGCAGCAGCCAGCCGCAGCTACAGACGAGCCGCCTGCGTCAAAGTTGCGCGCAGGCAGCGGAGGCGCGTCCGGAAGTACGGAGGGTTGTCTCCGAAATAAAAGCATGGAGGCGCGTTTGAGGATCTGAGGCATCACTCACGGGCCCAGGGCGTGCAGCCGAAGAGTTTGTGCTTGCTGTAGTGGTTTATTTACTCATTTGCTCGTGCTGGTCATTAAAAGATCCCCCTTGCTTATAATGGAGGTCAACGGGGGTCAAAGTCCAGGGCGGTCTTTGTGTGCAGAAGTGTATTTCTGAAGTTGATATGAGGCTTCTGCAGTCTGATTAACTCGGATCAAGTCTTCCAAAGTTACAGAACAACCTCTTTGTGTTTCCTTGGGGTTGGTAACCTAACACAAAGAGGGAATTTTATACTGGAAAGACGGTGGCCTAACTTTGGAAGATATCCACTTGATTTCTTCTAAATCAGACTGCAGAAGCCGACACTCACATTAGCTTCAGATAAACTTTGGAATGCATTTTTGCACAGAACAAGGACTGTGGATCTTGTCACGTATATTGGAAGTGCATCAGGGAGGGATGTTTTAATGGACAGTATAAACAAGAGGAATGATTACAGTAAGCAAAACCTGTTTTAATGTACACATGGGCATCTGACTATTGCTTTAAGACAGGCTTGAAAAATCATAAACCTATCCTTTGAGAAACACAGAGTAATGCAGGGTTTGGTTTGGGTGTGCACCACGTCATGATAAACTCCTACTTCTTCTGCCACTGGGTGTGCACCTGAACGTATTTATCACAAGTGTCAAACTGTTTTCTGACTCAAATACTCAAATACTCTCAGTCAAACTCTTCTATTCTATTCTGTCTGTATTCTGACTGCTGCTTTGCTCAAAGTTTTTTATGTTGGACACTGTGGCAGATGTGAAAAAGACAAGCGAGAAGTTAGTTGGTTGACTACTGGTCCCTTTTCAACCAGATAGTCGCAGGAATGAAGGTTTTCAGAGTCTAAATGTTCAAATTATGCCCGACAAGGACTGTTTGAAAGTAGGGCTGAAATAATTAGTTGAGTAATTGATTTGTCGATTGATAGAAAATTAATTGGAAACTACTTTGACAATCTATCTTTTCAAGTGTGAGACTTTCTTTACTTTTGATCAATCATGTATTATCTTTTCTTCGTCATATTTGTTAGTAAACTGAATATATTTGAATATGTAATTTTGGAGATTTTGATGCACTTTTTTTCTTTTTTTTTTTACTGTTTTCTGATATTTTATATAGACAGAAGGAAATTGAAAAATAATTCTCATATGAATAACCATTAGCTGCATCCCTATTTGAGAGTAAATCCTTGTGTTTCATTATGTGGATCCAGGGGTGTTATTTTTCCAGACCTGTGCAATATACTTTTAATTTGAGTCTTAATTTAAAAATCCTGACGGGGATTTTTCACTGTGTGTCCCGCAACTTGACGCTGGTCTGTGTGCTGCAGTTCCGCTGTCCGCCGACAGGGGCGCTGCTGCAGGAAGCTGGTTGATCAGATAGTGACAATGACGGGTAAACAGCCAGGATGATATCACTTCACCATACAAACCGGTCATTTACCAGCGCGTGTATTGATCTCGACGTGCACCAATATGTTTTTTTTTTTATCGAAGGGTGATCTGATCAGACTCTCGCGGAGGAAACAGGCTCTGCAGACAGATTGTTCCAAGATGTTTCTTTGCTCATCGCACAGCTCACTATTTTTTTTCCTTCGGCTGAAATCTGAGACACAGCTGGCGGAAAAAAATAACCTGAGAGCATGAAGTGGATGGAGACTGTCTGCACCAGATATAAATACAACGTTCACTTATGTCACATCAGTAAACCTGCTGTAAATGACATATGTCACACACATGTTCGGTTAATTTGATTAGAATTACTGTTTGTAACCCACAAATAATCACTAATGGTCCAAATGTCCCCGTCATGGAAACAGAAATGTGAAAATTCAGAGGACTGAAGCCACCAGGTCAAGAAAAACAAGACCTAAATAAATTATTTTATCATGACTTATTTTATGCTGCCATCTGTTGATGGAAACCAGTAATGTTACTCCACTGCTCAGCAGACACCATGGTCATGAAACATAATGCAAGACAGCAATAGACTCAGACACACATGGGAAAGGCATGTATGTTTAAGTGTACAGTGACTTGGATGACTTACTACCTCTGAAGATAAGAATAACAGGAGCATGAGGGAATAATAGAAATGTTGCTACTTGGTTTCTGTTTGTTTGCAGGACTTGAAGTTGCTCTGCTCCAGTTTTGTTGTTTATTCAGCCTCATGTCTCTTGGTACAGTATGAATGGATGAATGGAAATGTCTTACATCTGTGGAGTTTTTTGAAGTCATTTGATGTCACACAGTTATAAAATGCTTGTAATCCAAAATCTGAGAGACAGGAAGTAAAAACAGACTTTGTAGATTAACAACCCCAACATATTTTGGAATGAAATAAGCACATTGGGTCCCCCAAAAACGTTATTAGTAATATGATTTAAGTATCTGGTAATTGTCCAGTCAGGTGTGATTGTTTTCTTAGGACACTGGATTTATATAATAATATTGACATTATTGTATCGTAAGATACATATGCCTGTAATCAGTATTTAAATGCCAATATTATATTATAAAGGAAGATGATGACATTAAATTAAGAAAAAAGCCTGACTAGTGAAGCTACTTATGTCACAATGCTTTTTCCTTTTATACAATCTGCATCATATTTGTTATGATTATAGTTTGATTCACTCTGTTTGATACAGATCAGTTTTTAAAGCCAATTCATAATTCAAAACGTGATACAAGAGCCCTTTAAATTGTAGAGGGACTTTTAACTGGCATCCATGAGAGCACGCTGTACATGTTTTGGATACAGTGTCTGAAGTTGTGAAACATTTTCTCATATACTTAACAGGCAAACCCTTTAATTATGATTAGATGGCCAAAATATGTCATTTTTATTGCTGGTGTAATTTGATGAAATAGATCTTTGCTTCAACATTTAGATACTTTGGCAAATTTCTTCTTCTTTCCATAACGTATCACACACATCCCTCAAACCCTGTCATTTGCTGGCTTGTTAACAACACCGGAGGTGTGGAACAGTGACACTTCATCTAAATCTCAAGAAAATGTTGTTTCCTTGTTAGTCATTGTTTTCTCACTCTATTTTTGACCTTCGGTTGCTGGCTATTCTGGACTGATTTATTTTACTGTCAATCTCCTGTCACTTCTGATTTGGGTTGGAAGGTCTCATCTCAGCAGTCTTTGCCCTTGCTCATTCCTCCAAATGTTAAGATTTTCACAACACTCCTCCCAAAGTTGCTGCCATTTTTGGGCCATATCATGCCACAATAACTATTTAGAATATCTCATCAATGTAACCTACTTAGTTCTGAGTCACGTGTCGACTTACACTGCAGTTTTTGGGGTTTTTTTTCACAAAATGTTACTATTTAGAGAAAATATTTCATATTATGATGGTATTTACCAAACACATGCAGGATATGTTGAAAGAAAAGTATTCCTAATACTTAAGTGTACTTAAAATATAAAGACACATATTAATATAAAGAGAAATATCTAAAGACAAAGACAAAAAACCACCCACTCTGGATGATCAGCAAGTGCACAACTATGTTTTATGTTTTCAGATAATTTTATTTTAAGAGAAAGCAATTAAACTTAATATTCTGCACCTTTTGCTGTATATTGTAGCTTTAAATATACAGTACATAAATGCACACGTACACACATTTATTGCCCTCAAACCTTTGCTGTATATTTTTGATTGCATGACAAGCTTCCTGGAAATCGAGCAGGTCACATCTTAGACTGGCAGTGACCTAAAGCAACCCGTCTTCTCCTTGTTGATGCAGGTAATGTGGGTCACCGTGATGCAGAGGCCAGTGAGTCTAGTTCTCACGTGCACCGTGCAGCCATGGCTGCTCCAATCCTCTTACAACCCCCACTCAGGCCTGACTATAAGATCAGCTTGCTGTGGTCAGTTCTTATCCCCGAAGATACAGTAGATCCTCAGTACAGAGTCACGCCAGCAGGTATCAAACACCACAGCGAACCTGCTTACCTTTGTTTGCATAAAGTAGGCCTGTGTGTTTTGACTTACATGTCCTCTAAAGGGAATTATTTACAGATATTTGCTGCTTTAGCATAATCAAACTAGTAGAAATGATGGAAATTTAAAGATGCCAAACATTTGAACATTTTCTACAATACTGGTTAGCCAGGTTTGGTTGGTGAGTTGTGCAGAATAAACCAAACTATTTTCATTTGTCTTGTAAAATTCGTACTACTGTTGATGGTAACCTACTTCTAATAAAAGTAGTCAAGTCCTCATCCAAGAAATGTGTTGTTTAAATTGATATGAAACAATTACTCAATACATTGATTAGTCCATTAACTGAACATTAATTGGCAACTGTTTTGATAATACAGACTTAATAATAGTTGTTTCAATCATGTTTTAAGCAGGTATACCAAACATTTGATGGTCCCAGCTGTACAGATTTGCTACTTACTTATATGATAGAAAACTAAATGCATCACTTTAGGTTATGATAGATGATAATGGCCATTTTGTGTATTTTCTGATATTTTATGGACAAAACAATTAATTGGTTATTTGAATCTGCAGATTAATAATAAAAATGATGGTTAGTTACAGCCCTAAAAGTAATCAAATGTGTTTTTATGTGTCTGTAAAAGCTCAACTTAAATATTTGGATGGGTCTTGTTGCCCTGAGAGGCGTAAGTATCCACAATGTGCCAGCAGTAAGGAAGACGTTTTAATTATTTACTATGTATTAAAGCCCAAAAATAAAACTGTTGTGTAGGTACTTTTGTCCATTTTTTCTTTTGGTTCATCAGTTTAGGACCAGGGTAATATATGGGAGTCCCTGGCTTTGACGTCACTTACACAACCTATCCCAGGCCAGGCTGTTATTGCAGATTTTATACAGTGTTTTTTTTCCTCCGTTTTCTTGGTGTCCTGTGGAAGAGCGGATGGGAAATTCTGATGTCATCAACCTTGGCACAGCGGGACAGAGGAGCATGCAGACCCTCAGGGTGCCACGATTGGTGCCCATGTGTTTGTGCCCCGTAGATGGTGAAATAGATGGTGTGGTGCTGCCCGCCTGTGCTGCACCTGCGTCCCAGCATGCTGATTGATCAGTTTGGTCATGTGGAATGTCACCATCTGCTCCCCAGTCCCACTCACCCCTTCTTGTGTGAATGCCAATCACTGGCAGGAAGATAGTTATTTAAGCCATGTCAAATCAGGCGCATGACGATGAGCAATATGCCAACAACACTTGAAATGTGTGTTGCAGGCATAGTATGCACAACAGCATATCTTACAGTAAAAGGACAACCATGACTTCAGAAAGCAAAGAGGTGTATGTTTTCTTTTCATTCTTATTGGTAGGCCACATCAGTAAAGATTTGTTTTATTTGCAAAATATAATCAGATTTTGTGCTCTTCACTTATATGTTTTGCAAAAATGTAATTTGATAACCGGGGGCTGCAGCGATAGCGTGACTGCATGAATGTGTTTTTATTTGTTCTTAATAAAAGTATTCATTTCCTGTCTTTTATTTTGAGCATGGCTCCTTGTTTATTTCTCCTCCATCCCCTTCAGTTGCTCTTTTTTGGCCTCTTAATGGGCAACAACGTATCAGGGGGCCATCAGCACTGACATTCTTCATTGTAAAGCGTCAAAACCAATGACATTTCAACCATGGGAAAATAAAGATATGCAAATTTGAACTCATTAACATTTGCATTACCTGTTTGAATAATCGCACTCCTGACAAGACTGCAATTAACTAAGATTGATGCAAAGTTCAGGGTTAGGGGACTGTATATATTTGCTCTTGGATCCTTTACTCAAGATGTATGTGTGTGTGTGTGTGTGTGTGTGTGTGTTATGCATGCTTAGTCAGTGTCAGATAGGGGAACTGATCTCTGTCAGAGGAAAAGGTCATTCAGTAGCCAATGATGTTCCTGGATTATGGTAAAAGTCCTGAATTTTGTTGGTTTAAAACACACTGAATTCCTCTTTATAACCTGTATCTTAATTTAAAGATAAAAACCATCTTGGGAAAGACGCTATTCCTAAAAACAAAAGAAAGAAAGGTCCACAAATTATAGTTCTGGTGAAGATGAAGAGACTGACCTCCTAACCCAGTTAACAGGAGCATGGAAAGTCGGGATTAGACTTTGACTTTAAGGAAGCTGCACGGACTGCACAGCTCACCTTAAGACAGAATAAAACCAGCAGACAACAGTTTGCTTTTCTGCGCTTGGATCAGTTTGTTACAGTTTGCAGTTTATTTCCACATTAATAATTAGTCTCCTTATTGTGATTCATCAAAGAAAAAGATGTATTTATTTAGTTGTTGTATCAAAAATCATACATTGGGAAACAACAGCATACATTTTGTTCAAGACTTAAATAGAAAAACATGCTATAGATAAGCTCGTTGCCTTCAGTGTAAACATTGGAGGGTTAGTAAGACAATGTGTTTAAGATAAAGACTTTGCTGCTATCTAAGTGGGAATTATTTGATTGGATTGTCTCTCTCTCGGACAAAATGCTTTGCCAGGACAGCGTGGCACACTGCAGGTCCGAGCATCACGCCAACTGCAGTGTTTTTTTTTTTCCTCTCTGGTGAATGGTATTTATGTAACATACAGAGAACACTGCACAAAATACAGCAGGTCGGCTCCTTGTACTGTTTACACAGCCTCCATTCTGGTTGTTGAAGTATTTTAATATTAACAGTTTAGTCAGTGGACTTCGTAAGGGGAGTTTGTGAGGATTGTGTGGTTTGTTTGCACCTTGTAGGAGGTCAGCTGCAGCACCAGGGCAGCAGAATGTGGATTTGACCTCAAACAGGAAGTCTGACTATTTAGGTGTTTTACGTAGCAGGTCACCCAGACAGACTAATGTATAAATAACCTTTAACCCAGCCGCTGGAGGAGCTCAACAGGCCACACGTGCCTACAAACTAAGACTTTGCTCTATTTGTAAATGTGGGTCAGACAGGGGTGTGGTATCCTCTGTTTACTGTAAACCTCTACCTGTGTAACAGGAGATAATCTTCATGGCACCACCGCGGCTTGTTGGTCCTGAGGAGGGATTTCTGAGCTCGCTTGCATATGATTTTGCACTGACAAAGGATGTCACAGCAATGGGATGACAGCTGAACAACACCACGTATAACCCACACTGGTGAAGGCCCCCCCCCTTTGCCCCGGCGTGGTCAAGGTGTTGGGTCACGCGTGGGTGGGGGAATTCCCTGATCATTACTTTCAGTTATTTCCATCGTGCCATTGAGCGAGAACAGACAAGTCAACACACAAAGAGCACTCAACACTACAGCCTGACTGTGTTCACTCTGTGACTGTAATTTTTCTCAGAAAAGAATAAAAAAAAATAAATAAATAAAAGGATGCCGGTAATGGTCTGGACCATGGTCTTGTAGTACAGTAATAGCGTCAAGCCCTTGGCCACCCCTCTCTGCTGCCCGGAATGGTCCATCCCTTATTTGCATAAGTCGTCTGCGGGAAGCTGCGGGGCCGGCGGGGGTGGGTCAGGCGGAGGAGCGCGTGTGGGTCTGCACACGCACACGAGTAGAGACGCGCAGAGACGAGCTGCGTGTGGACGTTGTCGCGCTGGAGCCTCGCACCGAACCGGTCGGAGTCATGTACTGCGCTCAGCCTGCGTCCGGCGCGGGCAGCAGCTCACTGATGTACTGCTACAACGTGAAACCGGTGAGTGCATGTCTCGCGCACATTTCATGTATTTCTGCTCGATTTTCCCAGAGGATGCCGACACTGTTCAGTGTTTGGTTGACGACGCCGGTGCGCTCTTGAATTGTCTTTTTCTGATGCTCTGTTTGTTTCTTGACTCACATAATGAAACCCTTGCTTGTTAATAGTGGTTGAACAGTGTGTTCTCTGTCTGACTGTTTTTGCATCAGTGAGAAATGCATTCACGTGTGCAACCTGTATATAAAAGTTGTGGTATTACAACTTTTAGTATTATAATTTAACTTTTTCTCATTTTGATATACCTTTTAGTGAGGCACTTTAGAGTTGATGTTTTTTTTTTTTTTTTTTTTTTCCTGCTCTGCACAGAACATTTGTTGGGATGTAAAGGTTGTTTCATCTGGCTGATTTGCATGTGTGTTTCTGTCTGTGTGTGTGTGTGTGACTGAGAAACAGAGGGAGAGAGGGTTTTGGAGATGATCATGTCTGTAGTTTGTGCTGAATGGGTCTCTTTCAACTTCAGTGGTTGCAACTTGCAACTTGACGCAGGAACTTAAGAGTTTGTGTAACACCGAAACCAAGTTCACATAAGAGTGTCATTTTCTGACAACCAAAATACTATTACCCACAAATCACACAACTTATTGCAACTCACCACGCACAGCACCTAAAATAACGCCAGCATTCAGTTAGTTACCATTAACACCTCATCACTCGTGGTTTTATGTTGACAAACCCATGTTAAAATGCACCGGGGAGACTCATGCTTCCTCTTAGCTAAGCACCATGTAGTCAAGCCGAGCAGCAGAAAACGTCTTGACATGAAGCAGATTGCTCCCATTTCTATTTGATTTAACCCCGCTATGTCGGAGCAGTCCCTCCACCACTGCAGCCATTATCAAAGGCAGCTTTGATCTCTGTGAGACTAACCATATCCAGACATCGTGGATCACAGAGGCAGAAAATTGGTTGCATGTGGCTGGAGTTGGCCATGGTGGAGCACAGCATAGGGCCTGAATAGCAAGTTGATATTTCACTCATCTAGCATGATAATGCTGTGTGCATTTTACAATAGGAAAACAGTTCAGCTGTTTGTTCTTTTTGAGCAAGTGTGTATGTATGTTTCGATTTTAAAATGAATAAACTTTGTAAATGCCACCAACAGACTGGCCAAAAACGACACATGATCGAAATGATAATTTCAAGCAGAAATGAAGGTTTTATTGTATTTAAATTCTCTCTCTGTCGCGGTCTTTATTTGCCGAAACACGTCCCTTATCATTTGTGATGCCATGATTGATGGTTCCTAAATCAATGCTATGCTAAAAGAGGATGCCATGGTGACGGCCCCTCTCCAGCGGGGGCCAGAGAGGGCGTGCTGGGGCGGGGGTGTGACCATTATTAACGGGTCGCCTGCTATGCTGATGGTAAGGAGGACAATTGGCTTTATCCTCCACCATATGCTGCCCGTGGCGGCTCAGACGGGCCCAGTGTCGGCAGGGGCTCCTCTGTTTGGCCTAGCCCACAATCACCATGGGACTCATGCCAGCCAGGGTCACGGCTACGTGTGTGTGTGTGTGTGTGTGTGTGTGTGTGTGCGCGCTTAAGTGTGTGAGTCTTTGTGTGCGTGTGAGCCTCTGAGCGTGCTTGCACGAGCATACTCAAGAGAGTCTTTAATAGCCTGCTTTACAGAACTTGTCGTCCGGGTAACTGACACCCCATTGATGCTGCGCAGGGAGGTTTATTTTCATTTCCTGGGGCACATCAAAGCAATCGAGGGAGGTGCAGGTGCAGCCCAGACCTCTTGGTGTGTTTGAGTGAGTGAGCATGTGTTGGTGTGTTTTGTGAGCATATGTGCAGTTTTCTGGCCTTGTGCTTTACAATTTATAGAAAGGAAAAAAATAAATCGCAGAAGGCGTCTTTAGTTTAATGCTAGATCTGTTTTTTATTTACAATATATTGTTTCCCTACAGGAGGGGGGATCATTAGGGTGAGACTCAGCTCTCTGTTAGATTTCTTTCTAAAGGACAAAGTATGAGAAGGCCTGTAATTCAATTTTATTTGGAAGGGAATTGTATACCAGTCTTCTGAAGCCAGCCGAACCTGATCATGATTAGGGCAGGGATTTCTCATGGTGAATGGCTCCTAAATCCGGATGAGGAGGTGCATGGATCTGCAGCTTATGGATTATCGCAATAGCTCTAAGTGTGCATCAGCTCTCTGCTTTGTTTCTCTAATACTGTTGCTTCAGCTCGCACTCGCAGCATTCACGTGTGCGATTCAGACGCACAGAAAATCATTGTTTGTGTACATTATGTTATGGTTCAAAGTTGTTTTCCAACAATTCCTAAAACAAGCTCTTCTCTTTAGGTTTATGGGCAGTCTCCCACTAATGACGACATCAACCAGAACTCATCTTTACATCCGTCCACCAAGGCCCCCAGCAATGTGTTTGCAAGCACCTTCTTCGGTGAGCTCAAACAATCCAAAATGAACATGATTATATAGTTATCCATTGCCATTCGAGTGGCCATCACTGTAATAAGAACATTTTGCTTCATCCCTTTTAGTATGGTGGCACCTACGGACATATACAAATACTTTGAGTTTTCAGGGATACTAAAACAGCCATCAAGTTAAAGTTTGTTCAAACAAACTTACCCTGTGAGCAAACGAATAACCTGTTTTGCCTGTGTAGACTTTGAAATGGGCAACAGTGACATGTTCTGAACTCAGGTCAGCTGTGTTGGCCTATAAAAACTGGGCATTTCCTATGATTCTCAGATCTCCGATAAAGATCGTCCCATCAGTTGTGTAAATTAACATTTTTGCAGCCATTGGGTGATTTACAGGAGTTTACTGCTTCCTTAGAGGCCGCTGTAGAGTTTCATGACCTGACAGGCTGCTTGAGATGCTGCTCCAGTGCAGGCTATAACATATCGTTATCCATTTTAGAGGGGACGAGCAATTCGCCCGACATCTGGAATGCTGTAAATGGGCTGAACCAGCAGGGCTATGAAGGTGCACTGGGAGCGGCCACAAGCCACCAAACGCAGCCGGGGAGCTACGGCAGCCTGCAACCACCACACAGTCACCTGGTGAGATTTACCTCCAGGACCTTGGATGTTGACAGCATAGCACTTTTCAACCCGCGTGGATTAAATGTGTGTTTGCTTACTGTTCAGGACTACTCACCGCATTCAGTGATGGCGGCGGACATGAACAGGGGTCTTCCACCAATGTCCACGTTTCATCGCAACAATACAGCATCACGCAACACCTCAGACAATTCAACAGGTGAGGGAATGGAGAAAATAATCTTCACTGCTTATTTCAGCTCAGGTTTGTCTGCTCTTTATTGTAATATTTACCAATGGATGTTTTTTTTTTTTGTTGCAGTCTCAGGAAGCCAGGGAAATGTGTCAGGAGGGTCACAGACAGGCGATACCTTGGGCAAAGCTCTGGCATCTGTAAGTATGCAGCATCTTAATCCCATTAGACTGGCTCATCTATGCCTTGCAATGTTCAAACAGTCAGACCAGAGCATAAAACCAAGCCCCGAGAGCTCCACCGGTATAATGCAAAAGGAAAATAGTTGTTTGTCCCTGCCAGTAACAGACTAGTGCATATTAAACGAAGGGCTACTCTTGTGCCGCTGGACTTTTTATTGGCTGCCAACTAGTAAAATGACCAGAATTGATGAGTTTAGATCAGGTTACGAGCTTGCTCCAAAGGCTGTGGCAGCAGCTGTAAAACCGTGCGCAGAAATGACAAGTTGTGCTTTTAAAATGATCCATGACCTACTGCCACTCCGCCCCCTCCTTCTCTCTCTCCCTGTCTGCTGCCAGATTTATTCCCCCGATCACACCAGCAGCAGCTTCCCCTCCAGTTCATCCACACCGGTGAGGTCTCCGTCCCCGCTGTCGAGCGCACCTGAACCTGCAGGTAAACTGGAGTGAATTGTGCTGCTGTAGGTGCTGCCCAGAGTGAAACATTATTTACGTTCTGTATTTTCCTGCCCCTTCATGGTTTAAATTTGTTTTTGTTTTTTTTTTCCTTTCAGGTACCAACATGTGGCCCCGGAGTTCAGTTCAAGCACCAGTCTCACCGCATTATGAGTCTTCACTTATATCACTGGTAAAGACATAATTTGATATCACATGCCTGAAGTTTAAATTATTTATTGTGTCATATAGAGATAATGGATGGATCTATATACGTATAAATAATTGATAAATGAAACTCATGAGATATTGAAGCAATGTATGGCTGTAGCTTCCCGACATGAGACGGGTATCAATCTTGTCAGCTAACTCTCAGCAAAGAGCTTATTTTCCAAAACATTTAACTATTTTTTTTAAGGTTTCTACTGATCAAGTCAAAATTATGACCTTTTTTGTTACTTTGTGAATTGTGACTTACTTACTTACTTATTTTTTGTCAAAACTGAGAACAAGAAACTCCAGATTTTTGTTCTTTGAAAGAATGGGTTTTAAAGCTGCCATTTGTAAAACATAATGTACCATCTTTGTTTAACTCAGAGGATATAAGAAAACTGATTGCCAAATACCACAAAACACTTTTAACAACTTACAATTTTTTAAACTTTTTGTCTCTTGGTATTTTCCAGTCTCAGGTGGAGGACCGACTGGACAGACTGGATGACGTGATCCACGTCCTGAGGAACCACGCTGTGGGCCCCACGGCCGCTTTGCCCACTGACATCCACAGCCTGCTGAACCAGACCCACCATTGCCACCTGGGAGCTGCCAGCACTCTACCGCTCTCCTGTCACACTCCAACCATGGTTAACAACTATTACTTTATTAGTATTTAAGTCATGTTCTATGTTGTGTGTGTGTGTGTGTGTATGCCGGTATTCAGTTTCAGGAATTTTCCACCCGCTGTGTCTGCATGTTTTCCTCATGTAAAGGTTGTTGTCCTTGAAATAGGAAACTGAGCACAATGGGAGAGTGCTGTGACGCGTCGCCCTTGTATGGAGAGCGTACAGTATGTGCGGACTCTAATTCCACTGTGGGGGACGCCTTCATCGTGCACTCCCATTCCAGTTTGTTTCCCTTTCAGCAGACCAGGGGATTTTGGCCCAGCTGGACTGGAAGTATATGCAGGGGAAAGGGGTTTTTAGTCTAATCCTTTGGGGGAGGGGGGTATTAAATTCTCTCACTTTTTATTTTTCCAAATGATGTGTCGGTTAGAAGTGAATCATTCCTGTAGAGAATTAGTGGTATGTTTAGGGAGTATATAGTAGTTTTAAGGGAAGGATTAAGATTGTCAGAGATTAAATTAATTCTGTAGAGCAAGAGATCTACTCAGTGTTACATTGGAAATGAGGGGGCAGATGTTGGGCTTGTGACTTATTTGTCACTGGTTGGAACTAAGAGTTTCATACTGTATTCAACTGAGCCAGGCTCGCTGTCTTGTGAACACATGAATATTGCCCGTATCTCATCCCGCTCTTTTTGTGTCATAAAGGTTGAAGCTATCAATATGAACAACAACCACTCAGCCTTCCAGAGCCGCACACAAAATGGCCACCCATACCCAGCCAGACAGAGGGCCACACTTCAGCCCATGCAAGGGGGAGGCAGAGGCGAGTCATACCTCTCACATATCTGCTGCTGAATTCATATATTTCATCTCCTTTATCTGCACTTTTGAACCTTTTGAACTGTTAAGATATAGGGTTTTTATTTTTTTTATTTTGTGTGATCTCCCACAGGAGGTCTGGGAGAGCTGAAGATGGAAAGTGGGGAGAGGGAAGAGATGATGCACACCAATCACAGTCACAGCTCTGACAGCCAGAGATCAGATGAGGAGAGTGAACACAAAACACAAGGAGAAAACAGGTAAACAGTCCCACTTTCCTGCTTTCCTCTAAGTAGAAATAAACAGCATGCACCTGGTCAGAAAACCTAGTTGGATGTGTAAAACCAGCTGCTGAGTGCGACTGTCCAAAGAAAAACTGCCCCAGATTTACTGTGCTGAAATGTTTTTAGTGTGCATGATTAATAATCTGCAATGAAATTAAAATAAATTATTGAGATGAAACATAGAATGTATTTTGTGGCAGTAGAGCGGCACAGCAGATTTCAAAATAAAAGCCCCTCACTCAAAGGCAAGTATCAGAGCCTTCTTGCTATTCGGTTTCATTAATTTAAAATACTGTCAGAACCCCTGCTGTGAAGGGCAGCTGTGTCCAAGGCAAGCCTATTAAGCTCTGCCTCATATTTCTTCTTCATGTTGCATTAAGTTGCAGTGAATTAAACTGAAAAAAGAGGGTCTGGCAGAACATGCAGTAAATGGTAAAGACATCAGTGATAGAAAGGTGTGTTTTAGTTGTGGGGTAATCAAAAAATCCCCAAAGTCTTTTTACAGTATCCTGTTCTCAGTAGCCATTAAGAGTAAAATACAGTTTATTATATTGTCTATAAAATAGAGAAAAATGGCTGTTACAAGTTCCCAAAGGCCAAAGTGGTATCAACAAATTGCTTGTTTTTTGTCCAACCAACAGTTTAAAACCCAAAGACATTAAAAAAATATAAAACTGAGAAAAGACACAAACCCTCTCATTTAAGAAGCTGGAAATAGGGAGTGTTTGACATTTTCTGCTCAATAAATTAATTAAACAATTAAACTTTTATCAATAATTGTTTAGAAATTAATCAACAAATAGTTTCAGCTCTATTTTTTGAAATATTTGGATGAAGGATGCTATTTGAGATTCATTAACATAGTTTGGGTATCACTGTACATCTTGAACATCTCTCAGAAGAATTAGAGTGTATGTCCTGGTGTCTCTAGTTTCAGAGTTCACTTCAGGACAAACCTCTTCATGACATCAGCTCTGATGCCTGAGTGCATGTTTTCTTTTTATTTAGATCTATAATCTAGTTGAGGGATATCGATGTTGACATATGTGGATTACCCTCCAGCAACAATTTTACCGCTGGACGTTTTGTTTGTTGTGGTTTCTTATTCAAACTACAATGAAATAATTGTTCAAATGTGACTAAAAGTGCATCTCTTGACTATCAATGGTCATTGATTGAGTAGGGGTTTTCTAAATAAAATTGTTTATAAATGCTCTCATGGATGAATTATTCATAAATGTGCTCCTGATCACATGAGTTTGTTGTCGATGTACCATGTAAGCCCCTTTCCCAGGACAAATGACGGTATATCAGATAACCCTGGGAGACTCAATAACGTGATGTCAGCTCAGTGACCAGCAGAGGGCAGAGAAATCCACAGTATAACTCAACACAGTCCCTACCAGTGTTTCACATACCGTGTTCATGTTGCAGTATCCACGAGGATGAGGACCTGAGCCCGGAGCAGAAGGCCGAACGCGAGCGCGAGAGGAGGATGGCCAACAACGCCCGTGAACGTCTGCGTGTGCGGGACATCAACGAGGCCTTTAAGGAGCTGGGTCACATGTGTCAGCTGCACCTGAAGAGTGAGAAGCCACAGACCAAGCTGCTGGTGCTGCACCAGGCCGTCGCAGTGATCCTCAGCCTGGAACAACAAGTCAGAGGTCAGTGCATCGCTGCTGCAGGCTGAGCTGTGCAGGCTGCAGGTCCTGCTCTCTGACGATCCCGCCTCAGAGGGAGATGCAAAGATGGGGCCCTGTCTCTCTGTCAAGTCAAATGAGTAAAGCAAAATAAGATAGAAACCTACAACTAAGGGTTGGGAGTCAGTGTAGGAGAGTTTTTATCCAGAGTAAAATATCTCACATCATATCTACTTACCCACATTTTAATTTAAAAATGTGAAGCTAAACCGGCATTTATTAATTATTTTACCACTTGGGGTGGTCCCCTGGCTCTTGAGGAAAATACCATTCAGCAGCTAAATGTTCCACTATGTTCACCAACTCGTCTGAAAACGGCGTTGATGAAAGCTGAGAAAGTGAACCAAAACCGTAAACAAATTTTTTTGTTGGATCCCGCAGAGAGGAACCTGAACCCGAAGGCAGCGTGTCTGCGGAGGAGAGAGGAAGAGAAGGCGTCTGCAGTCATGACGGATCCACAGTCCATGCATCTGGCTTTCCATCCCAGTCTGACAGACCCAGCAAACCCCATGGCCCACCTCTGAGCATCCGGTAATAACTACATTAAATCCACATTAACTTACACAGTTTTAAATCAGTGTTTCTTTTGTGGTTTTTTTTTTTAAACAAACATGTGTTACCAAACCACGATGGCTCTATTTTTTAGATATATTGAACAGTGGTGGATATTTCTATCTGGATATAAAGCATATTTAGAAAGAAATTCATTAATAACATTTATATAAAAGGTCTCACTTTGTCATTATCGCTGACGGCACTGTGTCTTTGATGTCTAGATGTTGAGTGAAGAGCATCCCAGGAGCATCCAGCTGTTTTGGACGTCCAGCATTTCTCCCGAATTCGGACCAGAGCGGAGAGGTCGACCTCCCCGTTCGTAAAGTGTGATGCAGTTGAACAATCATCTCCTCACTCCCCAGACGGACTTCTAACTTTGTGCCTAAACTTTACTTGTAAGAGACAAATGCATTGTAAGCTGCAGGTGTTTTGTACATATTTTGTATATTTATTGATTATCTGTCTGTTTGAATATATCTGAAAGGATGAAACCCAGTAGTCACAAGGTGTCATCAGCAGTTTGATTTTAACAGAGCCAGATATGTTTCTGACTGACTTTTACAGTGTATCACTATATACCATGTACACGCTCAGAGGACCGACATTCCCACATTTGTGTTTAGACAACGGATTTCATTTGTCCTGTGGTGTGTTTGAGCGTGCGTGTGAGTGTGTGAGTGTGTGTGAATGTGAGTGAGTGTTGCAGGAGTTTGACCATTCTGTGAATGAACAGATTTCCAAGAATGTTCTTTAACATGTGGGTATGATCCGTTTGTTTGTATATTTGTTAAAAATTTGTGTTATAGCACTGTTAACAAGATTACACTTAAGGATTCACTGGGGGACAGAATCCCTCTTCTACTCAGTGTAATTATTGCTCTTGAGATGTAGTCGAAGCTCTTTGCATGTTTGAGTTTTTAATAGAACATTTCATTTTTTTTCTAAGTTATGTAACTTATCTTTTATACAAATATTGTGAATTTCATAATGTCTCTATTTACTTTTGTCACTCTGATTTTACACAAGAAAACCGTTTTTGTGCAGTATTACTAGTTGTAGCCATATTTCATGCTCCGAGCAATACAGTATTACAGAATAATTGATGTCTTGTTTGCTTATCACACTGAAGAACAAATAATAAATAATAATCAAAAATAATCTGAAATACTCCTATCATAACATGTACAGTATGTGTACAGTTTGAAGTAGCCTACAGGCATGTGTCAAAATAATAATGTAGCAATAAATGTCTTTTTTTCAAATAGTTTAAGGCTGTATTTGTTTTGTTCTGTATTTTAGATGGGCAAAGTACACATGCACACACACCTACTGTATATACAGTACAGTGGTAGAATAAGTACTCAAAACATTTACTTAAGTAAAAGTACCATAACAACAATGTAAAACTACTCCATAACAAAGGGTCACAAGATAAATCTGGTGAGTTGTGAGATGATTAAAGAGTAATTATTAAAGTAATGAGTGCGAAGTAACAAAGTTCCGAAAGAGACAAAATAGTTGGTAGTTATTGGTCACAAAAAGTCTCCAGTAAGGGCGTAAAATGCTAGTGAGTTACACATAGGACTTCCATTCAGAAACCACATTTATTCAACACCATCCTACAGAGCTGCAACATGGTGCAGGAAGCATCTGGATGATGGAAAAAGCGTCATTTGTCACCATTCCCCCCCACAGAAACATGGTTTTACACGGAGAGAAATCCAACAGAAACCATAAACATGTCACAGGGTTACTACAGCCTCTTTCCCCCTGAAGTGTTTTTCAATAAAGACACATGAAAAACTCTCCAGGTGTCCTTCAACTTTCATGGGGACTTTAATCCCCTTTATCCCTCTTACAATCATATTTCCCACTACACACAGTTCAGGGTTTTAGTGGCTTATTAGTGGAATATCACAGCGTGATAAATGGTCCTATTGTTTTGATAATTGTTGGTTTCCCACAAACACGTACATTTCATCACACGAAGCCGTGGGGAGCAGCGGTCACACGGTTTGAATGTCTGACTCAGAGCGGGCAGTGAACGCCTCTCCGAGCGGGCGGAGGCAGGGCGGCGGACAGAGGAAGAGGAGGAGGAGGAGGAGGAGGACTCTGCTCAGCACTCAGCCAGGACTCACAGCGGGTAAGTTTCGGCTCTGATCGATGTCTTTAGGATCCATGTTTGCTTTACATAAAGAAGCACGACGTTGCTTCTGTGGCGACTCGCAGTGTCTCTGCGGCGCTCGGCTGCGAGTTTATGGATCTGAATGAACTTTCTTTCACCTCCACTTGATCTGTCAGCATGTTCCTCCTGTGAGGCTTCAAATGTGACTTGGAGTTTTCCTGTGTTATTTATACGTTGTGTGCCTTCATTTGATGAACCTGTAATTTTTTTTCTTCTTCTCCTGAATGTGGCTTCATTGTTTAGAGTTGAACAGTGAGAGGTGAAGTTCATCAAGTAGAACCGGACAAACGCAGACCCGCAGCAAACTGTATGTGTTCACTGAGAAACAGTCACACTTGGATTTTACACGTTTTTAGGCTGATGACTGCGTTAAAAATGTAATGCAAAAAAAAAAAAGAAAAAAGAAAAAAGAAAAAGAAAACTCCCTTTAGGGTATTGTAAAGTTATATATGTTCCTTTACATATGCCAAATGTAAAGGAACTGTATTTGGGCAGATGTTGTTCCACTCTCTAAAGTGTTTATGAGATGTAATTAGTGGCGTTATTAATGATCAATAGATCATTTACTAATGGTTCATAGAACAGTTCTAAACTATTAATAAGTCCATCTTTCGGGTTGCCAAGTTGTGTGAAATCCTCCTCCAGATCATGACACTTGGTTTATCTTTTTGGCTGAGTAGCCGATGTGAATAATCCCGTGTTATTAAAGTTTGCATTAAATTGATTTTGGTGGTGAAGCAGTCCATTGGAGGAGACTTTCTGATGAATTTGAGAGTTTGCTACAAGGACAAAGCAAAAGCCATGAGGGAGGAGGAATTTCCACAACCTGGCAACCCAAAAGTTGTTCTTGTTAATGGCTTTCAACTGCCTTAGTAATTTATTTATTAACCATTAATAAACCCATTATAATAAAGCGCTATTAGAAAGTGGTACAAATATATGTGGTATATCATTTTCTTCTCATTATAAATGAGCTGCGGTCTGTTGTGTTATTAATTAAAGTGTGCAGGGCGGTGCTCTTAAGAAGACACCACTACTTGTGTGCTTGTGTTGCAGCCTCACAGTAACATATTTGTTGACAGACATTTCCCTCAAGTGTTATACCATGAAGTGGGTGACGACACCTCGGAGACCTCGGTCAGTTGCAGTCGTCATGCAGTTGGCTCAGCTCTGGCTGTACAATAGTACGCTGTCATGAGCACACAGGAGGAGCTGTTTCCATTGCACAGCAATATCAGGCTCTTGTCAGCGTCCATTTCTTCTGTCTTCTACGCTGGCTGAGTGCAGCTGTGTGAGGAGCTGCCTGGATGTCTGTCATTGTGTCCCGGTGTGGCTCCGACCCTGCTCCAATGTTGTGTAAACACCAGCCTCGGCCCGACCAACCTGATGCATCACTCTTCAGTTCACCTTCCCATGCAGGGTCAGTGTTCTTCAGTGTCATTTTTTTTTTTTTTTTAACATGCCGGTTTGTTTTTTCCACCAGTTCATCGGGCCAACCCAGCGGAGTCGCGATGGAGTCTCACAGACTGAGCGGCTCGCCAGACGTCAGGATGCAGAGGAGCTACGTGCAGCAACACAGTCCCAGGGGCAGCCAGGACAACTTGTTTGGGGTCAGGGTGCAGGTCCAGGGGATTAAAGGTCAGCCCTTCGTGGTTCTGAACAGTTCTGGCCAGGAGAGCCACCAGAACATCTCTGTGATCACCCACCAGGCGGGGTACAACCCGGGCATGGTGAGGAGGTCCGTGGATGAAAGACGCTCGCCATCTGAGCCACAACAGAGGACTGCGACGTCCTCCGTGTTGCATTATCAGAAACACCCAGAGATCCTGAGACCTTATGACCCTGAAAGCAATAACCTGAAGCTAGTCATTCCTTCAGCAGCTACCGGCCTTCTTCCTGAGACAACCCACGCTGCTAATGTGGACAAACCCAGGATCCCTCTGCCCGCTGAGGGCCCAGAGGGAGACCAGGGTGAGGAAGCTCAGAACAAAGCACCTCCCTCCGGCCGACAGCTCCCTGCAAGGTCCCCAAACACAGTGGAGACAGACTCCATCTTGTCTGTAGGGAAGCTCATAAGCCAGTTCAACAGCAGCCAGCGGAGGGGAAGGGGAGGCCCAAGGAACAAGCTGGACCCCGAGCAGTGTCGAAGGTCGCGCAGCGTGGACAGCGGTCGAACCTCGGACTCCTCGTCCTCGTCCTCTTCCTCCAGCAGGGCCTCGTCTCTGAAGGGCATCAGGGGTGAGACCCCAGGTGGGATATATCCTCCCGGCTCGGCCAGGGCTCGACTCCTCAGCGGGGAGGCCTCTTTGGTGAGCAAGAGGGAGGAGAACAAGCCCAGCACGCTGCTTAGAGGACATAATGGAAAAGCGGCGATATCTCCGCATCCTGCAAGATTACTTCACAGAGCAGAGAAACCGCCTATCTCCAGATCATGTAGTGACCAGACTGATGACTCTGACGAAAGAGATACACAGGTAAAGAGATTTGTGCTGGGGGACAATTGTAATTAGAAAGGGTGTATTTATTTGCTGTATATTCCCTAACCAGGTCACTCCTGATCTTCTGAAAGGACAGCAAGAACTCTCAGTTGACCCAACTGAAGACACAGCAAAACAGATACTGTTCACTTACCTCAAGGATGGGTAAGTGCCACTCAGCCCCGAACGCTTTTAGTACGCTTTTAAACATTTTGGGAAATATGGCTTTCCTTCAGAGACTAAGATGAGAAGATTGATACCACTCATTTGTTACTTTTGGACAGAGCCAGACTAGCTGTTTCCCTCTTGTTTCATTTTCTTCTCATCTAACGCTCAGCAAGAAAGCGAATAAGCGTATTTCCCCAGAAATTCAAACTATTCCTTTAAAACAGCTTAACAAATTAGTTTGCATTCGCACTTTCAGCTGAAGATCCAATTAAAAAACTTGTTTTCTTTAACGCTGTCTCTTCTTTACCCTACAGCCACCTTTAGGTGATTAGCCTGTGGTTGTGATGTAGTGCAGTCAGATAAGGCGGTGCAGCTCCAGCTGTGTGAGCTCACGCAGCAGTCAGGAATGCAGAGCATGTACTTGTTTCCACTGATAAAATAACTTCTTCACATGGAACGTTTTTTAAGATCCACCAGTGCCTTTTTTTAAATATGTGCTGGTATTTTTACAAAACCGCTGTGTTTTTACACATTTTTTCTTTCACACCACAAATTGCACTGCCATGTTTTTGATTAGCAACCAACTAAATCCCCTTTTATGACTGCACTCTTTCAATACCATTAGTGTGTCTGTGAAATATTTTTTCTTGCTTCTCAGGACGACTGATGATGACTCCACCACTGAAAAGAAAGTCACACTGCTGCTTGAAAGTGTCAACAAGGTCAAGTGGAAGACTGCTGAAAATGTGCAGGAGGAGAAAGTGTGTGTTGGGATGAGATGTTTGCCAGTGTTGATCACTGTTTAGCATGATTAAATGTGTTTGCCTGAAACTCAAAATGATTCCTTGTTGTTGGGACTCTCCTTTTTCACATATGTAGGATTATGCAGCTGAGGTGAACCTTTTGCAGGAGAAACAGGCAGCACTGGAGAAAGAAGTGTCTGAATTGAAGCAAAAACTGGAAACCGAGATAAAGGTGCAGTGCAGTCCCATCCTGCTGATTCACTTCTAAAACACTCACTTCCTATTCCTTTGACTGATGATGTTCCTTTCTGTTGTTGTGTTGTGCAGAATGAAAAGACTCTAGCCAAGGCTTGTGAAAAGGCCAGAACAGAGAAGAAGAAACTTCAGG
Source organism: Lateolabrax maculatus (assembly GCA_031216445.1). Classification (NCBI taxonomy): domain Eukaryota; kingdom Metazoa; phylum Chordata; class Actinopteri; order Acropomatiformes; family Lateolabracidae; genus Lateolabrax; species Lateolabrax maculatus. The sequence continues at coordinate 18,843,494 of CM062214.1, forward strand.
AAGAGTTGGCCAAAAGTCAGGAGGAGCTCTACAAACTCAGGGACAGAATGGCAGACGTCGAGGCAGAACTTCAGTCCACCAAACAGGAGTAAGGATCTGACCTCCTAGTTGTTAATCAAAGATTACAATGACCTATCTAAAAATATACAAATCTTTATCTGCTTAAAAGGGGCTGCCATTGAGAAAAAGTAATTTGAAACCCTCCAACTTTCATCCAAAAAGTGAAAATTGAGTACTCATTGTAATCCTCAGAAAGTGTCTTTTAAGCAGCATGTAATGTCTCTGTCAAGTAAACTGTTGACCTGAACTCTATACATTTGTAGTTTTTCTGTCTGTCCTTTCAGTGAAATGTTTCACTGACAGACTAGCTGGGTTGGTAGAAATGGCCGTTGTGTGCTCAGTTTACCAGCATCTGGTTAAAGGAATAGCTCAACATTTTGGAAAATAATGCCTCTTGGCTTTCTTGCCAAGAGTTAGATGAGAAGGTCGATACCACTCTTACGTGTATACAGTAAATATGAAACTGGAGCAATCATTTGGCTTAGCATAAAGACTGGAAAAAGGAAACGGCTTCCCAGCGTACTCCTCAAAATATTCCCCAAAACTATTCCTGTAAATGATTGCTAAAGGTGTCTAGTGTCGCAAAACAAAGTGCATCAAATAAAGTTAGATGTTGTCCATGGATAGCAAATAAAAACAGTTTTGAAATGCAGGCGTAAATAGAATACTTATGCTTTTTAGCTCAACATTACATTCCACTTTCTTTAACTAAGCCTCTGCTCATACTCTTAAGGTCATTCAAGTGAACTGTAGTGTATGATCTGATGAAGGTCATTTGACCGAAAAGCAGAGTCAAATAACTTTTGGATTAAGTGTGCATATATCCTTTTTTGTTATCTAGTTCTATCAAGCACCTTTCTAAAACTTCTTCTTTCCTTGATACAATATATCAAACTAAAAAATACCTGTCTTTTCTGCATATTTACATATGTTGTCAGGCTGACTCAGATGAAGGCAGAGAGAGGGAGATCTAAGACAGAGATGAAAGACCTTCAGCAGCAGCTCTCTGAGATGCACGATGAGCTGGACCAAGCCAAGAAGGCAGAGGTGATAAATACAGAGAAAGAAGTCCTTCTGAAGGTAAATCAAACCACATGAACAAGATACTCTTCACAAATCAGCAGCAGCTGTAAAGCTCCGTCACTGGGCTCGAGGTAGTGATGTTGTGTTTTGTGGGATGTCTGTCAGGATATGGCGCAGCTACGTATGGACTTTCAGGAGATACTACAGGTGAAGGAGGAGCAGGAGGAGGTGCTGCACCGCAGGGAGAGGGAGCTCGGTGCCCTGAAGGGGGCGCTCAAAGAGGAGGTGGAGACTCACGATAACTACATGGCCGCTCTGAGGGATGAATATGAAAATGAGCTTGAAAAGCTGCTCAGGGATTTAGAGCTGGCTAAAGAGGTAACAGGGAAGACGTGCATTTCTGCTAGTCCTCTTTATTTGCAAAAGCTAAAACATTTTTTTTTTGCCTCTCATGTGCATCCTTTATTATTCCATCCTGTCCTTCCAGAACAGCACTCTGCTGGGTCAAGAGAAGGTCGAAGCAGAGGAGGAGAAAGGTGCAGCTAAGGTGCAGTTGAAGGAGCTGAGCCAGGAGAGAGATCAGCTGAGAGGAAAGGTGCAGGAGCAGAACAACAAGCTGGATCAGCTGAGTCAGGCAATCCAGGAGTGTAAGACCACAGAGAGACTGCTGGAGCAGAGAGCAAAGCAGCTGGAGGTGGGAAAACATGGACACACGAGCAACATATCTAATTTACTTTACTTTGTTTCTAGGTGTTTTTATCAACATTTATCTTTTTCTGCTATTTTCTATGTATATCCCTTTTCTTCCCTTGTTCCCCAGAGGGAAAAGCAGCAGGTTGAGGAAGTGCTGAACGATGTGAGGAGGAATGAGGAGGAGATGTGTCAGTCTAACCAGTCGCTGCTCACTCGCTTGGAGGACGTGCAGGTAAAGCGAGGTTACTCTTAGCTTTGGAGAAGCAGCTGTGGTGGCCTAGTGGTCTAAGTTGTGTACCATGCCACTGCAACGTCCTTTGTTGCCTGCCATCCCCTCTCTCTTCCCATGTTTCCTGCTTCTCTATACACTATCATGACATGAGTCACTCACAGCTCACAGTCTCCCCTTTCCTCTTTTTTTTTTTTTCCCAGAGTAAGTTGACCAAGTTAAATCATGAGCACAGAGACCTGAAGGAGAAGCTCAAAGAGGAGAGGAAACAAATAGAGGAGCTGTGGAAGGCAAAAACCGAACTGGAGGATGAGAGGAGGCTGCAGGACAGGGCTGTGGAGCAACTGCAGAGGAAGGTGAGAGGTGGACCTGGACTATTTATTGGGCCCTATGGGAAAATTCAGCCAGATTTCTGGAGCCAAATGAGACCTGAAATCCTATCTTTCATAACCCTGAAGCCACACGAGATCAACAGAAACAGCTGGTGTTTCTTGTGCTTGGATAGTCTTCTTCAAACAGATTAAATGCACTATGCCCTAAAGAGGTCCACTTATCTCACTGTAGAGGTTTTCTGTTCCTCTCTGTGCTCAGATGAATAGCATCATGGAGGAGTGCGAGGCGTCTACAGATGTACTTCAGAACCAGATCGATGAGGCCAGAGAGAAGAGTCAGAGGGAGTTGGACGAGCTGCGGAGACAGCTGCAGGAAAAGGGAGCAGAGCTGGAGAAATCCCGACAGGCAGCCAAAAAGCTGCAGGAAGAGGTGTGGTGCTCATTGTCCCCCTGATTCATCAGAATGTCGGTCCAACTGTCTTAGTCACCAATAAAATAAAATAAGTTAAGTTATATCCCTTTGGTTTCAGGATTTTTCTTCTGATAGGTGCTATTGGGACCTTACTTTTTTTTTTTGGTGTGAGATTTAACAGAAACATAAAAGAGTCATCTCGGATGTGTTACCAGACTTGAATACTTCTGTATTTGTTTAATAATGTCTGACTGATTGACCACTGCCTAATAGCAGGCGTAGAAGGTTACCTTATCTCACAATGTGTGTTTGTTCTGTGGTCTGTTTTGCTTTCAGCTGCTTCCTCTGGAGGAGGATCTGCGGCGGTGTCGAAGGGAGCAGCAGGAGGCCCAGCTGAGGGGCCGGCAGCTGGAGCAGAGGGCGGAGGAGCTGGAAGAGAGGAACGCAGCCACGGTGGGAGAGCGAGAGCGGCAGATCAAACTCATGGAGGTGAACATCTCGCCAACCTTAACTTAGGAAACTTGTGGAATTAAAGGGGTACTCCAGGAATTTAGTATTGCACTTCCATAATGTGGGAGGGACTTGCACGAGACAAATGAAAAAATAATCCCGATTTCTAGTCTGTAGAAATGGTCAGACACCAAAAACACTGGTTCCTAAATTTCCATAAATACAACTCAAAATTAGACCTTCTCTCAATGGCCATCGCCAGTTTGCAGTGTAGGGTTTCTGTTGTACATTTATATGTTTTCACAGTACAGAATATAGATAATAAATAACATTTTCATCAACATGAATATTAATAAATTGTTGCGAGAAACAAACAGAAGAAAATGAAAAAGAAATTACAACTAATTGTCTTCCACAGGTCCGCACATTATGTTGTTACTCAGCACCTGCAAAGAATTTGAAAACGGAAACTTTCATGACAGGCATGACCGTTGCCTTGGTCCACGAGGGTTTTAACAAACGGAGGCCACATGATATAAAATATCACTGAGCTCACAGTAGATCTCATCCCTTAGTCACAGTTTAAACATAAAAATCTTCCCACAGTGGAGTTATAAGGTGTTTGCATGACAACAGCAATGTTCCCTGGCAATATAACATACTGTGTGTATGTTTACTAAAAAGCCACAGTTCTAAAGTGATGATCGTCGGAAGCTTTGCATTAGAAAGTGTATACATACTAAACATACTTAAGTTTATCACACGTTTTGAAGTGTTGGTCTGTTCAGGTGCCAGTATTTGCACTCACCTGCTCCTGTGAGCTATAAGGGTGGTGAAAGAGCCATGGCAGCAACATCTCACAGCTCAGCACTGTTTGTCTTTCTGATGACAAAACACAATGATACCAGTGTGCGCACTATTGACACTGCGTATCAACCAAGGAAGCACATGTTTACTGTACGAAGTTATCAGACCTGTCTGGGTGTTCTCGGGAATCTTCTTTCCTCGTTCACCCCTTTCCTGTGTCAAACTGTCAAACACAGCAGTGAACAACTGTACAAAATCTTTACTTATCACAGGTTTTTCAAATGTTAATGTTTTTGTCTTTTCTAACCACAGTCTCCAGTGGTAGATTCATAATTTCCTCTGTACTGGTAAACATGACAGCATAATGCAATATATATGAACCTGATGATTTTTCCTGTGCTCCTCTCCTCTCAGGGACGTATCAGTCAACTAGAAGAAGATCTTAATGATGAGCGCAGCAGTGCTGACCGCCTGATGGAACGATTAGACAAAACCAAAGAGCAGGCAGGTTTACTCCCTCGCCGTCTTTGCTTTTTCCTCTACACAAAGCTCTCATTTTGTATTTGCTAACGTTCATAAATTTCCCCAGCTGTAGAGAGACCTTGTATAATAGAATTAGGCCCCGTCTTAAGTTTGAAGACCCAGCCCTACATCTGTTTTCATCACAAACAGATTCAGGGCTGAGTACTCCCCCCTCAGACACTGATAGCTGCTGATTGGTGTTTCCAGCCGGGCTGTGAAACAAGTTTTGTTTTTGTATCTTTGTTCCACATTGTAACAGCCCTGGAATATGACTGAACCCCACTGACTTCATATATGTTTCTTCCTCTCTGAAGTCGTCATGAGAGCATCACATCCTCAGTGTGACTGTAAAGTAGGCCACCATTCAGTGGTGCAGACTAATTGACACAAAACACTGTTTTGGGTGCAGTGCAAAGACAAAAACAGCTAACTATTGTGGGCAGCTATTCACACTCCCTTCACTGGGCCTCTGGATGTTATTAGAGAGGAGAGAGCTTTCAGATCTGACGTGGCTGCTCAGACCAGACAGCATTTCCTCTGATTTTAGGAATTAAGCTGGAAACTTTTTCATTTGACCTGAGAGTGCTTGTCAACAGGTGCTGCCCTTTTTAATAAGAAACAGCCGTGTTTTCAGTCTATATGGAAGGCAGGACATAGTTTTAGTATACATTGTTTTGTGAAATATTGGATAATGAGACTTTGAGCTTCAAAGAGTTATTTAAATGAAACCATCTGAGGGGGAGGGGAAATGTCTGTTGATCTGCCAACAACTCATAGACATCAGGAACATGAGAGGCTCAAATTGGACACTTTCTGTAAGAGGTCATTAAACATTGTGTTGAATTGATTTGTCTCCATATAAAATCTTAACCTGTACAATAACAAGGAACTACAGATATCAGATAAATGTAGAGTAGAAGTGTACAATATTTCCCTTTAAAATGTTACGTACAACTATGTACAAGTACAGTGCTTGAGTAAATGTACGTAGTTATTTTCCACCACTGCTGAATGCTAAAAACTGTTCCTCCCTCTCTGCTGGTTGTGTGTGACAGATGGATCAGATGAGGAATGAGTTGATGCAGGAGAGAGGAGCCAGGCAGGACCTGGAGTGTGACAAGCTGAGCCTGGAGAGACAGGTACTGACCCCCGAGACACGTACTGACCCCCGAGACAGGTACTGACCCCGAGACAGGTACTGACCCCTGAGACAGGTACTGACCCCCGAGACAGGTACTGACCCCCGAGACAGGTACTGACCCCGAGACAGGTACTGACCCCGAGACACGTACTGACCCCCGAGACAGGTACTGATCCCCGAGACAGGTACTGACCCCGAGACACGTACTGACCCCCGAGACAGGTACTGACCCCCGAGACAGGTACTGACCCCGAGACAGGTACTGACCCCCGAGACAGGTACTGACCCCCGAGACAGGTACTGATCCCCGAGACAGGTACTGACCCCGAGACACGTACTGACCCCCGAGACAGGTACTGACCCCCGAGACAGGTACTGACCCCTGAGACAGACTCTGACAATATGCTCAACATTTTGATACTTGTATTAAATATATTTATATTTTTTGTCTTTGAAATGGTATCCTTAATATTTTTTTTTTTTAATCCTTATTTTTTACTCTTATTCTTATTATCATGATGGCACATTAGCCTAACAACTGAATTATCCCTCCAAAAACTGAGCAAAGTCCATCCACTGATGAATGCCATGAGCTCTGGAGAGTTTCCAGTAAGTGGACCTTGTGTTAAGAATTGAAAAACAGTTCATAACAGTTCAATAACGGATTGTCAAGCTCAACAGCATTAAATTTACTTCATTTACGGGGTTAGCACTTTGGAAAAATACAAATAAAATCAGGTAAGTTACTGGAACGAAATCTAAATGGACTTCTAAATACATTTTATGCATCTTTTTGTTTTTATTGTTTTAATCTTTATGTATTTTATCCTGTTTTCTTTCTGTATTATTTGTAATTATTTTTATTTTTATTAATTCATTTTATTTGCCTCATTGCACTCCTGAAATGTTTTAATCCTTGTTCAACCATGTAAAGCGTTTTGCAACATTCTTCTGTTTCATTTCCTCTGTCAGAATAAAGACCTGAAGGGCAGAGTGACTCATCTGGAAGGATCACAGAGGACCAACCAGGATTCACTCGTCTCCAAACTCAACAGCCGCATCCAGGAACTTGAGGAAAGGTTGCAAGGAGAAGAGAGGTGAGCACCTGCACACAATAAATAATGATCTTATAGCTCTTAGCAAAAAATATTTACAGACGTAAATGTATATAGAGTTTGTATTTACCAGTGCAGGATAACACTTCGAAGACACTTCGGATAATGGTTCCATCAGATACTCGATGGAAGCTGTCGAGCAGTGAACTCATATCACTTTCCCTGCGGTTGTAAGAGTGACTGTATCTCTGGTCCAAAACACACTAGGAAGGTGTTGAGTTACAGGAAGCTGCAGCAGCGATGTGATCTCTTGGTGCTTTTGCCCTCAGAGACAACAACAACCTGCAACAAGCGAACCGCAAGCTGGAGCGCAAGGTGAAGGAGATGAAGATGCAAACGGACGAGGAACACGTCAACCTGCAGAGCCAGAGAGACCAGGTAGACACGTCTTTAACCACAAAGGGAAAAAAAAAAAAAAAAGTTTTCAAGTATTGAGGAGCAGCTGACTTGACTCATGATTCAATATCTCACTTTTGTGAACTCTGCAGCTGACTCAGAGACTGAAGACGGCGAAGAGGCAGATGGATGAGGCGGAGGAGGAGATCGAGCGTCTGGAACACGCTAAAAAGAAGCTGCAGAGAGAACTGGACGAGCAGATCGAGGCCAACGAGCAGCTTCACGGCCAACTGGGCACTCTGCGGAATGAGATGAGGTGACCACTCACCTTCTGCCACTGAGTTTCTGTGTTTTATGTACAGTGTTACATTAAATCATGCTGTTGTTTATTTTTTGCATAAACAGGCGCAAGAAGAAATCTCCTCCTCTCATTAAGGTTGTGGAAGACGATGCGTTTGACGTGGATGACTTTGGATCTGATTGATATTGACAAAATGGTGCCCATCAGTCATTCCTGGACTTTATTAAGGAAATTTGGACTTACTGCGAAGAATCCCTGCTATCATAATTCAACTTAATTCCATTAACAACTCAGGTGTAATTTCATAATGTTTCCAGGTGTGAATAGCATGGCACCTTGCCAAGGCTGACCTCTTGTGGCAATAAGTATAACTACAATATCTGACAAGCTGATGTTTTACAATGCAACAGACTTATTTACCTGTACTCATATTGTTTCCTAAGTTATTCCTTTGTGGTGTGAGTTATTATGGTGCAAACTGCAAATCTTAAACTAATGAATAAAAGTATTAAAATGTGTTCCAAACATTCTTTCATCTTCCTGTGCCTTCAGACACTTTTAAAACACTTGAAATAAATCCAGCTGTAAAATGTTTCTGTAAAGCCGAGGTTGTTTGCGACTACACACACAGATAAGTCAGAAAATCTGATTTGAATTTGCGTTTAATGGAGATACAACACCTGTCAATACTCTGCCTGTCCTCTGCTGGGACACTTTGTGTGTTAGTGAGGCTGACAACAGGAGGGTGATGGTTGTTCACATGGATCAATGAGCTGTGCTGAATGGCTGCGGTTGGGTAGAGGTGGAGATTGGACGCGAGAGCTTTGATCAACTCCAAAGGTTCACTCGGCTGGACATCTTGTAGTTTTAGCAGCAGTTGGCACAGTGATACATGGAAATACAACACAAGAAAAGCATGAGGCAACACTGTGCTCTCAAACATGGAATACTCAAGGAATTCCTCGCAGAATTCCTGGGGACGTTTGTATTGGTTGTAAGTAACATTTTGTTTTATAATTGTGTTTTTTTTTTTAACAAAACATTGCAAGATATAACACTTTACATAATATGTTTGCCTTAGAAGTTGTTTAAGTCTGAGATCTTGTTTATATGCTTATTTCAGTTAAGTGTTAAGCTCCAGACTGCTCAAGCTTATGTTCAGAAATGTTCTTGTTCTATATTCGCCTATATGATGTTATCTCTGAAAAGAGATTTAAGCCAATTGAAAGATGATCAGTGAACATCTGCTGTTCTCTTCCTCACTGTTTGTCAGTTGTTTGGCTGCGGCTCAGTCGCTCAGACCGTCCTGAGTCGAAACACCCTGGGTGAGCCTCTCACCGTCCACATCGGCTTCTCTGTGGGACTGATGATGGCAGCGTACGTGGCTGGTGGAGTTTCAGGTAAATGTGGCTTCATGTAGTCCTGTGCACCTATTTGCAGAGGACCACACCACATAAACAGCTAATTCTTTATTACCACTCGAGTAGAACTTTTCTCACATGAGCCACCACACCCCACTGCACAGGGTTTCATATGGTACCTTTGAATCTTTTGCACTTGCAATACAATTTAATGAATAATTGTTAAAGGATGTTGTTGCGATCAATTTTCTACTCCACTGGGTAATGGCATCCTGTCACATCGACGGAAAAATATAATCAGTTTTAACAATATATATACTGTATATGTATTGTTTACAGTTTGTTGTTTGCATATTCAGCTTATTTTTTAGCACTCCAGCCTCTACAACGCATTAAAATAATTCATAGTTAATACAAACAACCTGTGCCAGAACATAAACACAGTCTGACACAGCTTGCTTGTATCTATTGTAATGAAAACATTGTTACTCATGAGGATTGCAGCTTGTAATAATATGACTTTATGGCTTCTTGTCCAGCCATGTGCCACCTCCACAGCGCCAGTGTCAGCAGGAACGTGCCAGCTCTCTGTCCAGATTCAATGAATGTGTACTGAGCATTGATTTGTAAGGGCTAGTGCACAGCAGTTCTGGGGTCATACATAACCCTGGGCACTAAATGTCCTGCAAACTCCATTGATCATAGGTTCATCTGCCTATGACAGAGACCAGACTCAGTCCAAACGAGACTGCTCGCCTCATCTGTAGCAGCAGCTACTTCCAATTTTACATCAAAAGGACCAAATAGAATTCATGAAGACAGATCACACACAGATTTATAATATGTTTAAAAAAAAATGTTTAAACCTTGCCAGATGTGAGCACAGCTTGACTAAAAAAGGAACAGAATAATGCTGCCTTTGGTTTTTTTGACTTATAGGTTGAATTTCTAATATGTGACCATTATTCTGCCTCTTTGCTCGTGAACATACATAACAAAACCCTGCACGCCCCGGGGGCCTCTCCCCTTCTGCTGCCCCTCGTAAATGTGACGGCCCCGCTAATGATGGAGAAGATATAATGCCAGCCACCCCCACTCACTGCACCCCTCTTCACTCTGTGCTTTGTCTTCCGTCCCAGGGGGCCATGTGAACCCTGCTGTGTCTCTGGCCATGGTGATTCTGGGAAAACTGAAGATCTGGAAGTTTCCCTTCTATGTCATCGCTCAGTTTCTTGGTGCTTTTGCTGGAGCTGCTGCAGTTTTTGGATTATACTATGGTGAACACACCTTTATTCCCGTACACATGCATATTAAACAGTTGGTAATGATCTCCAAAAGCTTAGTTTCTCCCAAACTTGAAAAAGAGCCAACACTCTCAGAAATGGGAGTTTCATCATTCAGCTGTCACAGTAAAAATATTTCAGCTACATGTTCATCAATATGAGACACTAATGGATCTCTGTGCACAATTACAACTATCTATTTGTCTTCCTCACAGATGCTTTCATGGACTTCACTAGTGGGATTCTGTCAGTGACGGGAATCAATGCAACAGGTCACATTTTTGCTTCATACCCTGCGAGACACCTGTCAGTCCTCGGCGGCTTCATTGATCAGGTGAGCTGTGGTGCTCGCTGTGGCCCAGTGACCTCCCCTCTAGTGTGCATCGCCGTTTCATTTCGGGCTCTAAATACTGCGAAGTCTGGCAAATGCAGCTAATGCAAATTGATTGCCCCATTTAGTCTGAGAACACCCCCACTTTTGCTTGGTTTTGGGTCTAATGACCCATTTCCTGGCATTCACGGAAGGTCAAATCTATACTTAACACCATTTTCCATCTTTTTAGTCGGTGCAGCGATCCAAAAATAACACGTCTACCAGCTTAAAACTGTTGAAAACCACATCAGGTGAACCATTGAGATAAGTCTAATCAGTGTGATTGCGCTCATGTTAATGTTTCCTTTTTGTGTAACAGTGGTGCTGTACAGGTTGTAACAGTGAAAATGTTGCAAATGTGATTTTAATGTACCCAATACAGCCTGACCACTGTACAGGTTAACTCTACATGTTATTTATTTAAAAAAACAGACAACAACAACAACAACAACAACAAAACATCATTATAAAAGATATGTACACAAAGACATTCACATATATACGGACACACTTTTACCTAAATATACTCAGAAATAGATGAATGTAAAGTACAGAAAAGCTTTTACAGGAGAGGTAGGAAACTAAAAGCTAAAAGCTCAAGCCAAGATAGTGAGGGAAAAGGTCATCAATTAATCAACGCTGTAATTGGGAAGTTACCAAGTACCACGTTGATCTTGTACCTGCCTTAAACAGGTGAATGGTTTTCTCCTCCTGCAGGTGGTGGGCACAGGTATGTTGGTCTTGTGTATCCTGGCTATCATTGACGGTGGAAACATTGGAGCTCCCAAAGGTGTGGAGCCGCTGGCTATTGGTCTGATCATCATGGCCATTGGTGTGTCCATGGGACTGAACTGTGGCTACCCTCTGAACCCTGCAAGAGACCTGGGACCCCGACTGTTCACAGCCGTAGCAGGATGGGGGATGGAGGTCTTCAGGTAACTGTACCGCAGAGCAAGACAGAGCCCAAAGAGCCTTACGTCAACTTTACTGTGTGATTTATCCCATGTACCTGTCAAATCCTCCCAACTGGATCATTTTAGTAGATGTATCCATTTATTTTTGTAAGACCTGAGGTGCTCACATAAACCATAGTGTTATATAATGTCACATGCACTCGACAGATGCAGTCGATGCTTGTGAATGATCCAGTGATGGCACCGGGGATCTACAGTGGCCACTGTGCCAGCTGCTTGTGTGACTGCCAGAGATGTATTTAACTCTATCCTCTTATTTCTTTTAATACTTGGGTACTTACAGCACTGCAGACTACTGGTGGTGGATCCCTGTGGCGGGGCCCATGGTGGGGGGCGTGGTCGCCGCCGTCATCTACTACCTGCTCATCGAGCTGCACCACCAGCGCGATGAGCCTGAGAAGCCCCACGAGGAGGAGGAGGAGGAGGAGGACGAGGAGGACGAGGACAGCAGTCTGAAGGACAAATATGAGATGATCACCATGAGCTAAAAAAAAAAAGACATTAACCTCCGGGACCAACTGGTCAGATTCAGCTGTTTTACTGTCAGTCAGGTGAAGAAACACCCAGCACAGCTTTCATCTGTAAGGACAGGCTTCCCCTGTCAATGTGCTCTCTTTGGAAAACCCGTTAATAGCAGGATAGGCTGTAGTTACTCTCCTGATTGACTTTATGCTCTGCAGAGACAAGCTTTTCGGCTCAGTGATGGCAACATTAGAACATTCACGGGTCAAAACACAAAGTAAATGAAGTTTTACCCTATGCTGTGGGTAGCAAAACAAAAAAACAAGTAAACAGTTGCACAGTCTTTGTAAAGTACTGAACCCATCATCCAAACCAATAATGGACTCTAACTTTTTATGTTTTATGTTTCAGAAACACATGAAAATCTCAGTCCTGTGTGCTTCACGTCGTTATGACTTTTCATATATTTGTTGTAAATACTGTATTATAGATATTAGACGAACAATACCCTTTATTTGGCTATATTTACTTGGAAACAATTGGTACTGAACTAATAGTTTTACATGTCTCCTTTTAGGTTTGCTCCCATTTTCTTCAGTGGTTGTGATAGTATCTGTATATTCACTTAAAATGTTTTTGTTTTTTTTTGGTTATTTTTTTTGGTTCTCACACATAATTTCTTTCTTCTTTTGCAAACCTCCTGTTCATTATTAATATTTGTATTTGACTCAGTGTTGTTTTGTCTACATTAAAGTTTATACAAATATCGCTTTCATGAGAGATATTTCACTTCAGTAGTGAGACACCATCTTCTATTGCATTTATCACTGAAAACTGTGTTAGTTGATGTTATTTTCCTCTCAGCATTTACACCATTACCCCATATACCCTCATACATCCCTTAAATTGTTGTGTAGGCTTCTGACAAAGTGAAGGAGGACTGTAACAGCAGACATGAATCTTTTCAGTAAACCTCAGTTGCAGAGGATGATTTCACATCACAGTGTGAGAATTATGCTGTGAAATATTTCCAGCATGAGCTGATAGTTTATGTCCTTCTACATATCAAAGAGGATCTGAGTCACAGTGTCTGACTTTATCTCTACCAGGAACCTCAGACGCTGTTGGAGAGGCAAAGATGTGAGAGGAATGTGTTTTTACATTAATAAGAGTAAGGGAGACTTCCTGTGGAGACTCACACCTTTGGTCAGAATCAATACCACAATGCAAGTAAAAGTCACGATTTCTAAATTTTACAAAAAGATAATCTCCAGACTCAACAAAAAAGTTGTTAACTCCTCCCTCAAATCCAGAAACTATGAACATGCAAGTATTTTTCATTTCAAACATTTAACAGCTGGACACAAGGTGTCTCTTACTTCATTCTCATTGTATGTGTTCAAGGTTTTACGTTTCCACGTCAGAGTTGTCCCCTAGAGTGGAGTAGATTTACATAGTTGCATAAAATGAAAATACTCAAGCAAAGTACGAGAGTAAATTTAAGTAAACACAAATCCCCACTTCATGCTAACTAAGTTTCTGAGGCAGGGTGAGGGTCTCTGACACCAGAGGAGGAAACAGCACCAGAGTGCCAGTTCAACAAGCTGCCAAATCCTCTGATGATGATGTGCTGAGTGTAGAGGTAACCGACGGACTCAGTTAGAGCGCTGCAGAATGAGTTTCTCTGACACCACCAGCCTGCGGGTCAAAATGCAGATCACATGATTGTTCACGTGAGTTTGTGTCATGTATACATCGCAGGATTGTTCCATGGAGCAGAGAGGAAAATCAGTTTGTATAGACTGACTGGCTGCTCAGCAACGATACATGTGCAGGTGCATGTGATCCTCCCTTCTCCTCTCTCACCTAGGCCCGGCTTTGATTTATGTAGGATGGCGTTACTGTGCGGATTCAACCCGCTTTCAACACGCACTGAGGGGGAACGGTCTTCTGAGAACTGGGTCTGTGAACACGCCTTTGTCCTCGTCTCAGTTATACTCTTTGCTGCCACTGTGTTTCCAGTCTTCAGGGTCAGCTGATCATTGGAGCGAGCGTCAGCTGCCACTCAGTTCAGCCTGGGTGCCACTCAGCGGGCCACTTTTACAATCATGCTTTGTCCCTGCGCAGAGAGACAAAAGGTGCTGCTCGCTTATCGGCTGTGACGCCAGCTCCTTGCACAGGGCTGAAACTCTAAATGTATAAAGAATATTGACCAGTGTAAGCAACGTCGTCCTCTCTGCTGGGACATTGTTTCCGGCACAGAGTGACATCAGCTTGAGGAGAGCTCCGAGAACGTGGACAGCAGCATCAGTGACAATAACAATATGAGCTTACCGGGTACAACTCACTGCCAGCATTATCTAGAAAATATCGAACCTAAACTGTTGTTGTGGGTGCACGTTCATGTCACGACCAGCGACCGCGGCTGAGGATCCGCATTGAAAATCAATGGCAGGCCACATTCCATTGCATGTGCACTAGCCTATGGTTGTTACATCATCAAACACACGTGAGGGAAAAGTCATCAGTAAGTATAGTATGTAACAAACGCATGGATTATACTGTGAATAAACTGCTTACTTGTGGCAAAGAAAGGAAAATAAAAGTGTCTGCGCAACTGCTTTTCCTTCTGCCAGCTCCGCTCAAATAAACAGAGCGTTACTTAGCCCACACACCATTCGGAGTTAAGTTCCATTGTTGAAGTTGTAAATGATTGCTGAAGTAGATTTCTGTGGAAACAGAGGGGATGAGAGGCTGTAGGTGGCTTTGCGGTGCTGATGTTGGTGACTCACATGCTGCTCCAAAACCTCTGGCCCCAACACAGAACGAACACGTTCACTTTGCAGGAACTTAACAATACAGAGGAATTTACCACAATTACACATTCAAAGTACAGGATACAGCTCCCAGACAACACTAGGCGGAAGGCAGAACAACCTCAGTTCATCTGATTACAATATAATTAATCCAAAGATCCCCTTTTTTTATTTTACATTTCTTTATCTTGCTGAATTTAAAGGATTAAATAACATTAAAAAAAAACACAAGGCTGCTATTTTGCAAAAAAGATCTTCAGCCGTGTACGTACATACGCTGATGCAGCCCAAACAAGTTGCAGGTATATTTTTGTAAACAAAAAGGATACTCAAGATATTTAAAATGGTATATCAACAAAGTTGGACAACTTGCAAGAAAAAATAAAACAAAATAAATACAATTAAAAATGAGAAATCACACTCACATTTTGATCTCTGCAATATGGATTTATTGAAGTTAGCTTTTGATCAGACTTTCAAACACAAAAAAAGGGAGCACAGTACCTAGATAATGAAAATGTTGATGCATGAAGGTCTCTGGCTGGAAGCTTGCTTCAATAACTGAATATTGCAGAAATTGTAAAATTGTCAAAATTAAAGCAGCAGAGGCTCAGGTATCTTAACCTTTAGTCTCTATTATAGGTCAGGGTCCAGAAACACTGTACTTCCCATAACGCAACTCAATAGCATTTTACCCTTCCTGCCCATTGAACGCCCACATATTTCAAACTCCATAACACCAGTTTGTAATTGGGTTTTACTTTTTTATCTGCAAACAGCACTTCTACAGGTCAATCTGTTGTTGGTTTTACAGTCCACAAAAGCTTCTCCACCCTCTGGCAGCCAGTTTTCGCCCTTAGAGGTTGAAATGGAGGACAAGTGTGTGTGTGTTTGTTTACATACCTATTGTCAAGAAGGGGGCGTGGGAGTCGCCTATAACAAGAAGCCGGATGACTTCTAAACAGATTCACATAGCATGGCCAAACTTGGTAGAAAGACACACACAGATACATAAACATACACATGCAGACACTTTCATTGTTGATGTTTTGCCCCGGCCTTAAACTGCACCAATACTCTTTTTCATAACTCATGGACCATTTGTCGTAGACACCTGTGAGTCATCATTGGACTCAGCAGAGGTTTGTGAGGTTGTGTGTGTGTGTGTGTGTGTGTGTGTGTGTGTTTCCGTTTCCAATTGGAAACAACTCTAATGACATCATCAGGGCTTTTTCCCTCAGCCCCAGAGGACATTATACAACGGTTTTCACAGGATGAGTAGTTCTCCTTGTGATGAGTAATCCGAGCGTCCTTCTAAATTCCTCCACATTAAACGCTTCTGTATACACAACTCGATAGAAGAAGCCAAAGACAGCACACATTACAGACAGTAAACAGGGGTCTATTTTATTTTGAACGAGTCTTTTAATTAATGCATTTCAAGTACTCCAAAAATTACATCTCTTTGCACAATACAATTTGAAATCTTTTTTTTAGTAAAAATGTTCAAAGTGAACAAAAATTTCTGATACTGTATAAAACACAGTGAACATTAAAATCAGACAGTAGTATTACTTTTTAATCTTGTGTTCTTTCGGCCTACATCACCTACAACATTTCAACTCAATTTGGACATTTTCAGTGCACGTTTATCTAAAAACTTTTACCAAGACTACGAAATTAAAAAGAAAGTAAATTTACAGGCATTATTCTTCTGCTCTTCTACCCAAACCATGCCACAGGAAAACGAAGACAAAAATGAGAATGTAACATTAACTCCATCACCCTGAATTGTTTTTACCATTGATGATGGTGGAGAAAAGTAGGCTATCATAAGCAAACTCCATTTCAACTAGCACATATAAGAACATAAATAACTTAGAAGAAAGGAAAGTTTGTCACATATGAACATCTTTGAACAACTTACTCTGGAATAAGAATACAAAAAATTAAACAGATGTATCAAAATGTAATTTTCATTTTCAAATGAAATGCAAATTTTCGAAGTACTGTACACTTTACATGTAAATTCTCTAGGCTTAACAGGTGTGATCCAGCCTAGAGGATGAAATTGAAAAAGAGCTCCATTTTGTACAGACATGAGAGGTTATAGCAACTGCCGACCTGCCTTATTCATCTGCCATGTGAAATAAACTGTTTAACTGTGAGACTCATTACTTTTAATGTCCCCTCCAGAGCACATGTGTGGTTACTACAACCATCAGGTCAGGGTTGTAAGATATTAGTTGTGATTAGTACTGCATGCATTTAGAAATAATTATGCCAGGATAAAATAAAGTCAGAGCACAAAAAAAATTCCTTTGCCAATTATATAATGCAAAATGCCCATGCTTTTTTTTGTCTCTGCCAAACATTTTGCCCACTTTGCAAAATCCTACTGGTGAAATGTTTGCACAGTAAACAAATCATTGGATTTCGCATATCATGACCAGATTATCAAACCCTTCCAAAGTGTCCCTCATGTGATGCTGCACCGAGAGGAGGAAGAAAACACCTGAGGTCAAACAATCCCACAAAAAACAATCACATCTCCTTCATATCTTCCATTTAAAGTTGCTCCAGAAACTTCATAGGTGCTTCCTGTATTTTATAAAACCTGTGCACAAATATCAGCTGTATAAAGTTGTATGGCACGCTGATGTAAACTCACACCGACGCCTGCACTCATGAGCTCTCAAGGGGATTCAGTCCATGAAGAAATCTGACCAGGAGAGAACTGCACGTGAGTTGTAAACAAATAATAAAATTAAAATAAAAATCAAACAGCGGCTTGTCTCCTGTGAAAGTAGTGAGGACACTGAGGAATATGTGAATAGTGTGACAATACTGCTGCATTACACTGCTCCTTCCACTTGTTTTAAGACTAACATTAATAGCTGTCAAAGTAAATAGTGTTGAGTGACATACAAATATTACAGACCTTGGTCAATTAATAGTCACATTTAATAAATGTGTCTGCATGCCCACATTAAAAAGTTCTTAGATTCGCTATCTGAAGAATAATAGAATGATTTAATGTTTTTTTTTTTTTTTGTACATCCACACCGGAGTCATTTTTAAATTTATTTCCACACATGTAAACTAACTCTGTAACATGACACACGCTCACCTCTAAACTAAGCCACGGCAGCCTTCACTTTCCCTTTGTCTTCATATCTGAACAGGTAGAATCATCATCAACTTCAGTTAGTGGTTATTCATTCTTCATTATCAAAAACAAATCAGTAAAGACAGAAAAAGGTGTACCAAACTAGGTGATCTTCCCTTTCTGTTCCCATGACTCATCTAGTTTGTTACACAACATGAGCAAAACAAGATGTTAGCAAGACAATAAAAATTAAAGATGAAAAAGGGGACCTTGAACAAAGAAGGCCTGAAAAGTGGGATATTGTGACCTTGTTATTCAAATTCAAAATCTAGCAGTCTAATGAAAGCGAAAGAGATCCACCTGATTGGCCGCCTGCGAAGAGAACTTGATGGCGTCAAATCCTCAACAGCAACGTCCAAGGAACTCATTACAACTGTCATTCCTTCAATTATGTGTTAAGAGTCCTGAGAGCACTAACCGAAAAATAAAAGAAAAAAGTGAAGAATTACACATTTACAGTAGAAGAAATAGTTTTTCACTTATGATACACTAAATATGTACAGTCACATGCAGAAGACTGTCTGCACGAGAGACCGGAGCCTGTGTCTTTTGCCATTTGACATGTGTAAATCACAAAAGTGCCGCAAATCCTCACTGAGTGTCTCTCATTCCTGGCTAGAATGGCGAAAGAAAAGCACAGAACAATTCACCAGCAGCCACGGGGGGTGTCACTCAAGAAGACGTTGCAATAGAACGAAAAAACACATCACAGAATGTACTAAAGCTACACATGATTCCTTAACTCCTTGGCACTCCTTAGAAAAGAAAAAAAGGTGGAAAAAGATGCTAGATCACACTGCATTGGAAATGGCTGATGGTCGAGTCCACTCCACAAAGAGCCAATCGAGTTGCTAGATAGTGTTTTCTCTTTTTCACGTGTCTGTTTTGTCTGTAGATGGAGGATATGATGATGACTAACAACCATGTCAGGCTTTTCTTTGGATGGAGTGACGCTTTTGTTTCCCACTGTAGGCACAAGGAGGAGCCAAGGCATTGGGGGGAGGGGGGCGGGATGCGGGGTCTCAGCGTCTCATCTGGCCCATCTGATAGTTCTCTCTGGGCTGACGGTGGTGCCTCTGGGGCTGCGCCTGTCGTTGAGGCTGCCTCTGGGGTTGCCGCTGGCCGCCGTGCCCACCGTGCCCGCCGTGCCCGCCGTGTCCGTGCTGGTGGGCGTGCGGGTGCTGAGACTGGTGCTGCACCTGGGAGTTAGCGTTCTGCTGCGCTCGCCGCCTCTTCAAAGTGCCTGTCGGGAGAGAGGCGGTTAATTGAGCTTGTTTAAAGACAGGCCGTGGGTTTTTACTCCGAACAAGATTGAACCTAGTGACACTCTACTGCGGCTTACACTGTGATAACAACCATCTTGCAAGTTCATTGCATGTCATACTGTGATGACAGTCTAATACGTTTGTGGTTGCAGTCTGTGTCAGACTGTACTATATCAATTTGGATGCATGTCAATGCAATGAAAGCCTTGGGAATTGTAGCACTACAATGATAAACAGAAACAGAATCAAACAGTTTCAGGCAGACACATCATTAACTTGTGCCATCCTTCTGCACCAAGCTTTGAAAATGTTGACTCCATGTCTGTTCATTTAATGGCATTCACACCAAACTAAAGAATTTGAGTTGCAATAGGAAAAGATCCAGTAAAACACAATAAAAGAACTATTAGAAACAAAATATAGAAATACATCAATCATATGGGTATGGAGTTAACAAAAAACACAGTGAGGGGATAAAAGCCACTTCATTTCGGTATAATTTGGGCCTAATTTAAAAGATGAAGTTCAACACTGAATGTTAAAGCCTATAACTGCTCTCAGGAAAGATTTTCACAAACACTGTGACTGTTGTAATCTTTACTAAAGATAGCATGTAATTCCACTGTAACGATCATCATATTTATTAACAATTTGATCATAACCCCATAAAGACAAAGAAACAGCTACTGTCATTTCAGTATTTAGTGTAAGACCTGGTTTAGATACCTGGAATTCTGCTTAATGTTTTTATTTATTAAACATAAAAACAAAAAAAACATATATCAGTTGTTTTTTTTCTTTTTTTCAACTATGCATTAACAGATGCAACAACCAAAACATTGACACAATATCACCAATGTTAACACCTTGAACACAACAACCCTGTAGTTACAAATGAACATGTTTATTAAATTATACATAATATATTTATAAATAAACATATAAAAGTTCATTTTTCTGTGGTTTGTAAATCTCTGGACTCACCTGGAAGCGGTTTGGGAGGAGGAAGTTTGGGGTTACTGCTCGGTGTATGCACACTACAGATCTTAATGAAGCCAGCCATGAGCATGATGAGGGCAATACCCATCAATAACACTGCCCACCAATGGGCCTAGAGAAGAGAGCGAAGCACAAATCAAGCATAAACAATACAAAAACATCTCATAATAACTAATCAACCAATCAGAATCAGGAAGTTGATACATACCACAATCCACTCTGCAATGTTCTCATAGAGCTCTGGGTTGAAGATGGCTTTCTTCAGCCTAGCCAGCGGCCCGTCTGCATCCACCAGACGGCACTTCATGAACACGTCACAGTAGCCCTTGAAGTCGTTGCAAGGCGAGCCGGCTGGCAGCGTGGTCACTTTCTTATTGAAGAAACGAGCCAGACGCTCTGATCCTGTGCTGCTGCACGTGTTGGGATTCACTGTGGAGAGGAATCACAGACAGTCAACACAATCCAAATGTCAAAGACTCAACCTCAAGCACAATTTATATAAAAAAAAGTTGGAATAATAGGTAAATGACTTACTCTTCTCCATGCAGCACACGTGGCAAAGCTCAGTTTCGTCCTTGCCATCTTGGCTGGCACAGGTGCACGCCTCAAGCCCATACTTCTCACAGATGGAGCCGGAGCAGCCCTGTGGGGGACGAGCATGGGGACAGGCGAGATCAGACACTGACTGGTATGAATATAAAGTTGCTGTAACAACCAGTTTTTACAGGTGTGAAGTATTCAGCCACTTACTCCGTTGAGGCAGACTTGAGTCTCTCCGTGGCAGGCGGTGAAGTTGGCCTTGGGCTCAGAGGTGGGGCACTGGGCACTGCCTCCGTTACACATGCCCTGGTGAGCGCACTCTGACTCCTCTCTGCACTTGTCATTACGACCCTTGTGAGAGCAGTCTGCAGTACAACAGGGACCTTGGCTGGGACTGGTGGGAAATAGAAGTGCTCGGTCAAGATGGATCACAAATGAGCTGGCAGATCTCCCCTTTTGAAACATCAAAATGGTCAGACAAGCAAAAACTGAAAAATAACATCCACAGCTACCTGCAGACTTTGTTGGGCTTTAATTTGCACTTCTTGTTGTCAGCCTGGTTGGCGTCGTAGCAGCACTCGTCCTTGCACTGATCACTGTAACCACAATCACACTCCTCTCCTGGCTCCACCAGTCCGTTACCACAGATGGGCTGGCCAGACTCTGTTTAGGGAAAAACAAACACTGAGTCTGGTCCCCAAAAACTGGAACATGTTGATTCATACTTTGACTTCTTGTACTGAGGGCTAAAAGTGTATGAGGAATCAGACATCTACTATGAAAACTGTCTCATTACAAAACCAAACGAAACAAATACTGTTCTCAAGAGAATGAGTTGCTGTGA